>OY723386.1:9736217-10478717 GCA_963210295.1 Ophion ellenae | reverse complement strand
GTGTTGGTGGTGGTAGAGGCTCTCTCCGGTGTTGTCGGCAGCGTTGGCACCTCGGGTGCCAACGTCCTGTTGGCTGCATGACAGCCTGGCTGGCTGTGGCCGTTAGCGAGCGGCTAACCACTGACTCGGAGGGCTCCCACTTGCTGCTCGATGGTTTGGCAGGCTCTGCTGATTGAACCCGATGAGCTGGTCTGAGTGCCCTGGGTGGTCTAGGCTACGCTGGTGCCGAGTGGTGTCGGGGCAGGCAACGGTGAGTGCGGCGTGGGCACGATGGTCCAGCGTGGAGATGTCCAGCGTCTTTCACGGCAGCGTAGGTTGTCCGGCGTGGGTAGGCAACGAGTGCTCCCCGAGATAGCTTTACCGCCGCTACGCAAAGGTGAGCGTCTGCTCTCGTGCAAGGACCTGCTTGTAAGGCAGTGATCTAGAGCGGATCTGGTCCGGAGAGTTCAGCTGACGAGTGAGCCGCGGCGCCGCTATAAATAGATAGCGTATCGCGCCGCGTGTGAGAAACTTGGGCGCGTCGGCCGGGTCGCCTGACTCGGGCGCTCACTGCCGCGTCGCGCGGGTAGCTGCCACGTAGGCGCTGGTCGAATCCCATTCATTCCGCCCGCCTCATCTTGAGCTCAAGATGATGGTTCCGTTTAACTTGCTACCGGGAGGAGTACGATCTTGGCAATAGGTCTCGTGAGTGTGGTCGTGACGGTGCGGAGCTGGACGACCCGGATGAGATCGTCAGGACCAGGTAACACGTTGATGATGCGAGCTAGGGGCCATTTAGCAGGTGAAGTTGCTTCGATCCTGATTAGGCATAGCCGCCCGTTGTAGTATTCGTCTACTGGGTCTCGCCATTTAGTGCGCGGGCTCAAGTTGTGGATGTATTCCGTGGACCAGCGGGCCCAGAAATGGTCTCTCATCTGATTTAGATGCTGCCAGCGCGTCAAGTGATGTGGGTGACATTCCAGCAGCGACGGTTCGGGGATGGCAGTAAGTGCTGTTCCCACAAGGAAGTGTCCCGGAGTTAACGCAGTGACGTCCTCCGGGTGGTCGCTTAGAGCGCAGAGCGGCCTTGAATTAAAGCATGCTTCGATTTGAGCCATGAGGGTGGCCATTTCCTCGTAGGTGAGGGTAGCTTATCCGATGACTCGCTTAAGGTGGTATTTCGTGGACTTGACTGCGGCCTCCCACAGACCACCAAATACGATGCGCCTGGAGGATTGAATCACCAGGAGATGCCTTGGTCGGCAGTTGCCCCTCTAATTTTCCCAAATTCTTGGGAGCTGGCGGTGAAGAGGCGCCGTAGCTCGTTGTCAGCCCCGACGAAGGTGGTTCCTTGGTCACTATAGAGGGTGGACCCCGCGTCGCGCCACGAACCGTTGGAGTGCAGCGATGAACCCTCTGGCTGAGTAGTCGGAGGCGACATCGAGGTGTACGGCCTTGGTTGCCAGGCATACAAAAATGACCAAGAATGCTTTTGTGGTCTTATGTCCTCTTCCGGGTGTAGTCCTTGGGAGGATGGGGCCGGCATAGTCGACTCCGGTGGGGTCGAAAGGTCGACTTGGCGTGATACGGACGGCGGGAAGATTTGCCATCTGCTGCGTCGTAGTTTCTGTCCGCCATCGGCGGCACGTCACGCAGCCCGCAATTAAGGTTTTAACCAGGCGCCGTCCCTTTGGGATCCAGCACCGTTGGCGGAGACGATAAAGAGTTAGCTGTGTTCCCCCGTGTAGAGTGAGCGCGTGGAGCTGTCTCACCAATAGTTTGGATAGGTGAGATTCCGCTGGTAGCAGAAACGGGTGTTTCTCGCTCCAGGATAGCTGGAAGTTCTTTAGTCTGCCTCCGACTCTCAGTACCCGGTGCTCATCCAGAAACGGAGCTAGTGCTCCTAGAGGTCTTTTCCCGTGCAGAGGGATCTTCTACTGTAGGCGCCGTATGGCCTCATGGTAGTAGTCGTTCTGAACCACCCGTATCCACGTGAGTTCCGCTTCCCTTAGCTCGTCGGCCTCTAAGATTACTGCTCTTTGTTTGACGCCGCGTCGCCATCTTTTGCACCAGGCTGTGATGCGTAGCAGGCGATTATACGAAGAAAAGCGGCTAAGCGTAGTGTTTGGAGGCGGCTTGGGATAAATAACCACTGCGTTTGTGGTTACCCTTGCCTCGGGCAACTCCGTCGCCGTCGGAACGGTGGTGCTAATTTCACTTCCCGTGATTCACTAGGCCGCTGAGCAGATGCGCTGCGCATAGCTCCAGCCGAGGGAGCATGACGGGCTTCAGTGGAGCTACCTTGGTGCGTGCGGCGATGAGTGTCACCCAGTAGCCTTGATCAGTTGTCTTGGTCCGGGCGTAGAGTACGGCCCCAAATGCTCGTTCTGAAGCGTCTGCAAACCCGTGAAGTTCGAAGGGATCAGATGTTCTGATCCAGCGCGGAATCCGGACGTCACGCAACAGTTTTCACTGGTCGCGAAATGCCTTCCAGCCTTTAGCTAGCTCGGGAGGCAGTGGATCGTCCCAGCCCAGCCCTGTCAACCTGCAATTTTGTATGTTGATTTTTGCCTTTACGCTGATGGGAGCCAGCCATCCCAGCGGGTTGAAGAGTTGGGCCGCTTCGCCTAACACGCTTCGCTTGGTTACGGTATGTTTGGTTGATACTTCCACGCGGTAGTGAAAGACATCGTTTGAATGGTCCCACAGGAGACCCAGCGTCTGCTGTCTTTTTGTGTCAGCTGTCCAGGAGCGTGCAGCGTCCTGGATAGTTTGCTCCTTGGTCAGTGTTTGCAAGAGCCTTGCGGAGTTGGAGGCCCACTTTTTTAGCGGGAATTCGCCCGCCATGCAGAGCTGTTGAAGTTCCTTCTGTGTCGCTGTCAGCTCGTCCAGTGTTTCGGCGCCAGTAAGGATGTCGTCCATGTAAGTGTCTGCCCGGAGGGCTTTTGCCCCGCGCGGGAATTGGTCCCCATCGTCTGAGGCTTGCTGGCGGAGCGTCCGTATAGCCAGAAAGGGGGCGCAGGATAAACCGTAGGTCACGGTTTTAAGGCGATACTGCTTCACCTCCTCCGCCTTGTGTTGCCTCCAAAGGATTCGCTGGAGGTCTTGATCGTCTGGGTGGACTAGTATCTGCCTGTACATCTTCTCGATGTCTGCTGCTACGGCATAGCGGTGCGTTCGCCATTTGAGTAAGATGTCGGGCAGGGCTGACAACAGGTTAGGCCCCGTCAGAAGTGACTCGTTCAGGGATTGTTCCCCGGAGGCGTGCCAAGAACCGTTAAACACGACTCTGAGCGGAGTCGATGTATTGGAGTTTCGTAGTACTCCGTGATGCGGGAGGTAGCATACTCGCTGCGGTACGGGTCCGCTCGTGATTTCCTCCATGTGGTCAAGTTGCTCGTAAGTTCGGAGAAACTCGTTGTATAACTCTTGAAGCGCGTGGTTCTTGCTGAACCTTCCCTCGAGATGAGTTAGGGCCCGAGAGGCTCCGTTGAATGTCTTGGAGAGATCAGGTAGCTCTCCCCTTAGTAGCAGACGGACTGAGTAGCGCCCGTTCTGCCTTGTGTAGCTAGAGGAGAAAAGCGCCTCAAATTGTTGGTCCTCCATGGAGGGAGGAACCGGAGAACTTGGCCCTTCCTCTTGCTCCCAAAAACGCTTGACGGTGACAGCCAGATCGTCCACCACCACGCATTGTTGGACAGTTCGAAGCTCATTGGGTGACCCGTGACCCGTTGTTCCCACCAGTATCCAACCAAACGATGTCCGTTGCGCGATCGGTTGGTGGGATCGTCCTTTCCGTAGGCCCTGTTGCACTATAGTAGCGTATGCGTCGGCGCCTAGGAGGATGTCGATTTGGTCGCCATTGTGGAATGTAGGATCCGCAAGTTGCAATCCCTTGACGTGCTTCCACTCTGGTCTCTTACGTGCCTGGAGCGGTGAGTACATCGTTAGCTTAGGGAGGATCAAGGCTGTGGTCCTAAGCTTAGCGGCCGTTTGCTCGGCCTTCAGGCTCACTACGACCCTTCCCTTTGCTTTGGTCGTCTGGACTCCTCCTACTCCGCAAATGTTCAGAGAGGTCCTGGATCGTTGGAGTTTCATCCGTTGTGCTAGTCTCTCAGAGATTTAGCTGACTTCCGACCCTTGGTCAATGAGTGCGCGGGCCGGATGTGTGTTGCCATGCTTTTCGTAGAGTAGCACCTTAGCTGTTGTCAACAGAACGGAGATGTCTTTGCCTCTCGTGAGGTGGCTGCTAACGCTTGTTAGCCCGATGGCAGAATGCAAGGTCGAGTGGTGTTTTTCGGCACAAGTCGTGCACACCTTGACTGACTTGCATTCGGCCAGCTGATGTCTGCCCAGACAGTTCGTGCAGCGTTTCAAGCGTTGAACTGTGTGCCAGCGTCGATCCGGAGTTTGCTCCTTGTATTTATCGCAAAACATGAGGAAGTGCTGCTGGTTGCATAGGCCGCAGCTGCCATGCGCGGTTTCCCTTTTTTGTGCGACAAACGAGTTCGGGCGGGGGCGATCGTCCGCCTTCCTTGGAGGTTGGTGAGATGGTAAAGCTTCCAAGATTTGCATCCGCTGCTCAAGGAAGCTCCTCAGCGCCGTACAGTTAGGTGGCTCGGCTGAGGTGCTGACCGCTCCTTCCCATTCGCGTCTCGTTTGTGGGTCGAAGAGCTGCACTGCGAGACAAACGAATAAGTCTTCTGTCGTTCCCACCGGGCGTCCTATGCCGGCTAACCGGTCGATGGTGGAAATGATGACATTGAAGATCCGGTGAATTTCGGCTACCGTCTCCCCTTTCATTTTTGCCAGGGCGGTGAAGCTTCCTAGCATCGAACTGATGAGCAGTTTCTTGATGTCGTAGAGGCTGCTTAGAGCAGCCCAAGCGTGCGCGTAATTGTCTTCTGTTGTCGCGAAGTTGCTGATCACCGTCCCGGCGTCGCCGCGCAAACTGGTTTTCAGATAGTGCAGCTTCTCTACGTTGCTGAGGCGTTGATCGCGATCAAGAATGGATTGGAACAAATCCTTAAACGCTGACCAGTCGCTGTACTTTCCCGAAAATGAAGGTATCGTGATGCGCGGTAATGCCGTATGTCCTGCTGTCGTTGTCTCATGCCTCATGCTGGGCTGTTCGGCCAGGCGAGCCAACTCGGAGAGCCAGTCGAGGAGCGTGCCTCTTTGGAGGAAATACGTTTCCTCCGTCATGCTGAGGAGGTCCTTCCGAGAGTACTCGTGCTGCTTCAGCTGAGCGGTGTAATGTCTGCTCAGCAAGTTGTGTTGCTCCTCGAACTTGTCCCAGTATTTTCCAAGGTGTTTATCCGCGTTTTTACGGCACCTTCCATGATGTTGGCTTGCCCTAGTTTTTTTAGGGTGTCCAGCATGTGTGCTATTCGCCCGAGCAGCTCCGATTGGCTCTGGATGAGTGCGTCGACCGACTCATGATGCAGCTGGTGATAGTCCGAAGTTCTAGTTGCCTTCGGATCCAGCTCGAAGGACCAATGTTTCGAATTGCGCTCGTGGAGAGTTTCGTGGCTGAGGGTTGGGCCGTCGTTCGCTAGGCCGATTCCGCTTAAATGATGGTGGAGACGAGTTTCGTTATTTTCGTTCAATTTTCTCTCTTCCTTACATATAATTGGCTATGTTATAATACGCAGTGTGAGTTTATTTTCGGACGCCAGACTAGGCTGGGTTTCGTTGACGTCCGTTGCCCTGGGCTAGGCAGAGGCGGGGTATAGGAGTCCCCCGTGTTGCTGGTGGTAGAGGCTCTCTCCGGCGTTGTCGGCGGCGTTGGCACCTCGGGTGCCAACGTCCTATTGGCTGCAGGACAGCCTGGCTGGCTGTGGCCGTTAGCGAGCGGCTAACGACTGGCTCGGGGGGCTCACACACGCTGCTCGACTGGTCGCTGGTCTGACAGGCTGTGGCCGTTAGGGAGCGGCTAACGACTGACTCGGAGGGCTCCCACTCGCTGCTCGACGGTTTGGCAGGCTCTGCTGATAGCACCCAATGGGCTGGTCTGAGTGCCCTGGGTGGTCGAGGCTACGCTGGTGCCGAGTGGTGGCGGGGCAGACAACGGTGAGTGCGGCGTGGGCACGATGGTCCAGCGTGGAGATGTCCAGCGTCTTTCACGGCAGCGTAGGATGTCCGGAGTGGGTAGACAACGAGTGCTCCCCGAGATAGCTTTTCCGCCGCTAGGCAAAGGTGCGTCTGCTCTCGTGCAAGGGCCTGCTTGTAAGGCAGTGATCTAGAGCGGATCTGGTCCGGAGAGTTCAGCTGACGAGTGAGCCGCGGCACCGCTATAAATAGATCCTCGCGTATCGCGCCGCGTGTGAGAAACTTGGGCGCGTCGGCCGGGTCGCCTGACTCGGGCGCTCACTGCCGCGTCGCGCGGGTAGCTGCCACGTAGGCTCTGATCGAATCCCATTCAAGTACCAACATTTTGAGAGTGCCCGATTACCAAATTCGGGTACCCGATAGTGGCGGGTAATGCAGAAACCCAACCCGTTGGGTTCCCGACCCGACCCGAACATCGGGTACCCGAGTGAATCGGGTACCCGCACACCCCTACAAACCAGCCTTGATTTTGACAAGAGGACACAGATATTTTATCTTTAAAACGTTGAAGCAAGCAATATCGCTTTGACTTTATATTACTATTAGGGTGTTTTTCTCGAATCGAAAAATAACTACCGGACAATTTTTTAAGTTTCTTGCCTCAATGAGTAATTGCAATTCATTTCGTGTGATTTTCTTTTTATTCCCATGCAAATATGTTATCGTCAGAATAATCGCGTTGCCGATTCGCTGAATGCGAGTTTTTATACAAACAGATCACAAAGCATTGTTCTTTCTAGGACCAGTTTGATGACAAAGAAAAGCACGGGGTGCATATAAACCCCAGCCATGCGTTTGACGGTAAAAACAATAAGTCATGAGTTGTTGGGTTAATTATCGTTATCGTAAGAATTATCGCGTTGCCGTTCGCTGTTTGCGAGTTTTAATATAAACAGATCGCGAAGCATTGTTCTTTGACAGTAGGAATTAATTTACCGTCGTATTTACCTAAGAAAATAGAAATTGATTCAAGAAAAAAAAGCATCAGTATTATTTAAGGCATTTTCTACCGTTCGTTGTGCAATTAAACACTGTTATAATAAAAATATTTTTCTGTCACTACGTATTGCATTACTATTATTTTCGACCTTTTCACCGTTAAGTATGCAACTAATACATATTGTTTATTGGGCATTACTATATTAAAAATATTCTTGTATCTTTACGCATTTACGCAGATCACTCTGGTATATATCATTTTACATCTCTCTCGCACGCAGCCCACTTCTCAAGTATCATTCTGCCTCGTCACAGCCCTCTTCTCATTATTTATTTGTTCCGTCTCCGTCACACGCAGCTCCCTGTTTGACCACATTTTTGTAGCCACTTTTTTCAAGTCTCTCCATAAGAGTTCGAACCACGGTCTTACATACAGGTCTTGAAACTCTGGTGGTGGGGGTATGTCCTCGGATTGCAGCACCGGCCGTTTCGCCTAGTGACCACGAGTGTCGCTGCGATAGAGTGATGCAGGCTGTGCGAGAGAGATGGAAATCGATTGTTGACTCATAGGAACCTAACCTAGCTGTACAATTGGCTAGTATAGGCAAATTATGATATTCAATGTCAAAATGCATGATGAACCTAAATACAATTAAAAGTAACTTCATCGTAAACCTGAAAGAAACCAAAAGACTATAGTTATCCAAGTGGGTACAATGAATATGAATGTTTTTTATATAGGTGTCAATGTGAGCGCGGGTTGGTCGAGGGGTTCGGTGCATGCTTCGTAATGCTGCTTTCAGGGGTTCGATTCCTGTGCGCTCGGTTTTTTAAAAACCTGTTTTAGCTTTTATTAAAAAAAATAGGCTTTACGCGTTTTAATTGACCGGAAAATAAGTGGCAACTATTCCAGACCGAAGTGGAATCCAGACCGAAACACTTGCAGGATGTATTTCTTGAAAATAAAACAAATACTCAAGAAACAGTGCTTCTTTTGCAATTCTTTATTTCTTCTTAGAAAAATTTTAATGCATGTCCCAAGAAACATCTTCAATAATCTCTACTTTGCAGTTTCCGAAACGGGTAAATTGCATTGGTAAATTTAAAAAAACACCTCTTTTCCTACCTTTCCTACCTCTTTTCCTACCTTTAAACGAAGGACTCTTGAGTAGGACAAAGGAAAATAATTCACTAACTTTGTTTTATGTTTTCCAGCCTGGAAAGAATTTATTGTAATGATCCCAATAATTTTTCATTTTTTTTCAGGTTCCCGGCTCCAACGCCTGTTTCGCCCATTCTCGATGAATATATTTCGGTTCGAAATGATTTTCGCACACAACGTGTCTCGGCTCTAATTTCCCAACTCCCGGTATCGCGGCCTCCCATTTTTTTAATTGCGGCAAGTCTCTCGGCACCCGAAACACTGAGCGTTTCGATTTTTCACTCCAAGAGCCTGTTTTACACGTTGACACAATACACCACTTGGTCATTTTTCAATATCGCCGCTTTTACAAGTTTACAAGTAGAGCACGTCGCGTGGGGTCGCGCGAATCAGCGGTTATGTTTGGGTTTTGTTTACTTTTGAAATCTATTTCCGTCTTTCTCACATAGCCTGCATCACTCTACAGCAGCAATCCTCGGGGTCACGAGTTGAAACAGTCGGTGCTTCAATAAGGGGCCATCCCCCACCACTGAAATTTTGAGCGAGTTTCAAGACCTGTATGTAAGACCGTGGTTCGAACTCCTCCCACTCTAGCCTCCATGTAGACGACCATGGAGACTAGAGTAAAGGAGTCCGGACGCATATGGCGGAATGGGTGAAAAAGTGACATGTAAAAGCGATGATATTTCCTAGTTTGAAATTCAGCCACGGTAGCGCTCTTGTTCCAAAGATACCGCTGTGAAGTTTTGCGTTGGTCATACAACGAAGTGAGCTCTGAGTTTTATTTCCGTTTTATACGTCTTTATCTCGGTGTATTTCTTCCGCGTGTGTATAAAATGAAAAAAGTGCTCCTGCAAAATATTGTGACTCGTTACCTCGTAAAAGATAACGTACTGGTAAGGAGAAGGTCTTTTTTTACATATTTGATGACATTTGGGGTAATATTTTGTTATTATAATTTGCCGGTTAAATTGAGGTTGTGGCGCCATATGTGACGTTTTTTTTCCACGCTCGAAGCCAGCGTAATTTCTATTGCAGCCCTGACTTCCCGGCAACCCTTGGATCTGAGGGTTGCTGAACCCCGGAGTCCAGATTGGAAAAAAAATAACCCTCGGTTTGGAGGGTTCAGGAACCCTCGACGTCACTTCCGGTTTAGGGTTGCTGAACCCTCAAAACGGAGGGTTCCTGGACCGCTATGTGCTGCCCTGTTCGACGGTTGCTGAACCCTTCAAACGGAGGGTTCCTGGACCGCTCTGTACTGCCCCGTTCGAGGGTTGCTGAACCCTCCAACCGGAGGGTTCCTGGACTGGTCTGTGCTGCCCCGTTCGAGGGTTGCTGAACCCTCCAAACGGAGGGTTCCTGGACCGCTCTGTGCTGCCCCGTTCGAGGGTTGCTGAACCCTCCAAACGGAGGGTTCCTGGACCGCTCTGTGCTGCCTCGTCGACGGTTGCTGAACCCTCCAAGCGGAGGGTTCCTGGACTGGTTTTTTCTAGCGCACTTGTCGCTACCCGACAATGCGGAGCGCTTTTCTCTTCATTGAAATTGAATGCAGTTTGGAGAAACTGCATTCGATTTTATATCAGAGAGAAGCTCTCCGCATTGCCATGAGAATAGTCGGAAAAATCATAATCTATTATTGCATGAAATAATTACAAACATTTTTACAATATCACAATAAAGACATCGATATTCATGTTACATAAATTACATTGCCATTTGTAATCACATTTTTTTATATAAAATTGCAAAAATTCATCACATAACGTACGTAACGGCGTTGATGGTGCGTAAAGTTCAACACAAAAGTTTCTTTTTCTTCACAATGTAAATACCGGTAAGTATTATCAATAGTATTTTTTATCATAAAAAAATGTAACGCTTTGCGGTTGACGCCTGCGTTTCACGTTTAATGATTTATTTTCAATCCGTTTCCCAAACGCTGGTCATTTTTACACCATACATTCGTTTGGGAGTTTATTAGAATCAATGAGTTCCGAACCATACAAAAACTTTTCTGTTCGAATGTATTGCAAAGTATCTTTAAATGAACGATTTATGTGGAATGGTTTCGCAACTTTAATGCACCCAATGGTTTTCTCGTTTCAGAACCGTCAGGATTTTCAACGTTTTCGTAAATTGAGTCGCCTCGTTTGTAAATTTCATCATAACAGTAATTTTTTATCGTACCTTCGATACGCGTTTCGTTGGTTCATTTTGTACCATTTGTTTTAGATGATTTGAAAAGCAATAAAAAATTTTTTTATTCAACTCTTTCTCTCTCTCTCTCTTATTCGTTCACGTGCCGGTAAATTGTAATTGTTAAAAATAAGTGAGATAAGCATAAATAAAATCTTAAGCGCTCGTCGCAAATCACACATCGTCCTGCGTTTCATTTATATCGATACATAAAAAAGGACTAGTTTTCCCGATCGTACATGCAAAGCTTCTTGGCTTATCGGACGTTCGATGGTCATCTTAAAAAATATATCGTAATAATTTTTAACTCTAATCCTCTGACATATCGCTGTACGAGTATCTGTCCTCGTCCGCTTCGTCTTGTGTTGTGTTCATCGGTTGGCTCCTACGCGGACGATCATTTTTTTCTCGCGACTTCAACTTGCTTCGGTGAGACTTCAATTTAGCGGCCATGATTTTCCTGCCGTCTTCGTAGCTTCTTAAACCGTTACATAGGATGTTCCTTGTTTCTTGTGTTACGTACCGAACGGTACCCCGGGTTTCCCGAGTGAAATATTATTTTGTGGGCTGCTCTGCTCGTCCCATACGGGCCCGAGTTCTCTGGGAGGATAAAGGGGAGGACGCCAGAATACTTTGGTGCTTCCGATTATAACATGGTTTATTTATTAATAATAGCCGACTTACAATGTTGTTGACGCTTGAATGAGTGAACACACACACACCACACACATACACACTCACTAATTTTAACAATATAGAACTGGTTAATTCGATACAAAGTAATTTAACGGCGCGGCTCGTATTATGTTTTCAATTTGAAAGAATGAAATAAGATGTAATAATGAATGCGTCTCTATCGCGGCGGTGTCGACTGCGCACAAGTCTGACAATCCTGTGCAACCACCTTTTGCACCGGGTTCACTAGGGGATACTATCCACCTCCCAAATGCAAGGGAATTATGGTCGCCGCGGAACGCTTTGTGCGTGAGTAGGAATCCGAACCCAGGGAAACCCCGTGGACGCGGTACTCGCGACACCATTTTAACGACCGGAGACTGACGGACGCGAACCCGTGAAGACGCGGGAGTCTGGGATCGCGACTTGCTTTCGGCCGGAGTTATACCCCAACACCAGGTTACTTCCGTGGCTAGATGGGAACTAAAAATCTTCACCGCCACCGGGCCGATGTTAGCTCGGTAGCTATCACTCCGGTGGGGGTTTTTGACAACGTCCACGGAAAGTCGCTCGCTCCCAAAGTCCCACGGTCGAACTCCGCGGATCAGGCGATGCTTGATCAGCGGAATTCGATCGGGTACATCCGGTCTCACTATCGGCGTTTCCACACCCGACACCGGATAGAGACACGAGGCGACAAAGTCGTCGGAAAATAATGAAAGTTAAACCTGTTAATAAAAACCCAATTATTGATATTATTGAACAAAACATTTAAAGTTTACGGAGACATGACACCCACCCCCCCTTGAGAATAGTCGACGTCCTTGTCGACGGTTATAATTTTAAACCTGAGTTAGTTAGTTTTTTTTTCATATCGAGAGATTACACATTTTGGCGATAGCCTGGTGGTTTCCGATGAAGTACATTCTTTTCTCGATAACTTCTCGGGAGATCGGTAATTTTGGAATTTGGGACCGAGAGACGGTGGAGGCGACGGAGCCAGCCCGCCAGCGCTCCTCCGTTTTTGATTGGCAGTTTTGTGTCTCGGCTCCCGTACGTGCGACATTACAAAGTACTTGATATATCGTTGCATGACGTATATACAGGGTGAACGTTTCAAGTTGCTGCAACCAAATATCTCGAGGGATCCACTTTAGGAAAAAATGTTCCCATTGACAAAGTTAAGTTGACCTTACAATAACCTTAAAAATTGCCATAAAATAAAAAAAATAATCAATCCCATAATTTGTGTTGCGTGAAACTGTGTAACTTTTGTCCCAAAGTTTCCTTCGTTTAACGTCAATATTTCAAGATGTTTTGAATATTCGGACTAATTGCTGACAAAATATTCGATAGAAAATCTTCCAAAATTAAAGTCGAACGAAAAGAAGATTCGATCAAAAGTTACTCAATTACTCACGGAAAAAATAGCTTCCCATTTAAAAAGTAGAGTTAAAAAAATAATCAATTCCAATTTTTCCGTACCTTGAAACATCTGAACCTTTATTTAAAACTCTTTTTTCCCAAAGTGCATTTTTCTCGAGATATTTCGTTGTGTTACTCAATACACCCGGTATAAGTTTTCACGGTAGCCTCATGATATGTCGCCATGCAATGCACGGAGATCCCTAACGCAACAATGCTCACAGCTCGAGGACTTGTTGCACCGCGGTGACAATTGATCGCGCGCCGACGCCATAAGCGTCGACGAGGACAGCCGGTGGCCCGGAGCGCGGAATTTCCTCGACGCACAGTGGGGCAGAATCCCAAAAAGCTGGCCAAAATTCGGAAAGTGTCCAAAATGATCTCAAATTCTCGGGGGTTTTCGGGGTCGCTGGATACGAATCTGTTATCAGAATTACGATTTTCAAAACGGCGGACCCAAAATGGCGGACATAATTCAACCAATTAGTCAAATAATTCAGTAAAAAATACCCAATCATATTTCTTAAGGGTTTTTAGGATGGCTGATTACGAATTTGTTATAGGAATGTTAATTTTCAAAATAGCAGACGCGATATATAGACGATTCCACAAAAATTTTCAATTTTTAAATATTTTTTAATAGAAAATGTTTCATAATATTTTTAGGTTTAAATGAGTAGAAAATCTCTTGAGCCATGTTTTTATTTTTGAACAATTTCTTGAGTACAAAATTTGCAATAAATCAAATATCTGTTATTTACTTCTAGTAACAAAAATCTCTGTAAAAGACTCTGTAAAATACCAATATAAACATGTACAAAATTGAATGACATTATTTTGAAATCATTTTATACTTAACAAAACTATATACGGTGTTCTGACTCGAAATGTACAAAAATAATTTATTACTACTAAAAATGATTTTATATTTATAAAGAAAACGAATATTTATGATATAAATGATTAACAAATATATTTACATACATTCTGCACGAAAAAAAGCCGAAATTACATGAAATCTGTCTTTACGAGAATCACCTCTGTGTCAGTATACAACAGGTATAATAAAGCCTGAACAGCAGGCGGGCTCCTTTCTTTCATACATGGCTGCTCTAGGAGCCCCTCGTCAGTCCTTGCCGAATCGCCATCTACACTACGTATACACTATGTACGTATACACTAATACACGTTTACTGCCGAAAACCGTTACGCCGTACAAACATGGGGGAAACACAGTTCTAGCTACTGAGAGTTCTTGCAGGAATATTTTATAAAATGTTGAGATTTTCATAAGCGTACATTTAGAATAATAAATTACTGTATTAAAATTTAAATGATCTATGAATATTAATCAATAAATGAACATACTACAAATGGAATTGATAAATAAATATTAATCTATGTTAATAGACAGAAAATATACCAACGCGCTGTAACGTAATAATCAATGGATTACATTCACACGTCCGTTAATGTCGCGCCACGTATTTCTCCCTAAAAATTAGTCTAACTATTCGTTGAGCACTCCTGAGCAGCCAGTTTTTAGTATATTATATTTAGTATTGTACACTATGAGTTTCTTGTTGAAACAAGGTCGAGACTCGCGAAGACATTTTTAAAACTACTTTAGAAAATCGATTTTCGAAAAAAAATGTATAATTTTTTATGTTTACTTGTTGCAAAATTTAGATATTTCAAACATAAAATAAGCAATAACTGTGCATAATTATATTTTCTGCATACCTTCAGAAAGTTTTTCCATTTTGCAGAATTAAAATTGAGACAGTTTCGTCCGTTTCACAGCACTTCGAAACAGGCAAGAATTTTTCGACGCGTACGCTTGTTTAATGCGTACCGAACGGCGGCTGAATGTCGACTGATGTCGAGGCGACCCTAGAGCAGGTATAAACCTGCCCGGTCCGGAATTTCGTCCTAGGACTATCAGTCAACAAGATCTGAACATATATAGTCGAATATATACAACTAAAAAATTTGACTTTTGGCCAGCTTTTTGGGATTCTGCCCCACTGTGCGCCGCGTATACCCCGTTTAACAAATAATACCATGTCAACGTCGGTGAATAATTCGAAGTTAGCGGATATATGTTTCAACAATGCATCCCATGTGAAACCGGGGAGAGTACAGTAATAAGGGGGGTCGAGCCTGTAACTCTTGATACAGCTATTGCGAAAGTTCTCCAAAACATCGGCCAGTAATAAAAATATCGATCTTCATGTACAAGTCACTATATTCCCTTAAGGTTAGAATAGAAAACCGCTCCCATACATTCTCGCGTATTCGTTCTCACTGACAATGTCACCAGTCAAAGTACTGTAAAATGTGTCTCGTAGCGGTATGTGATAGTTTCCCAGTCTGTTTGAACTATCGCTATACTCATTGAGGAAGACACCCTTTCAAGTTAATAGGATGAAATTGTCGACAGGCATGACATGAAATTGCGACCGTGACATTTTGAATGTGTCCACTGTCAAAAATGAGGCCAGTTATCCAGACTTGCATTGGGAAATTTGTATGCATCGATGGAGCGTAATTGAATCTTATGTGATTTATCTGCCGTTCGAACTGTTTTTGTGAAAGAAATGTATTCCTCCTTGTTTATGGGCACCACGGTGGTTTTCCCTTCAAATGCTGTGGTTAGTTCCTTAATGATGAAGTGCGCACCATAGCCGGACAAATTATGAAAAACTGCGGGTATGAAAAAACTGCTTTTACTTCGAATTGTAATTAAAGTGTGTGGGACCTCTATGACGTCTGGTCAGATGGCAATGATCACGAACACGTATGTCGTCTTCGGCAAATGGTTTCTCACATATATGGCAGTGAGTAGCGCTTCGAAATTTTGCCCACTCAACCGGAGTTAGAAGTACCATGGGAACATTATCCCGTAAAATATCATTGATGCGCAAAGCTACATCTTTAAGGTTCTCAACAAATCATGGGATGCAATCGGCATCGCAATGGGAGTAGTATCCCGATAACGAATGGTCATATGAACAATGTAAATAGTACGCGATGTTAAACACTTCGTGCTGTTGCTGTATATTTTTTATGACAACCTTTGCCCAAACGCACTCAAGATTAGCATAAATCACAAATAGAAGTCGCTCTTTTCGTTGAAAGTGTTCGAATGTTAGTCATTTGTCCGTTTCATCAGGTAATTGAATGGCACAATCGTTTGATTTTCCACAATCCATCTCGTGCGATCCCAATGCAGCCTCCATGTAAAAGTAGTGCAAACACCTATAACATAATGATGGAAGAAATTATATTATCGAAGTACATAATTATTCATATGTATATTCTCGAGTAGGCTCCTTTTTACTCACCAATCGCTGATGTGTTTTTTGCCGGCTGTTTTGCTCAGCTGCGCGCTCACGAGTCATGATAAATTTTTTATCTATACAAACTGTCCCACACTGCAGTCCGACGAATCCTCCACGTACAATAAATTGATGTGTTGGACCAGCTAGTGGTCGCATATTCGAATCGGAATGATGTTTTTCTTTTCCGTTGTAAATACATTAATAGAAACGTTGTTTTGCTATTGAAATGGCTTTATTCGATCGAGAGTGATGGGAAAAACAATGCCTTGAAGCTGCAGTACGATTGAGTAGTGTGGATACGAAGTTACTCTGTCCACATTCTTTTTCACCGGGTAAAGAGCAGCGACCACTGACCACGCGAAACATGGGTTATCCCTTGACTTTATATTCACCACCACTTTCTTCAGGATTGATTCCCGCGACAACGTAATTTAACAACCGACACACGTCGGATGGTATCTGTGATGTTCAAAGTTAAGTCACACGGGTATGTATACCGGTGCGGACAAAACACCCCGCTCGTCCATCTTGTTGATTTTGACGGGGAAAACCAAACCAACTATCGTTTGTTGATGTAGGTGTTTTAAGATTGGTAGTGAGATGCGTCCCGATTCTCTCGTTGTCACGAATCCGTAAGCTGGTGTGACTGGTGCGGTGTGTTTGGTCGATTTGATATACTCCAATTTTCTGGTCTGATGTGGTTTGCGATACTATTTATTCGATAGTATTTTTCTTTATCGGCGGAAAAACGGTTTTAAGGGGTGAAACGAACCCTCGAAAATAGGGGTGTTTTTCGTTTTCCAACCAATCGTGTCGCGGTATTGGTTATTACCGTATTGTCTCAAAATATGTTTAATATATGCAACTTCGGGGTGTGGTATTGCATATATTTTCGAATAATTGTCTACAGTTTACAATATCTTTTGTGACAACAGGATGTTCCCTCTAAGAATTGTAAATTATTGACGATGTTATTAGAGGCGCTCACCCAATGGCCATAGGGCCGACGAGGAAGTAGGTTGTAAATACTTCCTAACCATGCCGTAAGCGCCCGAAAATTTACACGTTCTCGTATTGAATCGGTCGCTCGTCTCTTTCGTCCGCTCTGCAATACTCCAGTTTTAAAAGCGTCGTGTTAAAGTATTGAAATCGTAAACATATTTCACGTAATACAGGCAATGGCCACCACTCTTCACACGGCCTACGCCCTGGGTTGTTGAACTATCGTCTTCCCTACTCTACACCACAACGAGCTCCATCTTACACACCTGTACAAACAATGAGTCATTTTTCATGTAACCCTTTCCCTCTCTCAATCCCATCCTAGGCTCATCTACGTAACGGGGAAAAACCTGTTGGCTGCGGGTACACTGACCTCCCACCACTGCAGTCTTATCACCCCCACCATCATAAGCGGTTGCCTCATACAACGGGCTGTTATCATGTGTCTCCCCAGTTTTAATTCGTGCAAGCTGCTTAGCGCTTCACCTCTATAAACCTGGCAAGAGAAATGTACTTCCCTCACGATAATAAACCTTTTTGAAATGTATTCCACGTAATCATTTTCTACGCAACTCACCAACGCATGTACCAGGCCGTATGCTGTTGAATAAAAACATTGATGTCTTGTCGAAAATAATTTCTTTTTTGTTCAACCATCCCCCTAACCCATCCACGGTATGAGACCATCCCTACCATGCGCAGCGCACAGTGGAGCAGAATCCCAAAAAGCTGGCCAAAAGTCAAATTTTTTAGTTGTATATATTCGTCTATATATGTTCAGATCTTGTTTACTGATAGTCCTAGGACGAAATACCGGACCGCGCAGGTTTATACCTGCTCTAGGGTCGCCTCGACATCAGTCGACATTCAGCCGCCGTTCGGTACGCATTAAACAAGCGTACGCGTCGAAAAATTCTTGCCTGTTTCGAAGTGCTGTGAAACGGACGAAACTGTCTCAATTTTAATTCTGCAAAATGGAAAAACTTTCTGAAGGTATGCAGAAAATATAATTATGCACAGTTATTGCTTATTTTATGTTTGAAATATCTAAATTTTGCAACAAGTAAACATAAAAAATTATACATTTTTTTCGAAAATCGATTTTCTAAAGTAGTTTTAAAAATGTCTTCGCGAGTCTCGACCTTGTTTCAACAAGAAACTGATAGTGTACAATACTAAATATAATATACTAAAAAACTGGCTGCTCAGGAGTGCTCAACGAATAGTTAGACTAATTTTTAGGGAGAAATACGTGGCGCGACATTAACGGACGTGTGAATGTAATCCATTGATTATTACGTTACAGCGCGTTGGTATATTTTCTGTCTATTAACATAGATTAATATTTATTTGTCAATTCCATTTGTAGTATGTTCATTTATTGATTAATATGCATAGATCATTTAAATTTTAATACAGTAATTTATTATTCTAAATGTACGCTTTACGAAAATCTCAACATTTTATAAAATATTCCTGCAAGAACTCTCAGTAGCTAGAACTGTGTTTCCCCCATGTTTGTACGGCGTAACGGTTTTCGGCAGTAAAGGTGTATTAGTGTATACGTACATAGTGTATACGTAGTGTAGACGGCGATTCGGCAAGGACTGACGAGGGGCTCCTAGAGCAGCCATGTATGAAAGAAAGGAGCCCGCCTGCTGTTCAGGCTTTATTATACCTGTTGTATACTGACACAGAGGTGATTCTCGTAAAGACAGATTTCATGTAATTTCGGTTTTTTTCGTGCAGAATGTATGTAAATATATTTGTTAATCATTTATATCATAAATATTCGTTTTCTTTATAAATATAAAATCATTTTTAGTAGTAATAAATTATTTTTGTACATTTCGAGTCAGAACACCGTATATAGTTTTGTTAAGTATAAAATGAGTTCAAAATAATGTCATTCAATTTTGTACATGTTTATATTGGTATTTTACAGAGTCTTTTACAGAGATTTTTGTTACTAGAAGTAAATAACAGATATTTGATTTATTGCAAATTTTGTACTCAAGAAATTGTTCAAAAATAAAAACATGGCTCAAGAGATTTTCTACTCATTTAAACCTAAAAATATTATGAAACATTTTCTATTAAAAAATATTTAAAAATTGAAAATTTTTGTGGAATCGTCTATATATCGCGTCTGCTATTTTGAAAATTAACATTCCTATAACAAATTCGTAATCAGCCATCCTAAAAACCCTTAAGAAATATGATTGGGTATTTTTTACTGAATTATTTGACTAATTGGTTGAATTATGTCCGCCATTTTGGGTCCGCCATTTTGAAAATCGTAATTCTGATAACAGATTCGTATTCAGCGACCCCGAAAACCCCCGAGAAGAGAATTGGAGATCATTTTGGACACTTTCCGAATTTTGGCCAGCTTTTTGGGATTCGGCCCCACTGTGCAGCGCACCGAAACCTATTTTACCCACCATATCTGCGAAAGCGAATCACCTGACAATCATCGCTGCGATCACCGTCGGTATAGTAGTAACCTCACATACCTTCCCCTCCGCTACCCCCGCACACCCCCGCACATACCGCCTCTAGCCGCCGCTACCCCCACCACCGATCCCCCAAAACTGAGCCCCCACCACCAATTCTCCATACGGCTCCACCGAGACGGTCTGGCCCGCCAGACATCACGCATACACCTCACCCAGGATGATGTCACAGTCGTCTCCCCATAAGCCACCTCTACTACTGAGAACTTGAACTCGAATCGGGATCTGGTGCGAGAAATCCGTCACCTTCGGCCGTTCCTCCCGTGCGGGTGCATCCGCAACCCGGGGCGCCAGAGACTTTGTTTCTCCGGTCGTCTCAACCGGAATAAACTGGGGTCGGGGTGATCAAACCCGACCCGCCAGGTGGAGACTGGAGCTCTCCTTGATTTTTGTTGTCCCCCAGAATCCTAACCGGGTTCGGAGATTGGAGCTCTCCTCGATTTTTGATCGCCGGAATCGTTTAACCGGACTAAACAGGATGCACTTACACGGGAAAGCACGGCCGCTCAGGCTGCGGGATATGGTAGAGGGGTCGGGATTCACCGGGGAGTAGCGTGAGCGAGCGCGGGATCTCTCACTATCACGATGACGGTAACGTCACTTAAAAAATAAAATCATTTTTTATTTTATAGTGCGGGAACCGGTGGATTAACCACCCGGGAACTTTTTACGTAGACGAATCTTAACGCGAACGCGAAATGCACGCAGAAACGTTACACGACCGAGATCGAGAGAGCACGACGACGTGCCTCTAACGCGAGAACGAGAGCGCGACGTCACGGGCGCGAGAGAGACACGACACGTCTCTCCATGGCGGCGTCTGATCGACAACTCTCTTACGATATCTCCAAAATCGGGAGCGATCGCGATTTTTGGGACAACCGTCTCACGCGAAGATTCGTTAGCAACTCTGTATCTCGCGCGACCAAGGCCGATGTGCGAGGGATTATGCGAGAGCGAGACAGAGCGCGTTAACAGAAAAAATGTCAACACGCTCGCTGCATCTGACCATGCGAAATCGCCGGTTCAAGCGAGAACTTTATCTCGTATAATATCGAGAGCTGAAATATTATTTCGGGAGCTGGAATATTCTGATAGAATATTCCTTTCGGAATTTATATTTTCTGCCCGAGTTACCCCGCAAACGGAACGGTAACAAATCGGGACCTTTTCTCATCGGTAATATGGCGGCTCTCGGATATCGCATCCCCGGGCCACCGTGCGAAAGCGGGCAAAGCTTCGGTCCAGAAGCGCGGCGCGAAGGTCTCCAGCCTCCGCCCGTAACCTAAGGGGGCGTCCATTAATTACCCGAGGCGTTTAGGGGTGCGGGGGAGGGGGTCGAGCGAAATTTCACCCAATCTCACGTAGGGGAGAGGGGGGCTTCGGCAAATATCACGTAATTTTAGTAATTTTAGTAATCACGTATTTTTTATCACGTAGGGAGAGTCTCTCTACTACTTTGGAGAAAACGGTACTACTACCACCATATAGAAGTCTCCCTGTATGTAGTAGTCTCCCTACTACATGGTGGAGTAAATGGTACTACAACCGCAGTTACTTCTACTACAATTTATTTTCCGTGAACGTATGCATTTTTTTAAATTTCACGTGTGATTAGGGGAGGGGGAAGGGGATGGAGCAAAATCTCACGACATCTCACCAGGGGGAGAGGGGTGGTCGAAAAATCGCCAAAATCACCTCACGTAATTAATGGATGCCCCCTAAACGGCCCGCTCTCCAGTATGATGCACCACTACGGTGGGGCGCCAGCGTTTCAGCCGGGCGTGCACCGATTCCCCGAGAGGCCTCGTTGGGTACATCTCTCGGTCGAGATTGCTCGGTACCTTGAGCCACACGCCGCTCGACCGAGTTCCGCACGCCAACCTAAACAAAACGGAAACACAACCGAAAACCTCAAACGTAACAAGACAAACATTCTAGAGGACCCGTAACACTAACGGATGGTCGCAACCCGGGCATCGACAGCATATCTTGATCATCGGTAGCATTTCTGTGACGTGACTAAAAAAATCACGTCACAATTCATAATAAAATAGCTCTAATGGACCTATATAACGGTGTTATTAAAACCTTTAATAACGATAAATTGACAATATAAATAATTTATTTTCTTCAAATAATATCATTTTTAAAAAAATGGTAGAAAAACTTAAGAAAAATAATCCCTCTTTACACAAGTTTCAGAGTTCTAGCAAAAATGGTGTTGAATTTTGCATTGTTGGAATGTAACGAAATTTTTTCTCGATATTTTTTGTTTCTTCATTTTGAATACACTCATTCCAAAAATTAAGGGACCAGTAAAATTTGAAATTTTCTTTCACTGATTTTTTCATAGCTGTTACTTCGTGAACAATGGTTGTATCATAAAAAAATGGAATTTTAAAGCTTAAAATTTCTAGTTTACGAATCTCACCGGTAATTTTTTTTAAGCAACACGCTTGGCGTGAATCTGAGAAAGAGCGCGAGCAAAAATTTTGGAATTTTTTTTTTCTTTAATCGCCCGAATTCAAAAAATTTCGAAAAAAAAAAATTCAAAATTTTGCATCTTTTTATTTTTCCAAGATTCGAAGGAAAATTATTGCGAAACTGTAAGAAAAAATATCGGACATTTTTTTCCATTTTAATGATTATTAATTGACATTTAAGGAACAATAAAAATGTTCCTTTAATTTTTGATAAAATTTTGACGCTTCGGTCAATTTAACGGTTCAGCCGATCTATTTTAAATTGTAGAGGGTCATTGTGCATGTATCGAACTAAAAAAAAAACCTAGAACCATGAGTCATTTTCGCAATACTCGCAAAGTTGACGTGGATTTTCCAAAATGGGAATCAAAACGTCATTTTTTCGTACTTTTTCAAACTAATATTAAGGTTAAAAAAATTCTCTCAAGTACCAAAAGGTGCTTTTAGAGAATTTATTCCAGTTGACGAAACCCACCTTTAGCTCGCTGTACGATCATTTGTTCATGAGATATTGATGATCTACGAAAAAAAGCTCCTGTTTTCTTTAAACGCCGATATCTCACCGACAAACGGTCGTACATAGGTCCAAAAGGTACCGTTTGGAAGCTGAAGAATGAATGAGCCTAGTAATGAAAGATCTAGAACGAGCTCAAAAAAAAATTTGAGCCCGTGGACGATTATGAAAAAAAAATCGAAAATGTTTGCCTCGCGCTATTTCTTATTGTTAGATTCACGCCGAGCGTGTTGCTTAAGAGACAACACCACTGTGACCCCCTGTTTTTTTGACATTATTCAAAAAAAATTTTTTGTGGGAAAAAAAGGGATATTCGAAAAAAAAAATTTGTTTTGTTCGTCGTTTATTGAAGATACATAAAAAAAAAATTTCTAATTTTTCACGCCCCATGGTGACGCTGGGGAAGCTCCCGCGTCAGGTACTGTTGCCTCTGCAGTGGTTCGCGGCACGCAGCAGAACTCTCTTCAAAGTCGATCTGAAAAAAAATACCGAGTGTTTTCGTTAATAATATGATATTTTGAAGAGAAGTACATAGGGATTTGAAAAAATATTGATTTTTAAAAAATAGGCACGCTTTTGAAATTAAAGGACGATTTTCGAGCAAAATTTCTCGTCGAAAATAGGCTATAACTTTTGTTATTATTGAGATATCGAAAAAATCCTATGTACTTCTTTAGATAATTTAGTTTTATTGATGCAGTCCAAATTTGAAGTCGTTCGGATAAAAATCGCTCGAGTTCTGCTGCGTGCCGCGCTCAAAAAGTGGTTTTGAGAAAAACGCGTGCAAAGTTTTAGGTTTGTTAATTTATGCGATAAATTGGAAAAAAAATGTTTACCTTTAATCATCGATGCCGGCACCATATAGCTGCCCTTCAAGAAGCTAATCATTGTCCCTAGCATCTTTTCTCGAACTTGTAGAGGCTCTTCTTGGCTCTTTTGCAGCGTCTGTGAGCGAGCGCTTCGCCAGCTCGATCCGCGCTGCGTCGGTTTCAACGCAAAAATTGGAACAATTTGGGCCGATAGTTATCCCCAACGTCTCCAAAACTTTCATGAGGCTTCTCAGGCCATCATTGAATAATGATACCGCGATATCAGCTGCAATATCGACGATTTTTTTGCTCCCGGACTGGCACTTGGGGGCTATTGCCCAAACTGATTTGTTGTAGCTTTCGTTGTTGTTTTGCGTGAAGCCGCCCAAACAACGCTGCAGCAAATCGTCTCTGCTCAAATTTTCGAAGACTGGCGTAATTGCCTCCAATACTTCCTCAGGAAGAGGCGGCTTATGGCGATATTCAGAAATATTACCGCTTGCGACCGCTCGCTGCCACGAACACCACGATTCGGCTCCCTCTGGGCAATCGTCATGTTGTGGCTCACTATCTGTGGATATTTTATGTTTGATAGTTGCCCAAATTGCCTTCCTCATTTTTTCAACATCATCGCTGTTCCTCCGAATAGCCAAGCCGCAATATGTGCTCAACTCGTCAATCAATTTTCCGGTGAGCTTTCCTCTGCCAGACAATCCTTTTTGTTTTTTCACGATTTCGCGGAGGCGCGTCCCCATACGTTTTTGGACATGATCGATGCACTCTTTTTTTATCTCGAAACCGTCGTATGGATCGCTATTCGATATGCCCAGAAACGTTTTAGAATCGCCGTCACGAATATAATATTTATATTTTATGCCATAGAGCTCTTCAGATCGTTGAAACATTTCGACAGCTGAGTCGACTTCCATTTTTCCGGAGAAGCCGCTATGGTTCGCCTGGCACTCATCGTCGTGGCTACTTTTCCATTCCCAGTACTCCGCGGTGCTTTTTTTCCCAATGCTCGCAAGCTTTGCAATATTTCGGTTTCACCATAACGTCGATCACTTTTTTAGTGTACCAGCCGATTAGCGATCTTATGCCGAAAAGCGAGCTGAAACCGCGCTTACGCCACGATCCGTCGTCTGAACCGATAATTCCGTCCTCCACCCCATTTTCCAACGAAATTGTCTCCTCCTCAAGTGCAGCCTTTTTTTGCTCACTGTGCTCACAGCTTAGTGGCAATCGAAATCGAATTTAAGATTCGATAGTAGAAAGACTGAAATATGGGGCGCGGTAGGTCCATAAATGCACAAAACCCCATCAGGCCATTCAAACCGACGCCAAGAAGACGCATACTGAATACGATCCGACGATTTATTTCGTATGCATTGTCAATCATAGGACACGAATTGATTTGCACTTTTTCACAATGGCCGCAATCGACCTCGATTTTGAATCCGAGTCCGCGCACACTTTTTTCAGTAAACTTTATATCGCGATCACACACTTTGCACTTCACTAACGTCGATATAATGTTCAATGCATTGACGAGGTGTACTATACGATAACCGAAATCGTTAGTAACACCGACCTCTAAATCGTCCGACGATTTTAACTTTTTCGCCGACGTGCTCACATACTCTGCAGAACTATTTTCGGAGCTGTAACGGTTCGGAGGTTTTCGATTCGAAATTTTCGTTCGACTCCTCGTCACATAGCTCCGTTTTGTTCCCTTATTCCCCGCGTACACTTTCGGATTATCCATTTCGATGTGCAAAGAATAATTCTGAGCGTTCGATATTTATAAACGAAACGATTCGGAGCGTTTAGACACGAGTAGCGTCGTTTCTATTCGCAAACTAACGCTATGACGCTATCCCTATACCTGCCTTGAAAATTTTTCAATTATCGCCACCTATGGCTTTTTTTCAAAACTATATTTATAACAATAGCTGGTTTTTGTGAAGGGAGACAAAAGAATACCTAGGAAAGACCCGCAGGACCTGGGAAAGGCCCGGTATACCTGCCGACCCTGAGGCGCGCAGCTGCGCGGGACCCCGAGCATCACGGAGCGCTGCACCGCTCCACAAAATATGCAATATCTCCGAAAATAACTATTTTTTCGACCTGCGTCCAACGGCATCTTAATCTTAAATGTATTTCAGATTTTTCTAGATGGTTTTCAAAAAATCGATTTTTTGAAGCCGTTACAGTGGTGTTGTCCCTTAAAAAAAATGTGTACCGATGAGATTCGTAAACTAGGGATTTCAAGCTGTAAAACCCCATTTTTTTACGATACGATCTTTTTTCACGAAGTTACAGCTATTCAAAAATCAATGAATTTTTTTTTGTAACTTTACTGTTTCCTTAATTTTTGTAATGAGCGTATTTTCTAAAATATGTTTTATGCAACTTTTGGTTATAAGTTTTAAGGATTCTCAAAAATGTGTCGGTGACTTTTGTAGCCCTGATGTAAAAAAAAAAATACGGGGATACGAAAGTAATATATTTTCGTTGCATTCCAACGGTGCAAACTTCAGTACTATTAGTAAAATCAATTAAAGACTAAAACATAGACAGTAATTTATATGTTGAAGAAATGCTTTAAACAAGTTTTTATGTACTTAATGTACTAAAAAGTAGAAAGTAATTTTTTTGTTCCAAGCCACATATATGTGCCTATAAATAAAAGCTTGAGGCGCTCAAAATTTAGACATGAACTTTGGAAACTTCTCTAATTTTGCTTGTTAATCGTCCTTCTGCCAAACATTATTCTTGCTTCTTTCACCTTGGACCTCTGTTCATCTCCGGACTTGCGTCTGAGTCGGACTTCAAACAAGAAGTGCCTTCCTATCCTCAGGAAGGCCCTTTTATACCCCTTGTTTCCCGCGAATTCTTTCCCCTTCCCAAGCGCCTTTTTACAATAATTGTTGCTTTAATGTTTTCTTCTTTCTTTTTCTTTTTCTGTCGACTTTTATTCTATACTTTGGGGTTTTCCCGAGGGATGGCACCACTTGTGTCATTTCGCTAATTTCTCCACGAGAGATAGAGACGGCCGCGGCCGCGCTTAACCTATTACTGCCCTTCGCTCAGTACACGCGCGTGAGACGGATCTCTTCGTCTCAGTACGTGTGGCCTAACCTCGTTTTGGCGGGCTGATTTCGAGTCTATCGGAGCCACGGTTTTTATTCAATACGGAAAAATGAAAGACGAAGAATTTATATATTGCGATGCCAAAGCGGTGCATGATTCCGGGATGCAGAAGTGGATACATAAATAACTCGGAGCACGTCTCATTATTTAAAATTCCCAATGATGAAGAGTTGCGTGGTACGCGTAAATTTCGAATGTTCTTCCTTTCCGTAAACGAAAAGAAATATAATTGGATTGAGCGATAGTTAAATCGGCATATCCATGTCAAAGACGATGAGTATCATTAAGTAATGGCTCATCGCTCACATTTTCGGTTTATGCTTTTAGTTTTTGTGTTCGACTAATTATTTAGGATGTATTAATTTTTCATCATGGCGACGTGAAGGGAAATACAATTCGTATGCGCGCATACATCGCGCTCTGTCACACGAGCCTCCGAGATAGCAGCGCTCCACGCTTTTGCGGCCAGTTCCGCAAAGAGAGGCGTCAGGTCGAGGCATGCTTTGGGGTATACGGAATATACGGGAGTGCCCAGACCAGAGATTAGTAGGGGGATGTACAACGCTCCCCTTTTCGGCGTGCCTCGAAAATGGCGCTAAATCGCGGCGGCGAGTTCGGGAGCATGATTTCGTGATCATCGCCTCTGTCGAGGTTGCAGAATCCCTTGTAGCCGCGCGAGTCCGTGATCACCGCTCAAGTCGGTATCGCAGTCAGCGAGAACACGAGTGGGTAGCTCGGAGGGGGAAAAGTCGCTGCCCCTCGCCAATTGCGCTCGCTCGACAGGCGAACGGAGCGAGATGTTCCGTCCGATCGAGCTCGACATTTATGTGTGGCCGGCCGTGCTGCGGATTGGAATATGCATTAAATGAATTTCAAAGTGAAAAACATGTATCGAGATCATTGTTTTCTCTCGGTTGCCCGTTTATGCCGAAAATGCGGGTTAAAAAAATTAACGACGAACCGTGTTGAAAAATAAAACGCCGAAACGACCGTAAAAGGTTCAAAAAGAAATCTTGAGCCTTTGCCACGATCGTTTCGGCATTTTTTTCAACAGTAAACATTATGGACAAGCGTGTATCATAAATGTTTCTTTATCTACAATGAGCGTCGTGGTTGAGTTGGTAGCGTGACGGATTACGATGCTGAAAGTCCGGGTTCAATTCCCGGTGAAACAACTTTTTTTTTCTTCATTTTATATTCAGAAAATTTCTAACTTACTCAGGCTTTATCTATTCTCGCCGGTCCAGACATTATTTTTTATATTTAATTCATATATGTTTAACAAACAAAAAATGTTGCTACGGGCATCGAAGCCGCGCCGTCCGTACTCAGAGCTCGGACGCAGTGCAGCCAGATCGCGCGTAAAAGTTACCCCCTCTCTAGTCTCTTACGCGCCCATCACACAATCGTAGTAGCGCGTGTCCGTGAGCGAGCGATGCTCGGACATCTTCGGAAAGAGCCGAGCAAGGCGAAGCGTCCCGACCGCGCCTTCGGCTGCTACGCCAATGCATGGATCATGAAGAATAGAGGTAAGGAGCCCGAACGCTGTAGTATGGACGCGGGCTATGGAATCAGCGAAAATTGTTACGGAAATATCCGCTGGCGCTGCTGTACTCGGGATAGGATACGACAGAGATGGAATGAGGAAAGAGAGAGCGATAGAAGAGAATATTCAAAGCGCAGTTATGCACGCAAGACAGATGGAAAAAATAATAAATTTATTCGTTCGTCGATTAATACTGTCATCGTGCATTTGTTAATTAAATTATATACATAGGCAATTATTATATACCCCATTGAGCGGAACTCGCTCCAAACCCCATTCAGCCCAACTCGCTCCAAACACTATTCAGCGCAACTTTCCCTTAAGGCCATTAAAAGACCCCATCGAACCCAACTCGGCCCTTAAGGCCACTAACAAACCCCATTGAAACGCAACTCACCCCCGAGAACGCACGCGAACGAACACCCATCGTATGCTTGGGCATTACTTGGATGGGTGACCGCTTACGTGTGAAAATGTGTTCTATATAAACATGCATGAATATGGAAAAAAATATTACGAGATGAGTACAATAGCGTTACTCGAAATGAATGAATGAATTAATTAATTAATTAATGAGCTGTTCTTTTATTCCGAGGAAAAACACGCGTGGTCATAACAGAAAAGATTATCGATGCATTAATATTTTTGTTCATCTGAATCAGTCGGTTGAAACAAAAATTCATTGATTAAATGTTCGTTGGTTTAAGATTTATTAGCTATTTTTCTCTTTCAAACATAAAAATATGTTTCTTGTGATACAATGGAATAATACAATTGCGATACAATGGAATGATCGATAATTACAGAATCGATGTGATAATGACGATGACATTTTTTGACTATGCTTGAAAAATGTGTGTAGTGAAAAACAACTGATTTTCAGTCCGTTACACCCCGATCGTCGTGTATAAATAAACAAATTGGACTGGGTGGCACTGGAGCAAAAGAAAATATTTTGTCATTGCAGCAATTCAGGAAAATCCTCATTATACTTATACGATCGTTGCCAAGAGGCGAAACAATCCTCGGTAGGTACATAAAACTACAATATTCCGTGACATTGCCTAACTCAATTTCACCCTCTGTTTATTGTCAAACGTTGCGATCTACAAATAACGACGACGTTACCTCTCTCTCTCTCTCTCTCTCTCTCTCTCTCTCTCTCTCCTCTCTCTCTCTTATCACCTTTTATTTGATTAAT
The DNA here is from genome assembly GCA_963210295.1 of Ophion ellenae. Taxonomy (NCBI): domain Eukaryota; kingdom Metazoa; phylum Arthropoda; class Insecta; order Hymenoptera; family Ichneumonidae; genus Ophion; species Ophion ellenae. The sequence goes on along the minus strand of OY723386.1, from coordinate 10,449,659 downwards.
TAATTATTTTTTATTTGTTGTTATTATTATTATTATTATTATTATTATTATCCTACACATTAGCTATATAATTTTCTATGCATGTAATTACAAATGTATGCACGGTGCTCTTAGGGGACGCCCGTCCCAGAGCACGAAATAAACGTCTCTCTCTCTCTCTCTCTCTCTCTCTTTCGCTGCCCGTTAGCAGTATTCATTATTACATCGAATTAAATATATATACATACATATGATTCGCCCCAGTGGCTGACTAATATGAAACAGTAGCTGCTTTTCGTTAATTATGTAATAGTGCGTCATACAAGGAAACTGAGGAGTCGTTCTTTTCTTCTGTTCATTGTTGTCTTAAAAAGTGGTATGCCGAGGTAATGGATCGAGCTGTGGAGTTCTTCTCTCGTTTTGTTCATCGTTTTGCTGCTGCTGTTTGCTGTTTGCCGACTGCTGTTTGCCGTACTCGATTAACCGCAGGCAGAGCACGTGGCGCGAGACGAAAACTAGAGACCTGAAGAAGAAGGTGGGGGGAGGGAACGTGCTGAACATTTTTTTTTGTTTTTTTACCAAGTAGAATTTTTTCTCACTGCCCGTGAGAGGATCGTAAATTCTTCAGTGCAAAGTAAAACTACGAGAAATTTTATCAGCTGCTCTCATTCTGCGAGAGAAGACGATGGAGAATTTAAAAAAGAAACGGGTAAGAGGATACGTCGTCCTTTGGAGCGGCCACTACGACCTCGCGCACAAGGAACACGCGATGATTTATCGGCTCATTATTTCCACGGAAGCTCGATTCCTCATTTCTTTCGACAGCTTTCCTTTTTTTTCTCCCCTCTTCCTCTCGACCCAACTCGACAAATCGCTCGGACCATTTTTTCCCACAATACCATACTCGAAAAGTGTTGCAATTATGTTTTTCTTTTTTTTTGTTTTCAATGCATTTTCATCGAAATTAAATAATCGCTAATTGTTTTTGCATTGTTTCTTGTTATCAAAAAGTAGCAGCCCATTGATGGGCGAAAAATATTTTTCTGGCACTTCAGTCTCGTGGAGTTATTGAACTTTTTTCAGCTGTTGAATCAACAATTTATTCTCAATTCAATTGTTGTTGGTTTTTTGAATTTTTTTTTTCATTGGAGGCTTATCGCGGCTTGTCAAGGACGCACTCACATGTCCCGTAAAACACACACATACGTGAAATATTAAACGAAAAACGAATAATCCGCGAGTTATCGCGTCGAGGGCGAAGATCCGCAGGTGCGATTTTAAGGATATCTCGAAGGCTGTCCACACGTTTTTTCTCTCCCTCTCCCTCCTCCCCCTCCACTCATTCTTATTCCCTCAGCCTCTTTCGCGATCTCTTTGCATGCCCGGAAATGAAAAATTCGCGGTCCAGTCGTGCGGCCGAAAATTGTGCCAGCGTAAATCACGTCGGAGCCTAAAGTAGCTCATAGAACAATTCTGCTTTTTTTTTCAAACGAAACCCAAGGAAATCGAGAAAAATGTCCGAATTTATAAATTGAAAGAATTTTTATATTGAGAGATAAAGTATTATCAATGGAAAATGAGGAATTAAATTAATGAAAAAATTGAAAGACATTTTCCCTTCATTTTCAATAAATACAACACTTACCTCCGTCGGAGTAAGAAAATCGTGACAGGTCGTAGGCACTTGATGTACGACAGCGTCGTTGCAAATAGCTACGGATCCATGAGAAGGTCCGGCTAACTGGTCGCAGGGAACATTCTGTTCCGGTTGACCACCGTTTTCCTGTCGAAATAAAAAATAATTGATTATTATATTTATCTCAATGTAATAATGGACAATCTATGTCCAATTGTTCGAGGGGATAGCAAAGTACGATGTCAACGAATTGACTCAAGTAATAAAGAGTAAAGACAACAGAGGAAATTGAAGAGGGGTAGCAGATAAGAATATTCCGCATATAAAAATTGAAGACCGCAAGAAAAAGATGAACTTTTGATAAATTATACTGCTGAACCGAGCTACAAACAATTAGCAAACACAGCTGCAGGTTAGCTGAGTTCATTCGAAGAAAAGAGGGTATTATAGAAAATTCAAGCGGGGCAGGATAAGAATAGAGAAAAAAGAAAAAAAAAGTTGAGAAGTGCCGGAGAAACTCATTGGGAAAGTCATGCCCCTGTAGCGCTGAATGTTTTAATGCATTTCACACAAAAAATTACTATAATTATTACAATCCTTACCTTGTTATGGACTGCGATGGGCATAGCATCAGCGATGACGGTATGACGAAGATGAGGAATTACCTCGATCGTACCATCAGGCATTTTGATGCGGTCTTCTTTTATTATCGAGTCATTGGAAAAGTGAAGCTCGCACACGAAATCAGTGTGGGAGAGACACTCCTCGATGGCTCTGCTCCATCGTTGTACCATATTCTACAAGATTCAGGAAAAAAACAAAGCGGGTTGAAATTTCATATACACGCTAAATCATTGAGCAAATTTTTTTTCCTATAGGCAATAAGTGGCATGCAATTACTTCAGATTTCGTCAACAAATTACGCGCTCTATGCGTCATTTAACAAAAAGAAAACATTTTAACAGGCGATTTACCTTTGGAACCTTGAAGACGGACAACTGGCGTACTCCTAAGCGCTTGCACTTTGCTCTGCTGGCGTCTCGCCCAGTTTGACACCCTGGGTACGAACAGTATTTCGCCATTGTGCACTGCAACAAGAAAAGAACCCAAAATAAAATTTGTAATTACATATTATGACAATAATACGAATTCTAACCTCACTTTCATGCTCGAGAAATGTATTTAATCAACCGATGAATTACAATTATAATATAATACAGAAAATGGTTTCAAAATACCGTTTTCTTACCTGCTTTTATATAATGCGGGGCAATCACTCACTGCACTCCACAACACTGATGTTTACTGCAATTAAAAAATCCGTATTACAATTTCGCATTCACAGACGAACAGCCAAGAATGATATATAAATATTATAACCAAGAATTCTCCAGTTTATATATACGCTCACTTCATAGCGTCACCGATGCCATACTTCACATCCTTCCCTCTCGGCACTAGCGCTTGATTTGGCTGAATTTCGAACCACAACTTTTCGTCACTTTCAGGGTCCACGTTTGGGGTGCTTTTAGCATACGCGTTCGGGCTCCTTACCTCGATTCTTCATGGCATGGATGCTGAGCACGTTCATGTGCGGCCAAGCTGAAACGAAGGCTTTCGAGGGAAAAAGCAATCTGAGCACGACTCGCGCGTGACGTCACCCGATGGCACGCGCGAGGCTTTTAGATGATTTCAATGCTAATTTAGTTCTTGATTCTCTGCGTTATTAATGTATACAAAAAAATGTATTGCGCACTCTGGTCGCTTTTTTTTAGTTTATACGTTAATTTAAACATAATAATAAATCTAAATTACAACTTATTTATCTTATATAAAATTGTTTACGCTTTACTTACACCCGTTCTTATGCCAAATAAATTATAATTCATAAAAGTAAGCGGAAATATATTTATATTCGTATTATTATATTAATTCTCATACTATCACCAAGCGATAAAGCATTATCCCCAAAAACAAGCCAATCATCCATCCGGCCGCGAATTGTAAGTACCAGAAAGTGCACATATTCTACAAGCGATGAGATGGTCCCGTTGGTAGCGTTCCTGGCTTTCTGATTTCTAATTTTTTTCCTGGAAATTTCTCCTTTTCCTATGACCTGAGTGAACGGCAGCGGAGATATTCGGAGAGAAGTTAAAGATGCAAAGAAATGAGATTTTCGTTAAAAAAACTTTCTATTATTATTATTTTTTCCGGAAATTTCTTTTTTTCCTATTACCTGAGTGAACGGCTGCGGATATATTCGGAGAAAATTTAAAGATGAAAAAAATGAGATTTACGTTAAAAAAACTTGATATTATTTTTTTTCCGGAACTTTTTCTTTTTCCTATTGAGTGAACGGCTGCGGAGATATTCGGAGAAAAGTGGTAGATGAAACAAAATGAGATTTTCGTAAAAAAAACTTATTACAATTTTTATCCCTCATAATTCTGAGAAATAATGAATTTCCGAAATTTTTGCAAACATTATTTTCCTTAAGGGGTAACGCCACTGTAACGGCCTGCCACGAAGCGTTTTAGACAGATAATACTTGGGGTAATTATTGAGCATATATTGAAGTATATTGCAAAAAAATTTTATGCGAAAAAATTACAAAATGGCGACACTGCAGCAAATTCTTCCGAGGCATGTTGAACTTAAGGTGTTCTACGGCACGCAGTATAACTTGTGCCAATTTTAATCTGGACAAATAATTTAAAAAAAATTAAATCTAGATGAGTGTAGCTAGCGAACCACGTAGGGGATTTTAGAAATATTGATTTTTGATTAATTGCCGAGTATTTGACTAAAAATGTTCATTTTTTTTAAGACAGTTATTTTTTAATAAATATTGTTTAACTTAACTTATCGGAAATCCCCTACGGGGTTCCGTAGCTACACTCATGTAGACTTAATAAAACAAAATTTTTTTTTTTAGATTAAAATTGGCACAGTTACTGCGTGCCGCAGAGGTTCGACATGCTTCAGAAGAATTGCTGCAGTGTCGCCATTTGGTAATATTTTCCGATAAAAAATTATAGCCATATACTTATATACATGCTCAATGAATACCGCAAGTATTATTTGTTTATCACATTTTCTTCCGCCAAAAAAATATAAAAATATACGCTTCCTATAAGGCCGTTACAGTGGTGTTACCCCTTAAAGTCTTCATATAATTTCCAAGATTTTCACGTGATCGTGATTAAAATGATGAAATATTCGGAAAAATTCGGATAAACTCGGATGTTTGCGTAAAAATAATTGTTTGCAAAACTCTGAATTCTTCATATTTGTTCCAATTCATAGAAAAAGTCGGAAAAATTTTCCGGAAACAACCGGAGTTTTTCGGATAAAAATTTGCACTATGGGCGCGGGTTCGTACCCCGCGCTCAGTGCTTTTTTAAAAATTATTATTACTATTAATTCTTATTTGATTAGTTATTTTTATTAGTTATCATTGCTATTTTAATTAGTTATCTTTTAGTGTCGAAAAATGTATCGCGCATTCTGACCGCTTATTTTATTAGTTTGTACGTCAATTTAAATACAATAATAAATCTAAATTACAACTTATTTATCTTATAAATAATTGTTTGCGCTTTACTTACACCCGTCCCTATGCCAAATGAATTGTAATTCATAAAAGTAAGCGGAAATATATTTACATTCGTATTATTATATTCATTCTCATTTACTTTCATCAAGCGATAAAACGTTATGATAATACTTTATCGCTTAATGAAAGTATATGAGAATGTATATAACAATACGAATATAAATATATTTCCACTTACTTTTATGAATTACAATTTATTCTCGATTGTTTTGGCACTTTTTTCCAACTTATCTAACGTCTATTTATTTAAAAAATTCTTTGTTGATTGTTTAGCCGAGTGCACTAATCAAAAACTGCATAACTGCAAGTACAGTTTATTTAATTTCATAATAAACTAGTGCACTCGTTCTCGGAGGGCACCACGGGAAGGCAATCAACTCCACCCCCCGTCAGCTCAAAGAGTCTCGTCTTGAAAACGGGACGCTTTCGAGCATATGTGGTTCCCAAAAGCGCAACTCAAGGAACTATTGATCGATCGAAGAGCAGCTTGAAAAGCCTGTGACCACACGATTCGACAATTCAAGATGACTTGCGAAAATGCTGTTTAAAGAGCCTCCAATTGCAGACAAGCGCGCCTTCGATAATCAATGACCGGTTGAATAATTTCAACACTCTGAATTTGCTGCAAATTTGACATATTGAAGCGCAGCTCATCGAGCCTGAAAGACGCCGCGAGAATCATCGACGCGACCGAACCCGCAGTCGATCGCCCCGTCGGCCGCACGTTGAAATTGCTCAAAACGAGCGGGCATTTCAAATTTTAGTCCAAACAGTCTTGGATAATATGACCAAAAAATAAATGTTTCCGCCAAAACGTAAATGAGTTTTTACTTTTCCCCTTAAAAAATTAATTCAAAAAATTGTTGAAGAAAAGTGCCGAAACGATCGAGAAAGGCTCAAAGAGAACTTTGAATTTTTCTCGATCGGCATTTTCTCAAAACACATTTCACATTGGGATGGGGCTCAAAACTTTGAAATATAGAACGACGAAAATAACGAACTGTAAATTATTCGAAATTTTATCCTTCGACCGATAACGGAATTGAATAGCTATTACACCAAAGGATTATTTATGTGAGAGCGCATTTATTCGAGAACGGGTATTCTGATTGTCTGCAGTTTGAGTCATACAAACACAGATTTAAACAATCTAGAACATTCACATCTCCGAAATAGAAAGACGTGATTATCTAATATTGGTAATACCATCTATAGCAAAAAGCCAGATATCGAGGATACAAACATCGAAAGTTTTGATCTCAGATAGGCAAACGAGCGATGGTCCATAATAGCGAACACCGAAATAGCGAACATCAAAGAAGTGGACGAGTTGCTTCATAATTTTCTGCCGATTTTCGCTAACACGTACGAGATTCTTTTAAAGTCATTAAGAGGGGATATACATTTACAATGATCAAAAAATCAATTTCTTTTCTTTAAGGGATAACACCATTCTAGGAATTTGGAAAAATCGTTTTCTTTTGGCTTCAAAAATACTTTGGGGTCATAAAAACAATAGGCAGATGGTCCTGCAGCGATTTTTTTTAAGGTTGGATAAGTGTGTACAGTAGAACCTCGATTACCCGAACCTCGATCATCCGAACCCTCAATTATCCGAACGATGACTTAGTTTATCCGGAAGCTCAATTATCCGAACGTTGGCGCGAAAGATACATGGTTGCTCGCTGCCACCGCCGTGAGCAACAATGAGCAACCCAACGCAACTTCTCCTTCTCAAACAGCTGCGAGACTTAGACGCTCAAAAACGCGTTGCAGCCGTTCGTCAATTAAAAATAGACGATTTTATTTTTAAAAAATATTTAAAAAGGCATTCGACTTTTTTCAGGTGTTTAACACACACACACACACACACACACACACACACACACACACACACACGCACGCACGCACGCACGCACGCACGCACGCACGCACGCACGCACGCACGCACGCACGCATGCACGCACGCACGCACGCACGCACGCACGCACGCACGCACGCACGCACGCACGCACGCACGCACGCACGCACGCACGCACGCACGCACGCACGCACGCACGCACGCACGCACGCACGCACGCACGCACGCACGCACGCACGCACGCACGCACGCACGCACGCACGCACGCACGCACGCACGCACGCACGCACGCACGCACGCACGCACGCACGCACGCACGCACGCACGCACGCACACACACACGCACACACGCACGCACACACACACACACACACACACACACACACACACACACACACACACACACACATACATATATATATACCGGGTGGGCGGAACATTGATGTCCAAAAATAAAATTTAGGTCCCTTGTATCCTAGGGTATCTGAATAACCCTCATGTATGTCCCGCGCCTTTTCATAGTTTTCGAGATATGAAGAGATATGAAATCTAAAAAAAAAGTAGACGACTGTCGAGATTTTTTTTGCAACTGAATCTTCACGAGCAGTACTTTTGTGCATAAAATAATCAGCTTCGTACCTGTGATGAAAGTTATTAAAATGTTGGTCTAAAGTGAAAAATGTACGTTCGGTAAATTGTGACTTAAATTTTCTACTTTAAATTAAACATCTAAACAGGTGACTTCATGGTTCCTAATTAGGCCTCAAGAATGCGCCAGACTCTCAGCTTTCATAATCATTAGAAAAAGCAGTACTTATAGGGGTACTTTGGCTACAATTGACCTTCAAAGACAGCGAGGTGGAAAACTCTTAAAATTAGCCAACTGATTTTTAAAAAAAATTTGCCGATTTTATCATTCCTACGGTTATTTAGTTTGTTAACTAACCAAAAATGACTGCAGGAAAGCTAAGATTTAAACATTTAGAGGTTTATTTTTTTTTAGTTCAATTTAAGTTTAACGAATTTTGCGCCATCCGCTCTTGTAACGAGAACGGATCGCGTAAACGAGCTTTTATTTCAAATTCATTAAACTTAAATTAAACTAAAAAAAAATCTCCAAATGTTTCAATCTTAGCTTTCCCTGCAGTCATTTTTGGTTAGTTGACAAACTAAATAACCTTAGGAATGATAAAATGGGCAATTTTTTTTTTTTAATCAGATGGCTAATAATAAGAATTTTCCACCTCGCTGTCATTGAAGGTCAATTGTAGCCAAAGTAGCCCTATCAAGTACTACTCTTTTTAATGATTATGAAAGCTGACAGTCTGGCGCATTCTTAGGGCCTAATTAGGAACCATGAAGTCACCTGTTTAGATTTTTTATTTAAAGTTGAAAATTTAAGTCACAATTTACCGAACGTAAATTTTCAATTTAGACCAACATTTTAATAACTTTCATCCCAGTTACGAAGCTGATTATTTTATGCATAAAAGTACTACTCATAAAGATTCAGATGCAAAAAAAATCTCGACAGTCTTCTACTTTTTTTGAAGATTTTTTTTCCATTGGTCAGGTCAAAAATTCTCAAAAATGCAGTAAAAATTCATAACTCGAAAACTATGAAGAGTCGCGCGACATACATGGGGGTTATTCGGATACCCCACGATACAAGGAACCTAAATTTTATTTTTAGACGTCAATGTTCCGGCCACCGTGTATGTATATATATAGAAATATATATATATATATATATATATATCGTGGGGTATCCGTGGGGATCCGTGGGGATATCGTGGGGTATCCGTGGGGATATATATATATATATATATATATACACGGTGGCCGGAACATTGACGTCTAAAAATAAAATTTAGGTCCCTTGTATCGTGGGGTATCCGAATAACCCCCATGTATGTCGCGCGACTTTCCATAGTTTTCGAGTTATGAATTTTTACTGCATTTTTGAGAATTTTTGACCTCACCAATGGAAAAAAATCTTTAAAAAAAGTAGAAGACTATCGAGATTTTTTTTGCATCTGAATCTTTATGAGTAGTACTTTTATGCATAAAATAATCAGCTTCGTAACTGTGATGAAAGTTATTAAAATGTTGGTCTAAATTGAAAATTTACGTTCGGTAAATTATGACTTAAATTTTCAACTTTAAATAAAAGATCTAAACAGGTGACTTCATGGTTCCTAATTAGGCCCTAAGAATGCGCCAGACTGTCAGCTTTCATAATCATTAAAAAGAGTAGTACTTGATAGGGCTACTTTGGCTACAATTGACCTTCAATGACAGCGAGGTGGAAAATTCTTATAATTAGCCATCTGATTAAAAAAAAAAATTGCCCATTTTATCATTCCTAACGTTATTTAGTTTGTCAACTAACCAAAAATGACTGCAGGGAAAGCTAAGATTGAAACATTTGGAGATTTTTTTTTTTAGTTTAATTTAAGTTAAATGAATTTTGCGCGATCTGTTCTCATGGATCAGGTAAAAGCTCGTTTACGCGATCCGTTCTCGTTACAAGAACGGATGGCGCAAAATTCGTTAAACTTAAATTGAACTAAAAAAAAATAAACCTCTAAATGTTTAAATCTTAGCTTTCCTGCAGTCATTTTTGGTTAGTTAACAAACTAAATAACCTTAGGAATGATAAAATCGGCAAATTTTTTTTTAAAATCAGATGGATAATTTTAAGAGTTTTCCACCTCACTGTCTTTGAAGGTCAATTGTAGCCAAAGTACCCCTATTAAGTACTGCATTTTCTAATGATTATGAAAGCTGAGAGTCTGGCGCATTCTTGAGGCCTAATTAGGAACCATGAAGTCACCTGTTTAGATGTTTAATTTAAAGTTGAAAATTTAAGTCATAATTTACCGAACGTACATTTTTCACTTTAGACCAACATTTTAATAACTTTCATCACAGGTACGAAGCTGATTATTTTATGCATAAAAGTACTACTCATGAAGATTCAGTTGCAAAAAAAATCTCGACAGTCGTCTACTTTTTTTAGATTTTTTTAAAATTGGTCAGGTCGAAAATTCTCGAAAATTCATATCTCGAAAACTATGAAAAGGCGCGGGACATACACGAGGGTTATTCAGATACCCCAGGATACAAGGGACCTAAATTTTATTTTTGGACGTCCATGTTCCGCCCACCCTGTATATATATATATATGTGTGTGTGTGTGTGTGTGTGTGTGTGTGTGTGTGTGTGTGTGTGCGCGCGCGCGTGTGTGTGCGTGCGTGCGTGCGTGCGTGCGTGCGTGCGTGCGTGTGTGTGTGTGTGTGTGTGTGTGCGTGTGTGTGTGTGTGTGTGCGCGTGTGTGTGTGTGTGTGTGTGTGTGTGTGTGTGTGTGTGTGTGTGTGTGTGTGTGTGTGTGTGTGTGTGTGTGTGTTAAACACCTGAAAAAAGTCGAATGCCTTTTTAAATATTTTTTAAAAATGAAATCGTCTATTTTTAATTGACGAACGGCTGCAACGCGTTTTTGAGCGTCTAAGTCTCGCAGCTGTTTGAGAAGGAGAAGTTGCGTTGGGTTGCTCATTGTTGCTCACGGCGGTGGCAGCGAGCAACCATGTATCTTTCGCGCCAACGTTCGGATAATTGAGCTTCCGGATAAACTAAGTCATCGTTCGGATAATTGAGGGTTCGGATGATCGAGGTTCGGGTAATCGAGGTTCTACTGTACACACTTATCCAACCTTAAAAAAAATCGCTGCAGGACCATCTGCCTATTGTTTTTATGACCCCAAAGTATTTTTGAAGCCAAAAGAAAACGATTTTTCCAAATTCCTAGAATGGTGTTATCCCTTAAAGAAAAGAAATTGATTTTTTGATCATTGTAAATGTATATCCCCTCTTAATGACTTTAAAAGAATCTCGTACGTGTTAGCGAAAATCGGCAGAAAATTATGAAGCAACTCGTCCACTTCTTTGATGTTCGCTATTTCGGTGTTCGCTATTATGGACCATCGCTCGTTTGCCTATCTGAGATCAAAACTTTCGATGTTTGTATCCTCGATATCTGGCTTTTTGCTATAGATGGTATTACCAATATTAGATAATCACGTCTTTCTATTTCGGAGATGTGAATGTTCTAGATTGTTTAAATCTGTGTTTGTATGACTCAAACTGCAGACAATCAGAATACCCGTTCTCGAATAAATGCGCTCTCACATAAATAATCCTTTGGTGTAATAGCTATTCAATTCCGTTATCGGTCGAAGGATAAAATTTCGAATAATTTACAGTTCGTTATTTTCGTCGTTCTATATTTCAAAGTTTTGAGCCCCATCCCAATGTGAAATGTGTTTTGAGAAAATGCCGATCGAGAAAAATTCAAAGTTCTCTTTGAGCCTTTCTCGATCGTTTCGGCACTTTTCTTCAACAATTTTTTGAATTAATTTTTTAAGGGGAATTTACGTTTTGGCGGAAACATTTATTTTTTGGTCATATTATCCAAGACTGTTTGGACTAAAATTTGAAATGCCCGCTCGTTTTGAGCAATTTCAACGTGCGGCCGACGGGGCGATCGACTGCGGGTTCGGTCGCGTCGATGATTCCCGTGGCGTCTTTGAGGCTCGATGAGCTGCGCTTCAATATGTCAAATTTGCAGCAAATTCAGAGTGTTGAAATTATTCAACCGGTCATTGATTATCGAAGTCGCGCTTGTCTGCAATTGGAGGCTCTTTAAACAGCATTTTCGCAAGTCATCTTGAATTGTCGAATCGTGTGGTCACAGGCTTTTCAAGCTGCTCTTCGATCGATCAATAGTTCCTTGAGTTGCGCTTTTGGGAACCACATATTCTCGAAAGCGTCCCGTTTTCAAGACGAGACTCTTTGAGCTGACGGGGGGTGGAGATGATTGCCTTCCCGTGGTGCCCTCCGAGAACGAGTGCACTAGTTTATTATGAAATTAAATAAACTGTACTTGCAGTTGTGCAGTTTTTGATTAGTGCACTCGGCTAAACAATCAACAAAGAATTTTTTAAATAAATAGACGTTAGATAAGTTGGAAAAAAGTGCCAAAACAATGGAGAATAAATTGTAATTCATAAAAGTAAGTGGAAATATATTTATATTCGTATTGTTATATACATTCTCATATACTTTCATCAAGCGATAAAGTATTATCATAATCCTTTATCGCTTGATGAAAGTAAATGAGAATGAATATAATAATACGAATGTAAATATATTTCCGCTTACTTTCATGAATTACAATTCATTTGGCATAGGGACGGGTGTAAGTAAAGCGCAAACAATTATTTAGAAGATAAATAAGTTGTAATTTAGATTTATTATTGTATTTAAATTGACGTACAAACTAATAAAATAAGCGGTCGGAATGCGCGATACATTTTTCGACACCAAAAGATAACTAATTAAAATAGCAATGATAACTAATCAAAATAACTAATCAAATAAGAATTAATAGTAATAATAATTTTTAAAAAAGCACTGAGCGCGGGGTACGAACCCGCGCCCATAGTGCAAATTTTTATCCGAAAAACTCCGGTTGTTTCCGGAAAATTTTTCCGACTTTTTCTATGAATTGGAACAAATATGAAGAATTCAGAGTTTTGCAAACAATTATTTTTACGCAAACATCCGAGTTTATCCGAATTTTTCCGAATATTTCATCATTTTAATCACGATCACGTGAAAATCTTGGAAATTATATGAAGACTTTAAGGGGTAACACCACTGTAACGGCCTTACAGGAAGCGTATTTTTTATATTTTTTTGGCGGAAGAAAATGTGATAAACAAATAATACTTGCGGTATTCATTGAGCATGTATATAAGTATATGGCTATAAATTTTTATCGGAAAATATTACCAAATGGCGACACTGCAGCAATTCTTCTGAAGCATGTCGAACCTCTGCGGCATGCAGTAGCTGTGCCAATTTTAATCTAAAAAAAAAATAATTTTGTTTTATTAAGTCTACATGAGTGTATATATATATATATATATATATATATATATATATATATATATATATATGTAATATAGGGTGAGAATTTTTCCTTTTTTCCTTTCCCACAGTCTTCGAATTTTATCACCTCCGTCTCATCCACCGACATTCCGACGAAAACTCCTACACAAACATTAGAAGGATTCTAACAGTTTTCCTGTGTACATTTTTGTCACCACCGCTCGATGCAGCTGCATTCGGACAATCGTCGGGGCTTCTCCAAATTTATGGCTTCCGCCCAATCGAGGTCCCGAACGGAATAGTCAAATACTGGTTTTCTCAATTCCCAGAGAACCCTCTCATAGCCTTATCCCTCTGGAAAATTCCCGAATAACGCCCCCAACCTCACGTAGGCCCTTCCTCCCACTATTCTCGATTTCCCACACTCCAGCCCTATAAGTTGCCTCCGTTCTAGGCTAAGTGATCGGTAAGCCACCAAATTTGTAAGACGCCGAATCTCTGTCAGTTGAATAAACGTAGCTCAAGTAGCTCAACTTCGTGTACACCGAGTTGATTCATCCTACAACCGTGTTCTGTAGCGAGTCAGTCACTCCTTTTAATTAAAAAATCGACAATCTTCCCCAAACAATATATATATATATATATATATATATATTGATTTTTTGAGCCACGTCACAAAATGATTTTTCGAGTCACGTCACAAAAATGCTACTGATAATCAAGATATGCTCTCGATGCCCGGGTTGCGACCCATCCGTTAGTGTTAAGGGTCCTTTCTCTAGAATGTTTGTCTTGTTACGTTTGAGGTTTTGGGTTGTGTTTCCGTTTTGGTTAGGTTGGCGTGCGCAACTCGGTCGAGCGGCGTGTGGCTCGACGGACTGAGAAATCCCGACCGAGGGATGCACCCAGTGAGGCCTCTCGGGGAATCGGTGCACGCCCGGCTGAAACGCTGGCGCCCCACCGTATTGGTGCATCGTGCTCGAGAGCGGGCCGTTTAGGTTACGGGCGGAGGCTGGAGACCTCCGCGCCGTGCTTCTAGACAGAAGCTTTGTCCGCTTTTGCACGGTGGCCAGGGGATGCGATCTCCCAGAGCCTCCATGTTACCGATGAGAAAAGGTCCCGATTTGTTACCGTTCCGTTTTCGGGGTCACTCGGTCAGAAAATATAGATTCCGAAAGGATCTATTCTGGATAGATCTGGGCTGGAATATCCTTTGAGAATATTCCAGCTCCCGAAATAATATTTCAGCTCTCGATATTATACGAGATAAAGTTCTCGCTTGAACCGGCGATTTCGCATGGTCCGATGCCGCGAGCGTGTTGACATTTTTTCTGTTAACGCGCTCTGTCTCGCTCTCGCATAATCCCTCGCACGCCGGCCTTGGTCGCGCGAGGTACAGCGGTGATCACGGACTCGCGCGGCTACAAGGGAATCTGCAACCTCGACAGAGGCGATGATCACGAAATCATACTCCCGAACTGGCCGCCGCGATTTAGCGCCATTTATGAGGCCCGCCGAAAAGGGCCGTGTTGTGCATCTCCCCAGTAATCTCTGCCCAGACTTGTATATACGACCGTGATTAGAACACACACACACACACGCACGCACCCACGCACGCACACACACACACACATATAAATATTGCAAGCAGGGTGTAGTTCGAGTCGTACCGTTCGAGAAAGCGGTGGCGTTGCTGTGCCTGTTGCGGTAGAGTGTTAAGGCAGGATTCTACTTTGAAACCATGAAAAAAACGCTATTTTCGTGAATTTTTTCTGAGAATACTATTAAAGATATCGATATGGGGTTTAAACTGTTCAATAAATACACTCTTTAAGTACATAAAAAAAAAAATTAAAGTATTTTATTCATTTTTTGTACACGTAAAATATGTTTAAAGCCAACGCCGCGAAAAGCAGGTACCGTTGCCGTGGTCGTGAAATCTTCCCGACGGATGGCCTGAAACAAAAAAATCAAATAGTTTCATGTTCAGTATGTCTTCAGGAACCAACCTAACTAGAATATTTTATATACGTGCAAAATTAACAAAATGGCGGCAAAAATACGAAAAAAAAATGCTTTTTTGGGGTCTTTTTTTGCAATAAAAAAATAGTTCTAATCAAAATTTTGAGTTCATTGTAGTTAGGTCGGTTGGTACACACATCTAGAATATGTGTTCCAAATTTCATAAGGATCGGTTCAGTACTTTTTGAGTTATCACGATCACGGTACTTGAAAATGTCCTTTCGAGAAAAACGCGTTTAAACTTTTGGTGAGTGATAAATCGTAGAAAAAATTATCTTACCTTCAATCAGCGATGCCTGGGCCATATAATATGCCTTCGACGTGTTCCAGGTGGGTGTTTTCATCCAATTTAGCCTTTTTTTAAAATTCTGCCTTCCTTAGAAGCCTCAGTCGAGCGGCGGTTCGCTCGAACGATGCGATGTTGGTCGCGCATAGTGGCGAACTGCATGACGGTTGGGCCGATTGTAATGCCCATGACTTCCATTATTTTTAAAACTGGGCTGAATCCTTCATTAAAAACGCAGGCAGCAGTGAGGCACGCAATTTTGACGATTTATTTGCCATTAAAGACATGTTTCGGTGCCATAGCCCAAACTGTAGAGTTGAAACATTCGTTGTTATTTTGAGTGTTTCCACCCAAACATCTCTCCAGTAATTCCGTTTTTGTTAGATCTTCGTAGATCGGCTTCAGCACCTCTTGTACGTCACTAGCAAGAGCAGGAGGATGTTTATAATTTTTTAAAGCATTGTTTGCTTCGGCCTTCTTATACTTGCACCAGCCGTCTTCACATCAAAACTCGGATCGTTCGATTTTTTCAATTTTGCTGCTGACGAACTCGTGTTGCTCGTACTTCCTTCGTCAGTAAATCTGTTTCCGTGAAAAGAACGTTTTCTAGTTCTAGATGGACGACTAGAACTTTTCTGTGCACGATACACTGTCTTCGTATTCATTGCGAACAGATAGATGCTTCACGTTCGAACTCCAAATCACGAATGATTCTCCACTCCGGAATTATAAAGCGAAGGGAAAATTATAAAGGAAGGGTAATATAGAGAAGCAAACGTATGTACTTTGGTTAATAAGCATATATAGGTATAACGGTTTACGATAGGGGAACATCTGTCTTAGCGAACAAAGCCAGGTAGACCGCTGATCCGGGCCGCGCGCCGGGCGGGTCACAATAGCGCGCTCAGGTAGGTGCGTTCGAAAGGCGAAAAAGGATAGTTAGACTGCTTGGAACTTTATAAAATTTTGACCGAACATTCTTGAACATATTTGCTTTCGAAAAATTAAAAAAAAAAAAAAATTCAAAGTTTCGAAGTAGAATCCTGCCTTAATCAATTCACAAAACGGCGTTTGTACTAGGCTTACGACATGAGCCAACGACTTTGTTTCATTCGATAAATTCGACAAACATTCCACAATTCGACAAACATTTCGACAAATCGAAAAATAGCCCGAACAAAATCGATAGGAAAAAATCACATTACATTGGTAAACTGTCATTAAATTTTCAATTTGTTGCCGCGTTTTTGCGTAATGTCGAGACAACGGTAAAAGTCGTTTGCTAAAAGGCCATCTTACTGTATAAAGAGTCGCGGTGTGGGTTCAGTTCGTCAGTGGCACGGTCTTACATACAGGTCTGGAAACTCCGGCTTTTTTAGTGGTGGGGATCGGTCGCTTAGTGAAGCCATGATGAAGTGTGTAGTGTGGGCACTACAGGCGCTGCGGTACTTTCTGCTCCGTTGACGAGGGACGGCGGTTGCGGGGAAGGGAACTCTGTCTCAGTCTCACCCACGGACTTTACATACCTATTTCACGTGGGGATATCTTTTCCAGGGAAAGAATATACGCGGAAAAATGTTGGGAATTTGTCTTTACCTCGCAGTCGATTCTTTGACCCGAGGACTACTAGGTTCTCCTCCTCGTTCCAGCTTCGGCACTTATTTGTTTTTCTTCTTGCCTTGGAAACGGACACACAACATTTATTCATTCATTCCTGATTGTACCGCGTTCCTCTCCTGTAGCACCAATAAAGGCGAATTAACTAATAGCCTTCACGAATCTGTGGTGAAAAATTACTTGCACTGAAATAAACCTACCAGGTTATGGGCCCAGGCAAGTAACGTGAAAAATATTAAAAGTGAAAACCCGATAAAAGGTGTAGGAGAAAGACAGCGTTATTGTCTCGCAAGAACCTGGAAAAGTGGAATACGGAGGATGCCGTGGCACAAAAGGTGATTGCTACAACTATAGGCGAGCAACCAATGCTCCACATCATCAACTGTGAATCCGCAAAGGAGATGTGGGAAAAACTGTCGTCGGTCTATAAGCAAAAATTCGAAGCGAGTGTGCACATGCTGCAACAAAATTGGTTCAGCACGGCAAAGAAGAGCTCGGATGTTATGGCTACGCACATTGCCAAGCTGGAGGATCTGGAGCACAGATTGCGACTCATGGGTGAGACCATTCCAGACTCGATGATTGTTACAAAAATCCTCATGACCCTGCCAGCAAATTACAACCACTTCGTAAGCGCGTGAGAGTCAGCGCCAGTAGAGGAACGCACGTTGGTGAACCTCACGTCGAGACTGACGATCGAGGAATCGAGACGCTCCACAAGAGAAGAGAGAAACGGAAGCGCCCTAGCATCAAGAGCCCAGCGAGGAAAAATTTTTCGCGACAGGGACGCGAAAGGAAGATCGAAGACCGGCAAGTGTATGCGGCACTGGGCAAGAGAATGCTCGCAAAAGAAAGGCGACGACGCAGAGAAAAGGTTTACCGGAAACAACACTCAGAAGCTGAGACCGTCCGGCGTGGGCCTGGCGAGTGTGGCTCTCACCTCCACAGTGACCGCAGCAAAGAGGGACGTCGACTGGTTCCTCGACTCTGGCGCTAACGACCACATGTGCAACCAGCGAAAATGGTTCGTCACGTACGAGGCTTACGACAAGCTGCTGGCAGTGTGCATCGGTGACGGAGCGTACATAGAGGTTAAAGGAAGAGGCCGTATCAACGTGCTTATGTTCGACAAGAAAAATTGGAACGAGAATCACCTGGTCGAAGTACCAGGCATGTACCGAGACTCAAATACAATCTTTTTTCAGTCGGCGCAGCCCTTGATAAATGTTTTAAAATGCAGTCCACCAGCTCCACGTGTGAAATTTCGAAGGACAAACGCACTTTCGCAGTGGGAGTACGCAAAGGAAAGCTCTACTCAATGCTGTTCGAAGTCTTCTGTCCGGAGGAGGAGAATCCGAGGAGCAACGGAGCATCTGCGAATATAGCACAACAGGAACACGCACAGACTGGCACGAGAAACTCGTACACCAAAACTTTCGACACGTAAGAGAAACTCTGAAACGTTTTCAGATACCCGTCAAGGATGAAAAGGACCGTTTCTGCGAAGCATGCACAATCGGAAAATTGCACAGGCTCCCATTCCCGGAGAGCGCGACACGCACGCAGGAAATTGGCGAACTCGTACACACCGATTTGTGCGGTCCCACGGCGACGAAGTCCATCGGCGGGTCGAGATACTATCTCCTACTCAAAGACGACTACTCACACTTTAGAACAGTCCACTTTATCGAAAGCAAGGGGGAAGTGAGGCGATGCGTCGAAAATTTCGTAAAGAGGGCCGAGAAGCATTGCGCACTCGGCGTACGAATCCTTCGCACGGACAATGGACTCGAATTCGTCAACCAAGGGATGAAAGAGTTGACCCACCAGCACGGCATCAGGCACCAACGAACGGTGATATACACCCCCAAGCAGAATGAATCAGCAGAAAGGGAAAACCGCACGCTGATGGAGGCAGCACGAACGATCCTGAATGCAAAAGGGTTCGAGCCAAAGTTCTGGGCCGAGGCGGTAAATACGGTGGCATACGTCTTAAACCGGACGGGGACAAGCAGCATAAAAGACACAACATCGCACGAGCTATGGTTTCAGAACAAACCGAAAATAGGAGATCTGTGGACTTTCGGGGAGGAAGTATTCACCCACGTCCCAAAAGAAAAACTAGGCAAACTGGATGCGAAGGCTAAAGAGGCTCCTTGGTCGGATACGACGAAGAAACAAAGGGCTATCGAGTATGGTACCCGGAGGATGACACGATCGCGACAGCAAGAGACGTCGTATTCACGGGACGTGCGGACCAAATGCCGGCAAGAGAAGCGGAAGCCGACGAACTGCTAATCCAGAGTACCTCAAATACGACTGAAGGCGAGCAGAGCGACCCCGAGTCGGTAGAAGACGGCGAAGAGGATCAAATCGAGCCACAGGGCAATCAAGACGCCGCGCAAGGAGGCGAAATGGTCCAAGTGGACGCCGCACCACCTCAGGGACGTCAGCTTTGGAACAGAGCAACATTGCGACCACCGGCGTGGCACGACGATTTCATCAACGTAAACGAAATATTTCTTGCCGAGTTCCGAGAAGAAATCGAGGCGCTGTCACGAAATGAAGTCTGGGAGCTCACGGAGGCCCCGAAAAATCGAACGATCATAGACAACAAATGGACGTACAAACTAAAACGCGACGCGAGTGGCAACGTTCAACGGCACAAGGCGAGACTTGTCGCTCGAGGGTTCAGGCAACGAGAGGGAATAGACTACCACGAGACCCACAGTCCGGTGGTCCGTTTCGATTCGATCCGGACCATACTCGCTATAGCGGCCTGTGGACGCAAAAGCGTCCAGCAGTTCGACGTGAAAACCGCCTTCCTGTACGGGACCATTGACGAGGAAATCTACATGCGCTAGCCTGAGGGATACGAGGATGGAACCACGAGAGTTTGCAAACTCAAACGCAGCTTGTACGGGCTAAAACAATCCTCTCGCTGCTGGAACCGACGTCTCGCCGACTTTCTGCGGAAGTTCGACCTGACGGAAACAAACGAAGACCCGTGCGTGTTCACAGGCCGAGGAGTGAACCGTGGATTACTGCTCGCTATCTACATAGACGACGGTCTCATCGTCGCGGATGACTGTAGCCTCATCGATGAACTACTCAGCGAATTTCAAAAGGAATTTGAAATAACCCACGGTGATGCAAACTTGTTTCTTGGATTACAGATTGAGCGACCCCTCGACGGGAGCATATTCGTGCATCAAGGAAATTACGCGAGCGGCATTCTGGAAAGAAGCCAACTCCGTGGCCATCCCGGCGGATCCGCACGAAAAACCGGATCAACAAAGGGACCCAGCGATCGAACACGAGCGCACACCGGCGCCCTACCGTGAGGCAATCGGGAGTCTCATGTACCACCCGGTGGCACCGCGGCCGACATTACTTTCACCGTCAACCGAGCGAGTCGCTACCTCAAGGAACCAACGAAGACCCACTGGAAGTCGGTAAAAAGGATCCTCAAATACCTCAAGGGCACGATCGACTACGGTCTGAGATTCGAGACAAACCAGGAGCAGCTGCTGACGGCGTACAGCGATACCGACTACGCAGGTGACTCAGAAACCCGGCGGTCAACGACAGGATACGCCCTGACGCTTGGCTCCGCGACTATCTCATGGAGCTCGCAGAGGCAAAAGTCCGTCGCGCTGTCGACCACCGACGCGGAATACCTGGCCGCGAGCCAAACTGTGAAGGAAATAGCATGGACGAAAAATCTGATCAAGAATCTACTCGACACGAAAGAAGTCCCCACGACGCTATACCTGGACAATCAAAGTGCGATTCGGCTGATCAAAAAACCCGGTATTTCATAAACGAAGCAAGAACATCGAAGTACGTTACCATCACATGCGAGAGCAGTACGAAAGAAACGAGTTCCTACTCGAATACACACCCTCCAGAGAACAACACGCTGACATCTGAACGAAGGCACTACCTCGAGACGCATTCAAGTACCACCGAGCACCTATAGGGGTTCACGAAAATCCTTGCCGAGGAAAATAAAGCGCAGCAAAGACGAAGTGGGAGTGTTGGGAATTTGTCTTTACCTCACAGTCAATTCTTTGACCCGAGGACTACTAGGTTCCAACTTCGGCACTTATCTGTTTTTCTTCTTGCCTTGGAAACGGACACACAACATTTATTTATTCATTCCTGATTGTACCGCGTTCCTCTCCTGTAGCACCAATAAAGGCGAATTAACTAATACCCTTCACGAATCCGTGGTGAAAAATTACTTGCACTGAAATAAACCTAACAAAAAACATGTCATTAACGGCATTCGAAACTTAAATCTTTGAAATCTAAGCGAGCTCATGAGAAATAAACGATTTGCAAAGATTAAATTTACACTTCAGGTTTGGCGAGTATATCTTATGTGCGGTTCGTAGTCCAAATTTTACGAGTTTGAATCTCCATGCTATTTTCTAGTAAATCCTTTTACGATGTTGGGAATGGGACATTATAATCCTCGGCACATTGAATACAAGTTAACTCCCTTATATGTCTTTCAATCATTTATGTGATTTTGTTTCTCAGATATTTCCGATTGTAAATTGTAGGCAAGTACAAATAAAAAAAAACTGTTTTGATGAGGTATTAAATATGACACTTGTACATTTGTTCAATTAGTTTTCATAGGTTTTTAGCTAAGCACCTGTGGGAATAGGGACATTTTATTGAATGTTCTTAGGGTAATATTTTTGAAAATCTAATTCAAGTTCATTTTTGTATGTATCTCAGTATTTAGAAGGCAGTAAGTATGAATAAAAACACCGCTTTATTGTTATCCTTTTTCATTGTACATTTTTTTTCCAAATTGAATAAATAAATCAATAAATATATATATATATATACATTGAATTTATTGCGTAACTTAAAACTTCATTGGTTTGTCCATTTCGACCTTTTTTTTAACCACAAATTTGCACTTCAAATATGCAATAGCTTTCACAACAATTTTCGCGAACTCTTCACGTTTTACTTTTGGAATCAAAAACTGCGATCGGCTGTGTGTATTTAGCAGCAAGCGGCTGGAACATAAGTACGAGACCATGTGTTGCCTGGTCGTTAATGTCGATCAACTGTTTCCTATCATCGCCAAGATTCCTTAAGCCCCGATAGGTTACATTTTTAGAACAAACTGCAACAGGTTTATTTCATCGAGCAGTAGGACTCCACGACCCCTGACAGATCGCAACACCCAAGCGCTTGAGTATCAAATGTCCATTTGACACCCAAGAAAACGGTGTCGACACTAATTTGGGCGTTGTTACCCAAAAAACGGTGTTGACACTGATCTGGACCTACGCTATTTTGGGTGTCAACACCCATTAAAATAGGTGTCAACACTAATTTGGGTGTCGACACCAAAAAAAAACAAAACGGCGTTGACACTGATCTGGACCTACGTTGTTTTGGGTGTCAAGACCCATAAAAAAGGTGTCAACACTAATTCGGGTGTCGACACCCCATAAAAACAGTTTTAACACTGATCTGGACCGAGGCTATTTTGGGTGTCGACACCCCAAAAAACCGCGTTGACACTTATCTAGACCGAGGCTGTTTTCGGTGTCGACACCTAAATAATTTAGAGTCGACACGATATTCGTGCACGTGCATGAATTCCGTGTCGTTATGGCTTTTTTTGGTGTCAGCACCGAAATTCTGAAAAATTACAGGGCACACTCCTTCCTATATACAATGAATACAAGCATATGGATGCCCAACTTAATGAACTGAAAAATGAGTTGAGCATACTGGACTGGAAAATAAGTTCATTTATGAACTGAAAAATGAGTTGGACATATATATGCTTGTATTCATTGTATGTAGGAAGGAGTGTGCACTGTAATTTTTTAGAATTTTAGTGTTGACACTCAAAAAAGCCATAACGACACTGAATTCATGCACGTGCACGAATATGGTGTCAACACTAAATTATTTAGGTGTCGACACCGAAAACAGCCTCGGTCTAGATCAGTGTCATTACCGTTTTTTGGGTGTCGACGCCCAAATCAGTGTTGACACCTTTTTTTGGGTGTTGACACCCAAAACAGCGTAGGTCCAGATCAGTGTCAACACCGTTTTTTTTTTGGGTGTCGACACTCAAATTAGTGTCGACACGATCTTTTTGGGTGTCGACACCCAAAACCGCCTAGCTCCAGATCAGTGTCAATACCGTTTTTTGTGTCTCGACACCCAAATCTGTGTCGACACCGTTTTTTTGGGTGTCAACGCCCAAAACGGCCTCGTTCAGATGGGTGTCGATACCAAATTTGTTCGGTGTTAAAATTGTAATTTGACACCCTACACGTGACACTCAACACCGAAAAATTACGGTGTCACGATCTGTCAGGGCCGTTGCAGAGAATTTTTCGAAGTCAAATGTTTCTCGGGGAGTTTTGCAAACCGTTCGTCGAAGCCGCATTTCGCGTTAACTAACGACAAATAGCTTCGTATCGACCTCGTGCACGGAAGTGATAAGATTTTGTTTTTGCGTAAAAACTCGTAATATCCTGGCGATCGAATGTTCATTAGCATGCACAGCATGACCCAGTCCTCGGTGTGACGCTGACCTTTACCGTCTTTTTTGCTTGCTGATGCGATTATTTCTTTGAGTGCCAATTTCTGAGTGTCTGAAACGTTTAATTCAGCACATTTTTTTTCAAAGCCGCTCCTTTCATGCTGGCTATTTTTTATCTTTCAGCTACAATACACGTCACGAGAAGTTTAACGCGATGTCGAGCTGCATTTTTTTTACGTTTTTCACGACGAATTTTCAGACGCCTCGCCAACAGTTTCCGTGCAACTATTGAGTTCGAAGTACCACCTATCCGGTTTATCATCACGTAGTTTTGAAGACGTCTCTCTCGTTGCAATACATTTTTTCTCGTCTTCATGCAGTTTTCACATATTTTCTTCTTAGAGACTAGAGAGCAGACCTTACTTCTCCATTTGTCGACATAATCGCAATTCGCACCGTCAGTTGGTATAAGATGGACACCAATGTCACCTATGCCATCGCAGATGTTCATCCTTTCGAATTTGTTTAAGACGTCTGGGAGCATTCCTTTTTCCTACAAAACTTGTGCGAGGTTCTTGTCTTGCAGGTCAACGAGGCGTCCATAAACGAAATATTTCAACGTGCCATCCATATTAAGTATGACACTCTTTTGTGTTACTGGACATTCCTCGCCATCCATGATCTTTAAAACCGTGAATGTAAACAACGTTGCACAATATCCGCACTCTTTGGTGGGTACCCTGCTGCAAATTTCCGTACGGGTCCAAAATTCCGTGTTGGAATGTGTGGGAAAGCATGGGACAGTCAAGGAAAGTGTGGGATCCCGTACGATTTTCTGTTTAGGATGAACATTCCTGTACAGGAACCTGTGTGGTGCACATGGGAAGCTGAATCCTGTACGGGATCCTGTACGGGAGAACACAGGAAATAAATTCCTGTACGGAAACCTGCATGGGAACCTGTGTGGGGCAACGTGGGAAGTTGAATCCTGTACGGGATCCTGTACGGGAGAATGCAGAAAATAAATTCCTATACAGGAACCTACATGGGGACCTGTGTGGGGCAATGTGGGTAGCTTAATTTTTGAGACAGCGCTTAATAAGCTAATCACGATTGAATCAAAACAAATGTGAAACTTCTAATTTTTTAATTTGTATCTACACTTTCGTGATAAAATAAATCATTAATCACTATTATCAACGGTTTTTTGAAAATGTTTTATCTCAAGTCAAAAGTATTGTTTTTCAACGTGGGTCCTGGCCTCGCAAAATGGCGTGAAATATTTAATACACAATTCTTAGTTAAACTTAATTAAACGCAATATCTTAATGTTTTTTTTATTAAACTTTTTTATTATGTTATCATTTTACGTCTCTCAAAAATGTGTTTACAGAAAATTGCTATAATATTATATGATTAATTTACTATTACAATGGCTATTAATAGAAATACAAGTTCGTTAGCGGTGCAATATATGTATCCTCGCGTACCTTCGTGTGGAAACACACCCTAAAAATATTGGCAGTGGGGACTGCAATTAAATTTCTTTTTATCTCAACAATTTTTCGTAAGACCGAAATACGGGTTCCTATATGGGAACCAGTACGGGTTCCTATACGGGAACCCGCATGGGTTCCCTGCACGAAAACACCACGAGGGGTCCCGTGTGAGATCCCGTACGGATCCCATACAGGTTCCTGTGTGGAAATTTGCAGCAGGGTACTTGACCCAACTCCACCTCTTCGGAACATAGGCAGAGAAGTCATCATCACTGGTGTTCGCATTTTCCGCCACTCTTTCTGAAACCATAAAGTCAAGTAATTATTATAAGTTACGGTAAGTTTGTGTGTTAATGAAAATGTAAACGGCTTTTATCGGGCTATACCAGCGTGACACTTAAAAAAATCGATTTTTTTGTGCCTTTTTCGACAGTTTATACTTTCAAGAATATCATTATCATTTTTATCAATATCATTTTGTCCTGCAAAAATCGATAGTTAAACCTTTTGAAGCGTTTTTCTCGAATTGAAATTGTTCAAATTTGCTGACATTGTAACTCAAAGAGCAATTATCCGATTGACTTGAAATTTGAACTGAGTACTCTTGAATGCATTTACTCTATAATGACGTAGGATATTTTTGATTGGATGAAAATTGACGATTTGGCATTGAAAAAACGACCACTTTATAGGCAAGAAAACAGACTTTTTTCATAACTACGCCATTTTGTTAGATTTTCATATTTTTCGAAAATCCGACCTCATTGTACAGGAAATACCTTCCAGTTTAACGACATTTTTTTCTTTTACGGTTTCAGCTACTCAATCGGCCGGAATCATGTCAGCAGAGGAGGAACTTTTTTGGCGCCTCTGAAGGCAGCGCCTAAGTCGCTTGGATCTCAATATTTTCCTATGAAAAAATGATGTAATATAGATCACATATAGCAAAATATATTTTTAATTTTCCGTAACATTTAATTGAGGACTTTTTTGCCAAAAAATTCCCGAAAAGTACCAAAATTTTCAGCGTTCACACTGGTGTAGCCCCTTAAAATGATTACGTTGCACCACTTCCATTTAAAATTAATTCTTTTCGAAATGCCATATTAACTTTATAAGAGATTTTGACTTTTTTTTAGCAAGGTATTGCGTTACTTACGTTCACTGTTTCCCAGAAAAGCGCGCACTTCAGCAAGCTTCTGAGGAGCAAAAGCATGGAGCCTAGATACCAGGAGGTTCAGCGGCAATGCAAAGGCGCTGAATAAAGCGTTCCCGAAAATGTGTCGAAGTGATGGCGCTGGGGTGCAGCGGCACCTATCTATATAGTAATATATTGGTCAACGAGGTGAAAGTGATCGGATGAGTTTCTAACCTCATGACAGACCGATCGTGATATCAAACGTCGAAATATCCGCCGATTCATAATTTCCTCATGACGGTTCGGAAAAAAACGCAAAAACGAGAAAAAATCTCAAACGCAAACTCAAAATGGCGGCGATAAAGCCCATCTAGAAAAGCGTGTTTTTTTTTACAAATAGCTTCACGGGAGAACGGTTTTCTCGGAAAATATAAGACCTGAACCAAAAACCAAAAAAAAAAGATAATTTATAGATTATTAGCTATGAGACTACCTAGAAATTTGCTTTCAAATTTTGAAAAAATAGCGAACTTTGAAGGAAATAAATTGATTTATTGCCAAAAAAGCAGTAAGTTGTTTATAAAAAAAAGTTTACATTTAATTAAAAAAAGGGCTACGTACTCCCATAGAGAATGTAATTTTGAAGCTGCTATCAAAATTTCAAATCGATGCATGCAAAGGTGGTCGAGTAATCCGTCTTCCGAGATTGAAAAAAGTGGTTTCAAGAAAAACGCGTTTTAAGTTGTACGAGCAACTCAGCGCGCACTCGGAGGCGCTGCAAACAAAGCGATAATTGAACCTTTAAATATAAAAAATCGCTACAGGACCAATTGCATATTGTTTTTATGACATCAAAGTATTTTTAGGCAAGAAAACGTCTTTCCAAAATCCTAGAGTGGTGTTATCCCTCAACACGAATGAGGGTTAGGTACATCATCTGTGATCTGTCTTAGATCGCACCCAAGTTTAGCGTATATCTATATACATATAGGTGCCGGAGCACCTCAGCGCCATAATTTCTCGTTCTCTTTTTCGGGACGAGTTGAAAGGCCCCGCTGAACCTCCTGGTATCTAGGCTCCATAAGCAAAAGGATCCACCGCTGGCGATTCAGATTTGGTTAGTTCGATAGGAGAGATCGACAACCCAACGTTTATGCCAGTAGCCGAGCCTGGTAAAGCAATATCAGTAATATCAATGTGTAACACAGAAAAATGCAAAACAGCAGAAAAGTATTTTTTTCGAAATGGCTATGGTTTTCACACGGTTTTCACACAATACTATACTTATACGGTGTCTACAAATTTACATTTCGAATTTTCCAAATTATAGCTTCTTGAGCTGCGGATGCTTGTATGTAACCTTAAATAGGAAAATACATGAGTCAAAGAAGAACCTTACATTTTAAACCACATGTGCAATTTTTAAATCAAACTTTTGTCTCCATGTCTTTTGGCACACGAAATGACAGCAGTTTTTTCGCGGTTTTACTGCCAGTTTTACAGTTTAACACTGCACACCACCCGGTCATTTTGTGTAACAATTTCCCAATAAATGCGCACGAGATATTCTCTCAAACTTCTTGGGTTTCCGGGTTATGTTCATCTGGAAAGCCGATGACAGCTCAAGTTGTGTCTGGGTGGAAGTAAGACTATGACAGAGACAGTGATGTCACCTCCTACAGAATGTTCCCCCTAGGACCAACTTCAAATCCCCCTAGATGTCGATGAAAAACCCCTAAAGTTTTCATTGTACACCCTGTTTGAGTACTTGACTTACTTTGCAATCCAATAAAACTCGCGAGTAGACAACCAACTAACGAACACAACCTCAACGTTACAACTGACAACGTGAAAACGTTGAACCGTAAAAGTAAAAACGGAATTCTCTTGATCAGAAAGTTGTTGGTGGTAATTCGAAATTCGAAATAAAATACGCAATTAGACAACAAACTAACGGACACAAACTCAACGTGACAGCGTGAAAAAGTCGAACAGTAAAAGCGGTAAAAGTGAAAACGGAATTCGTTGATCTTGATCAGAAAGTTTTTGTTCGTCGTAGTGCGAAATTCAGCTACCAGCGCCACTTGGGTTGCTAGTACAAGACATGAAGTATGGCATTGGTGTAAAACATTTTGAAAGGCAATCGATTGAGCAAAGAGAAAAGTGATCCTTAAATGTAACGTTTAGTTTATAAGAAATATTTATTGCGAATGAAAGATTCTTCGCAGGAATATGTATTTCGAATATATAAAGTATATTATCGCACACATAATTTCGACGATCGAACGAATTGACCTATTTCAATTTCCGATCGAATTAATTGAAGATACATTACTTTATTTTTTTTCACTTTTTTCAAGATATACACTTTAATTTCACGCCCTCAAAAACGTTTCTTAAATAATGTACCCGCTAAAAAATCCCCCTGAAGAATACCCCTAAATGAATTTACCCCCTAAAAAACCCCTTCACATTTTGGTTTCTCCTAAATTTGGGGGCAAAACCCCCAAGTTGGCATCACTGGACAGAAAGATCCCTTCCCCGCAACCGCCGTCGCTCATCGACGGGGTAGAAAGTATTGCAGCGCCTCTAGTGCCCACGCTACGCATTCCAACATGGCTTCACCACGGTCTTACTTATAGGTCTTGAAACTCGCTCAAAATTTCAGTGGTGGGGGATGGCCTCTTATTGAAGCACCGACTGTTTCAACTCGTGACCACGAGGATCGCTGCTATAGAGTGATGCAGGCTGTGTGAGAGAGACGGAAATAAATTTCAAAAGTAAACAAAACCAGCTCCATAAACTTAGCCGCCGACTATGGAAATATCGATTTTTTTTTACGTCAATCGATTGTTAGTCGTTTGTTAGTGTTTGTTACACAAAACCCAGCGTTTGTTAGACTTTATTTATTGAATAAAACGAAAAACGAATTTATGCCAAAGTTAGCCGCAGAAAATGGTTTTCTAGTGATTTCGAACTTTCCTTCGTAACCAATCGATTGTTAGTCGTTTGTTAGTGATTGTTAGTCACTTTATATCGTTTGTTAGAGCTCAATTATTATTAAATTAATGAAAAACTTTTCGGCCCTAGAGCGCGCTGCAAGCCACGTGAAGTTGGCAGCATCGTCACGACAGCTGCTTCCGGTTTTGCACATGTAACTCGTCAATTTCAGCAAAACGTTGATTCTTGTCATTCTATTAGATTGTTAGACAATCGCTAGTGATTGTTAGTTGATTTTCCTCTTTTTTTAGAGCTCCATTTTTATTTAATCGCTGAAAAACTTTTCGGCGCTAGAGCGCGCTGCATGTCGCAAAGGTTGGCAGCATCGTCGAGACAGCTGCTTCCGGCTTTGCACATGTAACGCGTCAATTTCAGCAAATCGTTGATTCTTGTCATTCTATTAGATTGTTAGACGATCGCTAGTGATTGTAAGTTAATTTTCATCGTTTGTTAGAGCTCCATATTTATTAAATCGCTGAAAAACTTTTCGGCGCTAGAGCGCGCTGCATGTCGCGAAGGTTGGCAGCATCGCCGCATCAGCTGCTAACGGCTTTGCACATGTAACTCGTCAATTTCAGCAAATCGTTGATTCTTGTCATTCTATTAGATTGTTAGACGAATGCTAGTGATTGTTAGTTAATTTTCATAGTTTGTTATAGCTCCATTTCTATTTAATTGCTGAAAAAACTTTTCGGTGCGAGAGCGCGCTGCATGTCGCGAAGGTTGGCAGCATCGTCGCGACAGCTGCTTCCGGCTTTGCGCATGTAACTCGTCAATTTCAGCAAAACGTTGATTCTTGTCATTCTATTAGATTGATAGACGAATGTTAGTGATTGTTAGTTAATTTTCATCGTTTGTTAGAGCTCCATTTTTATTTAGTCGCTAAAAAACTTCTCGGCGCTAGAGCGCGCTGCATGTCGCGAAGGTTGGCAGCATCGCCACGATGGCCGCGATAAACGTATATAATTTTAATAAAAAATGGCAAATCGGTGCAAATGATCGACGATTAGTCGATTTTTAGCCGGCAGTATCGTCTGCCGCCTTTTTAGCCGGCAGCGTGCTCATAAATTCGCCGAATTAAATTTTTAATCTGGATTCACTTTATGGAAGTTCGACCAGGACGCACAATTAGGAATATTGAGCAAAAAAGGCTCATAATCAGATCGAGGTTCGAGAAGTTCACGCTTTTTTTAAATTCTCTATTTCGTCGATCATTTGCACCGATTTCCCATTTTTAATTAAAATTATATACGTTTATCGCGGCCATCGTGGCAATGCTGCCAACCTTCGCGACATACAGCGCGCTCTAGCGCCGAAAACTTTTTCAGCGATTAAATAAAAATGGAGCTCTAACAAACGATGAAAATTAACTAACAATCACTAGCGATCGTCTAACAATCTAATAGAATGACAAGAATCAACGTTTTGCTGAAATTGACGAGTTACATGTGCAAAGCCGGAAGCAGCTGTCGCGGCGATGCTGCCAACCTTTGCGACATGCAGCCAACCTTCGCAACACGCAGCGCGCTCTAGCGCTGAAAAGTTTTTCAGCGATTAAATAAAAATGGAGCTCTAACAAACGATGAAAATTAACTAACAATCACTGGCGATCGTCTAACAATCTAATAGAATGACAAGAATCAACGTTTTGCTGAAATTGACGAGTTACATGTGCAAAGCCGGAAGCAGCTGTCGCGATGATGCTGCCAACTTCACGTGGCTTGCAGCGCGCTCTAGGGCCAAAAAGTTTTTCATTAATTTAATAATAATTGAGCTCTAACAAATGATATAAAGTGACTAACAATCACTAACAAACGACTAACAATCGATTCGTTACGAAGAAAAGTTCGAAATCACTAGAAGACCATTTTCTGCGGCTAACTTTGGCATAAACTTGTTTTTCGTTTTATTCAATAATTGAAGTCTAACAAACGCTGGGTTTTGTCTAAGAAACACTAACAAACGACTAACAATCGATTGGCGTAAAAGAAAATTCGATATTTCCATAGTCGGCGGCTACGTTTATGGAGCTAACAAAACCCAAACATAACCGCTGATTCGCGCGACCAGACGCGACGTGCTCTACTTATAAACTTGTAAAAACGGTGATATTGAAAAATGACTAAGTGGTGTATTGTGCCAACGTGTAGAACAGGCTCTCGGAGTGAAAAATCGAAACGCTCAGTGTTTCGGGTGCCGAGAAACTTGGCGCAATTAAAAAAATGGGAGGCCGCGATACCGGGAGTTGGAAAATTAGAGCCAAGACACGTTATGTGCGAAAATCATTTCGAACCGAAATATATTCATCGAGAATGGGCGAAACAGGCGTTGGAGCCGGGAACCTGAAACAAAAAAAATTATTGGTATCATTACAATAAATACTTTCCGGGCTGATAAAAATAAAACAAAGTTAGTGAATTATTTTCATTCATCCTACTCGAGAGTCCTTTGCGTAAAGGTAGGAAAAGAGGTGTTTTTTAAAATTTACCAACGCAAACCGTTTCGGAAACTGCAAAGTAGAGTTTATTGAAAATGTTTCTTGGGAAATGCGTTAAAATTTTTCGAAGAGGAAATAAAAAATTGCAAAAAAGCACTGTTTCTTAAGTATTTGTTTCATTTTCAAGAAATACATCGTGCAGGTGTTTCGGTCTGAATTCCACTTCGGTCTGGAATAGTTGCCACTTATTTTCCGGTCAATTAAAACAACGCGTAAAGCCTATTTTTTTTATAAAAGCAAAACTTTTTTTTTTTTTAACCGAGCGCACAGGGATCGAAACCCTGATCAGCATTACGATGCTTGCACCGAACCCCTCGACCAACACGAGCTCACATTGACACCTATATAAAAAACATTTATGTTCATTGTACCCACTTCGATAACTATAGTCTTTTGGTTTTTTCAGGTTTACGATAAAGTTACTTTTAATTGTATTTAGGTCTATCGTGCATTTTTTGACATTGAATATCATAATTTGCCTACACCAGCCAATTGTACAGCTAGGTTAGGTTCCTATGAGTCAACAATCGATTTCCATCTCTCTCGCACAGCCTGCATCACTCTATCGCAGCGACACTCGTGGTCACTAGGCGAAACGGCCGGTGGTTCAATCCGAGGACATACGCCCACCACCAGAGTTTCAAGACCTGTATGAAAGACCGTGGGCTTCACTAAGCGACCTACCCCCACCACGGAAGTTTCCAGACCTGTATGTAAGACCGTGGTCAGTGGCGTCGAGATTGGTGACGATGTGGCTACAAAGATGTGGCCAAACAGGGATGGCGCCACCATCTCTAACGAGGAGACGGCACGGCCCTGGGGTCGGGGATTTGGCCGAATTTTTTTTTTTTGGTGAAAGAGGACCCCTAGCACCTCACGTGGTCAAAGTAGTAGGAGGCACTTCTCGGAAAATTCCGAAAACATCGGTTCAAAGTTTCTTAGGCGCCTTATGAGTTTAAAATGTCATGCACTTGTCGAGCCACCGTCTAGTCTAGATGATTAGGGCTCTGTCTTTTGCGCCGGAGGTCTCGAGTTCGATTCCTCCTTCGGATCTAATTTTTTTTTCCTATTTCTTTTTGTTATCCCAAAAATTATTCAAAACGTTTCTCATCGGGTTTCACAATTGTTTTACAATTATTCCAAACGTCTCTCATCCCTACGTTATTTTTAAAAATTTATTTACATTATTTTTTAAAAATTATTTTCTTTTTTTTTCAATAAAACAATTCATAACGGTGGGTTTTTTATCTTTCATTGTAAAGTATATGAAGAGGAACATTGGGTTTTTAATGAGAATAACAGAGTCTGTTAGGAAAAATGCAATTTTTATTCATATAATAATTATATACAAAAACCGCAGTGGTAATTATCGTTGAAACAAACAAAGCAATAATTTTTGCGACATCTTGCGCAACATATAAAAGCGGATTTTTTTACAATCGTAGGGAGTTTGCGATACATCCGTACAAAAACAAGTCCCATTAACATTATGAAAATGTCGACACCTCCGGCGCGAAAGACCAAGCCCTAACCTTCTAGACTAGACGGCGACTCGACAAGTGCAGGACATTGAAAACTCATAGGGCGCCTAAGAAACTTTTAATCGATATTTTTCGGAATTTTCCGAGTAGTGCGTCCTACTACTTTAACCACGTGAGGTGCTAGGGGTCCTCTGTCACCACAAAAAAATTCAGCCAAATCCCCGACCCTACGGTCGTGCCGACTCCTAGTAAGACCTCGAGAAGTAAGCTGAGTATCGATGTCGTGTAAGAGAGATGGAAGAGGATCGAATGCGCATCCTAGCCTCCATGACAAATACGGCGGAACCTCGCTTATCCGAGGCAAAATGGGGAGAGGGTACCGCGGATAAGTGAAATCTCGCATAATAGGGAAAACAGGAGCAATATAGGACTATTCCACGCATAGGCATAGTAGATTCTTCCGTTTCATGCGGGATTCTGC
Organism: Ophion ellenae; assembly: GCA_963210295.1. Classification (NCBI taxonomy): domain Eukaryota; kingdom Metazoa; phylum Arthropoda; class Insecta; order Hymenoptera; family Ichneumonidae; genus Ophion; species Ophion ellenae. The sequence goes on along the minus strand of OY723386.1, from coordinate 10,416,059 downwards.
GTATTATCCGAGGATGCGACTCCGATAATGCGGAGGACTCGAATGAGTTGGGTCACTCGGATAATGCGGACCGTCGGTTAATCGAAGGTCGCATCAACGAGGTTCTACTGTACCAGCAAATACGATAATATACACACAATATTCGAACCACGGTCTTACATACAAGTCTGGAAACTCGATGAAATTCCGGCGGTGGGGGTGACTCGACTGTTGAAGCCGAATTTGTGGTATCGCTAGTATCGAGGAGTGTTGCTTTCATTAGACAGGAGATACGATACATGTGTTATACAAGGTGTCCCAGAAGTAACGTATGCCCTTCTAGCATCTGGTAGGAAAAAAATTCTAAGACGAAAAGTCTTCAGTCATTTTTTTATCAGACGCATAAATAATTGATTATGAATTAAAATAAATAGCCAATCAGGTGCGCGCTACAGCGAAAAGGTAGCGTAGAGGGGAGGGATAGGGAAATGCGTTGTAATTGCGTGCACCTGAAAATGTGTGCAGAGGAAAAATTCTAAAAGCACGTGTGCTGGTGCACATACAAACACACGCATGTGCGCACGTACACTCACACAAGGGCACATACACGCACACACACGCACACGCACACGCGCACGCGCACACGCACGCACGCACGCACGCACAAACCTCGATAGCAAATGAATATGGGAAGTCCAATAAAGGATATACCGATTAGGGTGCAGGGGCACGGAACCCCAGTACCGGCGCCTTCAGGGAGTGACCAAGCGGGCTCCCCGGCGTCGTCATCGAACAACCGCAGTACCACGGAGGTGGGCCACTTGGCCTCCATGGCGCACAATGTTTCAAGTGAAGAAAAGGAAGAGACAAGTGGAAACCGAAAGGAGATTTTGAAGTTGGTGGAGAGGCACGGAAAGACGCTGGAGAGCCTAGCCTCTTTTATCCAGCAGAAGAAAAACCTCCACAAGGAGATCCAGCGGTGGGTTCCTATGCTTACCAGTACTTGGAAAGGTATAGAGGACCTCGTAGCGTGGAGTGCAACGCCACAGGCGGCAACGTTGACTGGAGGAACGCAAACCACGACGACTATAAGCCAAGCGAAATCGACTTTCCCTAACAAGGAGAGGAACGATGAAGGCATGGACGTGGGCGGTCAACGCTCTCGTCATCCACAAAAAGGGTGACTTGAGCTATGCGGAAATCTTGAGTCGTATAAAGAAGGTTCCGGCGCTCAAGGATGCAGGTGAATGCGTCCAAAAGGTACGCAGAACCAACGCGGGAGATCTGCTGATCGTTCTGAATAAGGAGAGCTCAGCCAAAGCACCGGAATTTCGAAACCAATTCGAAGGTGTTCTTGGTGAATCAGCAACGGTCCAGAGTAAAGTCCAGGAAGTTGATCTGGAGATCAAGGACCTGGAAGAGTACGCGACGAAGGAGGAGACATCGGCGGCCCTGCAGAGAGTCTTGGGATCGGACTATTCAGTCACGGAATACTCTCTTAAGTATCTGCGTAAAGCATATGGCAGAACTCAGACCGCGGTAATACGACTCATGGTGCCTGGTGCCCGGAAACTTCTGGATACAGGAATCATCCGAGTCGGCTGGTGTAATTGCAGAATCCGAGAGGTGGTGAGACCACTAAAGTGTTTCAAGTGCTCGAAATTTGGACACTTATCACGGAACTGCAAGAGCAACGTTGACCGGGCTAAAGACTGCATCAAGTGCGGTAACACTGGCCACAAAGTTGCCGAATGCACAGCAAGTGCAAAGTGTGTCATATGTGCAGAAGCGGGAGATGGGGCACCCACAGCCCACATTGCAGATAGCAGCCGGTGTCCAGCGTATACGCGGGCTCTCCAGGCTCTCCAGGCACTCCAAAAACGATGCAAATGAGAGTACTCCAGCTGAACCTCAACCATTGTGAAGCAGCACAGGACCTGCTCATGCAGACTGTGCGCGAGCTGAAGCCTGACTTGGCGATACTCTCGAAACCATATAGACATCTAGACACGCAACCTTGGGAATCTGACGCAAGTGGGAAGGCCGCAATTTGGTCCTGCGAAAAACTTCCACTTCAGGATCTTGCGAGTCGGACGGAAACTGGTTTTGTGAGAATAAAAGTCAAAGGAGTTCATTTCTACAGTTGTTACGCACCGCCTAGTCTGACGACTTATGAGTTTGAGAATTTTCTCGACAACTTAGTCGCAGACGCTAAACAACGCTTCCCGGTAGCCATAGCCGGCGGTTACAACGCGTGGGCTGTGGAATGGGGTAGTAAAGTGACGAACAGGAAGGGCCAAGCTCTGCTTGAGGCTATGTCCTTATTGGATGTAGTACTACTTAATGCAGGTACAAAGCCCACTTTTGTTAAAGGTGAAGCTTCTTCTATAGTGGACCTCACTTTTGTGAGTAGTAGCCTGGCAAAAGGAAACCAGTGCCACTGGGTAGTCAGTGATATCTACACTCACAGTGATCATCAAGCGATTCTCTGGGAGATTCGCGGTGACTTCAGCAGAACAGCGAAGGCACCGAAAACAAACGGGAAGGGCTGGAAAGCGAAAATGTTTGACGCGGACTTGTTTCGTGAAACTTTTGACACCAGCCCCCTCGCAGCGGAAAGTGCAACCGAGAAGGTCGAGGTGGTCATGCAGAGGGTCACCGAAGCATGCGATGCCACAATGCCACGGAAACGTAATGTCGACTTCCGACCGGCGGTACACTGGTGGAGCGAACAAATTGCCGGCCTCCGAAGGGAGTGTCATCGAACTCGCCGCCTAGCGCAACGAGCTCGAGGCAAACGCTCGTTCCCCGATTTGGAAGAATAGCACAGGAAGGCGCGCTTGAAGCTTAAAAAGGCTATCAAGCAGAGTAAAGCTGAAAGTTGGGGCGAACTGCTCAGCGAGGTGGAAGATGCTCCCTGGGGCAGGCCGTACAAAGTAGTAATGACTCGGCTGAAAAGCCAGCCAATGCCATCGCCTGTGGACGCAGCTCGGCTGGAAAAGATTGTTTCACATCTGTTCCCTGAGCAACCCGAGGAGGACTATCAGCTCGAAGAGGACGTCGATGAAGACATCCCAGCCATTACTGAAGAAGAGCTTCTTACGGCGATTGCCAGGGTGGGCAACAATAAAGCCCCCGGCATGGATGGGATACCCAACATCGCACTCAAGGCAGCGATCAAGTTGGCACCGGGAATATTCCTGGGCATGTACAATGCGTGTCTCAAGGAAGGAATCTTCCCGGACAAGTGGAAGTGGCTAGTGCTCCTCCCGAAAGGGAAAAAGCCACCGGACGAACCTTCATCCTATCGTCCGCTCTGTATGCTGGATACCGCGGGAAAGATCTTCGAGCGCATCATCCATAACAGAATTGAGAAGGTCGTGGACCCTCTACTGGCGGAGCGCCAGTTTGGCTTCAGAAAGGAGCGCTCTACTCTGGATGCCATTAATACAGTGGTGAAGCAGGCGCAGGAGTCGACTGCGGGGAAACGATGGGCAAGAGGGTCCAAGAAGTACTGCGCAGTTGTCGCTCTCGACGTCAAAAACGCTTTCAACTCGGCGATATGGAAGTGTATCATGGATGCCCTAAAAACATTAGGTGTACCATGGTACCTACGGAGAATAGTGGTGAGTTACCTATGTAATAGGTGGCTCATGTACGACACAGAGGATGGACCAAAGACGTATAGGGTGACTGGAGGAGTTCCTCAGGGCTCTGTACTTGGACCGCTTCTGTGGATCATCATGTACAATGATCTGCTGCTATTAAAATTGCCGAAAGGAGTGTCCATCGTAGCGTTCGCAGATGACGCGGCGCTGATTGTCATCGCCAAATTACTGGAGCAAATCTCCGCACTCTTCGGCGAAGCTTTCGCCAAGATAAAGGAATGGATGTCTTCTGTTGGACTGCATCTTGCAGCCCACAAAACAGAAGTACTCCTCGTATGCAGCATGAAGGTGATGGAAACGGTGACGCTCAGGGTTGGAAACTCCGAAATCACATCCCAACCGTTCATTCGGTACCTGGGTGTGATTCTTGACGCGAGGCTGAACTTCAAAGAGCAAACCGAGCAGATCAGCAGAAAGGCCGCTGGGGTTGCTACCACACTGGCGCGACTCATGCCTAATGTTGGTGGCCCCAGACAGAAGAGGAGGAAACTGCTGTCATCAGTGACGACCTCAGTGCTCACCTATGGCATACCCATATGGGCTGATGCACTGAAAATCCAGGAGTACCGCAGAAAGGCTGCAGCAACGTATCGCGTCAGTGCCTTGAGGGTAGCCTGTGCGTTTCGCACTGTCTCCGAGGACGCTATCAACGTTATCGCGGGAATGCTGCCCATCGAGGTGCTTGCCGAGGAGCGTAGATCGATGTACCAGCAGAAGGGAGCTAGACACCCCAGATATGCAAGGACAGAAGCGAGAGCAACCAGTCTCAACCAGTGGCAGACGATGTGGGATGCTTCTCCCAAGGGAAGATGGACACATCGACTAATCCCGAAGGTGGATATGTGGGCGAACCGTCTACACGGGAAGCTCAACTATTATCTCACTCAAGTGATCTCAGGACACGGCTGTTTTCGGGCTTGTCTCTATAAGTTTAATTATGAAGATTCCCCGGACTGCCCAGCATGTGTAGCAGTCGAGGAGAACGCTGAACATGCATTGTTCCAATGCCCACGTTTTAGTGCCTCCCGCGCGATAGTCGAGGATCAGCTGGAGACACGCATCACCCCGGACAACCTGGTTGAGTTGATGCTGAAGTCAGCAGACGCATGGACAGCGGTATCGGCTTATGCTGCCGCAGTGATGAAGGAGTTGCGACGTGCAGAACGTGCGAGGAAGAAGACGACGCCGGAAGACCAGGCAGTTATAGATTAAATCTGACAACACTGCAGGAAGAGCTACGGCTAAGGCCTCTCCCGCGATGTAATACCTAGCGGTCGTCCCGCGGGAGAATTTGTAAGGCCACAGAGGAATGGGGGTTTGTAGTCGGTGCAAGCCCGACACACGGCAATTATTTGCTACGGTGCGGGGGCATTTTCCCGCTAAACCTCTTTAAAAACACACACACACACACACACACACACACATACACACACACACACACACACACACGTGCTTTGGAATTTTCCCTCCGCACACATTTTCAGGCGCACGCAATTACAACGCATTCCCCTATCCCTCCACGCTGCGCTGCCTTTCCGCTGTAGCGCGCGACTGATTGGCTATTTATTTTAATTCATAATTAGCTATCTATGCGTCTGATCAAAAAATGACTGAGAACTTTTCGTCTCAGAATTTTTTTCCTACCAGATGTTAGAAGGGCGTACGTTACTTCTGGGACAACTTGTATGTCGCGAAGGAGTCTGCTCGAATTCTGCTGGCTCATCTGTCCTTTCTAAATCGATGGATATGAAATCTCGGGGTGGGTTAATCCATGCCAATATAAAATTCTTTAATATACCAGACGTTGAATCGTGTTTTGCGAAGCATGCCTCAAACCTTAACGTGTTTAATATAACGCTCGAAGACGTGTTAGCAGGTGATACGTTTACTTTTCCATGCGAAGAACATGGTTCGGATATTTTATCATACATGTTTACTTTTCCATGCGAAGAACATGGTTCGGATATTTTATCATACGCAATCGCTTACTATATTAGGTTGCGCATGAGGCAAAATGCCCTCCAAGAAAATATGAAATTGAAAAAAATGTGTTGTTAGAAAAGAATTGTCTGAATTGACAAAATAAAAAAGTTTTGGTTCTTCCGCCATTTTGTACATTCTGTTTTCGATTTTTTGTACCTGCACAACAGCGATTAATATCTATATTTAACTATATCTTTCTCTGCGCCATCATTTGAATTTTGAGGGATACATAATTGTTGGTTTTGTTAGTTTGTAGTTAGTTTTTCAATAGCATGTAGAAAAATTCGATTCTTAGGTTAGGCTATAAAGCGAACGCGTGAGTATTGTTGTCTCTGTCGCACACAACACTCATTGATTGCAGCGCCTCTAGCGTCGAGCTTCAGCAATGAAACCATGTCAACTAACGGAGTTTCCAGATCTGTATGTAAGACCGTAATTCGAACAATTTGAGAATTGTTAAAATCGAATTTTCGAGACAAACCAGCCTTGATGTTGACAAGAGGACACAGATATTTTATCTTTAAAGCGTCGAAGCAAGCAATATCGCTTCAACACTTTATGTTGCTATTACGGTGTTTTTCTCAAATCGAAGAATAAATACTGGACAATTTTTTGAATTTCTTGCCTGAATGAGTAATTGCAATTTATTTCGAGTAATTTTCTTTTCATTTTCATTCAAATATGTTATCGTCAGAATAATCGCATTGCCGATTCGCTGATTGCGAGTTTTTATACAAACAGATCGCAAAGCATTGTTTTTTTTACTAGGAATTATTTACCATTGAACTGAGTAAAAAATGTATTCAAGAATAAAAAATTATTATTCAAGACGTTTTCCATTGTTCATTGTACAAGAAAACAATATAGGACAATTTTTCGAATTCCTTACGGCAATGAGTAATTGCAATTTCTTGTGTATGATTATCTTTTAATTTTTACTTAACCCTATTACTCATGACTGGGGTACGGTCGCACCCCAATTTTTATGCAAAAAACTAGGTTTTTGCCGTTTTTCAGTCTTTAAATGTATTGTTCAATGGAATGTTAATACAATCAGATGGCCCGCACACTATCTACTCAGATGGCCCGCACACTATCTACTTTCTTGTGAAAATACGAAGAAGTTGAGGTATGATAAAGTCCATATCCCCATAGCACCGGTTTAATGACAAATAAAGCGCGGGATGCACATACACCCCAGTCATGCATTTGATGGTAAAAAAAATAAGTCATGACTTGTTGGATTAAATATCGTTATCGTAAGAATTATCGCGTTACCGTTCGCTGTTTGCGAGTTTTAATATAAACAGATCGCAAAGCATTGTTCTTTGACAGCAGGGATTAATTTACCGTCGTATTTAACTAAGAAAATGAAAATTTATTTTAAAAAAAGCATCATTATTATTTTCGACATTTTCTACCGTTCGTTGTACAATTAAACACTGTTTTAATAAAAATATTTTTCTATCACTACACATTGCATTATTATTATTTTCGACCTTTACACCGTTAATTATGCAACTGATATGTATTCTTCATTGGGCATTGCTATATTAAAAATATTCTTCTATCTTTACGCATTTACGGAGATCTCACTGGTATATATCATTTTACATCTCTCTCATACGCAGCCCACTTCTCAAGTATCATTCTGCCTCATACACAGCTCACTTCTCATTATTTATTTATTCCGACTTTGTCACACGCAGCTCACTTCTCGAGGTCTTAGCAAAAGTGGTGCCATCCCTGTTGGACCACATTTGTGTAGCCACTTTTTCCACGTCTCTCTATAAGGTCGGACTCCTCCCACTCTAGCCTGCGTGCTCCCATGCAGGGACGCTAGAGAGAAGGAGTGGCCACACAGTGCTTACGAAATGACCGCAAAAACGCGGCAAATAAGGAGGCGCTGCGATCGTATGTGTTCGATCGATTAGCTCCGCCCACGGTCTTATAAACAGGTCTGAGCACTCCCATACACTTTGCATAGGCCGTCGTGTGACAAAAAGTGAGGCCATTTAAGTTCCGAAACGGGCCACACTATTTGGAGCGCTAGTATCGGAGCGGCCGCTTGTGGAACAGAGCGATATATTAGCGCATGCGTACCGTCTTCACGGTTGTAATAAGAATACTTCCTCTACATAATGACATATAGCATTTATCATAGAAACTTACTTGTGCCATAATTTGTCCATCTCCGTCTTTATGGATGAAGTGGCGCACAATGTCGGATTGATTAAAATGCTTCTCGCATATTTCGTGCGTTGTTTTTAATTCATTTATGAGTGGCGATACTCCCTTCACCCATTTCTCACGCATTATAGGATCTCTCAGGCATTGCAAAATTTTGACTTCAGTTATAAATTCACTTGAATTATCGGTTCACTTCAATACAGACACTTCAAATAAAATAAACATTTCCACTTCTGTTGGCCGTCGGTGTACGATGTGGTAAGGTGGCAACTTAAATAATGAAAACCTACATCTTATGATGGAGATGATGGCTCCGTGGGTAGCGCACTGGGATAATACACGAGGATACCGGGATTTGAATCTTCGGCGTGCAACGTTTTTTTTTCTCACAAACTTTTCCCCCTTTATACAATTATTATATCCATGAATTCTGTACCTTGTTTTTTACTCAGATCGTGAAAATAATAAATCGAAAACGTCTTTGAACGATAAGCAGCGAGGTTGAATTTTTAATTTTTTTCTTTATTTCTCATATACGAATATGCACGTTTCTCATATATTCTCGATTGTATTGATAAATAATATTATTTATCAGAATTAATCAAAATTGAGAGGCAAACTCAACAGAAAAAATACTCAATGAAGATGGTTACCAACGGAAAAGAGAACAGCTCGAAGAAAGTGCAGAATCGACGTTGCCACACTTTTTGGTAAACTTTACGCTTGCGGAGGATGAGATAGCTCGACGTTGGTACAAACCATCGAGGTTTGCGACCCAAAAACTGACACATGAGTACAGAAAAAACAATACAAAAAGGACTATTTTTCAAGTGTCTCGTATTGTTTAATTTTATTTTCATCGCCGTAATAAATAATTTAAAAAAGGCTTCAAGGTAGTTCTCTAGTTCTGAAAACTTCGGCGTTTTTGCACGGTGGAAAGTGTCATCGTCAGTGAGGCAAAAACGTAGTTCCTCATTCATCCACTGGAAGCGCTGTTAAGTAGAAGTAGTCTTGTAGATATGATATAGAGCAATGGAAAAATAACCTCTTCACAACCAGTACACGTGTTTACAACGTTTCTAGAAATCAAACTACCTGAAACGCTCCGGTAGAATCGCATAGCCTTATCTCTTCCTATATTTTATTATATTCAATTGCGAATGCGCCAGTTCGCCTATCAACAAAACCACAAACGGCAAAAACAATGTTTTGTAAACAAAAAACTCGCCAAACCGACAAATCAATAAAAACGGTGCCTTTCAAATATACACAATGCGTTCATTTCTTTCTTTCCTTCCTCTTCCATTATATTTATTTTCAGGTTTTTATTAACATTGTTCAAAATGCAAACGCAAAAATAAAAGTTGTCGAAACAAACGAGCAATGCAGTATACTAAGAATAAACATAAATTATGAGGAACAAAAATTTAGACCGCACAAACTTGTTCATACCCCATCTACTCAAATGGCGAAAGACCAAATAAAAATATATTACAGAAGTTCGAACATACGAGAAATACAGTCGACTGAAATAATAATTCTCATTCTGCCCGGGGGTTCAAAAGTGAAAAAATACTCAATCATTTTCTATTTATATCGCTCTTACAAATGTTGGGTCTGTTCGTTTTGGCTACACTTTTCTACACTTCTTACGCCTTCCGAGGACTTTCTATTCCTGTATCTATTGAATCTGTAGAAAGGGTAGCTAAACCGAACAGACTATGTGTATTTCAAAAAATCTGCGCCTATGCACAGCTGTTCAGAACTGCGTTTGATTGGCTAACTCCTACCTACCAGCGCTTCGGGTGGCAGAAGCGAGAACTGCCTGTTTGCCTCATTATCTGAGTCTCTCCCTGCCCTAGGAGTTTCCAGACCTGTATGTGAGACCGTGCATGCTCGTATAGAAAGCGGCGCTGTAATCGGGGCAACAGTGCAATTCTCCTGCAGTTATAGCGTTCAGCTTCCTACGATCCGTCTTTCACGAAATATTTTGTGAAAATAAAAAAGCGTGAAAATGTCAACCCAAATGCGATACAAAGAAAAGTTTACAAGAAAAAAAGGCGCTTGCTAGAAGACTGAAAGCTGTGGCAGCTATGTGTCAAGCAAATGCGGCTAAACGCGATGAGAATAACCATAACCTCAACGATCAGCAACAAAAATTCGCTGTCGAAGGACGTCACATCGTGGATTTACAACATTTTGCCGACAGTTTAAATTGTATTCGCTGTAACAAAGAAAAATGCATGCATAAATTGAACGAATTAAATTTGTTTGCAGAATAAATTTTTTTCACACCCGTCTCATAATTATTAGAACTCAGGGGAAGAAACGAGCTCCTGGACCACGCACCGATCAGCTGGCTGCGGCGTACACTGTTGCCATTCCGTTACAAGTGATTGGGCACAAGTTCGGTGTGGGGAATCGGCATGATGTGATGAAAAATAAGCCTCAAAGCGGAGCACAAAGACACATCGAAATCAAATTCTTGTATTATTTGTGCGCACGTTAAGTTTGGACCAGCCCCCTGGCACTGGTAGATAAATGCTGTTCGCAAAATGTCCTTGCCGCACCGTGGCGCTAGTAGTCGTGTGACAGGCATGCTATATATGTATGTTGCGCCGGTGTTTCGAATATTTTACATAGATAAAAGTCAATTCTTACATTTGGAATGATTTTCCGTTCTAATGATTTTCTGTTCGAGCACAATAAATAATGTCGCAATAACGATAACAGGCGGAAGCCTCGAAAGTATCGAATTGTTCAGCTCACCGGAGTATTCAGAGCCGAAGGTTGTCACATAACAGCTAACGCTAGGTTGTGGCCGATTTTAAGAACTAAAAAGCCGGGACAAAACGCGTTTCCGTTTATCGTATAGGAATAGAAGGCCAGTGTCAGGGGGCTAGTTTGGACTACTATAATTATTTGAGACGTTATCGTCAGGAGAGCTGCTAGTGGCACAATCTGGAACTGTTGCAAGTCGGATTTTTTAAGACGCTGGGACTACGTATTGGCCTATGCTGTGTCCACGCCTTCTCTCTAGTCTCCCTGCTCCCATGCATGGAGCCATGAAGACTACATAAAGGAGTCCGAACTCCAATGGAAGGGGAATGGCAAAAGTGACCACAAAATCGAGGAACGGAAGGGTTCCCGAAACCGCAACTTCGTGGCGCTGATTGTTAGAAGTGATGCCTTGAAATGAGCTATGCGTGAGAAAGATCGAATGATAACGCGTCATCAATCTATCGGCCATATTGGATTGTTGAATTGTTGTCGAGAGAGCTACGAGCGAGTGTTTTCATTATTGAGGATTTGTGCCTAAATAAGTAGAGAAACCTTTTTTTTTCCTAGTTGCGAATCAATTATTGCAACAGAGAGCAAAAGCATTGTTGAGGTAAGTAAATACTTTTTGTTTATATGATTAAAAAATAATAAAATAATTCAATTTTTCTACAGCGATGTGAAACACATTCTTCTCGTGTGTTTCATATTCTTTGTTTTTCATTCTTTTTATATAATAATTATTATCATATAAAAATAATGAAAAACTTATTATATATCATTGTTGTTGAAAAGTATTCATTTTTTTGTGTTTTTCAAAACAGGATGATGATGATTTGTGCTGTGTTCGGCTGCACATGTGGCAGCCAAACCGAGGAAAAAAGCTGCATGGTCCGAGATACCGATCATTATTCAAAGTGCCTAAGGTAAATGAATTTCCATTATTCTTGAATAATGTGTATTCGCAGCTCTTAAGCCCTTATTATGATATAACATTTCCAGCAGCAAAATAGTGTAAATGTGACACGATTGTGTCCGACGCAATACTTATTGGCATAACGCTTTTATACATTTTGGAACATGTTATAAAAAATGTACGTGGATTCTAATATTTGAAACGTCTCTACAGTTGTCAAATTACTGAAAAATGATTGCATATTAAAAAGTAAGCAGTATTGTGTTAGATTTCACAGTAATTTTGTCACAGTAGCATTGCTCGTGATCGAGTCTCATCGATATCCCCTTCGTCTGCTGCCGAATACAAAACTTACACTTCATGTTAATTTATATGTCTCGAGAACATTGTGAATCTGGATTTTTCTGCCTGTATTCTGTATTTGCGTGCCTGTGACGATGTACCCCCAAAAAAAAATTCAAACGCTGGGATAAATTGGAAAACATTCATGAATATTTTGAAAAATAAATGAATGTACTTCATACGTAAACTAAATATGTTTTCTTTTTTTTTCGAGTTTCGTGGTAGTATGTAATATGTTGAGATATGACAGCATACGTTTTTTTACATCACTTTCATTGATGTTTAATAGAATGCTGAAGAACGTCAACGATGGATAGATGCGCTGGGCATCGCTCTTTACCAAAGATATGATTTGCGAATTGCATTTTGCTGAGCAAGATGTTGAACGAGCGAATTTTTTTCTATGTGGCAAATACCGTAAGCGTTCTTCCTCGTGAAAGAAACACTCTACGGAAAGATGCCATCCCTCAGAGACATATCGATCAACAAGAAATTGTCATTCTTGATGCACCTATAATTGATGGTGCAAAATTCTAAGAGTGTAGAGGAGAATGTTTATGAGGTAATGAGATTTTTATCAATTCATATGATGACACAGCTTAATATTGAAGATATCTTATTAATTCGATCATTTCCTGAATACTCTTGTGCTTTCCGAAAAACAATCGCCCAATGAGCTTGGATACTATTTGCTATTGTCTAAGCATGTTTCATGGCAAAGCAAATAGATTGCGACGATTTCACCCAACATGATATCCCCTATAATTGCAAAAATTGATATGCAAAGTTGTTATTTCCAGCGTTTATCGTTGAGTGCTTGAAACAGGAAAAAACTGAACATGTTTTTGTACACGCAATCGTTGAAGACGAAGACAGGAGTGATCCTAGCATGCAGTGTGAAGTGCTTCTCACAGTGGCAGACTTAAAGAAGATTTTGGCAAAAACAGTTTTGCCAATCATGTGGAGTTGGGCGATTTCGCTGATTAGGAGCGATGAAATCGTTTTGCTTCAGGTCAACCCTCTCACTTCAAGTGAGCCTTTACTTACACGTGCACGGCGATCTTTCTGTCACGGTAAGAATTTTCAATTTTCAATTTTCAATAGTTTCTTTTTTTTTGTTTTCTGCTATGAATTGCGGTCATAACTTAATGTTCTAGTATTTTGGAACTTGAATCATCAAACAATTATAACTTCTTGGTCATACGCGATAGTTTGCATTCATTCCTTCATTTTGAAGAAATGAATCATTTTTTAAAAATGTAGCCAATTATAGGAAAGAAATTTCTGTGTTATTAATCAGCAATTTAAAAACGTTTTAATTGCTGATTAATAACATAGAAATTATATACTTTGCAGGTGTGTTCATCTGATAATCTAGGAAAAATAAAGATGGATAGTTTGACAACATTTAACCTGATGACAATAATATCTTCCTTGGGGACTTGTTACTGCGGAAGCAACAGTATTTTGCAGTGGTTCCGGCGTCAAGGCACAAAGGTATTCTTTCTAGTCTTCTATTTCAGTTTGTATTCTTTTTTAGTCTATAAATAATGCCGGTCGCAACTTAGCTTCGCGATAGATATGTTTGAAAGACGACTTTCCGAACTGCACATGGGGCATTCCATGCCACTAACTCATTATTTTTAATTAGCTGAATTTCAACATTATTTAATTAGCATTATTTATTCAACATTATTTAATAATTCAACATTTTTTAATTAGCTGAAACTTGCCTATCTTTTTTACTCTATGAAAACCGGAGCAACGATTAAAAAAAAAAAATTAAAAAAGATTTTCGAAAATTTTGACACTTTTTTTTAAGTGCTCATAACTTCTTGAAAAATGAATCAATTTGAATGTTAATTTTTTTTTAATTATGTGTTTTCAAATGCACTTTTTCATAATATAAGGCGGAAAAATAGCAATAGCTTTTTCACCGAAGATTTTTTTATTTTAAGATTAAATTTTTTTTTTAACCTGAGTGTGTCAATTGTTTTTTCCCTTTAATTCTCACAAATACGACTGTCTATATCACAAATTTTAATCCTAGTCTAATCATGGGTAAACGGTTCTTACTATTTTTTTTATTTGTATTTTCAAATATTCCTTTTACAGGCTTATATCTTTTTATTACATGGCGTCAAGAGGCTGACGCGTTTCTTCACAGTATCTCATTTAACATAGGAACAGTGAAACGTTGCAAATTACAATAGTCGAATACTTACTGTGAAAATAGGAAATCGGTATTTTGAACGAGATTTTGTATTCTTAATTATTTTTCTGTTGTAGTTGCCGTTTACATGTTTGACACGAATGATTTTCGTTTGAGCTTGAAATCGTTCTTAACATCGAAGTGAAAAAGTGAAGTTTTCACCATAATCGAAGATTATAATGAAGCTACCAATAATCTTAATACTCGACACAAGAAGGCTAAGCCAATAACAGGAACACAAAAATTGCATTGCGTCATACTGAACAGCGATGGATCTCTAACACTAAGAGTGACTTCAAGCTCAAACGAAAATCATTCGTGTGAAACATCTAAACTAAGTATTCGACTATTGTAATTTGCACCTTTTCACTGTTGTTATGTTAAATGAGGCGGTCATTCTAAATATTGTAAATATTGCCCGAACCTGTTAACTTTAATAATTATTGAAACTCCAAGCATCACTCGATACATTTGTCGTAAATATTCCAATTCTTGTTCATTTTTCCACAACATTAATATTCTCCAACGGGGTATATACATTTCAGCGGTCCAGAAAAACGTTTTTTGTAAGAATTAATTTAGGTTCAGTTAATCTAGTATTTGTTCGCAAAACACAAGTTTCGAAATATCCCATGATGGCGGTTGCAGATAGAAAAAATATGATTTTCGGGAAAGAAATCACTTTTTATCGCTCATGAAAAATCCAGTTTTGTAAAAGAAAACCTGCGATTTAACACGAGATATTTATGTTGAGAAGAAGCAGTTATATTTTCAGAACTATCGCACAGTTAAAGTTTAATCTTGACTGAACATTTAGAATGGATATTCTCAAGATGTTATTCTTCCAGGAAATTTAAATGAAATCGATTTTTTTACCACTTGAAATCTATGTAATCAAGGGTGGGTAAAAAAAGGATATTTTTTTATTCTTGCTAAACTGAACAATTTTTTGATTGGCAGCTTGAGAAACACCAATTAAAATATGAGCCCTTTATATAAACAATGAGAGGTCCCTTATCGCAATTTATCATTTCCCATTTAAATAACTTGGTTGATGGGTAAATTGGTTTTTAAACTTTGGAATTTTATAAGTCACTGTTGGGCTCAGAAAAAAATCTATAACACATTTTATAGGAAATTTGATGCGCTAGTAAAAAGATTTCTTGTATGTAATCGATAAACGTGAAAGTGCAACAAATAATCGGTGCTAAAGCGTCGTTTATATCGATTCCAATATTTTTTGAATTAATACGCTATAAAATTTAATTGTATTTTGAAACTGTTAGATTTTTTCCTATGAAATCACTCTATTAGTTGATAAAAATGCGCTCTGGAATAATTAGCAATTTGAAAAAAAAGTTCAGTGCTCGAATAGAGTAAATAATTGTTAGATAAAATTTTGAAAGAGCATTGAGTGTTGCAGAGCGCAGGTGAAGTAATTGAAAAGTTTAAAAATGCAATTAAGTTTTTTATCGTAATAATTGATAAAGTATTTAAATTATTTATCGTAATAATTTGTAAAGTATTTAATTTAAGCTTTAGCACCGATTATCTCGTGAACGGTCATTTTTGTCGAATAGACACGAGAGGCCTGTCTTGTAGAGCCTCAAATTTCCTACAAAAATGTGTTATAGAATTTTTCCTAAGCTCAAAGGTCAGCAACTTACAAAAATTCCAAGGTCTAAAAACAAATTTCCCCATGTTATTTAAATGGGAAATGAAAAATTGCGATGAGGACCTCTTAATGCTAATATAAAGGGCTCATATTTAAATTAGTGTTTCTTGCGGTGCCAAGCAATTAATTTTTCAGTATATCAAGAAGAAACAAAAATAGATGACTATTTCGATCCACCTCGATATACCATCTTGAGGCTGATCT
Organism: Ophion ellenae; assembly: GCA_963210295.1. Classification (NCBI taxonomy): domain Eukaryota; kingdom Metazoa; phylum Arthropoda; class Insecta; order Hymenoptera; family Ichneumonidae; genus Ophion; species Ophion ellenae. The sequence continues at coordinate 10,400,112 of OY723386.1, read as the reverse complement.
GGAGGTGCACATCGATTCCAGATAATGAAATTGGCAAAACGTTATTAACAAATCGTAAATTTTTTTTTTAGAATACATATTCTTTTTTCATATGAAATAAATTATATCATTTTTCCAAATACACGTAAATTGTTCCATCATTCTGATTTTTTTTTGTAAATATTGAAACATTTTGTAAAATATGTATAAATTGTAGATTATTCATAATGCTCGTATCCAATGGTCGTTTATACTACGCAGAAGTTTCTGATTCTTTAAATAATAACGCCTTCCTTTACACAATCTTTCAGAAGTTCAAATAAACATAATTTCATGACGGTGAAAAAATTCTGAAAAAAATTGTATGTATTCGGAAAAATAAATGAATTTATTTCATTCGGAAAGAAAAGAAGTTCTCTAAAAATTTCCCAATTTTTTTTTTAAACAATTCGTCCATACTTTTTTATATTAGTGTTATCTGAAATGAATGCGCTTGGTACCTTCCGTGTGACTAATTTTTCTCCAATCGTTACACCATCGCTAAGTGGGCGCAAATAGGCCATCTATTTCGGTTTTGTTATACTTTGACCGCCAGATAATCGTTAAGAGTCAACACCCTTTGTTTTATTATTTGTACCTTTTTAGCACCTAGAGCACCTTAAAAAATAAAACAATATTTCAATCATCTCCTTTCAGGCTGGCCGTGTGGATTTAACCAGGGTCTGAAAAAGGGTGCGGTTTAATGACAGAAACTGGATAGATTTGGAAATTCGTACTCGTGATGCGATCATTTTTGGACAAGAGCTCGTTAACATGGCTGACTCGTCAATGAATGCTGGGCACATGGAGACTATATATTAGGCTGTCCGTCATTTATAATATTTGATAAGGTAATAAATATAATAAGCGAGAAAAAAATCGGAAGCCAAGTACAAGAATCCGATGGTGATCTAATGGGAAAAATATCATCATTTTTGTAGGTTTAATGGCATTTGAAATATATTTATTTTCAACATCGTTTGTAGAATATGAATTCATGATTTAGACACACACACACACACACGCACGCACACACACATACGTGTGTGTGTGTGTGTTTATTTGGGTTGTCTATCTGGGGAGGTAAATGTTAAGTTGTACTAAAAATAGATTGCTGCTATTATTCAGTATTACAGTCGTGATCATCACGCTGTGCATACAATTGATGAAGCAAATTTTACAGCATATTGACTACATGTCATGATGCAAAGCCGTGAACTCATTTAGTATAGTGAATGTACAAAGCATTTTGATCTCAATACGTCGTTTACAAATGCATCGTACGTTTGAACAGTGTTGCCAACTCCTACAGACTGTTCCCCCTAGGACCAACTTCAAATCCCCCTAGATGTCGATGAAAAACCCCAAAAGTTTCCATTGTACACCCTGTTTGAGTACTTGACTTACTTTGCAATCCAATAAAACTCGCGAGTAGACAACCAACTAACGGACACAACCTCAACGTTACCACTGACAACGTGAAAACGTTGAACCGTAAAAGTGGAAACGGAATTCTCTTGATCAGCAAGTTGTTGGCCGTAATTCGAAATTCGGAATAAAATTTGAAATAAAATACGCAATGAGACAACAAACTAACGGACACAACCTCAACGTGACAGCGTGAAAACGTGGAACAGTAAAAGCAGTAAAAGTGAAAACGGAATTCGTTGGTCTTGACCTGCAAGTTGTTGTTCGTCGTAGTGCGAAATTCAGCCACCAGCGCCACTTGTGTTGCTAGTATAAGACATGAAGTATGGCATTGGTGTAAAACATTTTGAAAGGCAATAGATTATAATTGAGCATAAAGAAAAGCGAGCCTTCAATATAACGTTTAGTTTGAAAGAAATATTTATTGCGAATGGAAGATTCTCCGCAGGAATATGTATTTCGAGTATATAAAATATATTATCGCGCACATAATTTCAACGATCGAACGAATTGACCTATTTCAATTTCCGATCGGATTAATTGAAGATACATTGTTTTCTGTTTTTTCACTTTTTTCAAGATATACACTTTACTTTCACGCCCTCAAAAAAGTTTCTTAAATAATGTACCCGCTAAAAAATCTCCCTAAAGAATACCCCTAAATAAATTTACCCCCTAAAAAAACCCCTTCACATTTTGTTCCCCCCTAAATTTGGGGGCAAAATCCCCAAGTTGGCATCACTGCGTTTGAAGCACGTTGAACTCATATCGCTGTGCTCAAGTGTCCACAATTAATATCTGCAAATTTTACGTCATATGGAAGTCATCCAATGACTGTGTTGATGAATTCACTGGGTCAGCACTGATAGTAGACATGCCATGCAAGCAATATGACGGCGATATGCATGTTTGTCAGTGATACATTCGATGGGCGCAACATGACGGCGATATGCGTGTTTCTCAGTGATACATCCTATGACGGCGATATGCATGTTTCTAAATGATGCATTCGTTGAGCGCACATTAGATTAATTATTTATTTTTTATACCACATTATTTTGCTTTCTCATTGTGACGTGATTAATAGATTAATTATTTGTTTTACAATATTATTTTGCTTTGTAATTGTGACTTGATTATTAGATTACTTATTTGTTATACAATATTATTTTGCTATGTAATTGTGACTTCATTGTTGGATTAATTATTTTAATATAATGAATGAATAAAACTAGTAATACAAATTTTCGAATTGGCTTCTTTACCTGCACATGCAAAGTCTTATGAGAGATTATAAAATAAAAATAAAAATTGAATTAAAAAAAAGCATGTGGTCGCGAACCGTGAACTTCCAGAGTGCCAGGTCCGTCGTCTTACCGTATGAGTTACGGCCGCTCTTGTCTCAAGCGTCAACGCTCAACGTACTCTACACGCGAGCAGAAACTCCCAAATTTTCAAATCGCGATATCTCAGCAACTACGGCCTATTGGAACAAAAATCAATAACGACGTTAATTCGGAGGTCATCAACTTTCACCACGCGAAAGGAGAACCCGATTCGCGACATCCAGGCTCTGCCTTCTCCTTGTAAGTGATACATTCGATGAGCGCAATATGACGGCGATATGTATATTCGTCAGTGATACATCCCATAAGCACAATATGACGTCGATATGCATCCAAATCCAGAATGATACAAATAGGCAGACACAAAGAAAATTTGCACAAGTGTCAGAATGGCTAGGTAGGTAGCGCGCTCGGCTCTCGAATTAGAAGACGTGGTTCAAACCGTAGGTAGGTACAAAATTTAACTAGGCAGAATACGTTTTTAATCCATTTATCATATAGGCAGGAACATCAATAAAGCGTATGGGGATAATAAAAATCCTACCAGATTTTTTTATCAATATTTTTGGATTTTTTTTATTTTCCACGCTATGACACTCAATGAGCTTCATATGAGCACAGCATAGTTACGTCACGCCATGCCGCTAATATGAGCTCCGTATGAGTACAGCATATTTACGTCACGCCATGCCGCTAATATGAGCTCCGTATGAGCACATCATAGTTCCGTCACGCCATGCCGCTAATATGAGCTCAGTATGAGCACTACAGTTTCTTCACGCTGTGACACCCATATAAGCCCCATATGCACTCACTTCTTGTTAGATATTCGTGGGCCAAATTTGCTAGTCTGATGAATTCACTGCATGCATATTCGCGTGAGAACAACTTTGCTTCATTTGGATGTATTATTGTGAATCATCATGTGATGCAAATATGACTTCAACGGGAGCTCTCATAAGGGATACACAGCTGTGAGACTTTCTATGCCGCAGTGATGATGTACATATGATGCCAATATGAGGTACATCCGTCTATCTGGGAACATTATTTTACTGTACAGCTCTGGCACTGCAGATGACTACAAATAAGCGTTTTTTAGGATTTTTTGGGGATGAAAGAAAATATAATAGAATAATAATATTCGAAGAAGTGATTAAACATATATTTAAGTATTAAACAAAAAATTACTCTGCGGCACGCAGTGTAGCTAGTGCAATTTTCAATCTGGAAAAGAAGAACAAAAAATCACTCGATCTGCACGCTTGAAGCTAATGAAATACGTAGTGGATTATAAAAATATTGATTTTTGTGTGATTGGCTAGTATTTGAATGAAGACGTTCAATTTTCGATTAAAAAATGGGGTACTCATTTTTTAATAAATAATGTTTAAATTATCTCATCGAAAATCCCGTACGTATTTCACTAACTATGATAAGTATGTAGATTAAGTGAATTTTTTTTCTAGATTCGAAATTGCACCAGCAACGCTGTGTGCCGCAGAGCACCTCAAAGTCAATATGAAGGTTTTGGTGCCATTTTTTAAAATATTTACGGATAATTATTTTTTGTTTGATACTCCAATATATGTTTAATCATTTCCCCGAATATTGTTATTCTATTACCATTTTGTCCATCCCAAAAACATCCTAAGAAACGCTTATTTTTACTCATTTAGAGTGGTGTTACCCCTTAATTTTACTTACTACACAAATCGATTAAAAAAACGCAAAAAAAATTGAAGAAATTTAATTAATTCGAAAATGAAGGATTTACGTTGACATGGACAGAAAATAAGTTTTACGAATATTTCATCGAATAGGTTTTAGCATTTTTAATGTCTATACTTTTCCATATTATCATTATTTAAAATAAATATGCGTTGCATCTTTCGTTTGTACTGAATTTAAAAAAAAATATATTTCTCAGAGGTGGATTTGAACTCCGACCTACCCATTGGTAGTCGTCGCTCTATACACGAAGCTATTTCGTCTGTCGTCAGAATCAGACAGAAATATTGTATTTAAACTGTGGCACCGCTTGGGATTCACAGCAGTTTGGATTGTTAACTCTATTTATTATTACTTATAGCACATAGTTTAGTTTGGAGCGCGCGATTGTTTAAAGATCGCGCCAACGTCCGATTCACGAACGGCCTAACATGCGTTGTCATCGCCGTGTTGCCATGGAGCTTTATTTGTGTTTTTGGCTTCACGTCATCATATCGACGTGTGTATATTGTTTTGTTCCAGATCCTTCTTTGAAAATCAAGGGTGTACACTCGTGTTTGTTTTTTGTGTCATTTTTCGTCGCGGCCTCAGACCGTGCACTCATTTCGTTTTACCCTTATTCGTTATAATAAAGGCACTTCCATCTATCACACGTCTACCCCTTTTATTTAGCTTTACCCTTCTACGTACCGGGTGGGGGTAAAAATATCGAATGACCAAATATAGAACTACAAAGATTTCGAAACGACAGAATCGGGAAGTCTCAAAATAACGGAAGTTAAATTATTCGAAATTTTATCCTTTGACCGATGACGAAATCGAATAACTATTACAACGAAGGATTATTTATTTGAGAGTTCATTTGTTCGAGAACATATATTCAGATAGTCTACAGTTTGAGTCATACATATACAGATTCGAACAACGTACAACATTCATATCTCGGAAATAGAAAAAAGGGAGTATCTAATATTCGTAAGACACAATAGCAGAAAGCCATATATCGAGACTACAAACTTCGAATGTGTAGATCTTGGAAACGCAAATGATCGATGGTCCGAAATGGCAAACACGTTATGGCCGCCTGACCTGACTGACCACTAACGCCATCTGCCATCTTCATTCTGAAACGCCAGTAGTTCGTTCCCAAGTTTTCGCTATCTGGACTGTTCGCCATTTTGGCCCATCGCTATTTCAACTGATCGACTTTTTGGTTCTTCGCATTAATGAATGCGAAATTGTAAACTGTCGTAATATTTACAATTCGACGATCTGACGTCTCGAATTGTTTGGTGTATATATACAGGCGAATCGATATTATATCTCTCATTATTTTGTTAAATATGATATTTGTCTTCGCTATAAATCAACCCCGATATTTTTGTATTCACATTTTCGATTAACTATTTTACAGACTATCATAAGATTCATCTATCTATATTGGAAAGTTCGTTATTACTGAATTCGAAATTTCGGTCCTTCTGAATATCGATCGTTCGCATTTCCGATCCCCACCCTACGTACCGCCTCAACGGGTTATGGGCCCAGGCATACGGAAGTAAAGCGTAAAATAAAGTAGAAAGGAAGAACAAAAACGTGGGGAAAAGTGCGTGACGCGCAAACGATCGAGTGCTTCCTTCCGGTGTCGTAGTGTCCTTCCATATTTCCAACGTATAACGAAGAATGGTGTCGTCGAGTGTCGTGCGAATCGAGCTCTTGAGCAAGGACAACTTCGACATGTGGAAAATTCAGATCGAAGCGATCCTGATTAAAAATGATGCGTGGGGATACGTAAGTGGCGCGAAGACAAAACCCGAGATCATCGCAACGGACGCGGCATCCATTAGAGCAGCCCGAAAGTAGGATATCGAAGACCGGAAGGCGAGATCGGATATCATATTGTGATGCTACTTTATAGTCTCCCACCCAGTTTCTAAAATTTTCGATGCGACATCGAGTCCCGCGATGAGCTACCAGACCTGGAAGCTCTGCGCGTAAAGATCATCGAAGAATGCGGTGCGAGGCAAAACGAAACTGGCAACGACACAACCAGCGCGATGTTCGTAAGGAAACCTGGGGTCAAATCCGTGAACGCATCGCGGAAGGGCATCGGCGAGCCGAAGAGGGCGCACAAGTACGAGAACAAGCGGAAATGCGAAGCATTCACGTACAAGTGTCATCGTTGCCGGAAAGTAGGACACAAAGCAGCGGACTGCACCGCCTCGAGGACGAACGTCGATAGCGCGAACACAGCGGACGAAACAAGCCTCTACGCTGGAATAGAGAGCACGTTCGCAGCTGGAACAATCCAGAAGGCGAGGATCGCACGAAGCGGCCAAGAATGGTGCTTGGACAGCGGGTGTACGACCCACATGGGAAACATTGATGCAGAATTTGTCAGTGCAATCGAGTTTTGCGACGGAAATGTGAAACTCGCGAGCGGATCAGCTACGACGCCGATCCGGGGAAATGGATCAGTATCCATAATCACGGACGACGAAGGTCGCTCAAAGAAACTGAAGGTTCACGACGTGTTACGTGTCCCCGAACTACGCACATGCCTACTGCGAGTCTGGAAAATTGCTGATCGGAACTACACGGTAACCTTCGACAAACAAAAGGCCGAAGTCGTCGACAAACGTGGAGACATCGCCATGGTCGCCGATCGAAGAGACGGGCTGTACTACGTGCGTAAGGCGGATGACGAACACAACGCGGAATTCGGAGTCGCAAATTAAGCGAACGAGGTAAGCGGGATGAGCCAGTGGCACAGGCGAATGGGCCACCTCAACATCCGCAACCTCGTCAGATGCGAACGGGAGGGCACGGTGCGGGGTATGAACCTCGGCAACTCGAATCAGGAATTCAGGTACGACGTGTGCATCCGCGGTAAGATGACGAGGATACCGTTTCCGAAAAGCTCCGCTAGAAGCTCGAAATCGCTGGAAATTATTCACAGCGACGTCATCGGACCTATGCGCGTCGAGTCGAACGGAAAGGCAAGGTATCTTGTAACGTTCATCGACGATCACTCCAGGTGGGGCTAAGTACGACTATTGAAGCGAAAGAACGAGGTTTTTGACGCCTTCAAGGAGTACAAGTCCTTCGTCGAAAATAGGCACGAACCCAAAATAAAATTTCTTCAGTCAGACAATGGAAGGAAATACGTGAACGAAGCCTTCGACGCATTTCTTAAGGCAAACGGCATCGGTCGGAGACTGACCGTCCCATACACCACTGAGCAAAACGGCGTCACGGAGAGACGGAATCGCACGCTCATGTACACAACAAGGTGTTTCCTGATACAGTCAGGACTGTCTCCTTCCTTCTGGGGCGAGGCGATAAGTACAGCAAACTACACCAGAAATCGGTGCCCGTCGAGAAGCCTCGGTGGAAAAACTCCCTACGAGAATTGGACTGGGAAAATCCCGGACGCGAGCCACCTTCGGGAATTTGGAACTCATGTATTCGTCATCGATCAAACACCGTCCAAAGGAAAACTTGACCCAAGATCGAAAAAGGGCACGTTCGTCTGGTACTCGGGAGAGTCCAAGGCTTACCGCATTTGGTTATTCGACGAAAAACGAATAACCGTCGCGCGGGATGTAAAGTTCGTCGGAATCCCGGTAAGTACATCGCAGAGTACAAGACCTATCGAGGACTCAGAATATAACAACAAGAATAGCACGGAGATCGAGGTAGTGTTTTCCCCGGACAGGCGTGAGGATAGTGAAGGCTCAGACGACGAAGACGCCCCAAACGTCACGGAAGACGAAGACGATCAACAAGACGCGCACGAAAACATGGATTTCGGTAACCCACGTGCGGGCCGAGGAAGACCGAGGATAGAGAGGACCGGTCTCAGGGGGAGGCCGCGGAAAATTTACCAGATGGAAAACGATGATAACGAAACCGCGTGCCTGAGCGAGGTACCACTAGAGCAGGCCGTCCACGGGCTCTGACGAATCCGTCCGCTGACGAATGGCACAAGGCCATAGCTTCGGAAATAAAGTCCATCATCGAAACGACACCTGGGTCATTGTACAAAGACCAAAACATCGAAAGGTGATCGGTGGTCGCATCGTGCTGCGAAACAAATGCGGCCACGACGGGACATTGATTCGTAGAAAGGCTCGTCTGGTCGCAAGGGGATTCGCGCAGCAGCCCGGTATAGACTTCTACGAAACATTCGCCCTCGTGGCACGTCTCAGCTCAATCAGGATCATGACGGCCCACGCGGCAGAAAACGGAATGAAGATCAACCAGTTCGACGTTGCCACCGCGTACCTGCACGGAGTATTAGAAGAGAACATTTTTATGGAGGTCCCGAAATATAAACCAAAAGCTCTAGAAATGATTGCTCGAACGGATGTGGCGACTTCTCACCTCATGTTCCGGCGTATTCTCAACGTGCGACGACTTCTCCGACCGAGCGCGTGCGAGCGTCGGGCCAATAAGAAATGAGGACGTTCCCTTCTCCTAGTGGCGTGTGCCGGAAGGGGAAGAGGAGTGGGACGCAAGAAAATCACGGGGACTATCGATCGACGTCCGAGTTTTGCCTATCTATCCATTAATAAAGTATATATTATTGTGTGTGTGGTTAAATGCAAGTCCTATTTATTTAACCCTACAATTGGTGACCCACGACACTGGCAACATTCGCAAAAGCCATTTTCGCACGACCGATCGAACAATTTCAGCAAACGTTGCACAACGCTTTCAACCGGTCTCGACAAGCACGCGTTACCGGCGTCGAAACCAACACAATGGCCCACGCGGAGGGAGGCGAACCAAATATCCAAAATCCTGAAATCCACATGTCCAGGATAGCCAAACTCCCACCCTTTTGGAAAGAAGAACCTGATATTTGGCTGAAACAAGTGGAAGCAGCATTCGCCATCGCGCGAATAACGGCCGACGATACGAAGTACCAGTATCTAGTGGCTAACCTAGATTCGAGCATTCTTCCCTTCGTGACAGACATCGTGCGAGATCCACCGGATACAGATAAATTCGACATGATTAAACACAGAATACTGTCGACTTTCGCCGAAACAAGCGAAAACAAGCTGCGTCGAATGTTAAAAGGTCAGTTACTAGGCGACCAAAAGCCGTCGCATTTCCTTCAGCACCTCAAAAATCTCGCCTCGAACCAGTACAACGATGCTCTGTTGAAATCTCTATTTCTGGAACAACTCCCAGAACAAATAAAAGGCATCCTCGCAGCTAGCCACGAGGATGATTTGACCAAGCTGGCGCTCCTCGCTGACAAGGTTATGGAGATCAGCCCAACCAGGTTTACTCCGTCGCCCAAGCTACAACGCAACCAGTCTCGTCAAACCAGAACGCAGACTTAGCCAAAAAAATCGAGGCTCTCTCTACTCGGTTCGAGGAAGTGTTGAAATCGAGGAGACAACGCAGTCGAAGCAGGGGCAGAGCAAAATCGCCCCGTCCGAACAAAACGAAAGGACCTATATGTCAGTACCACCTACGCTTCGGCGAGAAAGCTCGCAAGTGTGAGGACAATTGTCAATGGAAGCAATTTGCGAACCAGGCACAGGACTCGGACTCGGAAAACTAAAATCGTCGTCGAGCGTGCAAGCGGTCGCCGACGACGTTACCGTTCGAGAAATCCGCCTCATCGTCCGAGACAGCAGCACTGGATTGGCCTATCTGGTGGACACTGGTTCCGTAGTCTCGGTGATTCCTCGCCCGACGGCCGGTTGGACTCATTCGCCGGCATCCTTCAAGCTCTACGCGGCTAACGACACACCGATCAACACGTACGGCGCGAAGCTGTTGAACGTAAATTTGAACCTTCGTCGCACCTTTCCATGGGTGTTTGTTGTGGCGGATGTCCCGCGCCCTATTATTGGCGCAGATTTCTTGTCGCATTTCGGATTACTCCCCGACCTGGAAGACAAGCGACTTGTGGACAAGCGCACGGGAATCTTCAGCATCGGCTTCACGACGACTACGCCTGCGCCGACGATTCACACCGTTCGAGGTCACGACATTTTTCACAATTTACTTCGTGAATTCATCGATATTACACTTCCTTCTAAGGCCAAAGAGCCCACCCAACAGGACGTGGTACACCACATCGCTACAAACGGCCCACCAATATTTGCTCGCGCTCGACGGCTATCGACGGAGAAGCTGAAGGCCGCGAAAGCAGAATTCGGTTACATGCTCGCGCAAGGGATGTGTACGCCGTCGAAAAGCCCTTGGGCGAGTCCACTCCACCTGGTTAAAAAAAAATCGGGAGACTGGCGGCCTTGTGGCGATTATCGGGCTCTAAATAAGGTAACTGTTCCAGATAAATATCCGATACCGCACATTCAAGATTTCTCCCACAAACTCCAAGGGTGTACCGTTTTTTCGACACTGGATTTGGTTCGAGCGTATCACCAAATTCCCGTCGCCCCGGAAGATGTACCCAAAACGGCGGTTATTACACCGTTCGGCCTTTTCGAATTCAAGGTAATGACATTTGGATTGTGCAACGCCGCGCAGACGTTTCAGCGCTTCATCGACAACATTCTTTGAGACTTGGACTTCTGCTACAGCTACATTGACGATATTCTGATCGCGTCGCGTGATCAGGAAGAGCATGCATGTCATCTTTGGAAGGTGTTCGAGACGTTTCGCCATCATGGCGTAGTTTTGAATCCGGCGAAATGCGTGTTCGGACGAAAGGCCGTACAGTACCTGGGATACCTCATCGATCGCAACGGCACACGTCCTCTTCCTGAGCGTATTCAGGCCATACTGAACTACACGAGGCCCAAAACAATCGCGGAATTACGAAGATTTCTCGGTGTTATAAATTTCTACCGGAGATTCGTGAAAGGAGCGATCGATGCTCAAGCTCCGTTACACGTGCTCATCGTTGGCGCGAAAAGAAAGGATAACCGACCTGTGTGCTGGACAAAAGAGACGGAGACAGCATTCGAGCGGTGTAAACAGTCCCTTGCCGAGGCCTCTCTGTTGGCACACCCAGTGAAAGGAGCCATCCTGGCGCTTCAGACAGACGCGTCTGACCAAGCTATGGGAGCCGTTCTCGAGCAACTCCACGACGACGTTTGGCAGCCTCTCGGGTTTTTTTTTTCGAGAAAATTTACCCCATCTCAGCGAAACTATAGCGCCTACGACCGTGAGTTATTAGCGATCTACGAGGGTCTAAAATACTTCCGGTTTATGGTTGAAGGTCGCCGGTTGATCATCAGAACAGATCATAAACCGATCACGTTCGCGTTTCAGCAAAAACCCGAAAAAGCATCTCCGCGTCAAGTTCGCCAACTCGACTCCATCGGTCAATTCACGGCCGCTATCGTACACATTTCCGGCTCGGAAAATCTCGTCGCTGACGCATTCTCTCGATTAGAAGCTATTGATATGCCGACAGTTGTGAGCACTGCAGACATCGCAGAAGCGCAAAAGCAGGATGACGAGCTGAAACAAATTTTGGATTCGGGTTCAGCGTTGGATTTAAGGAAGCTGCGAGTCGACAATTCAGAGAACTTTATCTTTTGCGATATCTCGAAGCCCGAAGTTCGTCCATACATTCCTCGCAGTCTCCGAACGAAAATTTTCGACGTCGTGCACGGCGCAGCACATCCGAGTGGACGCACAACGAAGAGACTTATTCAACAGCGATTCGTCTGGCCTGGTTTGAATAAAGACGTCGTGGAGCGATGTCGGACATGTTTGGCATGCCAGCGTAGCAAAATTCACCGCCATACGAAAAACCAGCCGCAGCATATCCCTGTCTCGAGCCCGAGATTCTCGCAGGTTCATCTCGACATCGTTGGACCCCTCCCCGTTTCGCAAGGTTACAAGTATTGCCTCACTATGATCGACAGATTCACGCGATGGCCTGAAGCCGTGCCGATTAAGGATATTACCGCTGATGCCGTGGTACCTGCTTTCTACAGCACCTGGGTCGCACGTTTCGGAGCACCGGCATCAGTGACAACAGATCGCGGTTCGCAGTTTGAATCCGCACTGTTTCAGGCGCTTACGGGGTTGCTGGGTTGCGAGAAAACGCGTACTACGGCGTTCCACCCAGCTTCAAACGGCATTATCGAGAGATGGCATCGATCTTTAAAAGCCGCAATCATGTGCCACGGGAAGCCAGACTGGACGGAAGTTTTGCCCACAGTTCTCCTCGGACTCAGAACGAGTTTCAAAGAGGACGTTAAAGCTACGGCCGCTGAGCTCGTGTACGGGACAAACCTCAGGCTCCCTGGCGAGTTTTTCGTCGCGGAGGACATGCCCGCAGACCCAGAGATCTTCGTGGAAAAATTCAGAGAACATATGCGGAGAGTTCGTGCCGTTCCAACTGCACATCATAGCAAGCGAACGACTTTCGCCCATCAAGACCTCTTCACGTGCTCACATGCGTGGATCAGAGTGGACGCGGTGAAGAAACCCTTCCAACACCCATACGAGGGACCTTGCAAAATTCTGAGAAGGATTTCCGACTTCGTGTTTGAGCTAGAGGTCAACGGTTCTTCGACCACATTCTCAACAGAGAGGCTTAAGCCTGCTTATTTCGAAGTTGCCGCGCCGCAACCAAACGCGTTAGCCTGCCGAGTCAGCAACGTTCCTCCAGCCGCCTCTTCGACAACGCCAGCCACCTTTTCGACGATTCCAGCCGCCGCTCCAGCGAATCCAACAGCAGTTCCAGGGCCAAGCACTCTCAGAACCTATCAGGGTCCAAAAGCAAAGAAAACGACCATTTCTTTCGTGACGGATACTAAGTCACTGGAAGGGGGGTCATGTGGCGACTCCTCACCTCATGTTCCGGCGCATTCTCAACGTGCGACGACTTCTCCGACCGAGCTCGTGCGAGCGTCGGGCCAATAAGAAATGAGGACGTTCCCTTCTCCTAGTGGCGTGTGCCGGAAGGGGAAGAGGAGTGGGACGCAAGAAAATCACGGGGACTATCGATCGACGTCCGAGTTTTGCCTATCTATCCATTAATAAAGTATATATTATTGTGTGTGTGGTTAAATGCAAGTCCTATTTATTTAACCCTACACGGAACCGCATAGCAGCGACATCGGACGGAAGGCAGCAAAGATGCTAAAGGACTTCAATAGGGGTGACACGGTTTGTTCACTGAAAAAGTCCCTCTACGGTTTGCGTCAGGCGGGACGATGCTGGTACGAGAAGTTCGACAAGAAACTAACGGGCTACGGGGCAAAGAAGTCACACGCTGATCCGTGTGTCTGCTACAAGGGAGAGGGAGGCAACCTCCTCCTGATCGCCGTCTACGTGGACGACATCCTCGTCGCATCCCAAAATGCAGAAGAGATTCGGAAATTCGGACAATATCTCACGAAAACATTCAAGATTACGGATCTCGGCGCGGCAGGGTACTGCCTAGGAATAGAATTCGACCAAAGTGGAAACACAATTACGATGAAGCAAACCAGATACGTCAGGGGTGTTCTTGAGCGCTTTGGGATGCAGGACTCGAGGCCCATCTCTACCCCACTGGATCCCGGGACAAAGCTCCGGAGGAGTGAGGGGGAGCCGAGCCCAGAAGAAAAGAAACTCCCGTATCGCGAGGTCGTCGGAGCTCTCATGTACCTGGCCGTATGCACCCATCCGGATATCGATTTTGTGGTTAGCTATCTCAGCCAATTTAACAGTTGTTTCAGGACAGAGCATTGGGCCGCAGCGAAGCGAGTCCTGAGATATCTGCAAGGATCCGGAAACACGGGGCTGAGGTTCAGTTGCACGAAAAGACCGCTCGAGGGGTTTGTCTACGCCGATTGGGGAAACTGTCCGAGCAATCGAAGGTCATCCACTGGCTTCGCCTTCATCCTCGGGGGAAGTCCCATTACGTGGGAGGCCAGGAAACAAAAGACCGTGGCCCTCTTGTCTATGGAAGCGGAGTACATGGCCCTCTGTGAAGCCGCAAAGGAGGCCACCTATCTGAAACGATTCCTAAACGAGCTTGGGTTCATGAAAGTCAGGAAGGTCACAATATATTGTGACAACAACGGAGCTCGAAAGCTCGCGGAGAATCCTGCGTTCCACAATAGGAGTAAGCACATCGACGTACGCCATCACTTCGTGCGCGAGACCCTTGAAAGCGGCGAGGTCGAGATCAGGTACATGCCTACCACGAAAATGGCAGCGGACATTCTGACCAAAGGGATAGCCAAGCAGAAACATGCAAAGTGTATGGAACTGCTCGGCGTGACAACGATCAAGGTCTCGATATCGCCACGTTCTGAATCAAGGGGGAGTGTCGGAGCGCGCGATTGTTTAAAGATCGCGCCGACGTCCGACTCACGAACGGCCTAACATGCGTTGTCATCGCTGTGTTGCGATGGGGCTTCATTTGTGTTTTTGGCCTCACGTCATCATATCGACGTGTGTATATTGTTTTGTTCCAGATCCTTCTTTGAAAATCAAGGGTGTACACTCGTGCTTGTTTTTTGTGTCATTCTTCGTCGCGGCCTCAGACCGTGCACACATTTCGTTCTACCCTTATTCGTTATAATAAAGGCACTTCCATCTATCACACGTCTACCCCTTTTATTTAGCTTTACCCTTCTACGTACCGCCTCAACAGTTTATTTCTTAGTAATGTATCTGTTGGAAATTGATAGTCTATCTTTTAGAATAACAAATATTGTTATAAATATAAATACAGAAAATGAAGTTCCCCGTCAACGAGAACGTAGGGGTTAGGTCATCATTCGATCTCTCTCACGCATAGCTAATTTCAAGGCATCACTTCTAACAAGTAGCGCCATGAAGTAGCCGATTCGGGACCTCTTCGGTTCCTCGATTTTCTGATCACTTTCCTAGTACATAGTGCGAGCTCCTTTATGTAGTCTCCATGGACGAACGGACGACTCTTTATACAGTAAGATGGCCTTTTAGCAGACGACTTTTAACGTTGTCTCGACATTACGCGAAAACGCGGCAATAAATCGAAAACATAATGACAGTTTGCTGGTGTAATGTGATTTTTTCCTATCGATTTTGTTCGGGCTATTTTTCGATTCGTCCACTCAATCTCGAGATCTCATAATTTATCGCCGAATATTTGAGTGACTTTTTACCCAAAAAATCCTTCCACACTCGTTCAGTGTCGTTCATTGAATGAAATAAAGTTGTTGGTCCATGTCGTAAACATAGTACATACGCCGTTTTGTGAATTGATTAACACTCTAGCGTAACAGGCACAGCAACGCCACCGCTTTCTCAAACGGTACGACTCGAACTGCACCCTGCTTGCAATATACATATATATATATATATATGTATTCTAATACAGTCGCTTTGACGGTTCGAATAACCAAACTCGGTTATTCTCGCGGATGTGAAAAACGAAAACAAACGGCTCTCATTACAGCCAAACATTTATGTAACAAAGGTTCACAACGTTTCAAATTTAGGTAGATTATTGATTTTGATCCTAACAGGCGTATATTAGCCGTGGCGCTCGCGCGGAATCCGTCGGAGAAACAGCGACAGAGGAAGATACGCAAATAGATGCAGAGTAAGTTGAATAAATATTCAATAATGTGCTCATTTCTTTCACTTGCTTATATAAAATTAAGAAATTCGCAGACAGACTTCACATCGTTCACAGAATTCACGTCGTTTGGACCGTATATTACGTTGTTTGTCTTATCATAGGCGGTGAAGTTTTTTTGTAGAAAATGCATCCGGCTCTGTAGAATTTATTGACGTAGAGCTTGACAATTGTTTTCCCTAACGCATCATAGAACAACCTGAACAAGCTTCGCATCAGTTCTTTCATGGATGCCCATAACTGCTTAAAATAATTATGTATAGTGTCGTGAAAATTAATGAATTGCCTTGCTTTAGTGCTCTTAACTGTGTGTACGATGATTGTGAAAGCTGGACTTTGCAGTGTGCTCTCCGCACTTTGCCAGAGACAAAAGCTTCTTCGAGATACTTTTGTGTCGCGAATCCATTTCTACCCTACGTCAACCGAAAAACCTTTGATCAGATATAACAATTGGGAAAACCTCACCTCTCGCTGTACTCACAATAGTGTCCATGCGAAGAACTACAAGTGATGAAAACAATGTCTTGTTAGACTTTCTCCACAGTACTATTCATGTGAAAAACTCTGACTAACATTTCATAACTTTCTTTCGAGAGATTCAGTGAATCATCTGAAGATTTCTATTGCCGCTGAACAAGATGAAAAGTTTCACAAGCTGTGGAAAATTAAATAACTTGCCCGAGTGTTTATCAAATTTGTCATTTTGTTCGGCGGTCAGAGATATGGTATGATGATTCACTGAATCCCTCTAAAGAAAGTTTGAAATGGTACTCAGAGGTTTTCACGTGGACAGTACTGTGGAGAAAGTCTAAAGGTAGGTTTACACTACGACACTTTGGTGTATACACTCAATGTACACATCGAGTGTCTGTGTGTGAACCCCACTGTCTGATCTCGCAACGATTATTGCGACATCTCGCTAGGTGTCACGCCGAGCGCCGTGTGAACAGATTGTGTCGGAGTGTCTGCCGCAGTGTTCAAGTTTTCGAACCGGCGCGAAATTATCCAGACACTCGCGACCCGCGTTAAATCAAAATGGCCATTACGTGGAGCAAGGAGAGCATTGAAAATTTGATATCTCTTGTGGAAGGACTGCCTGAACTTTGGCAAATATGTTGTGCTGATTATAAAAATAGAGTAAAAAACAGGCAGCACTTCAATACTGAGCGGAACAGTTTGGAACAATATCGGCTAAAGTCTGCAAAAAAATGCATAATTTAAGAACACAGCTTAAGGGGCTATACCAGTGTGAACGCTGGAAATTTGGGTGATTTTCCGGATTTTTTTGGAAGAAAAGTACTCAATTAAATTTTTTGAAAAATTAGAAATATATTTGACCTATTTTACATAATTTTTTCATTGAAAAATATTGGGAACCAAGCGACTTATGCGCTGCCTTCGCAGGCGCAAAAAAAAAGTTCCTTCACTGCCGACATGATTCCGGCTGATTGAGTAGCTGAAACCGAAAAAGGAAAAAAAATGTCGTTAAACTGGAAGGTATTTCCTGTACAATGACGTAGGATTTTTGGAAAATATCAAAATCTAACAAAATGGCGTAGTTATGAAAAAAGTCTGTTTTCTTGCCTATAAAATGGTCGTTTTTTTCAATGCCAAATCGTAAATTTTCATCCAATTAAAAATATCCTACGTCATTGTAGAGTAAGTATATTCAAGAGTACTCAGTTAAAATTTCCAGTCAATCGGATCTCTTTAGTCAATCGGATCATTTTATCTTGCAAAAATCGATAGTTAAATCTTTAAACGCATTTTTCTTGAAATGAGATTTTTCAAATTTGCTGACATTGTAACTCAAAGAGATCCGATTGACTGGCAATTTGAACTGAGTACTCTTCAATATACTTACTCTACAATGACGTAGGATATTTTTCATTAGATGAAAAGTGACGATTTGGCATTGAAATAAACGACCATTTTATAGGCAAGAAAACAGACTTTTTTCATAACTACGCCATTTTGTTAGATTTTGATATTTTCCAAAAATCCTACGTCGTTGTACAGGAAATACCTTCCAGTTTAACAACATTTTTTTTCCTTTTTCGGTTTCAGCTACTAATTCAGCCGGAATCATGTCAGCAGTGAAGGAACTTGTGTTTTTGCGCCTGCGATAGCAGCGCATAAGTCGCTTGGATCTCAATATTTTTCAATGAAAAAATTATGTAATATAGGTCGAATATATTTTTAATTTTCCAAGGCATTTTATTGAGTAATTTTCCTCCAAAAAAATCCTGAAAATCACCCAAATTTCCAGTGTTCACACTGGTATAGCCCCTTAAGCTGTGTTCATAAATTATGATTTTTTCTACCGACTTTAGCCGATATTGTGCCAAACTGTTCCGCTGAGCATTGAAGTGCCCCCTGTTTTTTTACTCTATTTTTATAATCAGCACAACATATTTGCCAAAGTTCAGGCAATCCTTCCACAAAGATATCAAATTTTTAATGCTCTCCTTGCTCCACGTAATGGCCATTTTGATTTAACGCGGGTCGCGAGTGTCTGGATAATTTCGCGCCGGTTCGAAAACTTGAACACTGCGGTAGACACTCCGACACAACCTGTTCACACGACGCTAGGCGCGACACCTAGCGAGATGTCGCAATAAATGTCGCGAGATCAGACAGTGGGGTTCACACACAGACACTCGATGTATACATTGAGTGTATACACCAAAGTGTCGTAGTGTAAACCTACCTTAACGAATCATTGTTTGCAACCCTTGTAGTTCTTCGCATGAGCATTATTGCGAGTACAACGAAAGGTAAGATTTTCCCAATTTTTATATGCAAAGAAGGTTTCTTTAGAGTACGCGGGAGAGAAATTTGTGTGCACCTCAAGGGTATCTAAAAAAACCTGGTGACTCTTGAAAAGCGCAGAAAAACTGCAAAGTGCAGCTTTCGCACTCACCGTACACATAGTTATAAGCGCTGACTCAAGTTAATCCATTTGACTTGACAATAGGAAATGTAATTTTCCAAAACAATGAATATTTATAGAACAACTGATGCCGAGCTTGTTCACATAGTTCTGTAATACATCTGCAATGTTTGGCCCTAGAAGGTGGGAAATTATTGAGTGGTTTAAGGCCATGTGCCACATGCCTCCGACCGCATCGAAATTTTGAAATGGGAATTCTCCCGAACGGCTCAACCAATTGGAATGAAATTTGTTGTGTGCATGCAGGGCGCTTGCTCCGAGAGCATGATTCGCGAAATTTTCCAAAATTTCGAAAAAAATTTTGCAGTTTGCAACTTTCGACAGGTCGAAAGCCGGAGCCATAACCTCCGGCCATAACCTCGAACATTCGTTCGGAATATATTTCATACGGTGTGTCATAGAATTTAAATAGTGTGTGGGATCGAGTGAAGTTTGTTTTCGTCGCGTTTTGGTGAGTTTTTTTTGCTGTGAAGAACGCATCAGGACGCCGGCACACCACCGACGACAAAAACCGACAATGAAATAATCGACGAGAAAACAGCCGCAGCCGATTACATGAAGAAGATCGAGGAACATAGGGACAGCAAGAAGGCGAAGAAGAAAACACCGGAATTCAAGGTACGTACATGCTATAACCTCAATTTACGTACTATGTAATTTGCCACGATCGTCCCTCGCATTGCTTTCTCGCTCGCCGATGTGTCAAACAGCCAACGGCTCCGGTGCAAAAAACTCAAGCTTATTTGCTCTTAGCAGAAATACCTCGGTATTTATTTGTGAAAAAATCGCAGATAGCATATTTTCCGATGATCCGTAGCCACTTCCATTACCCCTCGAAATCGTCGATCTCCTGATCAGTGTGCGACCAAAATGGTGCACGAAAGTTCAACACCTTTTGCCTACGAATGCAAAACTGTCACGTCTCAAACACGGTTGATTTGTGGACCGGTGGCGATATCTCTATAGCTTCACCCTGATGACCGAGAGAACTATTGGTATGGCGTACAAAGATGGAAGACCCTTGGTATACCTGTACGGTAGTACACCGCTACACGCAAGTGTGCGTGTTACTAGTATGGTACTGGTATACTCTGCAATAGTAAAATATACTGGTTCCGTATCCTCACCATACTAATACTCGTACTGATAGCGTACGCATACACATGCTAGGTATGGTAACTGGACTAG
This sequence comes from Ophion ellenae, assembly GCA_963210295.1. Taxonomy (NCBI): domain Eukaryota; kingdom Metazoa; phylum Arthropoda; class Insecta; order Hymenoptera; family Ichneumonidae; genus Ophion; species Ophion ellenae. The sequence goes on along the minus strand of OY723386.1, from coordinate 10,379,882 downwards.
CATGTAGAAACCAGAACTAATGTAGCGTCGGATTTACCATCTAGATGGACCAACGGATTTATCAAGGGCAGCAAGAAGGCACTGCCGAGGATGAGAAACCTTGTAACGCGTCGCGGCCACTGTATAGCCTCCCAGTGTCGGCAAGGATATCACCGCTGTCTTCAATCTCTCCGAGAGCACCAGCGAGGCTGACCTCGAGGAACTCGTTGAACTCTTCGGCTTCGCCCAGAAACAATATCTCACCATGGATCGCACCACCAATCTGTGCAAGGACTTTCGCTTACGTATGTACATCTTAAAACAAAGGGCGAGGACCATTGCATCTCAGTGGTTACGGCTACCATCATCTCATACTCAGAGTCGACGGGGCCAAACCTTCAGACCAACAGAATTGAATGGTCAATGGTTGAACGCGTTAAGGTAGAACAAGCGTGCGCTTTTGATTTTTATAGATTTTGTTTAAATTTTAACCAGACATTGTTCGTATCATTATGCATGTTTCAGTGAAATGTCACATCAGTCGACTATTTAGATTCGGAGATAGATTTTAAAATTGCAACTTTTAACACTGTGGGGTCTGCATTGAAATTTAGACAGAGTAATTTTCCGTGAAAAATATTTGTCCTCTTTAAAAAGACACAAGGTAATAACATAAACAATATAAAATATTAATGTTTATAACGCAAATCTTTTTCTTCACGTTAAAATTGTTTAACGTTAGGAGCACAATAATTAACTTTTTTCTCAAAATATTGAACAACGCTGTTCTGCGGTGTTGCATAATGTCTTCTTATTACAGGGGATAAATATTTCTAACCGAGAGTTATTCTGTCGTTACTAAACGTCTTTGGCAAAACTGAATAGTAAAGACCATTCAAACTTTTTCACTCGTCCCCTAACTGGTTTACTATCTAATCATATTTTTTTTCAAAATCCATAAACACAATAGAATGGTACGCCGAATTAAGTGACCTGACTTTCGGCCAATGCAGACCCTGCAGTGTTAAAAGTTGCTATTCAAAAATCCATTATGTCCCAATGTAAATAGTCAACTGTTCTGAAATTTCACTTAAACTTGCATAATAATATGAACAATGTCTGGTTAAAATTTGAAAAAAATCGATATAAATCAAGAGCGCACGCTCGTTTTACCATAAGGGCTTACACCACTGTAAACGTCCAAAATTGAGTGATATTTCGCGATTTTTTTTTTTTTTTGTAGAAGGACAAATAAGAGAATATTAATATTCAAGGATGTTATTAGTCATATCTTTAAGTGAACAAAATGAAATTTATATTGAAAAAGTATGCCAAAAGGTGACGCTGGAGCCATTCTGGGGAGGCATGTTAAATTTGAGACGCTCTGCGGCACGCAGTATAGCTGACGCAAATTTGATTGTAGAATAAAATTTAAAAAATTCTATTTATTTTCACGAGTATAGCTAGAGAAATACGTAGAGAATTGTGACAATGTTATTTTTTGTGTAATTGGCAAGCATTAAACCAAAAACTTAATTTTCGACAAAAAAAGCACAATCATTTGGTAATAACTAATGTTATAACTAACTCATAGAAAATCCCGTACTTATTGCTCTTCGGAATGTTATTTGAAACATGTACCCAAAATTGGGAGTGAAAATGATGAAAATTGTTGGAGTTATGCTGCATGCCGTTTTGAAAAATTGTGTTTTGAGAAAAACGGTCGATGTCTCGCACACGGGCCAGCCACTGCCACCGCAGACCCATGCTGGCCTGCGGCCCTTTTTTTTACAGGTACCAAACTTTTTTCTCCTTATTATAGATGGTTGAAAGCATCTTTTAAGTCAAGTAAAAAAAAACAATTTTTTTTAATTCCACAGTGTGACCCCTTAGATCGGAGTACACGGTGACGATTGTTGGTCGCGTCTCTTTGAACGACACGCGACCAACAATCTTGAAAAATGTTTGGAGGATTATTGTAAGCAAAGGTTGCCGAAATATAAAAAAGGACTTCACAAATTTTTATTTTTTTGCGTTCCAACGTTGCAAACTTCAACCTCATACCCTCTCCGTGGAACGCAGTAGAACTATCGTAAATTTAATCGTGGAACTAAGAGTAAAGTTTTTTCGTTTATTACGTTCGTTTTAGCAGTCAAATGAGGGGAAACTTCAAAATAATTAAAGAAAAGAGACGAGTTAAAAAAAAGGTCGTGTTTTGAACCAAATTTTTTATATACGACTCCGAAAATGACAAGAACAAAATTTCTACATTTTCTAGCGTTTTTTTAAGCGCTGTGTCTATGTGAAAAATTGTCGCATCGAGATGAAAAACGCTTTTTGAAGCTTCAAGATGATAGTTTCGAGATCTGTTGGCAAAAAATTGTGATCTACGGCTATCGCGCAATCATAAGAAATACCGGCAGAAAAAAATTCAAAATTTGTTTTTATTTTTCAGGGGTCATCGGACTAAGGAATTTTGTTTCAGTTAACTGAATGTATGGGTTAGTTAGCTTGTTTATTCAGCTTTAATTAGCTTTTTATCTCTGTACGTCAAATTTTCTGCTGAGATATCCGACTTCGAATGAAAAAAGATCCTTTTGTCTTTGATTATCGATCTCTCAGCAACCAATTATCGTAACGGGAATTAGAGGGCAGCTTTGAAAAGTCGAATAAATTTCCCGCCAGCCCCTCCCGTTGATTTTTGTGATTTTTTTCTTCACCCTTAACCGTTATTTGGTGAAGGACAAAAAATTACTTTTTCTGGATTTTCAGTAAATCTACCACTACGTTACAAATATTGATGCAAAGACTAATGTTGCCGCTTTTTTTTCAGCTCGAATTACTCCCAAAACCCCTGTTAGTCTGCAAATTGATTCATCGAACCGTTTTCTATCAAGGGTTAATCGAAGTTTGACAAAACAATTAAAGGAACAAGTGTATTATACCTAAACATCTTGTAATCATCATCAAAATAAAAATACTAACTTTCTTCGACTTTTTTCACAACTTGGCACTAGTTGCTTGTTAAATATAAGAAAAAATTCGAGAGATTAACATTTTTTTTTGTAAAATGTTTAAGGAAACAATACTGACTCATTTTTTTACACCATTCGGCCTTTGCGCACTTTAATTTCACTCATCTGTAATTGCATCAATTAAAGTTGATACTCCCAAGCTGTATTAATAGTCGATCTGAGAACATTTATGCAATTAATTCTCAATATTTTCTACGAAGGTTATTAGGGTTATGGAAAACAATATTTTTTTCAAAACTAGGCATGATCAAAAATTGAAAAAAATGAGAGTTTACAAAAACAAGAGATTCATTTTTTTTTATCAAAACGTAGAAAAAAATTACCAAAAAAGATTAGTTTTCGAAAGAAATTGTTCATTGGTTTTTTCTTTCAAGCAAGAGATCATTTTTGAAAAAAGTGTTTTTTGTATCCCTGATAACCTTCGCAGAAAATATCTACAGTTAATGGCATACAAGTTCTCAGATCGACTAGTCAATACTGCTTGGGGGTATCAACTTTTAATCAATGCAATTGATGAGTGAAATTATGGTGCGCAAAAGCCGAAGCGTGGCAACAACGAGTCACCATTGTTTCCTGAAAAAATTTACAAATTTAAACAGATTACAATTTTTTTTAATATCTCATTTTTTTTTCTTAAATTTAACAAGCAACTACTGCAAAGTTCTAAAAATAGTCGAAGAAAATGGGTGTTTTCATTTTGATCATGATTACACGATGTTTAGGAACACTTGTTCCTTTAATTCGTTTGTAAAACTTGGATCGATCGGTCAGGAAAAACGGGTCGATGGATCAATTTGAAAATACGTGGCGACATTAGTCTTTCTACCAATATTTGTAATGGAGTAGTAGATTTACAGAGAAACCATAAAATGTCATGTTTTGTCCTATTTTTCAAACTACTGTTAATGGTGAAAACATGATTTTTTTCTCAAAAATCAACGAAAGGGTCTTGTACGAAATTGATTCAAGTTTTTCAAGCTGCGCAATAATTTCCTGTGCGATCATTGGTTGCTGTGATATCATTGATCAAACACAAAAGGAACATTTTTTATTATAAGTCGGATATCCCAGCAAAAAGTTGACATAGAGAGACCACAAAAAAACCAAATTGGAACTGAATAAACAAGCTAACGGACCTATGCATTGATTTATCTGTGAAAAATCCCTTGAAAAAATAAAATTGGAAAAATAATTTTCTCGCTATCTCTTATGATTGCGCGATAACCATAGCTCAAAAAATTATTTTGCCAAAAGATCTCAACCTAGAAACTTGAAGCTTAATAATGTTTTTCTTTTTCATCGTGATACGACTATTTTTGACATTGATACAGCTTTTCAAAAACACTTTAAAAAATGAAGAAATTTTCTGTTTCTTTAATTTTTTGGGGTTGGGTATAAAAAGTGATATATTTTTTTTACAATTTTCAGTCAATCGAAAAAAAAGAGCTCGTCCTTGACTGTTAAAGCAATCTAAGAAACTACATTTAAAATTTCAAGTCGATTGGGCGAACATTGTTTGAGTGTTGCTCCGTCCCGATATCGAAAACATGATTTTGAAAAAAACGTGTTTGAAGTCAACGGTTTCAAAGAAGCTACAGCTGAACAAGTTTTTTTTTCCCGTAATCGAATGCCACCTATTGGTCGAAAATAAAACTATTTTTAGTCGGTGACTTTGTCCCCACAATAGGCTTACAAGAGTTGAGAACTGCGCCTACCGGCATGAGACATCGCCAAAGACGATTTTCAGCGGCGGAGACTTCCTTTAAAAATAGCTCGAAAACCACATTATAATGGGTTTTTTCAGCTACAAAGGAATATGCATCATATTTTTTAAGGTTCCAAGGATTTCTTAAGTGTTTCAAACAAAATGATTTTCCGAAAATTTTACACCGACGACCTCTAAACAATTTGCGATAGTAAAATTTTACGGCTCTTCTGTAGAACGAGACTTCACCGATCGTCATTGCTAGAAAATTTGATCTTTGGAGAAACCTGCCGAAGATGAATTCCGGCAGAGAGAAAAAATGCCAAACGATTTTTTTTTAGCGTAATTAATAATAATTTAGTAATAATAAAATTTTACCACTCTTTCGCAGAGTGAGACCCGGTCGATCTCGTTCGCTCGCGAATTTGGTCGGCCGCAGGCAGCCTGTCGAAGATAAGCCATGGGAGAGAAAAAAATGCCGATCGCAATTGTTTAAATAAAGAGCATTGTAATTTTTTTTTAACTTTTCAACGATTTTATGAAAGTGTTTCCAACCAAACGATTTTTCGAAAATTTTACACCGATGACCTCTAAACAATTCGCAATAGTAAAATTTTACCGCTCTTCTGTAGAGCGAGACTTCTCCGATCGTCATTGCTAGAAAATTCGATCCTTGGAGAAACCTGCCGAAGATGAATTCCGGCAGAGAGAAAAAATGCTAAACGTATTTTTTTTTAGCATAATTAGTAATAATATAGTAATAAAAAAAATGTTACCACTCTTTCGCAGAGTGAGACTCGGTCGATCTCGTTCGCTCGCGAATTTGGTCGGCCGCAGACAACCTGCCGCAGATAAGCCATGGCAGAGAAAAAAATACCGATCACAATTGTTTAAACAAAGAGCATTGGAATTTTTTTTAAGTTTCCAAGGATTTTTTAAAAGTGCTTCCAACAAAACGATTTTTCGAAAATTTTACACCGATGACCTCTAAACAATTCGCAATAGTAAAATTTTACCGCTCTTCTGTAGAGCGAGACTTCTCCGATCGTCATTGCTAGAAAATTCGATCCTTGGAGAAACCTGCCGAAGATGAATTCCGGCAGAGAGAAAAAATGCTAAACGTATTTTTTTAGCATAATTAGTAATAATTTAGTAATAATAAAATGTTACCACTCTTTCGCAGAGTGAGACCCGGTCGATCTCGTTCGCTCGCGAATTTGGTCGGCCGCAGACAACCTGCCGCAGATAAACCATGGCAGAGAAAAAAATACCGATCGCAATTGTTTAAACAAAGGGCATTGTACATTTTTTTAAGTTTCCAAGGATTTTTTAAAAGTGCTTCCAACAAAACGATTTTTCGAAAATTTTACACCGATGACCTCTAAACAATTCGCGATAGTAAAATTTTACCGCTATTCTGTAGAGCGAGACTTCTCCGATCGTCATTGCTAGAAAATTCGATCCTTGGAGAAACCTGCCCAAGATGAATTTCGGCAGAGAGAAAAAATGCTAAACGTATTTTTTTAGTATAATTAGTAATAATTTAGTAATAATAAAATGTTACCACTCTTTCGCAGAGTGAGACCCAGTCGATCTCGTTCGCTCGCGAATTTGGTCGGCCGCAGACAACCTGCCGCAGATAAGCCATGGCAGAGAAAAAAATACCGATCGCAATTGTTTAAACAAAGGGCATTGTACATTTTTTTAAGTTTCCAAGGATTTTTTAAAAGTGCTTCCAACAAAACGATTTTTCGAAAATTTTACACCGATGACCTCTAAACAATTCGCGATAGTAAAATTTTACCGCTATTCTGTAGAGCGAGACTTCTCCGATCGTCATTGCTAGAAAATTCGATCCTTGGAGAAACCTGCCCAAGATGAATTCCGGCAGAGAGAAAAAATGCTAAACGTATTTTTTTTTGCAGTAACAATAAAATTTTACCACTCTTTCGCAGAGTGAGACCCGGTCGATTTCGTTCGTTCGCGAATTTGGTCGGCCGCAGACAACCTGCCGAACATAAGCCATGGCAGAGAAAAAATGCTGATCGCAATTGTTTAAACAAAGAACATTGTAAAATTTTACAACTCTTTTGTAGAGTGAGTCTCGAACGATCTAAAATTTTACAACTCTTTTGTAGAGTGAGTCTCGAACGATCTCGGTCGTGACTCGAGATTTTAGCAGAGATCGAACTCGTCAATGATGAGCGACATCGAGATGCCAAATAGTCTTCGAGCTTATTTGTTTAAATTAATTAAAAAAGAGTGGAGAAATGCTAGCACCCTTCCACCATACGAGTCTCTAGCAAACCCTGTTTGCTAGAAAGTTCAACCATAAAGAAATTTCCACCGATGACCGCCGTCAACAAAAAAATCGATTCGAGGGCATTTGTTTAAACAATGCGCGATCGCAAAATTTCACCGCTCTTCCGTAGAGCGAGGCTAGCGATCTTGATTGTTCGAGAAGCTGACCAGCAAAAATGCTGCCAAATATGAACCCTGGCAGAGATAAAATGCTGAACGCATTTTATTGAATAATGAGCATTGCAAAATTTTACCTCTTTTTTGTAGAGTGAGTTTCGAGCAATTTCGGTCGCTCGAAATTTTGGCAGGGATCGAAATCGTTAACGTTAAGCGGCATCGATGTTACAAATTGAGCTCGAGCCTATTTGTTTAAATGAATTTAAAAAGTATGGGGAAATGCCCGAGTCTTTTGGTTGTGGCCGTCGTCGAAAAAAAATCGATTTGATGGCTGCATATACAATGTAAAATGCAACAAAGTTTCACCGCTCTCCTGCCGAGCGAGCGCATGCTTCCAATACAAGCGTACCGTGGTCGCTACGCATAGTTGTGTGAATTGTGTGACACGCACATAGATGTAAGGTGCTTGCGTACGCCGAACGGCGGCGAGAACGGATTCGTTCTTTCTGCAACGCGGTCGGCGTAGCAAAAACACACACACACACACACACACACACACGCGCGCGCTCAGCGATCGTCGTCTATTTGGCTTCGAGACTCTTCGTCCCAGTGCGAAGCATCGAGACCGAATTCGCGATCGCTGCGCTGTCCGTCGGTAGCGACTCGTAGTTAAAAACTACGAGATCTGCGCTACCGACGTAACGAGAGGCCGCGTCGAAATTTTCTGGCGTGTGGCACATGGCCTTAAATGCTTTGAACAAAAATTGGATTGTGAGAATGTAAGAGTGAGAGCCCTGAACTTGACTACGAAAATATTTCACGTACGGTCGAGTTGCATGTATTTATATTCTCCATTTCTCTGTTTGTATTATTAAGGGGGGATTGTCTTTTTTTTCGCAAAATTTACCGCTTTGTGGGAATTTTTTTGTGAAGAAAGTATACAACGGAAAACTTGTGAAACTTGGCATATAGTTTTATTGATTTGTTTACTACATACAAAAATTTTTTTTAACAATTTCATAAAAAAATCCGCCTCCCACCCCCCTCGACGCGCGATGGTCCTTTTTGATGGTGTGCACGATTACAGCCTTCACGTTCATCCTGCAACAAAAACCCAAAAAGCATTTTACTTTAGACACATATGGCTATCGTTCGATGAAGGGAAAAAAAAATTGACGATTTGGTGACGTTTTGAACTTGAAGTATCGATTTTTCGAAAAAAATTGATCGATTCTTTGTTATAAATAAAAAACTATTAAACGTATTGCTTTTTTGCTTCATCAAACGATAAAAGGATGTCAGCTGAGCATTCTGTCCAAATTTGAAGGCAATCGGTTGAATAGTTTTTGAGAAATCGTGCATACCATCAAAAAAGGACCATCGCGCGTCGAGGGGGGTGGGAGGCGGATTTTTTTATGAAATTGTTTAAAAAAAATTTTGTATGTAGTAAACAGATCAATAAAACTATATTCCAAGTTTCACAAGTTTTCCGTTGTATACTTCCTTCAGAAAAAAATTCCCAAAAAGCGGTAAATTTTGCGAAAAAAAAAGACAATCCCCCCTTAAGGACCGTCTACTTTTTGTAAATTGAGGTCGTGAATCTCTACCAAATTGTGTAAAAACGTTTGAACCATTTTCGCAGCCGGCACCGACCACAAACAGTTTGAGCAGTTAAGGAGAATTCATTTTCGTACCGAAAAGAGTGTGAGCATTTAAGTAGAATTCATTTTAGTTCCAAAAAAAGTTTGAGTGTTTAAGAAGAATTCATTTTCGTTCCAACAACAGTTTGAGAATTTGAGAATTCATTTGCGTTCCATTCCAACGATGCAAACTTCAGCGTCATGGAGTTAGGATCACAAAAGAGCACAAAAAAATTATGAAAATTTTTCAGTCATTTTCAAATTGCTCTATCTCCGCGCAAAATCATCGTAGGAGAACATTGAAAAAAGCATTTCAAAGGTTAGAATCTCTAGATTTTAAGCTTCCACCTAAGATAACTATTTGCTTTTTTGTTATTAATAAATCAAAAGAAACGTTGCAAAAGGAAAGGTCCGATTTTTGTTTCGAAAAGGTGTACAGACAAGGAAAAATTTGTTTGATTAATGACGCAATCAAACGTATTTTCCTTGGATCACCCTTTCTATTTTGAACTTGGAAACGAGTATATATCAATTGTATGATCAAAGTCAAATGACGCTTTTGATTTTAATAATCAATGTTTGATTTTAATAATACTCATGAACCAATCATCGTACACAAATTTAAAGGGCAGTTCTGGAAAGCTAAAAGGTAAGAAAAAAATCCATTTTCAATTAATTTGTTTTCTGTGAGATGTGCAGTTAAAAAATGTAAAAAACGCCGTTTATTCTTTAAATTACAATAGGTACGACATCTTTGCGGATAGCTATCGCGAATATTATGCTTAGGCATTTTTTCCAATTTGACAGTGCCCACAAAAAGTATGCTAAGCGTAAAGTTGTCCCGATTTTTTTTCTGTAGACCAAATGATGAAAGTTTTGAATTTGGTTAAAAAAAATCGAAGGCAAACTATAATTGTTTTAGGCCACTATTATTTCGCTTTCTCGGTAGAAAACATATTTTTTCGACATTTACGGGTATTTTCAATCGTGTAAAGTCAGAATTTATACAAAGAAAAAAATGTGACTTCTTTTCAATAAACAAAAATCTCTTTGTTTATTGACTTTATTGTTTATCGCAAGGAAATTTACTTTTATTTGTTTGTCAATTTCTTATTGAATAATGACAAACATACTCTCTTAAAGTAAAAAATTCCATTCTTTAACTCTTTTTGTTCGAAAAATCGATGTTAAATGTTGTAACCCCTCTGTATTTTCTATACTTTTATTAATGTGAAATTAATCTTCTCATAAATTAGCATATTGTGAATTCTTTATTGTATAAAAATTGTAAAAAGAAAAAATTACGTTGTATTAATTTCTTTAAAAAAATGTTTAGTAATAAAAAGTGTTGTTTTGAACGAGTTTGAAATTGCAGACGTCTAGTCTGTTCCGATATATTGAAATCCCCCTTTTTAAAAAGATCTGAAATCGCTTTTAAATTTAAAAAAAAGTAAAAAACAACGCGAGTAATAAAAATCCCTCAAAAACGTTATCGCTTGTTTTACTATATAAAAAATTCTGGTTTATCTCAAATATCTCAAACTATACTTATTATTCAAGTTCAAAAATGGTTTCATTATACTTCTTTAAGGCAAATGTACAAAAAAAAGTGACATCACTTTTATGAAATAGCCAAGCAAGTTTACTATTCATGTTGCACACTGAATTGTTAAAGCTTACGATTAATATTTTTGAAAATATTTAATTTTAAAAAGTCATATTACTGTCATAAGAAAAAAACGATATCACCATTAGATAAAAGTACAATGTAGGTAACACACAAGCACACTGGAAATGCTGTGCAACGACTTGGCGTGCGTGGCTAAAAAAAGGTTCGGCGAAGGATTTGGTCATCTCAATATTTCAACTGTCAACTTTATTGTGCAAGTGGAAACCTGTGCAAATTCATGTGGAGTACGCATTAAATGAGTGATGTACCCTTAGCCCACATGGTACTTGAAATGTTAATTTATTTGGATAATACGAAAAAATGTGTATAAAAGCATTTACCTTTTATTCTATAACACAATAACCGCATATCTTATGAAATATATTGCGTCTTATAGACTTTGATGTAATGGATAAAGTATGCATCTCTAAACCATCTAAGCATCTGCAGGTTTAAAGGTTAGCATTACTGTTTTATTCTCCTGCTGGTGGAAACGGAAATTTCGTACCGATGAAGCTCCAGTAGATATGATTGCTAATAGCACTGGTACCTGACGGGACAGTATGAATTGAAATGTTCGTAATACCTCTGTTAGCCGACGCCACGTTATAATGTAAAATTATATATATACAGGGTGCGCCAGAGAAACTTACTTATTTGAAAGGTCAATAAAAACAAAAGTACTTCAATTATTGTTTAAAATTTTTTTTTATTTGAGAATACAATATCCCAATTTTTTTCATGCAGTCTTGAAAATGACATCGGATAAATGGCGACCCCCATTGCGCATACACTGATGAAGTCGATTTTTGAAATTCGTATCCACTCTTTGCAGCATATCAATTGGTATGTTGGCAATGGCGTCGCGAATGTTGTTCTTGAGGTGTGCTATGGTCCGTGGTCGATCGACATAAACCAGAGATTTCAAATAACCCCATAAAAAGAAATCGCATGGAGTCAAATCTGGAGAGCGTGCCGGCCATTGGAGATCGCCTCTGAGAGAGATGATCAACAAATTGGCGGTCAACAAATTCATTGAGGCGGTCAACAAATTTATTGAGTCTCGTGCTGTGTGTGCTGTGGCTCCATCTTGCTGAAACCACACGTTCCTAACGTTCATTTCTTCGAGTCTTGGAAGAAAAAATTCCTCGATCATGTTCCTGTAACGAGCTCCATTCACGGTAACTGCGCGACAAGTGAGCGACCGTTAGAAAAGAAGCTCTCGACTGCGAAGGCCCGCTGCTCTCTAGACCAGAGCATGATGGCAACTGACTGGAGGGAGAAACAAACTTGGGAACTTCCCCCTCCAGATGCGCCCCCTCGCGCCCCTCTACCCGCCCAACTCACCGCGCGGAAATTTTTTCAAATAAGTAAGTTTCTCTGGCGCACCCTGTACATACATATATCGACGCAAAAATTATTTTCGCGGGCGGTCGGAACGGAAAATTCTGTATCTTCCCGAGCTTTTTCCTAACCATGCACACCAAGTCGTTGCACAGCATTTCCAGTGTACTTGTGTGTTACCTACTTTGTACTTTTATCTAATGGTGATATCAATTTTTTCTTATAATAGTAATATGACTTTTTAAAATTAAATACTTAAAAAAATATTATTCCTAAACTTTAACAATTTAGTGTTCAACATGACTAGTAAACTTGCTTGGGTATTTCATAAAAGTGATTTCACTTTGTTTGTACATTTGCATTAAAGAAGTATGATGGAACCATTCTTGAACTTAAATAAAAAGTATAGTTTGAGATATTTGATATAAATCAAAATTTTTTATATAGTAGAACAAGCGATAACGATTTTGAGAGATTTTTGTTCCTTGGCGTTGTTTTTTACCTTTTTAAATAATATAATACACTAGTATTAATAATTATAGTAATTAATTTTTCTATTATGCCTCTAATTTTTAAATTACTAGACAATCAGTGCTGCGAGAGTAAGGCTGAAAAGACAGTTATAATTTGTGTCAAAAAAATATTTTTGTCTATTATTATTGATTATTATGCGTTTGATTTTTTATTTAATTTTCTTATTTATTTTACAAATCAGCCTAACTCTTTTTACACATGTTTCTCTAATGACCTAAGCATCCTTCTTAGCCCTTTTGCAGCCAGTACTATATTCGGAATGTCATCTACTATGTTGTAAATGAAAATGTTGAATAGTAGTTTTGAATAAGTTCCTCTACCACTTCTTGGCGTTTTCGTTCTTTTCCCTTTTCTCTTTCTGTTTGTTCTTTCTCTACCTTTCTTCTTCCCTTTAACATCCTTTCTCCTTCTAACCACCTCAGCCGACTTGCAGCTATGTTTACTAACTGTTTATATCGTTTTTAAATTCACATGAATACAATAATCAATAATTATTTATTTCGACAGGAAAACGTTGGTCAACCGGAAGAGAACGTGGCGTGCAATCCGTTACCTGGACGGTCCGGTGAACGTACTGGTGCTTGCAATGACATAGTTGCACAGCAAATGCCGACAACCTCCCGAGATTACGTTTCTCAAAAAGAGGTAAGCCCTATTATTCATATTAGAACAAAGAAAAATTCGTTTAAATTTTCTCATTGATATCGTAATGGAGCGGTGTAAAAAAAACTATGAAATACATACAGTGGCTGATAAAGATGAAATCACCTCATTATTTCGCTGTTTTCTAGTTTCTTTAATCTTTTTTCTCTTTATATTCATTATCTTATAAATGATTGTTTTTTTTTCAAGAGTCAAATGATAGAAAAGCATGTCCTTGAGTATATCAGATTTTTTAATTCCCTAGCAGCAGCAAGTAATGTCGCAACGAAAACGAATGCTTGCGGTAGTATTACTCGACAGGCTGTCAACGACACTTTCAAGAAAGGTTAGAGGTCTTTTGTTACCTCTCCGTCCGAGAAAAAAGAAAGGAAGAAAAATTCTTTCACGGCAACCCCACTTTCAATTGTCACCGATAATTAATAATTGTGTTATACAAATAAAATGTGAAACTATAACATTCACAAATTATTTTTCTATATTCCTTTAGAGTAAATTACATGAAGTCAAACATTTGTGTCGTCAACTTAATATACGAGCTACGGCAATGTTTTAATTTATTTGTCGCATCATCACGTTTAATTCGAATCGAAACTACAATTGAACTCGTTAAATACATTCAGTTGGATCCGTTTTTGTTTATTAATTTATCCACGCCTAAAAATGCTCATTTATTTATATTCGAAATTCTTCTTTTCAAGATGACTTTTCATTAGTATTTTCGGCCTCGTGAATAAAGGTAAAGAAGTAGTCCACCTCCCTCCTTCCCAACAGCGGTACTGCTTAAGCGATCGCACAATTCTGAGATTAAAAAGTATATGTACAGCGCTAAACGCTATAAAAAAAATATGGTAAGCGCCGTTATTTCCATTTAATGGTGTTATTTTTTCGTTTAGCAGTAACACAAATTAAATTTATGGTCGTTTAATCGTACATGTCACCGTATAGGAATAAAACATTTGCAACATAGAAATATTACCATTTAATGAATTTAAAACAGGCATCGATATTACAACAATATATTATAAGCTATATATGGGTAATTCCACGAATTCCGTGTCAAAGTTTTACCGGGTGGTCTGAATTTAGGAAAACTAAGAAGACCCGAAAGGTCATATTAAAACAAGCATCCATAATTTTTTTCGAATTTTTTTTATCCAATAGTTTTTTAGTAATGGCGGCTCACAGTTTTCAAATGTTGTAAATCACCAAATTTTCAAATGCCCATAACTTCCCTCCAACTATAGCTAGAATTTAAAAAAAACTATTTTTTAGAGAAAAACATGAACTGTGTGAAAAAAATATGCTGAAATTCTGGGTTGTTTTCAAAATTACAAAAATCACGTTTAAAGTATAAAAATCGATTTTTCGGGCCTTGCCCCGTTTTTCCCGGTTTCGAAAGTATTTTTTTCGAAAAGTTCAGAATTTTTTACATCGAAATAGATTTTAAACAAGGTGGGATCTCTAAAACATCAGCCTCAGAAAAGTTAAATAAAAAAATTCATTTTCCATAACATTTATTGAAATCGACCTTAAATCTTTAATGGCATTTTTATTACGTAAATAAACATTCAGAGTTTTTATAAGGTAATGTCATGTCACGTAAGCAAATTAAAAAAAAATATCATTCAATTTTAATAGCTACTGTTGGTTTCGAGGTTATAAAATCTCTCACAAATTTATAAAATAATAATAATAATAATAATAATAATAACAATAATTTTTATTATCAAATAAAATTTGAAAAATTAGGGAAAATGTTTATTTAATTTTTCTGAGGCTGAAGTTTTAGAGATCCCATCTCGCTTAAAATCTATTTAGAAAATTCGGAACTTTTCGAAAAAAATACTCTTAAAACCGGTAAAAACGGGGCAAGGCTCGAAAAATCGATTTTTATACTTTGAACGTGATTTTTGTCATTTTTAAAACAACCCAGAATTTGAGCATATTTTTTTTCAAACAGTTCATGTTTTTCTCTAAAAAATCGTTTTTCTTTTTTTATTCCTAGCTGTAGTTGGAGAGAAGTTATGGGCATTTGAAAATTTGGTGATTTACAAAATTTGAAAACTGTGAGCCGCCATTACTACAAAACTATTGGATAAAGAAAATCGAAAAAAAATTATGGATGCTTGTTTTAATATGACCTTTCAGGTGATCTTATTTTTCCTAAATTCAGACCACCCGGCAAAACTTCGACACGGAATTGTTGGAATTACCCACATTTGTATGTATAATATTACCCACATTTGTATGTATGTACAAAAAAGTATAAGCCTTAGGCTTATACTTTTTTCCCACCCGCTATTTATATTTTGATGATATTATTAAAACAGAGTAATCATTTAATCTTTAATTTATATAAAAATCAATCGGATTCGAACCCTGGACGTTTGAATGAGAGTCCACCGCGGTACCGACTACGCTATTTTTACCACACGGAGACTAATACACTCTTGTTAAATATGTTATATCTTTAATTGCGACCCCGCTTGTTATTTACTGTTTCCATATAGCCTCCATGCCGCGACTGATATCCTTGCATTGGTGGCGCCGCCAGGCCGCTGCAATGTCGCATCGTTCATCACTTTTGCAGACCATTTCTACACATTGCGTGCGGGCTCCTTTACTCTAGTCTTCATGGAGCGACAAAATACGAAGCGGGAAATGGTACATCGGCCGGCCTGTCACGAGTCTCGAACCCGATTGGTTAAGAGGCAGCCCAAGCGAATGATACGTAAAACGTCAAATCATCCGCGTCGTCATCTGTCAAACGGTGCGTTCCTCAAACCTTGCAAGTTCAGAGCGCGCGTTACCTGTCAAACGCGCGCTCTGAACTTGCGTATCCAAGATGACCGAAAATAGTAGTAGACGATACAGGAAAAGCCAAACCGGTCTGGCAAGCGAGACGGATGCCTAGCTACCGTGCTCGCTGGCTGCTACGCATTTCGCGCTCAGACTTTGCGCTCGAGTGGCGTCGTCGCTACCCAGGTAGTAATTTCAAAATAGTTGTCTATTAGTTGTCCAAATGGGTACCAAATGTCCGCTTGGAAGTTACCTATAAGTTAGCATGTGTCCAACAGTTATCTTTTTGGATGGTTGTTGATTTTACGATAACTTCCGGGCGGACATTTGGCACCCTTTTAGTCGACTTTTGGACCTCTTTTTGAAAATTGCTTCTTGGGTAAGGGCAGACTGCAGCCCTGCAACAATTATTCAAACGCCGAACTAGTGTACTTGTGTGGTACATACGTTGTACAGGGTGGAATGAAATGATTGGTCGCCACTTCGCCAGATGATTCTCCAGCTGGAGATCGGTGGAGATCTATCAAAACGTGTAGCCGCAAAATTGATCTTGACTCTGAAATTCAAGGTCAATTTTTTCATTGTCTTCAAAAATTCTACTTGTCAAGCAGAACAAAAGTCTCTGAGGGACCAAAGGTAGAAAATGCGATCTTCTAGGTGAGAAAACAGCTCAAAGACGAAAAAAATGATCTTTTCCAAAATATTGTTTGATCGGGCTCAGAATAGATGATAAAAGCATGAAATAAGCTTTTCACCACTCTGCCGCGCCAGCAAAGCTCTACTAGCGCTTCCCCATCGCCCCTACTCGGCTGGAGCGGCTCTGTCGACTGAGCGAGTCGAGCGTTGGTGGTGGAACACGACCTACGCTCGATCGAGAGCAAGGGGCCTAGGCGTACACCTAGCCGGAGGCTACTGGAATATTGAAGGCTCTGCTTCAAATCTCCGAAGCTGTTGCAAAATTGTAGGTAGTCTTCCCACGACTGTGACTTTTTAGCACTGAAGGTTAAAAAACCGTTCGAATATTCATATTTTCTATCGAATGTCCGGTTCCAAATATGGCTTTCAAAATTAATCCTCCACGAACTGATTAGAAAAAAAATGTTGCCGCTTCGATTTCAAAACACGCGACTGAAAAATCATGGAGCGGCGGGTTCCTCCCTGAGATGATCGGGACCAACGTCTAATGCGATGGGCAATAGACGACGCTTTTGGAAGTTGTGCCCGAGCCCGTCAAATCTACGCTGAAATAAGCCAAAACGGTGCCGGTAATCGACGACGTCGTCCAGTCGAAATACCAGACAGACCTGATTTTCAACGTCTCAATGAACGTTTTGCAAGGAACGCGTCGGATAGCCGCTCGCATGGGAACATCACATACGACAGTGAGGCGCATGATTCGTGAGGAAGGATTGACCCCTATCGTGTTCAATACGTGCAAGCATTGAACCCTGGAGATCGCCAAGCTCGAACAATTTTTTGCCGATGGATGCTGCGAAGACTGAATATGAACCCTCGATTTTTTTAAAACATCCTATTTACAGACGAAGCAAGCTTTTCCAGTACTGAAATCATAAGTAGGCAGAACCTTCGTATCCGGGCCGAACGAAATCCACATGCTATGATGCAGCGAGTGTGCCAGGGTCGTTCTGCCATTAACGTCTGGGCAGGCATAATCGGGAATGAGTTCGTTGCCCCTGTCTATCTTCCATTGTGGTTGAATACCGCAAATTATCTTGAGTTTCTGTGATACAAACTTAGGCCCCGGCTACGCCAAACAATTCCTCCAGAACGCCGAAACAGGAATTATTTTATGTACGATGGGGCGCCACCACACTGGGGTCTCCGGGTCCGCGCTTTCCTCAATGACATATTTGGTACCCGATGGATAGGACGACGTCCTGCGCCACACTTATGGCCCCCTCGCTCTCCGGATCCCAATCCATTAGATTTTTTCTTTTGGGGAGATTTGATGGTGATTGTTTACCGACGCCGTATAGACGAGGGCGTAGCAAGACTAATGAGAAACCAAGACCTTCTCGGCCGGGTGAGGATAAATTTCGAAGAAAGACTACGGGCGTGCTTGCGCAATGGAGGACGACATGTTGAAGCGGGAGTTCAAGCTTGCAAGTTGCGGGCGATTAGAGAATGCGCTTCTTTGGGTTCCGCGTTTACGTCGCC
Source organism: Ophion ellenae (assembly GCA_963210295.1). Taxonomy (NCBI): domain Eukaryota; kingdom Metazoa; phylum Arthropoda; class Insecta; order Hymenoptera; family Ichneumonidae; genus Ophion; species Ophion ellenae. The sequence goes on along the minus strand of OY723386.1, from coordinate 10,361,918 downwards.
CTTGTCAACACAACGAGGCAAACCAGGATTGAAGCACTGCTCGGCTAAGTTTTAAAAACAACACACACACACACACACACACACACACACACACACACACACACACACACACACACACACACACACACACACACACACACACACACACACACACGCGCGCGCGCGCAGGGTTTTTCATGGTTATATCCCCTATTCTCAGCCCGTTTATACGATATTCAGGAAAATGTAATTTGTAATATTTTTTCGTCTTTGAGCTGTTTTTCGACCTAGAAGATCGCATTTTTGACCTATGGTCCTTCAGAGACCTTTGTTCTTCTTAACAAGTAGAATTTTTAAAACAATATTAAAATTTGACCTTGAATTTCTGGGTCAAGGTCAATTTTGCGGCTACAAATTTTGATAGATCTCCACCGATCTCGAGCTGGAGAATTATCTCGCGAAGTGGCGACCAATCATGTCTTTCCACCCGCTACAGTTATACAGGGTGTCCCATTTTAATCTTACACCTGAATTTTCTCGAAAAATATTGCTCGGACGAAATATTGTGTGGAACAAAACTTCTAGGGATTGAAGGGGGACGTTTGAAAAAAAATTATTTGAGGAGCCAAAATTCGAAATGGCGGCGTTACAAAGGCTGACATGTTTTTTTCAAACGGAAACATAACTTTTTTTTATTTCCAAAAAATTTGTCAGCTGAAAAGTAAAAACTTTTGTTGAAAATTTTTTTTGATAAAGTTCATAGTTTTCAAGTGAGAACATCATTTTCAATTATTTCAGATGTATCCAGGATTTGTGTGTGTGTGTGTGTGTGTTTTTCTACCCATCGCGATCAAAGTTCATCAAGGATTTAAAGAAACACGTTTTTGGGCCTGAAAATGGCACAAACGCTATTAAAATGGAAAAAAACTGTTTTTCATTGATTTTCCTCCAAAATTTTCTCATGAAATATCGTCCAAATTTGAAAACAAAAAAAAAACAAAAAAAACCAAAATGTTCAACAAAAAAATTTGATTCTTTTTTTGTTCAAGTGGTCATACATTCGAAAATACAACATTGAGCGGCTTGCCGTGAGACATTTAGTCTAATTGTCCCTACCACCGGCATTTGCGTTAACCAAAGCGTAGGAGGTTGCATGGTTGAGTCTATTGCAGACCATTCGCGTTACCCAGAATACACCACGTGGAGGTTGTCTGGCTCGCATTCCTGGCCCTGAGAAGGGCCGTTTTGTGTGTGTGTGTGTGTGTGTGTGTGGGCGCGCGTGCGTGTATGTGTGTGGGTGTGTGTGTGTGTGTGTGTGTGCATGTGCGTGCGTATGGAACACTTATAAGGATTAGGTCTCTGCGGTTCGTAACTACCGCAGAATTTTTTTACTCCAAAACCTCCTTGTAAGTGTACTCTGATCCCTTTCTATAAATGTTCAAATATCCCTCCATTCATGTTTAAACATGCCTGAACTCTTCTCGCGAAACCGTCCACTATGCGCAGAAGAACATCTCTCGGGATTGCACGGCAGGCAGCTCTTATCCGCTCCTTCATATTCTCCCGTGTTGTTGGAGCTTGACGGTAGACGGCATCTTTTAAGTACCCCCACAAAAAAAAAATCAGGGGATGTAAAATCCGGTGACCTTGGAGGCCAATTTATAGGACCGTCGCGACCAATCCACCGTTGACCGAATGTTGCATCCAGATGATTTCGAACAACACGAGCCTAGTGAGCGGGTGCACCATCTTGCTGGAACCACATCTGTTGACGTGTTTCCAAATCCATATCTTCGAGCAAAAGGGGCAGTTTATTTTCCAAAAAATCGAGGTAACGGACAGTGTTCACACTTCCTTTGAAGAAATGGGGACCTATTATTTGCCCGTCAACAATACCACACCAAACGTTTAAACTCCATCGATGCTGGTGATCGATCTGTCTCAACCAATGTGGGTTCTGATCGGACCAGTATCGGAAGTTCCAACGGTTCACTTGACCGCGGCTGTTAAATGTGGATTCGTCGGTGAACATAACGTACCGAAAAAAGTTTCTAGATCGCTCGATTTGTCTCAACGCCCACCGACAAAACGCCACCCTTCGCAACGGATCAGGATTAGGAGTGTCTTGGCGGAATTGTACCCGGTACGGGTGAAGTTTAGCACCTCTTAATACTCGGTGCACTGTGGATCTGGCAAACCCCAATCGTTCCGAGATCGTTCGAACACTCAAATGAGGATCAATTGCTACCATGGCTAAAATAGCCATGTTTCGAGCCTCATGCAAGTCACCAAAATCGTTGACGTTTTGGTAACGTCGACGGTGGCGGATCATCCGACCTGCCCTGGCTCGCCGTTCGATGGTTCGGATTGTCTGCCGTGATGGGTGACGACGATGAGGATATTCGCGTCGATACAAATTATCGGCGCGTAAGTAATTGCCCCGACATCTCCCTAAAATGAGGAGCATATCAACAATTTCGTTGGGTCTGAAATCCGCCATTGTTGCTCAATCTCAGAATTTTTCTCTGATTTAAGAACGGTTGAATTTCAAAAAATGTTGATTTTCCTTCTACGTATTGTCTCAAAAGTACAGAAGTGCGTAAAAGAACTTCGCAAAGTCAGACTATGTCAGTAGTACCAATCATGTTTTCTTCAATTTCGCTTACCTTTCAGATCTTGATATTAAAAAACGTAATCGCGAGAAGAGTTCGGGCATGTTTAAACATGAATGGAGGGATATTTGAACATCTCTAGAAAGGGATCACAATACACTTACAAGGAGGGTTTGGAGTAAAAAAATACTACGGTAGTTACGAACCGCAGAGACCTAATCCTTGTGAGTGTTCCACACGCACGCACATGCACACACACACACACACACACACACACACACACACGCACGCACGCACGCACGCACGCACGCACGCACGCACGCACGCACGCACGCACGCACGCACGCACGCACGCACGCACGCACGCACGCACGCACGCACGCACGCACGCACGCACGCACGCACGCACGCACGCACGCACGCACGCACGCACGCACGCACGCACGCACGCACGCACGCACGCACGCACGCACGCACGCACGCACGCACGCACGCACGCACGCACGCACGCACGCACGCACGCACGCACGCACGCACGCACGCACGCACACACACACACACACACACACACACACACACACACACTTGACATATTTGCCATCGAAAATCCGGCCATATCTTTCGCTTACGTAATATGTAAGCGAAAGATATGGCCCTACACACACACAAGTAGAGGTACACGGTACACACAAGTACTACTAAGTAGAGGTACACGGTACACACAAGTAGAGGTACATGGTACACACAAGTAGAGGTACACGGTACACACAAAAGTAGAGTACACACACACACACACACGGTACACACACACACACACACACACACACACACACACACACACACACACACACACACACACACACACACACACACACACACGCCGCCATTTTGAATTTTGGCTCCTCAAATAAATTGTTTTCAAACGTCCCCCTTCTATCCCTAGAAATTTTGTTCTACACAATAGTTCGTCCGAGCAATATTTTTCGAGAAAATTCAGGTGTAAGATTAAAATGGGACACCCTGTATAATGGTGATATCAACTTTATGTTATAATAGTAAAGATTTTTTCCTCTTGAAAATAAAATATTTCGAAAAATATTATTTCTAAGGTTTAACAATTTTGTATACAACATTCCTAGTAAACTTGCTTGGCTATTTCATAACAATTTATTCCACTGTTTTATACATTTGGATTAAAGAAAAAAAATTAAGCCATTGTTTGACGTCAAGCAAATATATTTTGAGTTAAATCAGAATTTTTTTATACGATCAGACAAGCAATGATGTTTTTGGGAGGATACGATATCACTCCACTGTCGTTCCGAAGATATTCGGGCAAATGATCCTTCAATAAACCGATATATTTACCCGAATACTTTAGGAGCAAAACCTTAGGAACCTGTTCGAGCTCGTTTTTCGTCAAGTTCAGTGGGTGCTTGGCCGGATGCACTGCGTACATACTCGCGCATGTGAACATCTTGACGTGATCTTTCGGAATAAAACCACAACGAGATGAACTTTCTTTTCGAGCAATAACACCTTTCGTACCTACAGCTGCATGTAATAAATAATGTATTTTTGTATGGGTCTCTGAAAGAGCGCTCTTCATATGGCAGCTAGCGTTTTCTCATTGGTGGAAACTTCCCTAGTCATAAATAGTAGTTTTCCACACATTCGCTCATAATGAGGCTGATCATTCCAAGTTATACAATAAAAACTACAAAAACTTGTATGGCTATTCAACGATTACCTGCCACTATTTGCCCCCCCCCCCCCCCCCCCCCGTCGGGCATTAAAACCGAGGGAACCCGAGGCGTGGGAATATTGTATATAAAGGAATATTGTGCGTGAGTTCCTAAAGGCTGAGAGACTTATGATCACCTCCGTATCGACAGTAAACTCAAAGATGCAATGGTTCAAATTGTACATGTCCATTGGTTGAATGTCATTAAAGCATGAAATAGGCGTTATTTATAAGTATGAATGGTATTGTTTTGTGAAAGAAAATTCGCGAGGCCGAAGCGTCGCATAATGCGCACCATGTCAATTTGATTTGACATATATCTTTTGAATTTAGAGGTAAGAGGGTGATATTTCGCGTACGTGTGGCATAAAACGGATAATTCTCACATTAGATAAATTGAAGATAAAAATAAGGATAAGAATATAATACTATCTATGCGTGGTTCCTGAATAAATTGCAAATATTGGTATAATAGGCCTCTTGGATATCATGGCGAAACGATGGCAACGCCGTCTGCCAGCTAACGGCGGCAACTCGTGGTCGTTCTTCTCAGAACAGTACATATATGATTCGCATACTAATCACTGCACGTTTTGCATTATTTATTTATTTGGTGCAATATCATTTTGTTAAAGTGCAATTATGAGCGCCACTCTGATCAAGTGTGGCTTTCAGAATATTTATGGAGATTTTTTTCGCGGAAAATCTGTATCTAAAGGTAAGTAAATACACGAAACATGAGATATTCTGTCAAATTCACTGTAATTTCTACCACGTATTTATTTTTAGGATTATCGTATCATGATCAATCAACTAAAAATTATCGGGCATAAACTATTTTAAAGTCACCACGTTCAGGAGGTCGTCGAAATCCACGATACAGCTAATGGAAGGCTAAAGGTGAATAATACACGGTACGACGTAAAAGTAGAGTTATGTTTTAATTATGCGATCAATTAGTCGTTGAAGAATAATAGAAAAAAAAAAATTCAGAAACTTTTCATCCATACCTGTAAAACAGAAATGGAAAATGAAGATGTATCTCTTTATCAAAGAAATATCAATATGAAGCAATAAGTATATTGGTCATTGAACTTAGATTTAGTAAACCGCATTTTTTATTTCAGTATACAACAGCATTAACAAATGACAGATTTTCGTTCATTATTAAGGATAAGTATGGGATGTTAAATGAATAATATATTATTGGTGAATACTATTTAATCGTTGAAAATGAGCATGAAATGTTGAATTAATAATATTTTTATCATAGATAAAAAAAAGGAAGTAAAAAATCATTTGCACGTGGTTCTCTAAAAATGTGGACGCAAGATTTTAAATTAAACATGATTAACATTCTGCACGTTTGTTTCTATTTTTATTTGTGCTGGCTTTAGTACACGTATTCCTTAAAAACATCTCATACCGTTAACACTATCATGAATATTAGGCACTACGTATTTTGATTTGCAGTTTCTGTTTCTGTCTACATGCACATCTGCCACATGTCTACGTGTACATCTTTTGTGTGTGCTTTCTCGATCTTTACGTTTTCTTTCCAATAGGAACTGATTGTTTTACAGGTGAACGCAGATCGTACGATACATTCTACTGACAGCTTTTATCCACTCATTTCTCTTGTTGATTTCCCAATTTCGTCTCGGAAACGGATAAAAAGTCAATAGCTGATTTCGAGATTGTGAATTGTTGCACCCCACAACACAACAATACCTCGTACCACCCATTCATAATTTATTTTACACAGCGCTATTCAATGAAATTGATACGGAAAGGGCACAGCTGACCGCAGTCGAACGTCCATGAATTGCCTGAATCTGCCACCAAGCGGCGCCACTAGAGATATCCAAGAGCCCTATATACTAGAATGGCGATATCCATTTCTAATTTGAGACAGGAATTCGTCTTTTACAATTCCTTCATTTGCCGCGGCCGGGGTCTGATGGCTGACAGGGCTCTGGTTAATTAATATTTTATTTTCATAATATAATTTATCTGGGCGACAGTCAGTTTTTATAAAACTGACAAATTGATGATATTGACTTTTGCTCGATTACAGTATTTGAGACAATTGCAGGGAGGATTCCGCTGGGAGACCCAAGAAATAAAGTTGCGAGGCTGAAGAAAAGATGCTTGAGAGAAGATATGTGGATTCATTGTAACTTACTTGACTATTTTATAGTTGATCGACCAGGTTCCTCCTCGGACGATATTTACTTGTTTCTTTGGACTCTTTTCCAATTTTCGACAATATACAACATGTTTCGGTGGGTATGGCTGGACGCAAGGCAGATTTCCATACTTCTAACCGAATTGTTGGTAATACCGTGCCGCTCGCATGCGGACGTTCATCGACTCCATCGGTCGATATGATTTCGCTCGTTTCGAGTGGTTGTCGATATCGCTATTCAGTTAAGCAACCTAATCGTTTCGTTAGGAGAATGTATATGGTCTTGACGAACGTGGATGATTTTAGGAGTGTCTCGGGTAGTACCCGAGGAGTCGAATCGAGAGTTGACGTCGAGAAGGTTCGTTCCAAAATATCCAGTCACAAATAATAATAATGTGGTTTAATAAAAACAAAACATTTCCAATAAGATTATTTCGAAGGTTTAACAATTTTATGTGCAACATTCTTTGTACGCTTGCATAATACGTACATTGTAATCGACTATTACATAAATAATTCAATTCTTCTTCTTACCATTAATTAATGTATATAGCGTAATAAAAACACTGTTTGGATTTAAACAAAGAATTATAGTTTGTAAGGTTGACCTTTTTTTAACCTTTTTATAAGTTTACAAATGAGTTCACTTAACTACAGTCGCACAAATCGAAGTTGCCCCGCTGATAGAGGGTGCGGGCCCACTGGGTGTGCCGGCAGTCGATCTAGCATCCGCCACTAATCTTCTTCGGCGCTCCCGTAGTTCTCTCGATCGCTCGGTGCTGGACTTTGGGGCTTTTCGGGTAATTCTCGACGCCCCCCGCCCTTCTTCCGATTACTTTCCTTTGATTCTCATCCTTCTTTTTTTCCATGCATGTCGACATTCTTGTAAAAAATTATTTTTCAACCCTGGACATTTTAGAACATTTTCATTATTGTTTTTGAAGCAGATTTCGCTAGTGGGTTAGGAAGCGCATTTCAACCGCTTTCCCATGTTATTTCAATCGTTCCCTAGCTTTCCGCGTTTCGGAGATAGACTGTCCGCAGCGTATGCGTACTTCTATATTAAGGGCAGGTTACCGTTCATGACGATGAAAAATTCGATTTTTAAAAACATAATTTGCATTCTCAAAAGGTTTAGAACACGTGGGTTAGTTTGCTTGGGTTATCAAAAACAAGCATTAAATACAATCTTTTTAACGTTAAACTGTTAATGTGCGTTTTTCTGGAAATAGCATTTTTCAGCGCGCGGGGCACTCTACAGCTTTAACTAATGAACCGATTCACCGGAATTTCTGCGCAATTGAAGGGAAATTCAATTGACGGGGCCATCAGAAAGCAATTCTTATCAAAAATTGATTTAGAATTTTTATGCCCGTTGAAGCAAAAAAAAACCGGGCAAAAAAATTGTGTTGTTTTCAAACGGCGCCAATTTGTTATCCAGGGGTTTTTCAGAAAATAAAAAACGATAAGGCCCCCAAAATTTAGTCTAGTTTAATAATGTTTAGCCCGTTCTTGGTTCCAATGAACTGGCAAGGCTGTGGAGCGCCCTGCGCAAACCAAAACGCGCCGTGCGTGGCTTTATTTGACGGGAGCTGGAGCCGCCATTTTGAATTAAAAATAAAAATTGAATTAACTCTCCATAATTACAAAAGAGAAATACATGGAATACCATTTCCAAACGGATTTATTCTATACACAAAAAATCCCGAAGTTCATTCATTTTTCATGCCTCTCGACGGTCACCTCCCATAAACATCTCTCTTACCTACGCCACCACCACAACAAAAGACCGTCCCGCCCGCGTCAAAGATCTCGTTGGATACAACGTTCAGATGTAACCTTTCTGAATTTGCCCGGTGCGTTGCGATCAGATCATTATTCGCCGGGTTATCGCGACGTGAAACGCAATCCACCATAATTTCGTAGCACCGTAAATTTTTATCTGACTACCAAACCGAACTTACAAACGTCTTCACGTTAAATGTGAAATCGTCTCCAAAAACACCAACAAAAAATAACTGACAAGGAGAAACTTTCTTCCAAAAGAAGATGCAGAAAATAATTTCCAAAAAAGCCAAAAAATGTTGTGAATGCAACGGAAATTCATTTCTTTTAACTGCTCGTATTTTTTCAGCAGATTCAGACTATAACAATGACTCGAACGTTTTTACGTATCCTCCCCGCAGATCTATGAACTTGATGTTCAACAACAAAAGGATTTAGAAAATAGAAAATTAAGGAATAACAATAAAAAAATAAAAAATTGTTGCAATCCAACGATGCAAACTTAAACGTCATCCATTCCGACAACCACTAAATACAAGTCGATTTATTTACATAAATATGTACATGAAAAAAAAGATCGATTAATGTTTTTCTCGCGGGTTATACAAGAAGAAAGCGTTTCCAAAATTGTATATACTAACAGGGAAGCGAATCGAAGCAGGGTGTAAGTGTGAACGCATATACAGGGTGCCTCTGATAACGTGTAACAAGCTGATATCTTAGAATGTAGGGATTATAATGATAAATGTCTCAAATGAGAGTCTTTTCGTTTCAAGAGGGGCAAAAGACGGGAGTGTAAATGTTAGGTTTGGTATAACAGTCAAGGTCATGTGAAGGTCAACTTCGAAATCTGAAAGTAGAACGCTCATTTTTGATGATATATTTTTATAGCTCACTTCGAGAGCTTTTTGAAACACTATGGATAAGTATTTTTTATAGAGTAGTTTTTCAGTTGTGAGACCCGAAAGTTACAATACCGCCGGTATCGAACCTGAAAGAGTAATCGATATAAAAATACTTGTTCATAGTGTTTTTGAAAGCCCTCGCGGCAAGCTATGATCGTATATAATAAAAAATAAGAGTTGTACTTTAAAAGATCAAAGTTGACCTTGATATGACTGGGCGTTATACCCAAGGTCAAACTGACATTTCTATATTTTCCCCCATATGAAACGGAACAACTTTCATTTTAAACATTTTTTAATATAATCCCTACATTCCGAGATATAAGCTTGTAACACTTCAACTGAGATACATTGTATACCAATATTTTTCGTAGTTTTGCATCGAACGCGTGCACCGCGTTAACATTTGAAAACACTGATATATTCTCAAGCATTTGCGTGTTGCAGAATGTAAAATCTCTTAAGCCGCCGAACGTTTCGTGTAAGAAAATTTGCTCCTCAGACTTTCGAGCTCGTCCCGATGGAAATTCAGCTCGGTCGTTGTTTCTGTAACCTACAAATAACAGAAGACAAAAACACAAACGGATACAAATTATTCGTATATCGAAAGGGACCAATAACGGTTCCTCTATTATTATTATTATTGTCGTTGTTGTTGTTGTTCTTGTTGCTATTATCATTATTATTTGGTCAAGAAACGGCTTCAGTAAGAGTTACGCAAAATGCTAAAAACAGCAACGACGATAACGATGATAATGTTAATCAATATATCATATATTATTATCAACTATAATGATGGCTTCCGGTACGACCGATAACGGGGATACAAGTGTCGAAGCGATCTGCTAAATTATTTGTATTATTCACGGAATTACGGGAAATACGGCGAAAGTGAAGGTGACAGTGGAAACAGAGGGCCTCGGTTTACTGGATAAAAGACGCGCAGGAGCCAGGAACTCTGAATCAGTGAGAGACGGCAAAAAATTCAAGAGCGGGGAGGATAGACATTGAGGTTAGCAAAATGTTTTGGGATGCGGGAAGTAAAAGGAGCGAAACAAACCGGAACGGAATGGATGGAACATAGGGAACTCGTGTGGTAAACGAGCGTGCGACTAGAAGTCGACGCTGGAAAAGGAGCGGTGGACACAAAAGTCAAAAGAAGAAGCCTAAGAAACGGTACGGCGGTACACGTATACACTCTATTACGCATATAGAGATACATATACCTGTCTACGCGCACGCGTAGACACGTATATACCCGCACACACACATGCCTAAGCATACACCAACACACGTATACTAGTACCTATACGTATGCATGCGTACCTGCTATAGGGATCCGCATATACATGCATACGTGAGGACAATTCCTATCAAAAATATTGTAACTGTTTGTCCAAGATCCATTTCTCCTACTTTGGAGAGTTGCTGGAGCTGCAGGGGCAAGTTTGAAGCGAATGCGAAAGGTTCGCTGGGTGGAGATAATGGAAAGACCATTGAAAAAGTAGGCCTCGACGGCGAACCCGCGATCCTACCTAGTCCAACGCATGATGGTTACTGAAAACTATCAGATCCGAATGCGACCATCCCCACCCTTGTTTCGTTGAAACAGCGAAATGCGCGATAGGTCCAAACACAATCAAAAGAGGAGCTGCAACGACTTCAGCTAGGTTAGATAGAAGTATGAGGGCCTATGCAGGAGATAAGCAGCAAAGGAAGAGCATGTGGCGGCCCATAGTAGGAATACTAGCAGTAAACAGACTCAAGTGAGACTGACATAAGATCAAAGGCCTTTAAAACAGGCTGACAATTTCGACTCGGGTTCCATGCCGATGTGAAAACATGAATCGGATAATTGAGGATTTACTTGCGGCGCCGAACAGAGGGCGATAGAAACACACAGGGAATGAGTGGTATGGCAGGATAAAAAACAGGTGCGAATCCATTATAAAGTAAATGGACGAGGAAAAAAAAGACAGATTTATGGGAGGACCAGAAACAACGAGCTACCACAGGCTCCGGAAGGGATAACAACAATAACAGCAAAATGACCGACTCTAATAAAAGGTAAATAAGGGAAGACGTTGGCGCGACGAGCAAGGAGGAAAGAAAGTCAAGAGGACACGATGACAATGAATTTAACAATTTTGAGTATTTCGAGGAAGTTGAATCGCGGCGACATAGGAGAGGGAGGATGACAGAAACGAGAGCGCAACAGCACGAAACCGGGGTAATCGAAGGGAGGGAAATGATAATGAAGGAGGGCGATCTAAAGCGTTATCAGCGCGCGAGTGGGGTTGGGAAAGAACGGAGAGAGCAAGAAGAAAGAGAACCATCAAAGTGAGAAGAGTGGGGAATGGGGGGAGTGAATAAAAAATCACCTAGGATATTACGGGTATCATCAAGCGCTGGCTGCAAATTAACCTGACAAAAATAAAAGACCTGCGACTCGGCCGGAGTTTGCATTAAAATCAACAGAAACAAAAAAAGAAAATAATGCGGAGAAGGAGGCAGCTTAGAGGATCGACAGTGTGGTTAGAGGACGATCTAACACCGACGGAAATCGAGGTTCGGAACTGGCTTTGGAGGAAAGTCGAATATGCAAAAAGCAACGGAAATAACGTGTCGACCGGCTACACGAAGACAAGTGTGAACGGCGTTTGGTGGAAGTGAATGAAACGTAAAGGCGGATTAGAGAAAATATTTTATTCGTGAAAAAGGGAGGGGCTTCTGAATACGGTTACGTGGAATATCGTGGGATGGAAAAAACTCAGGAAAATGTCCCAGTTTTCGGCAGGTTTTGAAATTGTCCTATCGCAAGAGACGTGGCTGAAAAAGGCTTCTAAAAAGACACTAAATAAGAACTTTAAGTGGTGGGCAAAACCAGCGGAACAAGGAAAGATACGGGGAAGGGTAAGCCGTGGCCATATTTTTGGTAGCGAAATGATTCGAAAGACCAATTTAAGATAACAGAATGGCAATGTGGAATAATTGGGAAAAATGATAAGAGTTATAGATATTTGAAGTGTACACCAATACTGGTTTTACGCAAAAGACTGAGGAAACTGGGAGAAAAAAGAATGGCAGAGGGGGCGGGGATGATTATTGGGGGGATCCAAATGCAAGAGTGGGAAGAGGCAATGGAATAGTAGATTGCGAGAAAACTGGTGGGGGGGGGGGGGCTAGGCTAAACCACCAAAAAAAGTTGGAAGGTAACATAACTAACACAGAAGGAAGAAAGGTACTACGTTTTTGTGAAGGTTTATGTCTGGCGATTCTCAATGGATGACTCATAGGAAACCAGGAGGGGAGAAACACGGTTATAGAGGTTACTGTGTCCTCTTCTTCGTCTTTCATTTTTCAATAAGGGTACCACCTAGGATTGAATCAGACCAATCCCGACTAGAAATGTTGTTCCGGCAGCCGGATCACTGATCAGGCAGACTTCGAGATACAGTGCGGAAAACCGTAAATGTTCCCGCTTGAACTGCGCTGTATGTCTACCCGATCAGTAATCCCACATACCGATATGAGAAGTCAGCATTTATCAAGCTCACATCAGGCGCAGCGTGACGCACCCCTTACATGGATCTGTTAAGGTTACCGGACCAAAACATAATCGATTATCCTTCCCCAACCGCGCCCCGGGCTTGGCTAATCCGGTAGACACCCGTCGGAGATCAGGCATACACTTCGACGTGCATGCCGTACCTGCGTAGGATTTCTACCGGATCGGCCAAACCCCGAGTAAGATAGGCGTGTACACCTAACCTGTTTATTCGGGGCCATCAAAGTATACGACTGACAATAATTCTGGCAATATTGTAATTAAAAACGGAGTAGAATGAACGAAAAAGAGTCCCGCATAAAGGAATAAAAGGAAACAGCTAAAAGAAGCAATTACTTCAGTCCTGCCAGGTAGGAGCATGCTTTTCTATTTCTGCGGTTCGAATATTCAGAAAACAAACTATCCTCGAAGTGCATAATATTGTACACACTTTTTGCCGTTTATCTAAATTAATGACTTAAGATGTAAATAAAGTCAGTTACGATGAACGTATTTTCCGCAATAACTAACCTCAACGATATCCGCTGCGAATGTCAACACCGTGACACTACCCGAGTCGAAATTTTCAGCCTATTTTGCCCTTCAGATCCTCACAGTGGTAGGAGATGAAGGCAGTAAAGTAGCTTCGTTTTCAATCTAAAATGAGCTCCTACTTAGGACCTAGAACGTGAACAAATTTCCCTTTTCTCCACTTGCAGGTGCCAAGGAGAACGTCGATTGGCACACGTATACACGCACATGCATACACTCTATTACGCATATAGAGATACATATGGCTGAATATGCGCATGCGTAGAGTCACGTATAGGCAAGTTTGAAGCGAATGCGAAAGGTTCGCTAGGTGGAGATAATGGAAAGGCCATTAGAAAAGTACGCCTCTACGTCGAACGCGCGGTCCTACCTAGTCCAACGCATGATGCTTACTGAACACTATCAGACCCCCTCTTTCGAATGCGACCATCCCCACCCACGTTTCGTCGAAACAGCCAAATGCGCGATAGGTCCAAACGCAATCAAAAGAGGAGCTGCAACGACTTTAGCTAGGTTAGGTAGGAGTATAAGGGGCTATGAAGGAGGTAAGCAGCAAAGGAAGAGCATGTGGCGGCCCATAATAGGACTACTAGCAGTAAACAGACTCAAGTGAGGCTGACATAGGATCAAAGGCCTTTAAAATAGGCTGAAAATTTCGACTCGGGTAGGCAGACAAAAAAAATCGGTAAGTAAAATATATATGAGACACAAGGTTAAAAATAATTTTTATAGTAATGAGAAATTATATAGCTATTTTTTATAAACGCACGTACATACCCACTCTCGACATGTGCGGACGCGGACGATGCACCTCTTAAGACGGAATGATACGTCATCGCGGTCGGTATGGTAGAACAATTATAGATACCCAAAAATCTCTGAAACGGCTCTTCAGATCCCGTCGAAACTTTGCCAAACGACGTCAAATAGATAGACGAACAGCTGTCTGCCCTCAAATTTGCTGAATTTGAGAAAAAAAAAGTAGATTGACTTATCATAAGCCAATCGACATTCCAATCCGTCATTCAATCCGTTTCCATTCCAATCCGACAGTCAATGCGTCTTAAGACGGAATAACAACTCATCGCGGTCGGTATGGTAGAACAATTATAGATACCCAAAAATCTCTGAAACGGCTCTTCAGATCCCGTCGAAGCTTTGCCAAACGACGTCAAATAGATAGACAAACAGTTGTCTGCCCTCAAATTTTTTGAATTTAAGAAAAAAAATGTCGATTGGCTTATAATAAGTCAATCTAATTTTTTTTTCTCAAATTCAGAAAATTTGAGGGCAGACAGCTGTTTGTCTATCTATTTGACGTCGTTTGGCAAAGTTTCGACGGGATCTGAAGAGCCGTTTCAGAGATTTTTGGGTATCTATAATTGTTCTACCATACCGACCGCGATGAGGTGTCATTCCGTCTTAAGAGGTGCATCGTCCGCGTCCGCACATGTCGAGAGTGGTTATGTACGTGCGTTTATAAAAGAAAGCGATATAATTTCTCATTCCTCCAAAAATTATTTTTAACCTTGTGTCTCATATATATTTTACTTACCGATCCTTTTTGTCTGGCTAGAGTCACGGTGTTGACATTCGCAGAGGATATCTTTGAGGTTAGTTATTGCGGAAGATACGTTCATCGTAACTGACTTCATTTACATCTTAAATTATTAATTTAGATAAACGGCAAAATGTGTGTACAATATTATTTACTTCGAGCATAGTTTGTTTTATGAATATTTGAACCGCAAAAATAGAAGAGCATGCACCTATCTGGCAGGACTGAAGTAATTGCTTCTTTTAGCTGTTTCCTTTTTTTCCTCCGCCACGGCATGAAATTTTCGTACGCGAAGGCGTCTCAAGTGCTTTTTGCGGGACTCTTTTTCGTTCATTCTACTCCGTTTTTAATTACAATATTGCCGGAATTATTGTCAGTCGTATACTTTGATGGCCCCGAATAAACAAGTTAAGTGTACACGCCTATCTTGCTCGGGGTTTGGCCGATCCGGTAGAAATCCTACGCAGATACGGCATGCACGGCAAAGTGTATGCCTGATCTCCGACGGGTGTCTACCGGATTGGCCAAGCCCGATGCGCGATTGGGGGAGGAAAATCGATCATGTTTTGGTCCAGTAACCTTACCAGATCCATGTAAGGGGTGTGTTACGCTGCGCCTGATGTGAGCTTGGTGAATGCTGACTTCTCACATCGGTATCTGGGAATACTGATCGGGTAGACATACAGCGCAGTTGAGGTGGGCACATTTCCCGTTTTCCGCACTGTATCCGGAGGTCTGCCTGATCAGTGATCCGGCTGCCGGAACAACATTTCTAGTCAGGTAGGTGTAAGGAAGAGAAGCGCATGGTTTGAGGAGAGATGGGCGAAAATCAGGAAAAGTAAGAACTCGTTCGAATTGTGAATAGCCTTGGGATTCTTTAGGGGCAATAAGAAAAGAGCAGGCAAACCATAAGTAAAAGTCAATAAGTACAATACTTTGAGAATCTGCTAGGTAGAAAGAAAAGAGGAGAAAATGGGGCGCAGGGTCAGGGAGATGAGAGTACTAGCCACGGAGAGACGAACGACTCGGTGGAGAGGAAGCTGGGCGAGAAATTGGCAGTGATGAGATGCACAAGATAATTAAAAAATAAGAAGACAAGAAGGCAACAGGGGACGTTGAAATAACAGGCGAGTTTGTAAAAGGACCTAAGTATGAGAGGAAGCGGAAACTTTAGGGGGATTTAGAATAAAAGCTGAAAAGCCGCGGTAGTACCAAGAGGCTGGGGGACAGCAACAATTTACCCAATACTCAAAACTGGCTATGAGAATATAACAAGCAATAACCGAGAAATTTCTCTATTAGACATTGGATATAAACCCTTACTAGTATCATGAGAAAAAGGCTGAGAGATTGAACAGAAAAAGAGGAGATACTGAAGGAGAACCCAGCCGGTTTCAGACCGAAAGTTGGAACGAAGGGCCATATTTTTTTTCCAACCTCACTGATAATTACCAGGCTGAAAAAGAACGGGAAAGAAATGTATGTAGCATTTATGAATTTAAGGCAGCTATCGACGAAGTCGATAATTTCGAAAAGCTGTGCGACTTAACCCTTTGAAGCATAGTGACATACTGGTATGTCACCTACTTCCACTCTGTTTTTCTTGAATACAATTTTTTTAGCGCATAACGACGAATTCAAATGTATATTTAGGATGTTAGGAGATCAATTGTTACTACAATATCACTATTAAGGGCTTATGTTGCACTTAGTGGATGTTGATCATCACTACAATACAAAAAAAAACACGTTTTTTAGGCAATAAATGTAATTGTGCCTAATCTAGCAGGTGAACCATACACAAAAAATGAATTCAGAGACGTTTTTTGGGTCGCTGATTACGAATTCGAGCTCAAAATCCAGAAATTCGAAATGGCGAATCCAATATGGCAGACCAAAACCGGAGATTTAACTCGAATTACTAAAATATCGGAGTTGCTCAATATGTTGATTCTATTATACTGAATTTCTAATAGAATTACGCTTCTAGCATTACCCGGAGCTAACGGCGAGGACGTAGCGAGTTTATAGTTCCATATTTTAAAAAAATGTATTTTATATATTATTATAATATATTATAAAAATATATTTATATACTAATTATAATATATAAATAATTTTATATATTATCATAACCCAAACAAACAATTTTTGCATTTGTGGTCCGCCATATTGGATCCGCCATCTTGATTGTTCAAATGTTGAGTGCAGATTTGTAATCAGCGACCCCGAAAACCACCCAGTACCAACTTTCGCTTTCATCAAACGATTTTTGCATTTATGGTCCGTTATATTGGATCCGCCATCTTGAATTTCCAAATTTTGACTGCAGATTAGTAATCAGCCACACCGAAAACCCCCGAGTACAAAGTTTTGAGCTGATTCCACGTAAGGAAAAATGTATGCTTCAAAGGGTTAAAGGGAAGTAAGACAGAGTTTTCCACTAAGCTCGCTGCTTTTCAATCTCCTGCTGGACGATGTGGACGATGATCAGGAGAGAAAAAAGAGGGAGGTACGGTTATCAGAGGAAGAAAATTCTACGCCCTTAAATGCGCTGTCGACGTAGCCATGCTGGCAAGGGAGGCGGAGGCGCTACGCAAATCATTGGAACGATACATGTAGAAGGAAAACATAGAGGTCAAGGAGAAGAAAAACAAGAATAATGGTGTTCAGGGAAGGAGGGAGGAGGAAGAGAATAAGGCCTTTACGTTTACGGGGAACATAGAAATCAATAAAAAAAATGTAATGCTTAGGATACTCGTTCTCTACAAAGAACACCAGAGAAAAAAATTTATGATTCTGGAACGAAAGGCGCTTAAAACGATGAATTCGGTATGGGGAACAATGAAAGGGACTCGAATTAGCAAGCTCCCGCTCGGGGCTTTCTACGGGATAGAGTTTTGGGGATGGAAAAGAAAATAAATTATTCAAGAGAAGAAAATCATGAAAATGGAAGATGGACGCAGGCCAAATGTATATTTGAGGCAAAAAATAAGGAGGATTAAAAATGGGAAGGGTAATGGACATGAATCTGAAAGAGGCAGCAATGAAAAAAATTGGGCAGTACACCCATCAGGACTGGATCGAGGACGATGCATCATCGTTCTTCCGAATTTACCAGCTGGTAAAAATTGGACTGCACAGGGAAAAGTACTGGGATATTGAGGAAGTAAATTGCGATTCAGAAGCGATCGGGCAGCGACTGACATATGGCAACATAGGGATGAAAGTGAAAAAGGGTTTTCTAACAGGAACTACGGAGTATGTGGAAGGGAGGAGGAGACCATCGACCACACATGGAAGTGTGAGGAGGCCAGTAAAGAGGCATACGCAAAATATGGGTTCAGACGGTAGATAGCTGGAAAGATAACAGACAGGAAAGAATTGAGGGAATAGACGATAGTAACCTTGAAAGGACAAATCAGGCCGGAGATAGGCGAATTCATAAAAGCATATGAAATAATTTAAAGGGCAAGAACCGAGGGAACGAACTATGGTTGAGGAGTAGAGGGGGAAGAAAGTTAGCTAGAGATATAAAAGGAAAACAGAAAATTGTAAAAAGAAATGGACGACAATATTGAAAAGCGAGCAAGTGAAAGGAAACCAAATGTAATAATACTTACAATTAGGCAGCGATGGATGTAAGAAGAAAATGTAAAAGGTGTACCACACTGTACGGTGAAATGAAAAGCAACTAATCAACTATTAACGATAATAATTTAAAAAACGATAGTTATTCTTATTACTCTTAATGGTATAAGTACCGGATTTGATTAAAAATATGTATGAATAAATAGATAATAATATTAGTTATTATTCTCTGAGTTATATTTACAGCAAAATATTAGGAAATATTGGTTAGAAAAAATATAATACCTGTAAAATAATATTACGAACGAATCGTTCCGCACGAATTTGTAAATGAATCGTTTTTATATTAACAAAATACTTAATAATACAAATAAAACACCTTCAACCCTGATAATAGTTATTATTATTATTGCAGCAAAAAAGGTACTAAACATTGTCATTAATAATCATAATAATGAGAAAACTTGCAATAATGATATAAAAACAAGCATCATTATTGTTATTATAATAGAAACGATGCCAAAAAAATGGTAATATTGACAATAATTTTGCTGAAAACAATGAAATGAGATCAATTATATTAATTGTATTTTTTTAACAATAAGTTATTAACAAATTTGTTTAAGGTATTCCTTTCACGAACCCGAAAATTTAACAATTAACTCACTTTCGTCTGTAATCAAGTAAAAATACATCCTAGTATACTGGTCAAATTTCAAGCCAAGTTACCGAACTTTTAACGAAAAATGACGACTCTCAAAATCGTCTCATTCATACGGCGCATTATAGAGATGACACGGTGGCCACATTTCTATCTAATAATTTATACACTTAACAACTCAAGATGCCTGATATCAACTGCTCACGGGTGTAAAAAATCTAAAGATTCCGTAACAAAACAAAAACGGGGGTCACAGAATGTTTAAAGAAAATATTAACGATAAAACTTGAAAAATGTGACTAGCAGAAAAATTTTCGTAGCCCCGACTTTTGAGAGAAAATGTCTAAATTTACTAAATTTGCACGAAATCTTTCATTCCAGTTTATTGCTGGGTATAATAACTGATTGAGAATTATTTTTATTTAGCGCCACTGTAATTTACCAATGATTCAAAGCCCTCTTTATGCCCCCACAAAATACGGCCCTCCGCGAAAGGAATACCTTGAGTAATTATAAACAACAAAAAAATAATTATAGTAACTATTATTATAGTGGGGTCTAGGGGGGTCATCAAATACCTGTGGGTAACTCGATACGAAGCTGACATTTTGGCCCCACATAAAACGGACGGCCGAGAGGCCGGCGGCAAAGGTTGCTTCGGTTAGCCGCCTGATAGCAAATACACACGGGCCGAAACCGTCAATACGTACTCTTGATGACGATGACCCGATCGACCCTCCTATATGGCGCAGAGGTGTGGGCGGACGCACTCGATATCAAGATGTACAGGAATACGATAAAGTACGTACAGAGACAGCCCAAGGATAGCGTGCGCCTACCCATCCGCCCCAGCAGAGGCGGTTCTGGTGGTGCTGAGCGTGATTTCTATAGACTTGCCACATAACAGAAACGGATACTCGAACGTGACGAAGGAATTGAAAAAGCTGACGTGGCAAATCGTTAAAGGGAGAAGACCCTGACGGGCTGGCACGCACGATGGACAACGGAGACAAGCGAAAGATGGACGAGGCGACTGATAATGGACTTAAGACCGTGGACCGAACGGGGACTCGGGGCGGTACATTTTTACCTGACCCAATTCCTCACCGGACACGGATACTTCCCAAAGTACCTTCGCGACATGAACAAGTACGGACGCCAAACGATAGGTACTGCGGACACATGCGAAACGACGCGGAACACCCGTTTTTCACGTGCGACGGATGGACGACACAGAGATAGCGACTAGAACGGAGGACATGAGACATCACGCCCAATAATTTAATTAGGCTGATGGTAAGAGACGTGGACCAGTGGACAAACATCGCCGCGTCCGTCGGCGCAGTGGTGAGATGTAATAAAGAGGATAAATGTCTGGAGGATGAATGAGGAAACATGACGAGTAAATCACATGAGCCGCTTGGACGGACAAATGACACGATATGGCTGACGGATAGGTCTTGCGGAGGTGAGGTTGTACTTCCGTGTGGCCACCCCGCGGAGACAGGACAAAGGAGGTTTTTAGTCGGTAGGCCATGAAGACAGTGCCCCACATGGGAAAAAATGTGTCCCTCTCCTATAGTGCCTAACGCATTTTCCCCCTCATAAAAAACCATTATTTTAGTGAAAACTCAATAACGAAATGTTAATGGCAATTATAGTAATAATAACAATATAAGTAATAGTATTCTCAATTATTATTGCCGCCGTTATTGTTATTATTAATATTATTGTCATTATTATTATTATGAAGTAGTAATGTTCATATTTTTAAAGTTTTCACGAAACACGCGACGAGGAGAGTAGCGGTGCGAGCAAAATATTCGTTCGTAAACAGTTCAAATATCTAATCCACACAATGCGCAAATGAATATTACCATGTCGAGTAGCAGCTCAAATTTGATTTTCAATAAATTGTTTTCCTCCTCGAGTTTTTTCACTTCCTTCCGCAGTTTCTCGTTCTCTTTGAAGGTCCCGCAGATCTTGCCGGTTTCCGGTATCCAGTGCCCCTCGTCGAAGGTTGCCTCCTGATCGCCCAGCCGGAGTTTTATGGGTCCGACATCCAGCCCAAGCTCCCGCTCGATTCTCTTCGGGCTAAGATCCTTGTTGGCCAATGAAACATCGGCTTTGCGACTGGGAATCTTTTTGGGTGAGAACTTGTTCGTGAAGAAAGGCATCGTCGCTCGGACTGAGGCGCGACGTACGCTTGGGACAAGGTGAGCGAACGAAGTTTTGTTTTCGACGAATATCGCCCTGGCAACGCCGGAACGGCTGATGCGGAACGTAGCAGGGGTACATAAGGTTTATAAACTTGGCCGGTGACTATCGAGGTTGGAGTACCGGAGTCTAAACTCACTCACAGTCAGTAATAGCCACATCACAAAGTGAACGTGTTCGCTACACACCGATTGACCGTTAAAAAGGTCAACATTAAAAAGAAGCAATCAAAAGACTAATTGAACTATAAAAACAACTTTTTCCCTTAGGTGGAATTTGTCTATTGTCATGTTCTCTGGTAGTACTTTCTACTGCCAGAGTACTACTAACAGTACTGCATACATATTCGAACTGCATATTTTTCTTTTTTCCCCATTTATAAAAAAATATTTTTCACTTATTACAGAATAATTTTAACGGGAAGTAAGGGAAAAACGTTTGTTAATGGTAATGTTATAAGCAATGTATTTTAATTCAATATACGCAATTTTGCCATGAAATACATTTTTTATAAAATAGTACATTTCCATGAAATATTAGGAATTTTTCCATAATACAAATACACATGCACCTTTTTACAGCGAGTGTTACGTACAGAAACAGATAGTTATTTTATTAAATATTTTCATTGATAAAACGACAAGATCATAGGACTGTTGTTAATATGAATATAATACGTTTAAAGGCTTAGGCTACTCTTAAAAAAATGTTATATCGATAGTCGCTTGCGAAAATTAAAAATGAAGAGTGGTCCAATATATTATGCAGGAATCGCAGGTTGAAGGTAAACGTATGCTTACAACGATGGAACTGCTAGTAAAACTTTGAATGCGTTTTTCTCGAAATTATTTGTTTTCAAAACGGTGGACATGATTTCTTGACATCTAGTGAACGGATTGACTTGAAATTTGGTACACTAATTCAGTGTAATAGTAGTTTAGTCTTGACCAACGTTTTTCTTCGTAATATTTTGTTTCATTGGTTATTAACCGTAATCGTAATCCTCGAAAAATCGGGGAAAAATGGATTTTTTAAAGCATTTCAACACGATAACAACGAAAGCTCGGTCAAGTATAGCCAATATTATCTATTTTAAGAAAAAACTTTTTTTTCTTATCAATTGGATGGCCAAAATCAAGTACATCGTTGCGCCCTTCACGGTCAAAGGTCTTCCGCAAGGTTGTTTGTTATTTTTAAATGAAATTTGGTACATAACTTTGTTAATGTACATACAAATAGGGTAATTCCGGAGGAGTTGGCCATACGGGAGACATGGGCAATAGAAATGTTTCAAAGAACCGCGCACTAGATTTCACCTGTTACTGCTCAATCCGCTTCGCGTCGTGCGCAGGTATAAGTGTGAGAGCAGAAGTTTAGCAAAAAAAATGTTAAGTAAGTAAAATCCATTTTCATTATTCTGACTACTGCACATTTTTTTAAAGGTTTCATGTTTTATATTGTGGTGATGTTATTTTGTAAGAGTAATGGTTACTTGTGTATTCTTTGAATAGTTTACGAACAGTGCTTTGTTATAACCTCAATATTTCGCATGTATTAGGATATTTTTCGTTCCCACGAGTTGCAGGGGATTGATCGGAAAATTCTTTTAACCTGATCAAATTTTCTTGTATTGTTATACATTGAATAACGTATACTATTTCGGCAGAACGTACTGTCATATAACTCGGCTTTTTAATTAAATTGTATACAATTCGACCGACGCTTTGATCGCTAATAACAAATTGTTTTGGAGCATTTGGCGCTCTTTGCTACACTGTTGCGTATGTATATCGTGATATAATGATTTTCTAATCCAATATAATGACTACGTATAAGAATTTCGAATTGACGTAAATGATTATATCTAGGATAGACTTGAAATCTCTCTGGAATTTTTATTAGGTGCGCAACTAAGTTCTCGCTGTTTTTTTATGAAAATGCCACTTTATTGTGAAAAAATGGTTACAAATGAATCATTCAAAATATTGCTCATCGCTAGCGACAACTTTTTCCCATCTTTCTGGCAGAGCTCGAATACCGTCACGGTAGAAGTGTTCGTCTTTTGAGGCTATCCACGAATCAAGCCATTTTGAGATGTCTTCATATGAGCAGAACTGCTGATTAGCCAGACCATGTGCCATCGAACGCAACAAGTAATAATCGGACGACGCAATATCTGGAGAATATGGCGAGTGGGATAGGACTTCCCATTTGAGCGTTTCTTAGTAGGTATTAACGGGTTTGGCAACGTGAGGCCGAGCATTGTCATGCTGTGAAATCACTTTTTCGTGCCTCTGCTCGTATTGTGGCCGCTTTTCGCCCAGTGCTCGGCTCAATCGCATCAATTGAGTTTGATACCGTTCCCCAGTCATGGTTTCGTTCGGTTTCAACAGCTCATAATAAATAACACCGCCCTGGTCCTACTAAATACACAGCAAAACCTTCGCAGCGTGAATATTCGGCCGAGCCGACGACGTAGAAGCATGACCGAGCCGTCCCCATGATTTTATTCTCTTTGGGTTGCTGTAATGAATCCATTTTTCATCACCCGTAACGATGCGATGAAGAAAACCCTTCCTTTTTTGCCGCTCGAGCAGTTGTTCACAGGCGAAAAAACGACGCTCAACGTCTCTCGGCTTCAAATCATAAGGAACCCAAGTTCCTTGTTTTTGAATCATTCCCAACGCATGCAATCGCTTGGAAATGGCTTGGCGGGTAACTTCTAATGCTGAAGCAAGCTCTTTTTGCGTTTGGCACGGATCCTCATGGAGCAATGCCCCCAATTCAGCGTCTTCGAAGGTTTTTGGCCTTCCTTCACGTGAACGGTCGGCAACATCGAAATCACCGTCTTTGAAGTGACGGAACCAATCACGGCACGTTGTTTCACTTAGAGCAGTATCTCCGTAAACTTTTTGGAGTTCTCGATGCGCTTTAGCCGCCGTTTTATTCGAATGAAAGAAGAAAAGCAACACTTCCCGCAAATGACGATTATTTGGCACAAAATCAGACATTTTCACACAACCAAAAGTATACGACGCAAAAACAAAATCACTAATGTGTCAAAGCGGTTTGTTTACCATATGTCTAAGCTTGGTTCATGACGTTTTGGTTATGTCACAATCGACCAGCACTTACTAGTGGAGCCATCTCTTGAAAAATAGCGGGAACTTAGTTGCGCACCTAATAAACAGTTAGTGCGGCGACTTTTCAATATAAATAATTTCGGGTGACCTGTACTGAGGATACTGTAACTAAAATTTTTATCTTGTTCTCTGATTGCAAGTGCAAACGTGATATCGTTAGACGTTACAGAGTAGGTTGATAACGTTAGACGATAATGATTGATAACGGTCATCTGAAAACACAGGATAATTATTGTTATTACTTATTTAATTAGGATTAAAATCGGATTCGTCAACGCTGGTCGGCTTGTTTTTCTTTTTCGGTTGGGCTTCGATGATAATATGCGACTAACGCAGACGATTTTCGTGAACTACTCGTGTTTTATTGTGGTAATGGATTTTTACATTACCGTTTTCCAAGTTTTCTAGGCCCTTATGTGGACCGGTATAGTGATCCCCGAGTTTACCCGGTTTGGGGCCCTTTTGAAGGTAGACGAAATCTCCTACCTTGAAACTTTTAGGATTCGCGTTTTTATCGTAATATTTTTTTGAGCGTTGTTTGGATGAGATTAAGTTTTCCTAAGCAATGCTTCTGATTCCCGTTATGCGTGTAATTAGTTCGATCAGATATCTGGGGTAGGTGGGTAATTGATCGGATTCGCGAAGAGGTTTAATCGATGGGACTCTTGCTGATTTTCCAAATACGAGTACTACCTCGTAAGGAGGGTATTTTGTACTTTTGTAAACCCTTCTGTTGTATGAAAGCATTGCTAATTCCAGCCATTGGTCCCATTCGTCGTCTTTATCTGTGTATTATTTTGAGAACTCGGCTAACACGTGGTGAGACCTCTCGAGCGATCCATTGGATTGGGGATGGAATGCCGTAGTTCGATATCGTTTAATACGGAAGCGTTTCGCGACTCTTTTTATTAGACCGCTCGAAAGTTATTGCCTCGATCCGTTAAAAGTGCTTTGGGTGCGCCGAATACGTATATGAATCCCTTATAAATGCGTCTGCGACTGTCGTTGCCAGTGCATTTGGAAGCGGAATTGTGACGCAATATTTTGACTGATGGTCTTGGATCGTGAGAATATAATAGTTTTTTGTTTGAAGTGCGGTGCATAGGACCTAGAATGTCCATTGAGATTTTTTGAAAAACTGTTCCCGGAGTATCTGTTATTATCGTAGGTTGTTTTGTTTTGATTCAAACCAATTTTTTTAACTGGCATTCTAAGCATTGCTGCACTCTTCTTTGGATATCTGATTTTAGATCTTCCCAAAAATACTTACGTCTTATTCTGTTATAGGTTTTCGATACACCTTTGTGTCCTCCGATTGGGCACTTGTGCTTTTCGTAGAAAATCGAATCGCGTTTTTCAATAGGCCCATAGCGCAGAGTTCCCAAGCAAATCAATACTTTTATTTGGCTATCCTTGAACATTTCTTGTACGATATTCATCACGTCTGCCACATTAGGTGTTCAACGTGTTGACAGTGACAAAGACTGATTGACTGGAGGTTGAGAGTTTCGCAAATTTTTTTAGTTCTTTTATGCTTTGATTAACGTTTTTAGATATTGAAGAAAACGATTCGGCTTGATCGCCGCGGATGATCAATGCAAGGTGATATTTTTCTCCAACCTTTTTAATGTAGGCTTGGCCTACTGAAACATC
The DNA here is from genome assembly GCA_963210295.1 of Ophion ellenae. Classification (NCBI taxonomy): domain Eukaryota; kingdom Metazoa; phylum Arthropoda; class Insecta; order Hymenoptera; family Ichneumonidae; genus Ophion; species Ophion ellenae. The sequence goes on along the minus strand of OY723386.1, from coordinate 10,335,783 downwards.
TTTCAAGAGGGGAAGCATGTTTGACTCTGATAATTTCTGTCCCTCAGGGTCATACGGCTTACCCGTTGAGTCGATAAAATAGATCAAGTTATCAATGAATCAGAGATGTGTGCGGCTGTGTGGATGACAAGATGGTCTTTGAGGAGTCAAGGTTATTCCAAAGTCAGCAATGGAAATAGAGGATGTTTTTACGTTTCGGCCCTCTGGTTAGGGTCCTCTTCAGAAATTTTATTTTTCTGTATACAATATGATATACATTTTTTTATTAACAATAATGTTTGAAAAAGGTTTAAATATGAGCGTTTTTGGTCATAATTCAGTTATATAAGTTTTAAGTCATTTTGTATAATAATACTATTAGTTCCGTTTTGGTTTTAATTATGTTAATGTAATGTGAATAATTTCGTCTATTGCGTTATTTATTATTTTTGGTGTGTTAGCATTTGAAATGTATGATGTGTGATATAAAGGGTTATTCAATTATGGAATAATAAAGAGATGAAATGTAAGTGAGGACTAACCTTGATGTTGTTGATATCTCGAATTTTTGCTGATATTAGGAAGGTTGTCTCGAAGACCATTATTTATGGGTGTAAATAATGTTAGGTGAGGAAATCCTTAATCAATAGAAATGTTATCGTTTATCGGCGATTTTTCATGTCTGTAACGGATAATTAATTATAAAGTAGGAAAAAAAAAAACAAAAAAAAAAAGAAAAAATGTTGTGTTTTGTTGAAAAAAAGTTTTTTTTGTTGTTTAAAGACTATGATAATTACCTATTGAGCTGGTTTTTAAAACTTTGTTTTCTCTTCCTAGATGAGCAAAGAACTAGAAATTTACAATTTTTTTCCCTACATGTAGAGTTGTGTGGTCAACGAAGGTTTGAGAGAAACTGAGAGGTGTGTTTATTGTCTGAAGCTTATTCGAGTCTCTGTACGGTGAATCGGGAGAAGAAGATCATTTAGGCAGTGACGTGTCAAGGAAAATAAAATAGGTGTGTCAAGATAGGAATATTTAAGATTAGTGATAATGTCTTGAAAAAGTTAGTTTATCGTGTCAGTGTATTAAATTAGTTTAGTGTCAATAATTTTAAAAAATTTATGTGAGGTGAATACTGTAAAATGTTTTAATAATCATATTATAGAGTTGTAAATTGTGCTTAGTTTTTGTATGTCAGTTCTAAAATTTATAGCGTTGGAGTGTGCCTTAATTTGGATAATTTCTAGGATTAGTCTTTTTTTAAGCCAGTTCTCATTGTTTAGAATTTTTACGTTGTCAAATTGAAAATCGTGTTTATGTTATATTGCATGTTGTGCTAAAGCTGTGTGTATTGTGGTGGTGTGTTTTATACTATTTTTGTGTTCTTTAACTCTGGTTTCAAGGTATCTTTCGGTTTGACCAATGTATGTGGCGTTGCAATCTTTACAGTCGATTTGGTAAACTATGTTTGATTTTCGATTGTTGTTTATTTTGTCTTTGGTGGAACCAATGATTGATGAAATGTTGTGTTTGTTGTTTGTGACTAATGTTATGTTGTACTGTCGGAAGTGATGAATTAGTTGATGATGTAAGCTTTTGGTGTAGGGAAGGTTTATTAATCTGGAAGAATAAAAATTGTTGTTGGTTTTTTATTGTTGATTATGGAGAGCCGATGTTTTATTATTTTTTTCTGTGAAAGTGATTGGGTAGCAATTTTTTGTCATTGTGTTACTGATGAGTTTTAGATTTTCATTGTGAAATGACGGATGAGATAGTTTTATTGCTCTGTCAACTAGCATGTAGATTATGGCTTTTTTTGAGAGAGTGGGTGGTGTGAGAAGAAATTTATGAATCTGCCTGACCAGGTTGGTTTTCTGTACCAATTAGTCATAATTGAGTTTTGTTTGCGGATTAAAAGTAAATCTAGAAACGGGATTTTGTTGTCTATTTCGTTTTCGGATGCGAATTGTAATTTTGGATGAATAGAGTTAAAGATCTTTTTAGTGGGTTCTATTTCGTTTGTTGGTAGAGCAATAATGATATCATCAACGTATCTTTTATATAGTGGTAATGAGAATTTTAATTTTTCCAGACAATTAGTTACGAGATCTATCATGACAATGTTGGATAATATTGGAGCTGAAGGTGAACCCATAGGTAATCCTCAGATTTGTTGGTAAATTTTGTCTCGGAATGTGAAGAATGTTGGGAACATGATGTATTCTATGGCTTTAATTATTTCATCTAAAGGAAATGTTATTGAAAATAAGTTTGATCGTTTTTGTAGGCCTTGAATGACTAATTGTAATGGGATGTTGGTGTAGAGAGAAACGACGTCAAATGAGGCTAATTTATGTTTGAGTGGGATTGAGATGTTAGAGAGTGAGTGTTTTAGGTGGAAGCTATCTTTGACATGTGAGTTAGTCGTGCTGATTAACTTAGAGAGTTTTGATTGTATGAATTCAGCAATTCACAGAATTCACAGAAAAAATAATAAAACATCGGCTCTCCATAGTCAACAATAAAAAAACCAACAACAACAATTTTGATTCTTCCAGATTAATAAACCTTCCCTACACCAAAAGCGTACATCATCAACTAATTCATCTCTTCCGAGAGTACAACATAACATTAGTCACAAACAACAAAGACAACATTTCATCAATGATTGGTTCCACCAAAGACAAAATAAACAACAACCGAAAATCAAACATAGTTTACCAAATCGACTGTAAAGATTGCAACGCCACATACATTGGTCAAACCAAAAGATACCTTGAAACCAGAGTTAAAGAACACAAAAATAGCATAAAACACACCACCACAATACGCACAGCTTTAGCACAACATGCAATAGAACAAAAACACGATTTTCAATTTGACAACGTAAAAATTCTAAACAATAAGAACTTGCTTAAAAAAAGACTAATCCTAGAAATGATCCAAATTAAGGAACACTCCAACGCTATAAATTTTAGAACTAACATACAAAAACTAAGCTCAATTTACAACTCTATGATATAATTATTAAAACATTTTACAGTATTCACCTCACATAAAATTTTTAAAATTATTGACACTATAAACTGATTTAATACACTGACACGATAAACTAACTTTTTAAAGACATTATCACTAATCTTAAATATTCCTATCTTGACACACCTATTTTATTTCCCTTGACACGTTACTGCCTAAATGATCTTCCTCTCCCGATTCACCGTACAGAGACTCGAATAAGCTTCAGACAATAAACACACCTCTCTGTTTCTCTCGAACCTTTGTTACATCCTAGCGAATGTCCCTTCTCTCATCTAGGGTTTTTCATCTCGGTTATTCCCAATATCCTCATTTGCCGTCAGAAGCGTATTAAATGTATAAATCTAAGCGTTAAACGTAACTTGCGTACGTTCCGCGAGCATATTCAAATAATAGCGATATATACACGATAGCAGTACCGCCACAGTCATTGAGTTTTCCTATCACAATGGCTTTCAACAAGAACATGATCTCAGGCAAATATTCCACGAAAAGCCGCAGCTCAAAAAAATCAAACAGGCACTCACTCCAAAAACTTTACGCTAGCCATCCGTATGGGGACAAAGAGAAGTCTGCATGATTCGACCCGGTAACCAGAGCGGAGTATGAAAACATCCGGCCGTCCGAATCAAGCGGTCACCGCGCTATCGCGAACGGCTTAGCGCGAATTTCGACTACACACCTCATGCACGTTCCGTTAACAAAGCGAAATTGCCCCTTCCACCAGCGCCATTATTTCTAAGAAGAGAAACTAAAGCTTGTCTCCCACTCACTCGAAAAATTCGCATGCGAACCAAGAAGGGTCAGTGTGCAAAAGGTCGAAGCAGTCGCCCGTCAACTACCATCGACTCAAGTTCTTCTATCAAGTCTAAATCTCAGTCTCCCGATAATCTTCATCAAGTTCAATCTCAGTCTTCCGTCAACCAACGTCGAATCAACTTCTTTTATCAAGTCTTATCCCAGAAGCCTAACGAATATTCCCGATTATCCTATATACGAACCGTCTTCATTTTTCGAGTTACAAAAGTTTTATTTCACACTTGTATAATTTCTATCATCGGTCCGTGAATATCAATCTCAATTCATCGACCTTGCCCGCCGTTCATATTTCTATCTACGCGTAGTGCCGTCGTAGTAAACACGTCGAATATACACACGACCAGCCTAAAATCCTGCGAGCTTCTTATCAGCAATTGTACCAGCGAGCGCACCAGGCCAAGACCGAAGGCCCTTGTAACGCGAGCGACAACAAACATCCACGCGAGCGAGCGAGCGAGCGAACGACCGATTGTCAAACACAACGAATGTAAGCTAACTTTACCTTTTCTTTTTGTATCATTCATCGTAAACCTGATCGCTTCAAACCGTCTAGTAATCGTACAATAAACAACATAGTGTCAATCGTACACCAAGTCTGTCAAATTATCCCTCAATTTCGAAACATCGCGTCAATTCCTTAATTCTACTTTTTCCCACGCACTACCCTTTTTTACCCTCATCCCGTGCTATTGCGCTAGGCGTAGGCAACAAAGAGGGAAACGAAAATATTATGCTCTCATCCCTTCCGGATGTGACATATAAATTTTGGGGGCTCGTCCGGGATCTTAAAAAGGGAATGTGCTAATTAATCCAACGTCCATAAGTCATTCGGAAATTGATATATCGGATTAGTTACCTGGTTTGGAACCTCCTAAACGATCGATCAAATTACAAAAATTCTCAAAAATCGAAAACAAACCCACAAAAACAATGACGACGTTAGAAACAAACCAGTCAATATCCCTAAAAGACGCCATCAGCTGCGTCCCGGAATTCGACAAAAAAAATAACGCTTTATCAGAATTCATACCGGTATGCCAAGACGCAATAGAGAATGCGATAAGAATTGAACACGAAGTTAAAGCGCGCAACGAATTGCGGTCCACTCTCACTAACCACAAAAGGTTCGTCCCGTCAAAAACAGTAAAATTTTGTAATGTATGCAAAAGAGGCAATCACACCACAGAAAATTGTCGATTCGCGACCCTTACCTGCCAAAATTATAAAAATCAAGAACACCATGCCATCGAGTACCAAAGGGTCCTAAATGAACAAAACTCAGTTGTTTGCCAAATATGCAAAAAAATCGGCCATTCAGCAGATAGATGTTTTCACTTAAAGAACAAAACGCCTAAATCCAAACGACCCGTTTGTCGGTATTGTAAACGGATAGGACACACTATCGAAAACTGCCGTACCCGCGAATATAATAACACGCGAAATGGTCCGAATACACCTCGGGCAGCCGCGCTGCGACACCCTACGATCTCAAAGTGTCCGGTCTCGATAATCATTCCACCCGAACCTATCTTACCTACACTATAAACGCGGAAGATTTCGTTAACCTACCCTCGGTGTGTATCGGAGCGCACCGAAAAAAAAATAGCGATGTTAGACAGTGGCGCTATCCCGAACCCAATCAAAAAACAATACAATTTCGAAACTTTATTCTACATCATACCTGACGAGGTTCGACTCCCTTACTCCGGTTTATTGAGGTCCCAATCGTTTTTTTTGCAATAAATTCCAAAATAAATTTCAAGACGGAATGCCTTGAATGTGAAGACAAGGCATGGCCGTTCAAACGAACGCGACGAGGTCGTAGAAATCGCCGCCCGTTCGAAATCTCTTTCCACATTCGAGTCGAAAACCGTACGTTAAAGGAAGGGTACATCCCGCCTTTAAAAATCCGTAAGGGTGTTTACCCCGGCGACTGCCCCGGTACCAAACATCGACGGAAAGGCCCATTTGAAGGTTTTCAACCCCACAAATGACGCCGTATGACTGATCGTGCCGGTCATAAAACTACAGGAATTCGACATCGTGGAAAACAAAAGCAAACAAAAACAAAATCAGATTGCATGACAATCTCCAATTCTAATCCAATTTCTCGCGATGCTAATCCCAATTTCTCGCGATGCTAATCCAATTTCTCGCGATGCTAATCCCAATTTCTCGCGATGCTAATCCAATTTCTCGCTATGCTAATCCCAATTTCTCGCGATGCTAATCTCAATTTCTTGCGATGCAGATCCAAATTTCTCGCGATGCTAATCCCAATTTCTCGCGATGCTGATCCAAATTTCTCGCGATGCTAATCCTAATTCGGACGTAGATTGCACGACAACTACGCCGGTCCAGAGCCCAGTAGTGGCCAATAAAAAATAAAAATAAATCGACAAACGTCGAAATAAAACTTTGCCAACGCTTCAGTGAGAGCAATGACGAAGAAAAACCAAACAAAAAGAAAAAACAAACCCAGATTGCATGACAATCTCCAATTCTAATCCAATTTCTCGCGATGCTAATCCCAATTTCTCGCGATGCTAATCCAATTTCTCGCGATGCTAATCCCAATTTCTCGCGATACTAATCCAATTTCTCGCGATGCTGACCCAATTTCTCGCGATGCTAATCCAATTTCTCGCGATGCCGATCCCAATTTCTCGCGATGCTAATCCTAATTCGGACGTAGATTGCACGACAACTGCGCCGGTCCAGAGCCCAGTAGTGGCCAATGAAAAAAAAAATATGAAAATCGACAATAACGTCAAAATAAAACTTTGTCAACGCTTCTGTCAGAGCGATGATGAAGAAAAACCAAACAAAAAGCAAAACAAACCCAGATTGCATGACAATCTTCAATTCTAATCCAATGTCTCGCGATGCTAATCCCTATTTCTCGCGATGCTAATCGATTTTCTCGCGATGCTAATCCAATTTCTCGCGATGCTAACCCCAGTTTCTCGCGATGCTGATCCAAATTTCTCGCGATGCTAATCCTAATTCGGACGTAGATTGCACGACAACTACGCCGGTCCAGGGCCCAGTAGTGGCCAATAAAAAAAAATTAAAAAATCAGCAAAAACGTCGAAATAAAACTTTGTCAACGCTCCAGTGAGAGCGATGATGAAGAAAAACTAAACCAAAATAAAACCAAATCAAAGCTAAAAAAAATCCAAAACAATTAAAAACCCAAACGAAAAAGAAAAACGCAAAATAACACAAAACAAAAACGAAAAAGAAAAATCCAATACGATTCAAAAACGAAACGAAAGAGAAAAATCCAAAGTGAAACAAAATCAAAACGACAAAAAAAAATTCTAAAACAATCCAAAACCGAAACGAAAAAATGACACAAAACTCGAATCAAATTCTAATCACAAAAGCAAATTCGCGAACGAACGTAAATTCTATCGTCACCTCTAAGTCAACATCGCGTATAATCGAAAATTCGAAAACCGCATTACAAGATTTGGCGCGCAGATTAGACCAGACTAGCAATAGCAATGCCGAAAACAAAAATCTAACGACCTTTCCTGTTCGAGCAGATGTCCACCCCGTCCCGCGTGAGAAAAATATAAACATCGTCACTCGCTCTCAAGCGAAGAGCCCTATAGAACAAGTGCACGAATCATGTAGCGACTACGTTACCGTCAAGGCCAACGTGCCTGCAGCCGAACGCGTAGACGCGCACTCCGAAACTCGACACCTTACACGTTAAATTCGTAAACCCATAGATTACGCAGAGAGTAGCGTCGACGAGACGAAGGTCGAGATAGTAAGACCCATACGCACTAGGCAACAGGCAGAGCGCGTTGCCCCGAAATCAGCTGAGGGCCCTGACCAGTGCAAAGCACTTCCAATCTATCGCTCCAGAAACCACGCCGATCCCAATTCCGATAATTCGACAAATTCAGATTTCAACTCTCTCGATTTACAACCCTCCGAATACGAGAATCCTCCGGCGGTGGAAAGAAAAATATCAGAATTAAAAATTGCTAATTGCATCGATACCAAACAAGTTGTTCCATTTTCGAAATGATAATCCGGTTTATTTCACCGAACCAACGGGTAAGCCGTATGACCCTGGAGGACACAAGGGTGTCCCAAAAACCGATTTCAGTCGTTATAAATAAATAATCATAATAATTAACTTGTTTTTCAGATGGCCGTTATCAATCTACTCTGTAACTCTAAACGATATCACCTTTGCACTCACAATGAGAAAAACAGATCAAATTTTTAGTTACAGTATCCTCAGTACAGACCCTTCGAAATTGTTTATATTCAAAACTCGCCGAACTAACTGTTTCACAATTCTACTAAAATTTCCAGTCGCGAACCTACATATAATCGCCTACACGAATTCGAAATTCATATACTTAGCCATTATATTATATTAGAAAATTACTATATTACGATATTCCTAGGCAACGGCGGAACAATACCGCCGAATGCTCCAAAATAATTTGTTATCAGCGATCCAAACCTCGGACAAATAGTGTACAATTTAGCAGAGAAACCGACGTATATGGCAGTACTTTCTGGCGAAAAAGTACACGTTATTCAATGTATAAGAATACAAGAAAATCTGATTAGGTTAAAAGAATTTTACGATCAACTGCCTGTCACTCGTGGGAGCGAAATATATCTCCTTATTCCTCGAACGCATATATTACCAAAAAATCTCAAACAGACTACGATTCCTTATTTCCCCCCTTTTACCTCTTCGGAGCCATTTCGTACAAGATCATCCCTGTTCCGGTCGAAGCCACACCACCTGCAACCACGAAATCGACAACGAAGTCTACTCGGCGATATACCAACCCAGGATCACCAGCATCATATGGGATCCATTCTATAGAAGATATCGACAACGTACGAGAATGCGTAATGTTTCCCGTGGAGAAACCCGCTGTCGTAAACAATATGACACGGGGCGTCAGTGGTCAAAACACTGTCAATCAAGGGGAGAAGTTGTTAAATTTCCTCGATAACAACAATCTATAACACCAAGCGGACCCCACCTGAAATCGCACCTGGAAAAATCCACTGAATTCGGTACAGCAAGGGCTGGTTTCACCCGAACCTCACTCGTCGTACGAGCGATCAAGGTCCTCGTAGATACGGCGATCCATGCATACAGTCTACACCCTGTGGACGGCTGGTTACGTTATCTCGTCGGTGCAGTATGGGACTCGGTTACGTACCTCCTGATGCTCCTGGCTAAACAACCCAAAAAGAAAACATCAACGGATGCAGAGAATGGTCAAGAACTTCATCAACTCGTGTCGGCCCCTTCAGCTGAACCAGAGGGCCAAGACCAACGCTGCCACACATGATCTGTACCCCGAAATCTCCGATCATCCAGAAAACAACAAATATTCCAAACCGCACTCCTTTCCTTAAGTTCGCACGAGGAGACTTACGATATTTCTGATTGTGCTAATAATTTTCTTTTTGTCATCGTTCTTTTAACCTCGTCAAGTAAGATAGGCCAAAGTAAATAACAATACCTATGCATCACGCAAAATAAAAAGGAGAAAACATGTACACATACATTTCATAGCAAACAAAAAAATATATATATATAATTTTTTTTCAACGCAGAACAAAGAAAACCTCATACAAAGGTCTAGACATACAATAACCAAAACCATTCTCAAACAAAGATCATATATACAATAATATCATACACATACTTTCCTTTTTCTATAGTCTACATAATAATCCAAAAATTGTACCTACAGACACCGCAACCGTTCAAGAATAGGCTGATGACGATATTGAGATAACCCTTCGAACATTCATAATAATTGAGCGGGACGCTCAATCTTCAACCGGGGAGGTGTTACATCCTAGCGAATGTCCCTTCTCTCATCTAGGGTTTTTCATCTCGGTTATTCCCAATATCCTCATTTGCCGTCAGAAGCGTATTAAATGTATAAATCTAAGCGTTAAACGTAACTTGCGTACGTTCCGCGAGCATATTCAAATAATAGCGATATATACACGATAGCAGTACCGCCACAGTCATTGAGTTTTCCTATCACAATGGCTTTCAACAAGAACATGATCTCAGGCAAATATTCCACGAAAAGCCGCAGCTCAAAAAAATCAAACAGGCACTCACTCCAAAAACTTTACGCTAGCCATCCGTATGGGGACAAAGAGAAGTCTGCATGATTCGACCCGGTAACCAGAGCGGAGTATGAAAACATCCGGCCGTCCGAATCAAGCGGTCACCGCGCTATCGCGAACGGCTTAGCGCGAATTTCGACTACACACCTCATGCACGTTCCGTTAACAAAGCGAAATTGCCCCTTCCACCAGCGCCATTATTTCTAAGAAGAGAAACTAAAGCTTGTCTCCCACTCACTCGAAAAATTCGCATGCGAACCAAGAAGGGTCAGTGTGCAAAAGGTCGAAGCAGTCGCCCGTCAACTACCATCGACTCAAGTTCTTCTATCAAGTCTAAATCTCAGTCTCCCGATAATCTTCATCAAGTTCAATCTCAGTCTTCCGTCAACCAACGTCGAATCAACTTCTTTTATCAAGTCTTATCCCAGAAGCCTAACGAATATTCCCGATTATCCTATATACGAACCGTCTTCATTTTTCGAGTTACAAAAGTTTTATTTCACACTTGTATAATTTCTATCATCGGTCCGTGAATATCAATCTCAATTCATCGACCTTGCCCGCCGTTCATATTTCTATCTACGCGTAGTGCCGTCGTAGTAAACACGTCGAATATACACACGACCAGCCTAAAATCCTGCGAGCTTCTTATCAGCAATTGTACCAGCGAGCGCACCAGGCCAAGACCGAAGGCCCTTGTAACGCGAGCGACAACAAACATCCACGCGAGCGAGCGAGCGAGCGAACGACCGATTGTCAAACACAACGAATGTAAGCTAACTTTACCTTTTCTTTTTGTATCATTCATCGTAAACCTGATCGCTTCAAACCGTCTAGTAATCGTACAATAAACAACATAGTGTCAATCGTACACCAAGTCTGTCAAATTATCCCTCAATTTCGAAACATCGTGTCAATTCCTTAATTCTACTTTTTCCCACGCACTACCCTTTTTTACCCTCATCCCGTGCTATTGCGCTAGGCGTAGGCAACAAAGAGGGAAACGAAAATATTATGCTCTCATCCCTTCCGGATGTGACACCTTCGTCGACCACACAACTCAACATGTAGGGAAAAAAATTGTAAATTTCGAGTTCTTTGCTCATCTAGGAAGAGAAAACAAAGTTTTAAAAACTAGCTCAATAGGTAATTATCATAGTCTTTAAACAACAAAAAAAACTTGTTTTCAACAACACACACAACTTTTTTCCTTTTTTTTTGTTTTTTTTGCCTACTTTATAATTAATGATCCGTTACAGACATGAAAAATCGCCGATAAACGATAACATTTCTATTGATTAAGGATTTTCTCACCTAACATTATTTACACCCATAAATAATGGTCTTCGAGACACCCTTCCTAATATCAGCAAAAATTCGAGATATCAACAACATCGAGGTTAGTCCTCTCTTACATTTCATCTTTTTATTATTGCATAATTGAATAACCCTTTATATCACAAATCATACATTTCAAATGCTAACACACCAAAAATAATAAATAACGCGATAGACGAAATTATTCACATTACATTAACATAATTAAAACCAAAACGGAACTAATAGAATTATTATACAAAATGACTTAAAACTTATATAACTGAATTATGACCAAAAACGCTCATATTTAAACCTTTTTCAAACATTATTGTTAATAAAAAAATGTATATCATATTGTATACAGAAAAATAAAATTTCTGAAGAGGACCCTAACCAGAGGACCGAAACGTAAAAACATCCTCTATTTCCATTGCTGACTTTGGAATAACCTTGACTGGCCGGATCGAAGCCGAATCCTCAAAGACGATCAAGTTATCGTTGCTAAAGTGGAACAATTTTTTGGTATTGATGCAATTTGCGATTTTGAATTCCGATGTTTTTGTTTCCTTCACAGGAGGATCCTCCATTTCTGAGGGTTGTGACTTGAGGGTGCTAGAATCTGAGTTTGTCGAATTATCGTAATCTGAGTCAGTGGAGGTTCCGGAGTAGGAGACAAGAAGTGCTTTGCGCTGGTTAGACCTGACAGCTGTTTTCGGGCGAGCGATTTTCTTAGGCCGTTGAGCACGCACGAGTCTTATCAGAGATTAGTAGGGAGATGTACAACGCTCCCCTTTTCGGCGTGCCTCGGAAATGGCGCTAAATCGCGGCGGCGAGCTCGGGAATATGATTTTGTGTGGGTAGCTCGGTGGGGGAAAAGTCTCTGCCCCTCGCTCACTCGACAGACGAACGGAGCGTGGTTTTCCGTCCGATCAAGCTCGACATATGTGTGGCCGTACTGCTGATTGAAATATGGATTAAGGCCATGTGCCACACGCCAGAAAATTTCGACGCGGCCTCTCGTTACGTCGGTAGCGCAGATCTCGTAGTTTTTAGCTACGAGTCGCTACCGACGGACAGCGCAGCGATCGCGAATTCGGTCTCGATGCTTCGCACTGGGACGAAGCGTCGAAGCCAAATAGACGGCGATCGCTGGCACGCGCGCGTGTGTGTGTGTGTGTGTGTGTATGTTTGCTACACCGACCGCGTGCAAAAAGAACGAATCCATTCTCGCGCGCCGTTCGGTCGTACGCAAGCACCTTACATCTATGTGTGTATCACACAATTCACACAACTATGCGTAGCGACCATGGTACGCTTGTATTGGAAGCATGCGCTCGCTCGGCAGGAGAGCGGTGAAACTTTGTTGCATTTTACATTGTATATGCAGCCATCGAATCGATTTTTTTTCGACGACGGCCACAACTAAAAGACTCAGGCATTTTCCCATACTTTTTTAATTCATTTAAACAAATAAGCTCGAGCACAATTTGTAACATCGATGCTGCTTATCATTAACGATATCGATCCCTGCCAAAATTTCGAGCGACCGAAATTGCTCGAAACTCACTGTACAAAAGAGTGGTAAAATTTTACAATGCTCATTATTTAAACCAATGCGTTCAGAATTTTTATCTCTGCCGGGTTCATATTTGACAGCATTTTTTCGGCGGTCATCGGTGGAAATTTCTTTATGGTTGAATTTTCTAGCAGACGGGGTTTGCTAGAGACTCGTATGCTGGAAGGGTGGTAGCATTTCCCATTCTTTTTTAAGTAATTTAAACAAATAAGCTTGAAGACTATTTGGCATCTCGATGTCGCTCATCGACGACGAATTCGATCTCTGCTAAAATCTCGAGTCACGAGCGAGATCGCTCGAGACTGACTCTATAAAAGAGTTGTAAAATTTTACAATGCTCTTTGTTTAAACAATTGCGATCGGCATTTTTTTCTCTGCCATGGCTTATCTTCGGCAGGTTGTCTGCGGCCGACCAAATTCGCGAGCGAAGGAGATCGACCGGGTCTCACTCTGCGAAAGAGTGGTAAAATTTTATTATTACTAAATTATTACTAACTATGCTAAAAAAAAAATTCGTTTAGCATTTTTTCTCTCTGCCGGAATTCATCTTCGGCAGGTTTCTCCAAGGATCGAATTTTCTAGCAATGGCGATCGGAGAAGTCTCGCTCTACAGAAGAGCGGTAAAATTTGACTATCGCGAATTGTTTAGCGGTCATCGGTGAAAATTTTTCGAAAAATCGTTTTGTTAAAAGCACTTTTCAAAAATCCTTGGAAACTTAAAAAATGTCACAATGCTCTTTGTTTAAACAATTGCGATTGGCACTTTTTCTCTGCCATGGCTTATCTTCGGCAGGTTGTCTGCGGCTGACCAAATTCGCGAGCGAACGAGATCGACCGGGTCTCACTCTACGAAAGAGTGGTAAAATTTTATTATTACTAAATTATTACTAATTATGCTAAAAAAAATTTGTTTGGCATTTTTTCTCTCTGCCGGAGTTCATCTTCGGCAGGTTTCTGCAAAGATCGAATTTTCTCGCAATGACGATCGGAGAAGTCTCGCTCTACAGAAGAGTGGTAAAATTTTACTATCGCGAATTGTTTAGAGATCATCGGTGTAAAATTTTCGAAAAATCGGTTTGTTGGAAGCACTTTTTAAAAATCCTTGGAAACTTAAAAAATTTTAGAATGCTCTTTGTTTAAACAATTGCGTTCGCCATTTTTTTCTCTGCCATGGCTTATCTTCGGCAGGTTGGCTGCGGCCGACCAAATTCGCAAGCGAGCGAACGCGATCGACCGAGTCTCACTTTGCGAAAAGTGGTGAAATTTTATAATTATTGCTAAAATAAATACATTTAGAATTTTTTCTCTCTGTCGGGATTTACCTTCGGCAAGTTCCTCCAAGGATCGAATTTTCTAGCAATGACGATTGCAGGAGTCTCGCCCTACAGAACAGCGGTGAAGTTTTACGATCGCGATATGTTTAAAGGAGGACACCAGTGGAAAACTTTCGAAAAAACATTTTTTTTTTAACATTTAATAAATCCTTATAACCTCCAAAAATATGATGAAAATTCGTTTATAGCCGAGAAAAAACTGTTTTAACGTGGTTTTCGAGCTATTTTTATAGGGTCTCCGGCGCTGAAACGCGTCTTCGGCGATGCCATGCCGGTAGTCGCAATTCTCAACTCTTGTACGCCTATTATCTAAGGGGAGAAATTCACCGACTAAAAATAGTTTTATTTTCGACCAAAAGGTGGGAGTAGATTATGGAAACAAAAGTTCTTCAGCTCTGTCGTTTAACCATTGACTTCACACACGTTTTTTTCTCCAAACCACGCTTTCGAAATCGGGACGCAGCAGAACTCGAACAATTTTCGTCCAATGGACTAGTCCAATTTCTTCAATTTTTCAAAGTGTTTTTTGAAGCACTGTATCAATGTGAAAAATGGTCGCATCGAGATGAAAAAAAGCATCATGAAGCTTCAAGTTTCTAGTTGCGAGATCTGTCGTCAAAACAAATTTTTGAGCTACTGTAATCGCGCAATAATAAAAAATAGCGAGAGAAAATTTGATTCCAAATTTTTGGGGTTTTTTTTTCAAGGGTCCACGCGCTCGAGAATGTTATTTCAGTTAAATACATGTATAGGTCAGTTAGCTTGTTTATTCAGTTTTAATTTGGTTTTTTTGTCTCTCTACGTCAATTTTTTGCTGAGATATCCGACTTTGAATGTAAAAAGATCCTTTTGTCTTCGATCACCGTTTTCTCGGCAACCAATGATTGCACGGGAAGCTTGAAAAACTTAAATAAATTTCTTACCCGACCCTTTCGTTGATTTTTTAGAAAAAAAAAACATTTTTTCACCATTAATATTAATTTGAAAAAAGACATGACTTTTTATGGTTTTTCAGTAAATGTACTACTACTTTATATATTATAGTAAATGTATAATACTTTAACTATTGATTAAAAGAATAGCGTTGCCCGGTTGTTAAGGTCAAGAAAAAAAAATTAATCGCGTAAAAAAGAGTTAATCGCATAAATGTTCTGAGATCGACTATTGAATACAGTTTGGGGTTATCAACTTTTAATTAATGCTATTAAACATGAGTGAAATTATAGTGCGCAAAGGCCGAATCGGGTAAAAAATGAGTCAGTATTGTTTGCTGAAATGTTTTACAAAGTTAAAAGCAATATTTTTTAAGAATTGAGATTTTTTGAATTTTTTTTTCTTACTAGTGCAAATTTGTGAAGAGTCGAAAAAAATTGGTCTTTCCATTTTGATGATGATTACACGGTGTTTAGAAACAATACACTTGTGCCTTTGATTGTTCTGTAAAACATTGATCAATGAGTCCGGAAAAACGGTTCGATGGATCAATTTGAAAATTAACAGGGGGCTATATTACGCTTGAAAAAAAACGCGGCAACATTAGTGTTTCCATCAATATTTGTAAGGTAATAGTAGATTTACTGACAAACTATAAAAAGTCACTTTTTGTCCTTTTTTTCAAATTAATGTTAAGGGTGAAAAAAATGTTTTTCTGAAAGGTCAACGAAAGGGGCTGGTAGGAAATTTATTCAAGTTTTCAAAGTTGCCCTTTAATTTCCGTTGCAATCATTGGTTGCTGAGATATCGATGAACAAAGACAAAAGGATCTTTTTTCATTTAAAGTAGGATATCTCAGCAAAAAATTGACGTAGAGAGACAAAAATCCAAATTAAAGCTGAATCAACAAGCTAACGGACCTATACATTGAGTTACGTGGAAAAAAATTAACTAGCCCCTGAAACCTTGAAAAAAAAAACAAATAAATTTGGCAATTTTTTTCCTCCGCTATTCTTATGATAGAGAGAAAACCGCAGCTCATAAAAAAAAATTGCCAAAAAATCGCGAAACTAGAAACTTGAAGCTTCGAAGTTTTTTTTATCTCGATGCGACCATTTTTCACATAAATACAGCGCTTCAAAAAACACTCCAAAAAATGAAGAAATTTTCTGTTCCTTTAATTATTTGGAGTAGTATATAAAAATTATGGTCGAAAACACGAACTTTTTTTCAAACTCGTTACGATTTTTTTTATGATTATTTTGAAATTTCTTGTATTTGACTTCTAAAACTAACATAATTAACAAAAATATTTCGCTCTTAGTTCCAGGATTAAATTTACGATAGTTCTACTGCGTTCCGCGGAGAGAGTATGAGGTTGAAGTTTGTATCGTTGGAACGCAACGAAAATTAATATTCGTGAATTCCTTTAATTTATTTTTGCAAATCTTGCTCACAAAAATCTTCTAACTATTTTTTTAGATGTTTATTTAGCGATCTACAATATAAATCTTAAAAAAAAGATTTTCTATAACAATAAAAATATAAAAAATATAAAAAATAAAATGTAAGCAAGAGCTTTCGTTGTGTTCCAACGATGCAAACTTCAACACTATGGAGAGGGTTGACTGAAAACCAGTAGTGCTATAGCAACTCGTACACCGCGATTTTCTATTCTTTTGACAAATAAACTATTTTTACATACTTCAATATATACCTGATAAAGCCTAAAAGTTCTTTTGAACATGTATTTTATTGGTTTCTGTTTTCTTTAATCTAAAAAAACGGTCGAAAATGGGCAGTGACGGTGGTGTTCTTCTTCCTTGACATACTGCGTCATTTTGACCTGAACGAATTTGAAATAAAATGCTGACTTTCCCAAAATAGAAAGTTTTCAACAATTTTTTACAACAATTCAACTTTAGGCTTTCCGAGTTGCTAACGACTTGCCCTGTGGAAAGGTTGTGACATCTTACCGTCCGTTGTAATAAATTTAAACAAATACCTCGACCACGATTCACATACACTTCGTCCACCGCTCGCCTCACGAAGGTAGGGGTAGGGTGCTGATGTCATCAGACGACGGAGATTCAGCCCGGACAGTCCCTTATTCTCCTCGAAAAGTTTCATCGGAAATATTTTGTCCATAGTCTACCAGGGAACGGAGAAGAAACTCTGCGTTACGCTGGTTTATCTCGAAACACAATTTTTCAAAACGGCACGCCGCATGACACCAAAATTTTTCATTATTCTCACTCCAAATTTTGAGTACACGTTTAAAATAATATTCCAAAGAGAAATATGTACGGGACTTTCTATGAGTTAGTTATAACATTAGTAATTTACGAAATGATAATCCTTTTTTTCTGTCGAAAATCAAGTTTTTGGTTTAATGCTCCCCAATTACACAAAAATTATTATTTTCACAATCCTCTACGTATTTCTCTAGCTATACTTGTGTCAATTGATAGAAATTTTTTATTTTATTCTAAAATAAAATTTGCGTCAGCTATACTGCGTGCCACAAAGCGTCTCAAATTCAACATGCCTCACCAGAATGGCTCCAGCGTCACCTTTTGGCATAATTTTTTAATATAAATTTCATTTCGGTCACTCGAAGATTTGACTAATAACATCGTTGAATATTAATAGTCTCTCATTTGTCCTAAAAAAATCGCGAAATATCACTCAATTTTGGCCGTTTCCAGTAGTGTAAGCCCTTATGGTAAAACGACCGTGCGCTCTTGATTTCTATCGATTTTGTTCAAATTTTAACCAGACATTATTGATATTATTATGCAACTTTGAGTGAAATTTCAGAACAGTTGACTATTTAGATTGGGAGATAATGGATTTTTCAATAGCAACTTTTAATACTGCAGGGTCTGCATTGGCCGAAAGTCAGGTCACATAATTCGGCGTACCATTCTATTGGGTTATTCATTTCTAAAAAAAATTATGATTAGATAGCAAACTAGTTAGGGAACGAGTGAAAAAAGTTTGGATTGTCTTTGCTATTCAGTTTTGCTAAAGACGTTCAGTAACGACAGAATAACTCTCGGTAAAAAATATTTGTCCCCTATGATAAGAAGACATTATGCAACACCGTAGATCAGTATTGTTCAATATGTCGAGAAAAAAGATAATTATCGTGTTCCTAAAGTTGAAAACTTTTAACGTAAAAAGAAATATTTGCGTTATAAACATTAATATTTTATATTGATTATGTTATTGCCTTGTGTCTTTTTATAGAGGACAAATATGTGTTACAAAAAATTACTCTGTCTAAATTTCAATGCCGACCCTGCAATGTTAAAAGTTGCAATTTCAAAACCCATTATCTCCGAATCTACATAGTCGACTGTTCTGAAATTTCACTGAAACATGCATAATTATACGAACAATGTCTGGTTAAAATTCGAACAAAATCTATAAAAATCAAGAGCGCATGCTTGTTCTACCTTAACACGTTCAACCGTTGGGCATTCAATTCTGTTGGGCTGAAGGTTTGGACCCATCGACTCTGAGTATGAGATGATGGTAGCCGTAACCATTGCAACGCAAGAAGGCCCTAGCGTCCTCGCCCTTTGTTTTGAAACGTACATACGTAAGCGAAAGGCCTTGCACAGATTGGTGGTGTGATCCATGGCGAGATATTGTTCCTTGAGGTCAGCCTCGCTCGTGCTCTCAGAGACATTGGAGACAGCGGTGATATCCTCTCGACACTCGGACTATATATTGTAGCTGCGACGATTGACGCGGTTTCTTATCCTCGGCAGTACGTACTTGCTGCACTGGATAAACCCGATGGTCCATCTAGATGGTAAATCCGATGCTATTTGAGTTCTGGTTCCTACATGATAGCCCAGGTACCGTACCTACCACGTGTGTGCGTACCGTATCGGTACTAGCATTAGTATGGTGAGGATACGGAACCGGTATATCTTATTATTGCACAGTGTACCGGTACCATACTAGTAACACGTACATTTGCGTGTAGCATGTACTACCGTACAGGTACACCGTAGGGTACTATCTCTTTCATCGGAGATGAAAGTTTTCTTGCATCGGAACCCTTGGCTGTTTGACACATCAGCGAGCGGGAAAGCCATGCGAGGGAAGATCGTGGCAAATAACAAAGCACGTAAATTGAAGTTATGAGGTTATAGCACGTACGTACCTTGACTTCCGGTGTTTTCTCCTTCGGCTTCTCGCTGTTACTATGTTCCTCGATCTTCTTCGTGAAATCGGCCGCTGCGGTTTTCTCGTCGATTACTTCTTTGTCGGGATTTGTCGTCGGTGGTGTGCCGGCGAGCTGAGGCGACGTCCTCGACCACCGGGCTCGTTTCGTTTTTCACGTCAAAAGAAAACTCACCAAAACGCGACAAAAACAAACTTCACTCTATCACACACATCGTTTGAAATATATTTCGAACGAATGTGCGAGGTTATGGCTCAGGCTTTCGACCTGTCAAAAATAAATTGTTCCGGAAGGAGGCGAGCGAGGTCGGTAAAAAAGGGCGAAGCGAGCTGCGCGCCGCTAGTGAGAAAACGGATGAACTGGACGCTCGCTCCGGTAACTGATATTTTGAGCTTAGTCGATACATTTTTGCTACATTTATGTAAAAATTTCAAAATGCCTTTTCTCCGCCATTTGTTCATGAAAACAGATGAAACAAAGCTTAAAATGTGTGCTTTTTTACGGTCCAGAGGATGACGCTCAGAAAATCACCGAAAATGCGATGCAATGGTTAATAATTCACCATTTTTCGCAGGGTAACCACAAACTGTAATTTTTTTTTGGAAATTTTGGATAACGGAGGGCATCATCCTCTCGGAGCAAGTGTCCTGCATGCACACAACAAATTTCATTCCAATCGGTTGTTCCGTTTGGGAGAATTCTTTTTTCAAAATTTCGAAGCGGTCGGAGGCATGTGGCACATCGCCTTAAATGAATTTCAAAGAGAAAAACATGTATCGAGAAAATTGTTTTCTCTCGGTTGGCCGTTTCTGCCGAGAATGCGGGTTAAAAAAATTAACGACGAACCGCGTTGAAAAATAAAACACCGAAATGACCGTGGAAGGTTCAAAAAGAAATCTTGAGCCTTTGCCGCGGTCGTTACGGCGTTTTTTTTTCAACAGTAAACATTATGAATAAGCGTGTATCATAAATGTTTTTCTATCCTCAATGAGCGTCGCGGCTGAGTTGGCAGCATGACGGATTGACGATGCTTGCGGACCGGGTTCGATCCTTGGTTAATCGACTTTTTTTAAGGGGTTACCCCCACTTGCGATTTTGAAAAAATCGATTTTTTTAATTGCATTTTTTTGAAGTATAAGTATCTGAGAATATGTCCTGAAAATTTCAAGTCGATCCGAACAAAATTCACTGAGATATAAGCGTTGAAAGAGCGTTGAAAGAGAAACTTTAAACGCGTTTTTCTCAAAATGGCATTTCTGAAGTCGGTGACCAAGGTTACTCGAACACTAATGAACCGATCTTCTTGAAATTTTGCAGGCTTATTTAATACATAAAAATGTAGTCTTTAATCGTTCGATTTTTTTTTCGAAAAAAAAATGGCCGTTTTATAGCCCACAAACGGCCGTTTTTTTTCGTTAAAATCGAACCATTAACTTTGACTGTCCGCCATTTTGTGTAAAATGAATATTTTTTAAAATCCTTCGATTAAAGACTAGTTTATACTTATATTTGACTAAATCCATCCGCATTTTTTTTCAGATGATCCACTTCGCCGCAATGTTGGTCACCGCAAACGGTGTATCTAAAAACATTATTTCATTGACGGCCATTTGCCACTAAACAATGTAATATTTTTCAATAAAAAAATTACTGAAAGTTCTTCAAGATGTGTTCTTTAAGATGGTATATTGATCGATTAAAAAAATTTGTAGTCTTCTTTTAAAAAATTCATGAAAAAGGCCTTTTGTTTGCGCTACAAGTGGGGGTAACGCCTTAATCTATTTTTTTTCTTCATTTTATATTCAAAAAATTTCGAACTTACTCTCGCTTTAGCTATTCTCGCCTGTCCAGGCATTATTTATGATATTTAATTCATATATGTTTAATTGAAAAAAAGGCATTGGCTACCGGGGATCGAACCCGCGTCGTCTGCACTCAGAGCCCGCACGCTGATATATCAACCGCGAGGCTCTTGTGACTGGAAACCTGCCTTACGTATACACACTTATCCAACCTTAAAAAAAAATTAGCTACATACCAATTGCATATTGTTTTTATGGCCCCAAAGTATTATTGAAGACAAATGAAAACGATTTTTCCAAATTCCTAGAGTGGTGTTATCCCTTAAAGAAAAGAAATTGATTTTTTGATCGTTGTAAATGTATATCCCCTCATAAAGACTTTAAGGCGTCTGGCCACCCTAGCCGATCGAAAAATGGGTATATTTAAGAAAAAATAATAAACTCGAAAGTATGGGCCGGAATATTTTTATTTTTTTACACAACTTCAGAAAGGGCTTTAAGAATAACGTTAATAAATTTCCGATTAAAATATTTAAAAATGGCGCCGTTCTGCACATTGCCGCGGAGGCCCTCCGCACGATACGCGCGGTCGTTGTCCCAGCTGTTACCCGGTCATGTCACGTTTGCAAAAAAAAAATCAGCTCATCCGTGAGTAGTGTCGCTACAATATAGCGTAGCGGTTTTTTTCGACATTTAAAAAAATTATGGTGAGCCGAAGAAAAAAAATTGTATTTTTCACCGAAATTATGGCTCACCATAATTTTTTTAATGGTCGAAAAAAAACCGCTACGCTACATTGTAGTGAAAAAAATTATGCTGAGCCGAAGAAAAAAATTTGTACTTTTCACCGAATGTCACGGTCCCACACGACTCCTATTCCCAAACCCAGTCTCACGCCCTCATATCAACCGTTTCCCACAGCTCTCACCTAAACCTAATCCTCCTTCCTAGAAACCCTCAGCAGAAACTAAATCTCCCTTCCCAGAAGTCCTCTCCAGCATCTCTCATTCTCTCTCTCTCTCATCTCTCCCGAGTCCCATTGTTCGCGAGCCCACGCGCTTCGCCATACTCGCGCGTGGCATCCCTTCCACCTTCCTAAGGCCCCTCCACTCAACCACGCTTCCTCCTGCTGGACCGAGAGCCAGCAGTCCATCCTAAAACCTCGAACAACTACGTGCACTCCCTCGCCAAGTCGAATTAGGAATAAAAGATCCAAATCAGAATAGTCCGTGTCTGAGTCAATCGTCTCCCGCGAAATCCTCAATCATCCGCTCGACCATCAGGCCAAGGGAACCATCATCAAACGAAATATTAAGGATTTCTCAACAGGGCGACAAACGTAACCTATCCACATCGGACGAACGCATCGGCAATACAGCACCGGACAAAGTAATAAAAGGAAATTCATTACGACAAAACAAACAAACTAAGAATTAAGCAACACGCAACTTGGAGGAAGTGCACACCCAAAAGTTAATAAATCAATCGACGATAACAACTATGACTCAGAAGCATCAACGGAGGAGATGGATCTCATTAGATTGGAACAAGGACGACCACAGCTTACGACAAGGAACAATCCTCAAGATAAATTAATATACAAAAACACCTCGTAAACGTAATAGCGACACGTTCGAGGATGAAGAACGGTACGAAACATCAATGGTATCAATGAAGAACAAAAACGACAACGTTCTATAGCAGCGAAGAAGACGAATAAATAAGAAAAAGGAAAATGAAATAGAAGAAAAAAAAATAAATAGCTCAAGCAGCACAAAGAAGAAAAAATATATAGCTCAAGCAGCACGAAGAAGAAAAATAAATAGCTCAAGCAGCACAGAGAAGAAAAAATAAATAGCTCAAGCAGCACGAAGGAATAAATGAAATAAGAAGAAAATAAATAAGCGCAAATGAAGAAGTAAAAGGCCGAACAATAGCCGGACGCGGTAAAGTAGAAATAAGGAAAAGATGCAACCTCTGCGCTGCCACCTAGGATCCCCATCAACGCGGGTAGACACTTCGGCGGGCCGAAATCTACCGGCAACGATACAACTTACGACAAACAGGCAACGATAATGGACGACAAAGAATTAACAAAGAAGATCCCCGTTAAGATGGAAGAGAATCTGACTCCCAGCTCAACTACAATCAACACGGAAGACAAAGAATCAGATAGCGCACAACAATCGAACGTGCATACCGAGCCTAACCTATCATCACCATCCCCGAGATGCACAAAAAAAAAACATCTGACATCAGAAATAAACATCAACTGCTAAACACAGGCGCGGTAGACCTCGTAAAACCGCATTAGAAGAATTAGAGATACTTTAGAATTCAACACATAAAAAGAATTCGTTATCAATAAATAATAGTCACAACACAAAGCTTCTTTACCATGAACATTTATACCACAAAAAAAACTATTATCATTTGACGACTACATTAAAATATTGAACCGAAATTGTAACGACGTTCGACAACTGGCACTCTGAAAACAATTTTGAGTAAAATAAACAGAAAAACGATATTATGCTAGGCGAACGAAAGTACCAAAATGTCAAACTCGGCAACTCGTATTGTTAAAAAAGATTTAATTTAAAGAACTAAAAAATCGATCGTGATAGTAGCTATACGAGTCCATTCGAATGTCTAGAAGTAACCGATTAGAATAATTTTCAAAATCTAGGTAGACACAAACAGAACCAAATTGGTTTATGAAGATCAAATTGAACCCGAATATGTTGTCACGCACACCTTTTTATAAAATTACGACGTTACAAGATTGCACTAAGAAACAACGACATATGTATTTTAGTGTAACGCTGCACATACGTATCATATATAGAATCATTCCTCCTTACTATTTTCCTATTCTCTTGGTAAATCATTTTCGTTTTCCTTGCTTTACATTCACCCATGTAAATTGTACCAGCATTAAACAAGTACATGCACAACATTGTATACACGACAGCTACATACAATCTATTATAACTTCCATTTCTCATTATATGCTCAGCCTATGCTTATTTTCAAACAATCAAGACAGACACTATTAACCCATGTATGAGATAAAGCTAAATAATAATTTTAAATCAAGATTGAATAGGTATCGTTCATCCATCACATTGGTCAACTGAAGAACAACCTTACCGGATCCTGGATAACACACCTATGCCCACTAACACTCAAATTAATCAGAATTCAGACTGTTTCAGATGCAACCAAAAGAAGAGAATGATAACATATATATATATACATTTCGGCAAATAACGAATCTAGAAAAAAAGGAACCTTACGCCAAAAAGTAAATCACGGCAAACTATAAAGGGAACAAATGCAAAGACTATCGTCAACGAAGGAGCAAAAATTTGGGTACTTCTTCTCTTTTTTTTACATATATATATACATATGTATATGGAATTACCAACCACACACACCCGTCCTTTTGTAACCAAAACAGCCCCTACTAACTCATCTAAACTAATCTTATAGTCAGTTTCAGATCCACGGCCATAACTCCAACATACCAAATTAAAACATTACTTTAGCAGGAACAAAATCATTACACGGCACAAAATTACCACACGGAGCAAAAATTACTACAGGGAACAAAAACTACTATACGGAACAAAAACTACTACACGGAACAAAATTATCACACGGAACACATCTCATCCCGACTAAGCATATTCGAACAGTTCCGTCCGACTAAACTGCGGCCCGAATTGCGCTTACAGCGCAATTGAACCACACCCCTAACAAACGCACATATTTTGGGACACCCACGTTACACTACATAAGTACACACATACACACCACACGCACACATTTTTACATAAATACACGCATACACACCCACACACATTTTTATTTTATTATATAGAATCAATGAAAAAAAAAGCTGCGTAACCCACGATGCGGAGCATCGTTCTTATAAGAGGGGGAGTGTCACGGTCCCACACGACTCCTATTCCCAAACCCAGTCTCACGCCCTCATATCAACCGTTTCCCACAGCTGTCACCTAAACCTAATCCTCCTTCCTAGAAACCCTCAGCAGAAACTAAATCTCCCTTCCCAGAAGTCCTCTCCAGCATCTCTCATTCTCTCTCTCTCTCTCATCTCTCCTGAGTCCCATTGTTCGCGAGCCCACGCGCTTCGCCATACTCGCGCGTGGCATCCCCTCCACCTTCCTAAGGCCCCTCCACTCAACCACGCTTCCTCCTGCTGGACCGAGAGCCAGCAGTCCATCCTAAAACCTCGAACAACTACGTGCACTCCCTCGCCAAGTCGAATTAGGAATAAAAGATCCAAATCAGAATAGTCCGTGTCTGAGTCAATCGTCTCCCGCGAAATCCTCAATCATCCGCTCGACCATCACACGAATTTATGGCTCACCATAATTTTTTTAACGGTTGAAAAAAAGCCGCTACGCTACATTGTAGCGACACTAATCAAAAGTGAGCTGATTTTTTTTTCAGATGTGACACAACCGCGTAACAGCTGGGACAACGACCGCGCGTATCGTGCGCAGGGCCTCCGCGGTAATGTGCATAACGGCGCCATTTTTTAATATTTTGAACGGAAATTTATTAACGTTATTCTTAAAGCCCTTTCTGACGTTATGTAAAAAATAACAATATTCCGACCCATACTTTCGAGTTCATTATTATTTTTTTTAATATGCCTATTTTTCGATCGGCCAAGGTGGCCAGACGCCTTAAAGTCTTTAAGAGGGGATATACATTTACAACGATCAAAAAATCAATTTCTTTTCTTTAAGGGATAACACCACTCTAGGAATTTGGAAAAATCGTTTTCATTTGTCTTCAATAATACTTTGGGGCCATAAAAACAATATGCAATTGGTATGCAGCGATTTTTTTTTAAGGTTGGATAGGTGTGTATACGTAAGGCAGGTTCGCAGTCACAAGAGCCTCGCGGTTGATATATCAGCGTGCGGGCTCTGAGTGCAGACGACGCGGGTTCGATCCCCGGTAGCCAAAGTCTTTTTTTTAATTAAACATATTTGAATTAAATATCATAAATAATGCCTGGTCAGGCGAGAATAGCTAAAGCGAGAGTAAGTTCGATTTTTAAAAAATATAAAATGAAGAAAAAAAATAGATTTAAAAAAGTCGATTAATCAGGGATCGAACCCGGACCGCAAGCATCGTCAATCCGTCACGCTGCCAACTCAGCCACGACGCTCATTGAGGATAGAAAAACATTTATGATACACGCTTATTCATAATGTTTACTGTCGAAAAAAAACGCCGTAACGACCGCGGCAAAGGCTCAAGATTTCTTTTTGAACCTTCCACGGTCGTTTCGGTGATTTACTTTTCAACGCGGTTCGTCGTTAATTTTTTTAACCCGCATTCTCGGCAGAAACGGCCAACCGAGAGAAAACAATTTTCTCGATACATGTTTTTCTCTTTGAAATTCATTTAATGCATATTCCAATCCGCAGTACGCAGGCTACAAGGGAATCTGCAACCTCGACAGAGGCAATGCACACAAAATCATATTCCCGAACTCGCCGCCGCGATTTAGCGCCATTTCCGAGGCACGCCGAAAAGGGGAGCGTTGTACATCTCCCTACTACATCTCCCTACTACTACGACCTACTCTGGTCTTATTACATCGGCCTCGGTTTCTTTGTCACTACTCTCTTCATAGTTCATGGCTTTACGGGTTCGGAATGTGGAGTATCGAGGTTCGGAACGTACGTCTGCCCCTTCGGGTGCATCAGCACTTGCCGGACCGTCGTCGCCATGTGTTTCGTTCGCATGGACTATTTCGTTTACATCAGGAGATACCCTGGTTTTTGTTTGAGAGCGGGTAACGACGTTTATTTTTTCGGACGCGGAAACTGGGTGAATTTCCACCTGAGTCGTGAAACTCGTGAGGTTTCTATTTCCACTGTCGTTATCGCTTGTTTCACATAACTGACGTGTTATATCTTGCAACACATCTGGTGAGGTTTCGACTTGGTTTTTCTCATAATGCGGGATAGTTTTTTTTCTTCTACCTTTTCTATTGGATTTCGTGGTAGTGCGTCCGCGTTCGAGTTCAATGGACCGGGTTTATACACGACGTCGTAGTCGTATTCGGAGAGTTTTAGTCACTACTTAACGGGTTATACGCAGTTAGAAATTTCAAAAAATCGATTTTTTATTGCATTTTCGGAATGTACAAATATGTGAGTATATTCCCGGAAAATTTCAAATCGATCCAGCGAATATCCTCGGAAATACACACACATTTGTAAGTATATGTGTGTATGTTAGTAATTTGTATTATATCCGAGAAACTTTAAACGCGTTTTTCTCAAAACGGTGTTTTCAAAGTCGGTGAGCACGATTTCTCAAAAACGGCTCAACCGATCGGTCTGCAATTTTAACACAACCTTGTCAGATATATTCTTTAGGTATTGATCGAAGGAATAAGATTTTCGATAATTATTTCTATTTTTTTCAACGTTTGAACGAAAAAAATTGGGTCGAAAATCGAAGTTGTTTCTTTGCGGAACCATCATTTTGTCAAAAATCAAAATTTCGACTATTCTTTCGAACAATACCTGGATTCATCTATCGCCTAAAATAATCTTTTTGGTTTTTCCATTTTAGATAATCCACACCGGAGATACTTTGCTCACCGCCGGACACTTTTTTCGGGGACCTCCAGGAGACTTCCTACAGGAGCAATGTTAATGAATATTTTCGAAAATAAAAAATGCCCATCTAAAGCTAAAAGATGCCACTACGCTGCCTAATACTTTTCGTTTTGCCCAAATGAAATCCTTTTCCAGAAAAAAATCGTGAAAAAAACGATCTTTTTGGCCTTGCAAGTGCGTATAACGCTGTAAGAACGCGCGCGTTTGCGTCCTTGGCTGTTTATCAAACTAGAAGTTTATTATCGGTGACGAGAGTGAATTTTCTACCGTAAATGTAGGGCCGAAAGGCTTTTACACTGTGAATGATCACTATTGCTTCTTTCTCGTATGTGTCATAACATAGGGCTGCGCCGCGCGATACGCACGACGTATACGCTATGGGTTTATCTTTTCCTATTTCCCCTTGTGATAGGACTCTGCCTAAGGCGTAGCCGGAAGCATCTGTCGTTATGATAAACGGTTTATTGAAATCGGGGTACTGCAGAATAGAAGCTGCGCATAATTTGTTGTTGAGAATATCGAAGGCTGTCTGTGTTTCGTCAGTCTATTCGAAGTTGGTTTTGTCTTCTAACAAGGAACATCCCTTAGGTGATACCCTTCGATTTTGTAGAAATTTAGATATGTTATAAAACACCGAAAAGTAAGCGATACGTATTTTTTTTATCTGCGAAAAAACGGTTCTGAGGGCTGAAACGCACCCTCAAACATGGGAATGTTTTTCGTTTTTCGTCGATAACGTTTTAACGGTACAAGATATTTAAAAAAATCAAATTCCAACAATGTTTATTTTTTTGTGCGATATACATTGGAGATGAGAACGATAACGTTTTCGACGAAAAACGAAAAACACCGATATCTTCGAGGATTCGTTTCACGCCTTAAAACCGTTTTTCCGCCGATAAAAAAATACGTATCACTTACTTTTCGGTGCTTTATAACATATCCAAATTTCAACAATATCGAAGGGTGTCACCTGAGGGATGTTCCTTGTAAGAGACGGGTTAGAGGTTTTGCGATTTTTTAAAAGTCTTTAATAAACGTGCGATAGTAACCGGTTAAGCCCAAGAATTGGCGAATGTTCTTAACGTTTTTTGGAATCGGGAATTCTTTTACTGCCGATTATTTGTTTGGATCTGGTTTGAGCCCGTCTTTACCGATTATGTGTCCGACGTAACTCACTTCTGGTCTAGGGAACCCGCATTTGTCTGGTTGTAACTTGAGGTTGGCTTTAAGCAAACGTTCCATCAGATCCTGAATCTTTTTACCGTGTTCCTCTAGATCTCTGGCGTGGATAACGATATCGTTGAGATAAACGAAAAGGGATACTCCTTGGAGTCCGCTCAGTACGATATCCACTAAGCGCTGGAAAGTCGCCGGGGCATTTGTGAGCCCAAAAGGCGATCTTGAAAATTCGTAGTGCCCGTGAGGCGTAGAGAAAGGGGTTTATGGTTTGTCTTTGGGGTTCATTTCGATCTGATGGAAGCCGGATGCTAAATCCGAGACTGAGAAGTAGGTTGCGCGCCTTAGCTGATCCAGAATATCGGTAATATTTAGTAACGGGTATGAATCACCGATTGTTTTTTCCTTTAAGGCTCGAAAATCAATTACCATCCGCCAACGTTTGTTACCGTTGGAGTCTGGTTTTTTCGGCACTATCTAAACAGGACTATTGGTCGGAGATTTCGAGTGGCTTATTACCCTTTGAGCGCTTGGGGGAACCTGTACTGTTTGGTGTTGATCGGTAGGTCAGTAGGTCATCGGCAGTCGCCGGCGTAAACACCCTTACGGATTTTTAAAGGCGGGATATACCCTTGCTTTAAGGCAGTAGTCTGATCTAGAAATTTGACAAAATCGATTTTTCTTCATTTTATTATTCCTTAGACCTTTCTTAATACGCTCGTGAAAACCGTTTATTGATATTTCAAAAAATAGCAGTATAATAGAAATTATAAGCAAGCCGCGCGCAAACCTCATTTAACGGTATCAAAACTTTGAACGCGTTCATCTCAGAAATATGTTTTTCAAATCGGCGTCCACGATATCTCGATAATTAATTGACCGATCGAACCCAAATGTTGCACATACCTTCGGTAGCCTCTTTCTGAGGTCTGGTAGCAGAATTGAGTCGAAAAATAATTTTGCCCACATTTTATGACTCGTCGAATACCCGAAAATGTATGAAATATCGTCAATCAAAGTTTAACAGGCCGCCATTTTGTAACAATTTTTTTTAAAGTACTAATTATGCTACCAGTGCTCAGAATACTCATACAGATTGAGAGTATTTTTTTTTTCGGATGCATACAACATCACCCAGAGTGGGCGCCGATTGAGGCGGTTTTCGGCGGACCATGTTGTAAAAAAAGAAAAAAACTACATGAAAATATTTAAATTAATTTTTTTTAAATGTAGATACCTTCTCAAAGGAACAATAAATACATATGTAAAATTGCATCAAGACAACTTCAACGGTTTAAAAGTTATTCCAACCCAAAAATGACGTCAAAAAAATTGGTCTAGACCAGACTACTGCCTTAAGGTGCGGTTTTTGATCCTCATGTGGAAAGAGGTTTCCGAACGCGCGGGGATTTCTACTACTTCGACGGGTTTGTTTGGTTTCTCGAAAGGCCATGCCTCGTCTCCACACTCGAAACATTCTGTTTCGTAGTGTATTTTGGATTTTGATTCGTAAAAGAACCGGGGCCCTAACAACCGGGGGTAAGGAAGTGGTACCTCATCTGGTATGATATGAAAAAGCGTTTCGAAATCGAACACGCGAAGTAGCACGCTTCCTAGCGCGAAGACCGGTAGCGCAGATATTCCCTTTAGTTTGATAATATCTTGATCATCGATTCCTACCATATTTGTGGTGTATGCTTTCTTAATTAAGTTGGGGATGGCACCGCTGTCTGGAAGCATCGACACTTGACCCTTTTTCGGTAGTGTTCCTATACACACTGAGGGTAATGTGCCGAAATCTTCCGAAGTTATTGAGTAAGTTGGATATTGACGCTCGGAGGCATTGTGGAAGCGACGTTCGTCGGACGCGTTGGAGTCGGGAAACGGTTCGGCGCGTTCGTCCGAGAGATCTTCGACTCGTTTCCCGGCTAGGTTCGCGAGTTGTTATACTCGCGAGCGCGACAATTTTCTAAAACGTGATCTGCTCGTTTGCAGTACCGACAAACGGGTTGGTCGGAGTTAGACGCTTCGGTTTTTAATTGAAAACATTTATCTGCCGTATGGCCGATTTTCTTGCAGATTTAGCGTTGTGGACCAGCCGACCGACGTTGCCAGTCGCACGAGAAGTTTGTGGGCTTGCCTCGTGAAGGACATTTATCGGCTGTATGCCCTGAATTTTTATCCTGGCAGGTTGTGCGGGAATTGCGATCGGTGTAGCATCGATCCGCAGTGTAGCTAATTTTTTTCAGATCTGGCATGTGACAGGCTTTTGTTCGTTTGGTTTGTTCCTACATTGATCGGCACTGTGACCTTGATTTTTACATATTTGACACGTAACAATCGCGAGTCGGCAAGCTTCGGGCGGATGGTTGTCTGTTTTGCAGACGTTACAGATCTTAACGGACTTTGTCTGAACGGGTTTTTCGGGTCTGATAGAGGATTCATGTCACTGTTTTCGTGATGCGATTTCGCGCTTAATTTGTATGGCGTAGTCGATCGCGGTTGTGACGTTGTCGCACGGAGGAAGTCGTTGTTCGATTTCTTCCGTTAGACCGCGTTTGAGGAGTTTGAGGAAATACTTGTCTATCGTTTTCTTAAATGCCTCATCTTCCGTTCCATCATTGCTCAGTTTTCGCGCCTCAACTATTTCTCTTGCCTTCCTCCTGATTTTTGCGGAAAAATCTATGACCCTATCGCCAGTTGCTTAAAATATGTTACTGAGCTCTCTCAACAATTGCATTTCGGATTTGGTGGGTGCTTATATTTTTTTGAGAAAATTTACGAGTTCTACTACTGTCTCGAATTTTGTCCCGTGAATAGCTTCTCGGGCTTGATTTTTGAATTTGTTTCTTATCAATTTTGCAAGATATTTTTTCGCTTCGGGGGGAAGCATGTTTTTTGCGTCTTCGCATCTCGCTATGAATTCTGATAAGGGGATATTTTTTCCCGTCGAACTCCGGGACGCAGATAATGGCATCTTTTAGGGATGTTAGCTGATTTCTCCTAGCGACATGGTTACTTTTGATCTTCGTATTTTCGGGGCAAATCTAATTTTGTTATCGGTCTTTTTGTAGGAGGTTTGAGGCCAGACACTAATTTAGCGTTGGAACTTCTTGTTGAATATCCCGATTGTTCTGGTGGGTCTTCAGTAACGTTTATATTTCATGAGCTTGTTGCTGATACGTCTCCAGACATTGGACTAATTAGCACATTCCCTTTTTATAATCTCGGACGAGCCGCTAAAAATTAATATGTTACATCCGGAAGGGACGCGAGCATAATATTTTTGTTTCCCCTCTTTGTTGCCAGCGCAATAGCACGGGATGAGGATAAAAAGGGGTAGTACGTCGGAAATAATAGAATAAAGGAATTGACGCGATATTTCGGTATTGAGGAATAATTCGATAAGCTCATTTAAATTTAACCGACGTTTATTACAAATGGATAGTCGAATTTAAATGTGGCTTAATAACAATAGAAGAGTAATACAGAGAAATAACAGAATGATGCGGTTTGCTTAGCTGTGTATATGTTCGTTGGTGCGCGTAGCTGTGTATATGTTCGCTCGTACAGTCGTGTGCGTTCGCTCATAAAGTATCGGTTGACGCTCGTAAGACGAAGGGCCCTCGCTGGTACCCTGATGCGCTCGCTAGTCAAGTGGTGGGTAACACTTGCACAAGTTTTCGGTCGGCGCGGTGATATATGTGTCTATAGTATATGTGTACGGTAACAGGCACTTGATGCTCTATACGAATGCACGGAGTGGGGCACGGATTTTGGACCGTTTACGCGAACTGAGAATCGAAGTTATATGTAGTAACTCGAAGGAAAATACTCGCAATAAAACTGTTAGTACGCTGATCGGATTTAAACTCGATAAAAGAACTTGGAGATGATTGTCGGGAGATTTGATCTGAACGCGCTGGAAACTGTTGGAAGACTGCTTCAGGAAGGACGTCTTTCTGATATGAAAATTCAAAATTCAAGTCAAGCGCATGGAGTACAGAGTTCGATATCTGAGACCTAAACATGCGCATGGTTGTGTTATGTCAATTTATGGCTATGGTGACTTCTCATATCGAGAAGTTTGTATATCGGACTACGCTGCGAGACCGGATGTTTTATTATTTAGTCGGAGTTATAAGTTCGTCGAAGCCGTCTAGTCTAGTTATGTTCAAATAATCTAGGGTCGATGCTTCTCTTGGTCACCATGCGGATGGGTCGACGTAGGATTTTTGGAGCTTGTTGATCGAGCTGATGGTTAGTGTTTCGTTCGACAGCTCTTCATGGAATATGCGCCTGAGATCGTGTTCTTGTTGACTGTCAATGGGATAGGAAAAGTTTATGACTGACGGTGCTGCTATCATGCATATATCGCTGTGGGTTGAATATGCGTGCGAAACGTACGCACGTTCCTTTTTACGCTGTTACGCGTCTTATTCTTAGATTTATACATGTATAATAATAAGCTTATAACAGCAATTAAGGATATGGGGAATAACCGAAAGAAAGCACATTCGCTAGAATGTAACAATATTTAAAAAAAAAAATTTTGATACGGCCAAAATTAAAAAATACGATCCTCATGACCTAATCAATTTGGTAACGGTTCGTCAGACGCCCAAATGGCAAAGAACTTTTTTGTTCAGAATGATGGCATGTATTCGGAACTCAGAGATCGGGTGGTTGACCTGGGACACCCTGTATACTACATTTGTCGTGCCAAATATTAAGGGAAGGTTCAGCCTTGTTGGGCCAAAAAATGTTCGATTTTTCACCAATGTTTTACGCGGAAAGTATTAAATATAGAATGTTGATATTTGGTATGTTGACTAAGCATTCTTTATTGAACATCAAACTATTTGTTAAAGTTTGACAAAACATGGCGGGGGAAGTGGGAGGAGCCACGTATGTCGGTGCGTGGACGATGACATTCTTCGCTTGCGGAAGTCCTAAGTCCCGGACAGATGATCTGAAGCAAACAAATGAAACATATTTTTACTTTGTACAATATTGTGTATAAGTACCCTAGAATCAAAAAGAAAAATTGAAAAATAAAAAATTAGTGAGCAAAAAACTGCAAACATTTTTGGGAAAAAAAACAAACTTCCTTCCAATCGCTCACAATTTTTTTATTTTTCAATTTTTCTTCTTGATTCTAGGTTCTTTTTCATCTGCCGATGAAAGTGAAACGAAAGTTGTGTTTAAAAAATCGTTTTAAAATCGCTAAGTGAACGAGATCATGCACACCACACGTTCGTTGAGCAACTTTAATATTTTTTTAGTTATAGAGAATTGGTGTAACTATATATTCAAACTCATAGATTTAAAAATTAACATCAATGATCAATTAGTCCGTTGTAACTAATAGTTATATTTAAAAAAAAACATTTTATTAGTAAAAAGTTATCAAACGAATAACCTCACTTCGAAATTAAAATCATGTGCTGTGAACGTAATTAATGTAGTGTTTCGTTCTTAAAGTTTTGGCTCCCTAAAATTTTTATGATATTGGAGCACACCACTGTAACTTCCCATTTTCGACCGTTTTCTATAGATAAAAATAATAAAGTAATAAAATACATGGTCAAAAGAACTTTTAGGCTTTACATGGTATATGTAAAATATGTAAAAAAATTATTAAATAATATTAATCCTGGTACTAAGACTGAAATATTTTCGTTTATTATATTAGTTTTAGCAGTCGAATACGGGGGAAATAAAAAAATAATTTAAAACATAGGGACGCGTTTGAAAAAAGGTTCGTTTTTTCGACTATAATTTTCATATAAAGAGTGATATATTTTTTTACGATTTTCAATTGAGTAAAAAAAGCGCTCTTATTTGACTGTTAAAGTAATCTAAGAAGCTATACTTAAAATTTCAAGTCGATAAGAAGAAAATTGATCGAGTTTTGCTGCGTACTGATTTCAAAAACATGGTTATGAGAAAAACGCGTTTGAAGTCAACAGTTTTATCGCCGCTTCAGCTGATGACATTTTTTCCCCGTAATCTAATGCCACCTGTTGGTAGAAAATAAAACTATTTTTAATCACTAACTTTTTTCCCAACAATAATAGGCTTACAAGAGTCGACCTACCAGCGTGGGACCGCCGAAGACGCTTTTCAGCGCTTGCAGCAATGACACTATAGGGAAAGAGTCCAATCTCCGTATTCTGGCCCGTCCGTAGAAGTGTCCTGAAATAAGATTCCGCATAAGCGGTGCTGCGGAAGCTAATGACCATGTGCTGTATATACATGTATGATTTGCGCATGTATTGTTATCAGCTGTACGTGTTGTTATTAGCTGTCACAGAAGATGAAAATTTTAAATTTCTTAACCTCAACTCATTGTATAAATAACTTTTGTGTAGCTGTAGTAGTGCCTTAAGACGTTTATACATTTAAGTCATAGTGCAATTATCCACCTAATTACGAAAAAAGCACCTAAAAATTTCTATAAACATGTATATCAGAGGTAAATATAAATTCTATTCCAATGTGGTCAGGTGGCCGAGATTAGAGTGTGTAAAGTATGTAGAAAATGTCAGTGACTGGTACATGCGAATGTAAATTGCAACATACCACTGTGTCAAGTGTAGTGCTTCACACGAAACCAGAAAATGAACTTTAAATAACTCATCAGATAAACAGCTCCGCCGCTATGCAAATTGCAATAACCTAGATCACCCAGTCAACTATATGTGATGCCTCTACTACAAGTTCATATACAAACGCTCATAAAGTGAGACACATTAGACAATTAGACATAAGACACATTAGATACAATTAGACATTAGACACATTAGACACAAATGACAACTCATCAAAATAATTGAAGCGATACACAAATCATTTTACATTTTATATTTATTAAAATAATATCAAGACTCAAAGATGCTGATAATAATAGCCCAAAGTCTACAATCTAATTACTACTAAGATGCGTTTGTTTGTTAAGTTTAATTTTACGCACAATATCAAAAAACTGTATAGCACCGCGCGAGGTACCGGTTTCGATTCTCGCCTCGTAAATTTTTTTTATAACTGAAATTATTTGTTTTGATTAAAATTATTTGTTATGCCGTCTATCGGTAAATTAGTTTGATTGTTGATTACATTTGTTATAAGGATCATAATAACGCAAATAAAAATAGTAATAATTCCTCAATGCAAATAACTTTAATGTGTTTATTGATGGTTGATGGTTTTTTCGAACTATCAAAAATGCTTTATAAAAATTATTTACAAAGTCGTAATAAACTCTTCGTAATTAAAAAAAATTTAAGTACCTTGTAAAAATGATCATGCCACTTATTACAATAAACTAATTAGACGCAATCATACACCAACTCCCTTGTCCGAAACTCTTTAAAAGTCGCCGTCGCATAC
Organism: Ophion ellenae; assembly: GCA_963210295.1. Classification (NCBI taxonomy): domain Eukaryota; kingdom Metazoa; phylum Arthropoda; class Insecta; order Hymenoptera; family Ichneumonidae; genus Ophion; species Ophion ellenae. The sequence continues at coordinate 10,299,385 of OY723386.1, read as the reverse complement.
AAACAATCTTAATGTACGATAAGTGTTTTTTTTTTCAAGCGTCAACAATTGCCGCCATAACAGTGAGTTTTGCCCTGTGCACTGGCTGTATTACTATATTTTTGGCACACTAACGACACGAACGACGCCTACGGGCCGTATTTAACACCATGTTTCAGGATGAATTTACGGACGTTTCTTATACCGTTTCTCCATACGAAAATTGACTCCTTCCCTATAGTCTCCTTGGCTTGGAGACTCCCCTCAAAATAGCTCAAAATCCACTTCAAAACCGTTTTTCAGCTATAAACGAATATACATAATATTTTTTAAGGTTTAAAGGATGTTTAAAAAAAATTCCAAAGAAACGATTTTTCGAAATTTTTACAGCAGTGTTTTCCCGTAATAATAAGATTAGAGCTCATTCACACTACATCGTCAGCCGCCTCCGGCAGTAGGGAATTTGTAGGTAATTTTACTTTTTTTCTCCTGCATTTACGACCCTCTAAATTGAGTTAAAAACTCATGGTCCATTCGCTGTCATTAAACAGTCTAATTTTTAATCATTATTTTCTTGTTTAAACGTTGAGCAACCGCCGCTGAATTTTGTTTATAGTCATTTTTAAATACTTCTCTATGCCGTGTAAAAATTCTATTTTTCGGCGGATTTTTATGTATTGTGTATGATCTTATTAATATATTGATTTATTGTCGCGTCTCTTGATCGTAACTGATATGATTTACTGCCTCTAGGTTATGTGTATACACGATGAGCGCGACACGCAGCTCGGACCGTGCAGGTTCGCGACAGGATGAACGTAGAAATGCGCAGGCGCAGGCTATGGGTTCGAGGCCAGCAGCGACGCCTAGGCGGCGGTCATATATGGTCCCATCTCTAACTCAAGGGTTAGATAGGAGTTCGGTCTCCTGTCTCTACTCTTCTTGGTCTCGAGCACGGTCTTACACACCGGTCTGGAAACGATCTCGAATTGTAGTGATGGGGTTAGGTCGAATTTTGTAGACATTATTAAATATTGTAGTGGCCGCTAGAGTCGCCGGTGTAGGGATACCCGCTTAAGGCTAGCATCGACCAAGCTCGCCGAGTCGAGTCGAAATGAATCGCAATTATTCGACTGAATATTATTTCCATTAACTATGGAACAGCGTCGATTAGCGACGAACCGTAGTGCAGCGAGGCGAATCACCCGCGTGCATCGCTCGTCAGGCGAATTTCTGCCGCGACGCGTTCAGGGTCGCCTCGGCGCGCCTCAATCGACGCGGGGAAGAGGATGCGTGCTAATCAAGTCTACATGCCGTTTACAGGTATTCCGTTTTTGGTTCGTGAGTTTTCGAAATGAACGAAGAAGTGTTGATATCTGTTGTACAAAAATATTCAGAATTGTATAATCCTGAAGATCCCCGTCATCACGACGACCTGCGTCGGATGAATAGATGGGAAGGAATGGCGGTAATTATTAATTGAACCCGTAAGTTATGTATTAACATGATTATTTATTAATAGGTATAAAATGTTGCAACAGTTATTAGGTATGATGATGAAATCCTCTCCTTACAACATTTGTTTGCCGTGGAACTGAGCCTGTATCAGACATAAAATATTTTTTAAATTTCTCTCGAATTCCGAATACGACTTGAGATGCATTGCCTCCAAATTTGGTAAATCTACTAATCCGTTATGTATTATATTTTCCCTCAAATCTTCTTCTAACCAATGTGTCGTGCTATTTCTCAAAAAGTTATGGAAACAACATATACCCGCGACTACAATCTTATCATGTTCAGGAATCAAAGACGATCGTCTTTCGTATATTCTAAACCTTCTTGCGAGTATACCAAAAGCATTTTCACTGACGCGACGAACCTTACTTAGACGATAATTAAAAACTTTTTTCCCTTCATTATTTATGGTTTGTTTACCGGGATATGGCCTCATTGAACATCTTTGCAACGGGAAAACCGCATCCCCAATAATCACGTGGGACATGGATTCCTCTGTACCTGGTAGGCATGCATCTCTAGGAACATTTAATATATTTTGTGTCAGTGATTTTCCTAAAGCAGAGTTTACAAATATGCAGCCATCGGAATTCGGTCCAAGACCACCGACAGTCAACTATTATCTATTTTGCGAAAAAACGACCAAAGAACGACGTGAGGGTAGGTCGCTTTTTGTAAACAATTTTAAATATTGTAGTGGCCGCTAGCGTCGCTCCTATAGGGTTACCCGCTTGGGCGAGGGACGGCGGTTACGGGGGGGGGGGGGGGGGATTTCTGTTGCAGTTTCACCCGCGGACTTACCAATATAAGGGCGCGTTCACATTGGGGTCTATTGTGGCAACATAAATCAATTCATGTACGGGGTGGTTTATCCCCTTAAGGTTGTTGTACACAAAAATACGTAAACTTGAATTTTTATCCCCCTTAAAAATGATACCGGTTTTATTCATTTTCATGCAACCCTCCTAAGTGTGGGGTAACCCCACGATTAAATTTGTTTTCAATACTTCTATAATGGATTTTGCATTGCGTTTCATTCGAAAAAAAACGTTCTTCAGATCATCATTCATTCAGATCGGTGGACTGCTCGTGGGTGAAACTGCTAAATCACCCCTCGTCATGCCTTTCTTTAAGGGATGGTTTAAAGGGAGACCGTTAAAACCGTTTTTCTGCAGATAAAAAATGCGTGTCTAATAGCTGTTAATTGTCCGAGGGAAGTAGCAAATATATGCCCAAGGGGAAATGAAAACACAGGGCCTCGTGGCCAACACGAGTAGCGATCATGGAGTTTATCAAGACTAGAATTATACTAAGTTTGAACTATAATGATAATAACGGTGACAAATATACACGGCTCGCGTGAGACTAGCTTCTCGAGATTATCGCAACGCGGTGGTACCCTTTTTCGCACCCGATGATACACGTTTCGCGTTACTCCAACTTTTCGGAGTCCCGACCGACCGCGGGCATCTCCTTACTCCTCTCTCTCTCTCTCTCTCTCTCTCTCCCTCCCTCCCCCGAGACAAGCACATAACACCCTACTACCGAAAGCTCAAATGGTTGAAAGTAGCAGAACGACGCTCATACCACCTGGGATCATTTGTCTTCACGACTCGCTTACACGGGGCACCTCCTTACCTGCACCACCGCATATCGCAACCCGCGCGAATCACACCGCGCGCGACCCGGCAACTGGTGCAAGACATCGATTGCGCGACCCTCTCTTCCGGACCGAGACTTTTCGAAAGTCCTTTACCGTGGCTGCGTGCTCTCTCTGAAACTCGCCGCCCATCAAGTTACGTCAAATGCGGTCTGCCGAGGATTTCAAGTCTGGTCTTCGAGTGGCCCTACTAGCTAATACCTAGCCATCCGTTGAAAACGCTACCTTCACCGCCAAACTGCTTCACCCTCGCATCAACCACTCGCCGAACTCTTTCATTTTTCTATAAACTGTAACTGTACACTATGTGTTCTAACACTCCTAAAACATGCACGGTACTCTCAGGGGACTCCAGTCCTAGAGTACGAAATAAATGACTCTCTCTCTCTCTCTCTCTCTCTCTCTCTCTCTCTCTCTCGCTACGAAACGTACGCGCTTCCTCTCTCGTGTCTCACGACCGCTCCTCCGCTATGTGCCTTCTTTGCGCTCCCTCGCTCGCTGGGCGGATGCGCCGCTATGCCTCTCGCGACCCGCCACTTTTCGCGGCAAATTTAAACTATCCCTAGCGTAGTCGCTACCACCCGTCCATCCTGACTAGCGCTCGTCCTCGAGCGGTCACATGACCCTACCCTTTTGACGAGCAAGATCCATTATTCGACCTCGTAATCTCCTAAATGGCGGGGTTTTTGTCGGACCCGCTGCGGCCGTTTCGCCTCTTCGCTCGGCCTTTCTTCTCCGTCGTCGCAAGGTAACGACGCCTTTTCAGTCTCAGCTGTTCCGTCGTCGCTGCAGATGTTTGAGTCGACGCTGTCCGCGTCATCGGCACCCAGTGGCCCTCGTGGCGGCGTCTCGTCGCCTTCGATCTCGTTGCTGCTGTCGTCGGATTCTCCAGCTTCCGGCGTCCATAGCTAGAGTTGACTGGCATGCGCGGTTGATGCGTACCGCCGTCCACCTGTCGCAGGTCGAAGATCGCACACGTGATAGGTATCTCCAGCTAGTCGTTTGAGGATTACCAGCGGTCCGCGATATTTAGCCTGCAACTTCGTGGATTCCCCGGTCGCTCGTGGTGCAGCCTTCATGAATACGAGGCATCCCTCCTCAAAGTCGACGTTTTTCAACTGCGTTCTGTCGTAACGCTTCTCTAACGTCACGGCTTCCTGCCACTTCGTGATTTTCTGTCTTACCTCATTTCGCAAGGTCTGCGGGTCCACGTACCGTAAACTTTGTTAAATGATCGACTATTACGAAAATATATTTGTTTCCGCGATCGCTGGTTTTGAATGGCCCCAGGTGGATAATGTGAATCACTTCGAACGATCGACGTCCTGGCGGTATCGGATGTAGGACTCCATCCTGACGTCCTACCTCAGGTTTGTGCGCGAGGCACTCGATGCACGCTCCTATATGCCGTCGCACGTAGGCTTTAATCAAGAAGACTAGAGGTAAGGAGTACGAACGCCTACGGCCAGAGATTAGTAGGGAGATGCACAACGCTCCCCTTTTCAGCGTGCCTCGTAAATGGCGCTAAATCGCGGCGGCGAGTTCGGGAGTATGAATTCGTGATCATCGCCTCTGTCGAGGTTGCAGATTCCCTTGTAACCGCGTGAGTCCGTGATCACCGCTCAAGTCGGTATCGCAGTCAGCGTGAACACGAATGGGTACCTCGGTGGGGCAAAAGTCTCTGCCCCTCGCTCACTCGAGAGGCGAACGGAGCGCGGTTTTCCGTCCGATCGAGCTCGACATATAAGGGTGACAATTATAATATGGCCATGCTTATTTTGAGGGCCTTGCGCGAAGATTTTGGGTCTGAAAAAATATGATTTTGAATGGTTTTTCGAGCCTTTTTCGAAAAAAAATACGGCAGGTTTTTGTCTTGAAAAATGTACGCCAGAAGGAATAAGGCATTGCGAAAAAAACGCAAAATACATTCCGAGCACATGAGATTCAAGTTTTTTAAATTCCGAATACAATGCACCCCGGAAAACTTGATTTGCGCCTGCCATCATGGTGGAAAAAAATTGTTAAAAATACGCCGTAAAGTGGCAATTTGCGTGGAACAAGCGATTTAAGTCAGACGCGATCGTGCTATGGGATGTCCTAGCTTGGTACGTCACAGCTGCAACTTCCGAATGTTCGGCTGTCACAAGAAGGTGGTTGAGAATCCCTTGACCCGCGAATGAGCTAAGGGATCTGAATTTGTACCCATCCGAGTCCATTGCAGAGAATATGGTCGATTTCGAAAAAGTTCGAAAATTCCATGTACTGCAAATAATATTTTGAATAATTTGGAATTCGTTTCCAGCTCTTGGACACATCATTTTGAAGAAAAACTTTAACACGGATTAGGGAAAATTTACAGACTTTTTCCTATTACGCGTATTATTTTTCCCACATTCCTTACTACGAGCATTGCGTGAGCGTGTGCGTGCATGAGGATGCACGTGTGCACACGCGCGTGTGCGTAATGTGGACATTTGCCACGTTTCGAGCGCGCTCTGAACTCGGGTTCGGAGAGCACGCTACGCGGTTCGGTCCGGACGCATCGTCAAACGTCAAAACGCGTTATTTGACGTTTCGGATTAGTCAGCTGATATTGTCAGCTGATACCAGCTTGGATATGCAGATTTAGCGCACACACTTCGAACTGTCGTCGAAAGGCCAAATTTGACGCGTGATTTGACGTTTCATCAATCGTCTGCTATTAATTTCTGACATCTTGGGCAAATAGGGAGCACGCGCGTTGAAGGTTTGCCGAAATGCACTGTTTGGCGCGTGATTTGATATGACGTGATATCGCCGGCCATGATTGTTTGCCATTTTGGATGTGCAAAATCATGATTCGAGACGGCGAGCGATTATCTCTAGAGTTATTTAACATTCCGATTCAAATAAAAATCTACAGTACGTGTCTTTGTCTTTTTTTGCGTTCCCAAGACGTAAATGAAAACACAACAACGTACTGGAAAAAGGTGTTTTTAATGATTCATTGAAAAGTACCGAACATCGGAACAAAAACAAGTTTGGTATTTTTTTCAGACAAGTTGACCGTGCCTCTACCTGGAGCGCCGATTCGATTTCTATCTCCGCAATAAATAATTAATACGTGTCTGCGATGGTTCTGAAGGCGTAAACCAGTAATTCCATAATGATGATTATGGTTCTGGGGGATGGGTTCGGAAATCCCCGATATGACTGTCCCGAGCTTATGTTCGCTTTTACCTTACTTTCGGTTATTTTGCGTCAAAGGGTATCGAGACGCTCGGTGGACGGTTTCAAGCGCATTTGTTGATTGACAAAGGTAAAAGCAATGATGATGGTGGATCTGGAGAATTCGATACGCCACATGGACGACGATTATAAGCGCATTTATTAATAAAAATAAAAGCAATGATTGTGATGATTCTGGTGTACCCGATTGGACATGCCTGATATGACGGAATCGAGTTCTTCTCTACTTTTACCATTCTTTCAGTCATATCGCATCGAATAAAATGACGAAGATTTGGGGATGATAACAGGCGCAATTGTTAATAAACAAAGGTAAAATCAATGATTGTGTCGTTTCTGGGTGACCCAATTGGACAGGCCTGATATGACGGCATCGAGTTCTTCTCTGCTTTTACCTTTCTTTCTCTCATATCGCGTCAAATACACTGACGACGATTTAAAGACGATTACAGGCGGATTTGTTAATTAAAAAAGATAAAAGCAATAATTGTGCTCATTCTGGGAGACCCGAATGGACATTACTAACATGACGGCATCGAGTTCTTCTTTGCTTTTACCTTCATTTCTGTCGTATTGCTTCAAATACAATGACGACGATTTGAGGATGATTTCAGGCGCATTTGTTAATAAAAAAAGGTAAAACCAATGATTGTGATGAAGCTGGGGAACCCGAATGAATATTACTAATATGACGGCATCGAGTTCTTCTCTGCTTTGACCTTTGTTTCTGTCGTATCGGATCAAATACAATGACGACAATTTGTGGATGATTTCAGGCGCCTTTGTTAATAAAAAAAAGGCAAAAGCAATAATTGTGATGAATCTAGGGGACCCGACTGGGCATTGCTAATATGACGGCATCGAGTTCTTCTCTGCTTTTACCTTTATTTCTGTCATATTGGATCAAATAAAATGACGATGACTTAAAGATGATTACAGGCGCATTTCTTAACAAACAAAGATAAAAGCAATGATTGTGCAAATTCTGGAAGACCAGAATGGACATTGCTAATATGACGGCATCGAGTTCGTCTCTGCTTTTACCTTTATTTCTGTCGTATCGCATCAAATACAACGACGAGGATTTGAGGATGATTACAGGCGCATTTGTTAATAAACAAAGGTAAAAGCAATGGTTGTGTCGATTCTGGGGGACCCAATTGGACAGGCCTGATATGACGGCACCGAGTTCTTCTCTGCTTTTACCTTTCTTTCTGTCATATCGCATCAAATACACTGACGACGATTTGAAGACGATTACAGGCGCATTTGTTAATAAAAAAAAGATAAAAGCAATAATTGTGCTCATTCTGGGGGACCCGAATGGACATTACTAACATGACGGCATCGAGTTCTTCTCTGCTTTTACCTTTATTTCTATCATATTACTTCAAATACAATGACGGCGATTTGAGGATGATTCCAGGCGCATTTGTTAATAAAAAAAAGGTAAAAGCAATAATTGTGATGAATCTAGGGGACCCGACTGGGCATTGCTAATATGACGGCATCAAGTTCTTCTCTGCTTTTACCTTTATTTCTGTCATATTGGATCAAATAAAATGACGACGATTTAAGGATGATTACAGGCGCATTTCTTAACAAACAAAGATAAAAGCAATGATTGTGCAAATTCTGGAAGACCCGAATGGACATTGCTAGTATGATGGCATCGAGTTCTTCTCTGCTTTTACCTTTATTTCTGTCATATTGGATCGAATAAAATGACGACGATTTAAGGATGATTACAGGCGCATTTCTTAACAAAAAAAATAAAAGCAATGATTGTGCAAATTCTGGAAGACCCGAATGGACATTGCTAATATGACGGCATCGAGTTCTTCTCTGCTTTCACCTTTATTTCTGTCGTATCGCATCAAATACAACGTCGAAGATTTGAGGATGATTACAGGCGCATTTGTTAATAAAAAAAGATAAAAGCAATAATTGTGCTCATTCTGTGGGACCCGAATGGCCATTGCTAACATGACGGCATCGAGTTCTTCTCTGCTTTTACCTTTCTTTCTGTCATATCGCATCAAATACACTGACGACGATTTGAAGACGATTACAGGCGCATTTGTTAATAAAAAAAGATAAAAGTAATAATTGTGCTCATTCTGGGGGACCCGAATGGACATTACTAACATGACGGCATCGAGTTCTTCTCTGCTTTTACCTTTGATTCTGTCATATTGCTTCAAATACAATGACGACGATTTGATGATGATTTCAGGCGCGTTTGTTAATAAAAAAGTTAAGAGCAATAATTGTGCTCATTCTGGGGGACCCGAATGGACATTGCTAACATGACGGCATCGAGTTCTTCTCTGCTTTTACCTTTCTTTCTGTCATATCGCATCAAATACACTGACGACGATTTGAAGACGATTACAGGCGCATTTGTTAATAAAAAAAGATAAAAGTAATAATTGTGCTCATTCTGGGGGACCCGAATGGACATTACTAACATGACGGCATCCAGTTATTCTCTGCTTTTACCTTTATTTCTGTCATATTGCTTCAAATACAATGACGACGATTTGAGGATGATTTCAGGCGCATTTGTTAATAAAAAAAGGTAAAAGAAATGACTGTGATGAATCTGGGGAACCCGAATGAATATTACTAATATGACGGCATCGAGTTCTTCTCTGCTTTTACCTTTATTTCTGTCATATCGCATCGAATAAAATGACGAAGATTTGGGGATGATAACAGGCGCATTTGTTAATAAACAAAGGTAAAAGCAATGGTTGTGTCGATTCTGGGGGACCCAATTGGACAGGCCTGATATGACGGCATCGAGTTCTTCTCTGCTTTTACCTTTCTTTCTGTCATATCGCATCAAATACACTGACGACGATTTGAAGACGATTACAGGCGCATTTGTTAATAAAAAAAGATAAAAGTAATAATTGTGCTCATTCTGGGGGACCCGAATGGACATTACTAACATGACGGCATCCAGTTATTCTCTGCTTTTACCTTTATTTCTGTCATATTGCTTCAAATACAATGACGACGATTTGAGGATGATTTCAGGCGCATTTGTTAATAAAAAAAGGTAAAAGAAATGACTGTGATGAATCTGGGGAACCCGAATGAATATTACTAATATGACGGCATCGAGTTCTTCTCTGCTTTTACCTTTGTTTCTGTCATATTGCTTCAAATACAATGACGACGATTTGATGATGATTTCAGGCGCATTTGTTAATAAAAAAAAGTAAAAGCAATAATTGTGATGAATCTGGGGGACCCGACTGGGCATTGCTAATATCACGGCATCGAGTTCTTCTCTGCTTTTACCTTTATTTCTGTCATATCGCATCGAATAAAATGACGAAGATTTGGGGATGATAACAGGCGCATTTGTTAATAAACAAAGGTAAAAGCAATGGTTGTGTCGATTCTGGGGGACCCAATTGGACAGGCCTGATATGACGGCACCGAGTTCTTCTCTGCTTTTACCTTTCTTTCTGTCATATCGCATCAAATACACTGACGACGATTTGAAGACGATTACAGGCGCATTTGTTAATAAAAAAAAGATAAAAGCAATAATTGTGCTCATTCTGGGGGACCCGAATGGACATTACTAACATGACGGCATCGAGTTCTTCTCCGCTTTTACCTTTATTTCTGTCATATTGCTTCAAATACAATGACGACGATTTGAGGATGATTCCAGGCGCATTTGTTAATAAAAAGAGGTAAAAGCAATGACTCTGATGAATCTGGGGAACCCGAATGACTATTACTAATATGACGGCATCGAATTCTTCTCTGCTTTTACCTTTGTTTCTGTCATATTGCTTCAAATACAATGACGACGATTTGAGGATGATTTCAGGCGCCTTTGTTAATAAAAAAAGGTAAAAGCAATAATTGTGATGAATCTAGGGGATCCGACTGGGCATTGCTAATATGACGGCATCAAGTTCTTCTCTGCTTTTACCTTTATTTCTGTCATATTGGATGAAATAAAATGACAACGATTTAAGGATGATTACAGGCGCATTTCTTAACAAACAAAGATAAAAGCAATGATTGTGCAAATTCTGGAAGACCCGAATGGACATTGCTAATATGACGGCATCGAGTTTTTCTCTGCTTTTACCTTTATTTCGGTCGTATCGCATCAACTACAACGTCGAGGATTTGAGGATGATTACAGGCGCATTTGTTAATAAAAAAAGATAAAAGCAATAATTGTGCTCATTCTGGGGGACCCGAATGGACATTACTAACATGACGGCATCGAGTTCTTCTCTGCTTTTACCGTTATTTCTGTCGTATCGCATCAAATACAACGTCGAAGATTTGAGGATGATTACAGGCGCATTTGTTAATAAAAAAAGATAAAAGCAATAATTGTGTTCATTCTGTGGGACCCGAATGGCCATTGCTAATATGACGGCATCAAGTTCTTCTCTGATTTTGCCTTTATTTCTGTCGTATCGCATCGAATACAATGACGACGATTTGAGAATGATTACAGGCGCGTTTGTTAGTAGTGTAATGGGGCCGATTCTAACCCACGATTCCTCCTACCGACATTTACCGACTTAGTTGAGAATCGAACCAAAAAGGTTGATTCCCGAGTTATCGGTGGATGGTCGGGTAGGGTTTTGGTTAGAATCGGCCCCATGATCGACTGTCGATGTCTGTACTTACCGACCGATGGTAGGGTTGCACTGCTTACCGACCGATGGTGATGCTCACCTGCTTACCGACCGATGGTAGGGCTCACCTGCTTACCGACCGATGGTGGTAAGTCCCCCTTCGCCCCGAATGGAATTCGGCGGGCGGGGGGGGGGGGGGGGGGTAAACACGGGACACACGTCCGACTCCTAGCGAGGCCGCGCAACGACTGACAAAGAGTCGAAGTGCTTTTTAGTAAAAGGGAGTTCCCCTCCCCTCCCGCGGGAAAAGTGGGGCGGCGGGACGAAGAGTGGTGGGTCCGATTTTGTCAGAAATTGTTTTAAACATTTGTGGGTGGTGAGTCATCGGGCGCTTGCCGTGGCTTGACAAACCCCCCCCCCCCCCCTCCCCCACCTCCTCTTGCTGAGATGCGATAGTGTTGTTGGTCGACGTGTTGAAACCGGCGAGGTGTCGAATGATTATTTTCCGAGAATTTATCATCGGCCGGTGACATTTCATAGCGTCAAAATGGCGGCGGGATTTCGTCAGATTTGCACGAATTATATTTTTTAAACATTTTGGGGGGGGGGTCATCGGACGCGCGACATTTTTCCGCGCTCGGACCCTCGTGCCGTCAATGCGGGGTGGGGGGGGGGAGTACATAATCGTGCGATTCAAGATCGGACGCACACATGAGAAAGAACTACGTGCACACGAGTGAAACAATGGAGTTCATCGATAAAATTGCCCATTTTCTGCCGACGAAGAAGCTCAGAGAGTTGTCACCCGGGTCGGATTATATCATCACCAACATACGGGCGGTCAACACTAAATTTGGCAAAAAACACGTCGTCGACATTCGCAACGAATTCAGCGTGTTTCTACCCGGAACGATCATCAAGGCGCTTGAGGCTGATTCGACACCATTCGAGAGCATGATGGCAGCAGCGCATAGAGGAGAACTATGCATGGTCTATCGCGGCGGAAAATGTCACAGCCTGAAATTCGCGAATTCAGCAACATTCCAGCTGATGTCGGCAGCAGCGTACAAAAGAAATGTCTGCATAGCCTACATCGGTGGAAAGTTTATCGCATACGTTACGGGTCATGAAAATCGAGAACAGCTAGCTCATATACTAAATATGAAAAATTATGTAGTTATTGAAACGTTGGACGCGGACTCTGAAGATATGGATGCATAATGAAGGATACTAGTATTTCAAGAGAAAAAAAAATCATCTTGTGTTCAAGATTGAAAACCACGAGAAAGAGCGCCCACCGTCTCGCTGTTTGGAACTCGATCTTGTGTATACAAACACGACGTTCGAGCGCGTGCCGGCACACACACGCACACACACACACCCACACACACACACACACACACACACACACACGCACGCACACACACACACACACACACACACACACACACGCACGCATGCGCGTGCGAGGTTGTATAGAGATTTCCTTCTTAAATACATTTGCGAGCCCTTCTGCATCGATATTTCATTTCGATTCATTGAGCAGTCTGGACCATGGACGATTGCGATCAAATTATCGATAAGTTGAGCGGTGCGAGGAACAATTTCTCTCACGTGGATAAGTGGCAAAAGTTCTGTGAGGTGCACGTCAAACTTTTGGGGCAAACGTTGAAAAAACCGGGGCTCAACGTCGGTCAAAAACTGAAAATTCAATCGACAATAGCGAAATTGTTGTCGCTGAGGGAAAAAATCGTGCGTGGAGCAAGTGTAAGCAGTGCAGGTGTAAGCGGTGCTGGTGTGAGTGATGCCCGCGAAAAACTAAAGTGGGTCGATCTCGAGTCGGCATTCAAAAGTCGAATAAAGACGGGCTCGATTGTGAATTTCGAGCACAAGGATGTGCAAAGTTTCCTCGAAGATGCGATGCGCGTGGTGGTTTCAAAACTGGACAAAATCGTGCGCGAGGAGGGTAACGTGAAGGTGAATGTGACCTTGGCGTGCAAATTTCACCTCATGAAGGTGAATGAAATCATTGAGGAGGAAAAGACATTTCAAACGACAAACGCGGTCATTCTACCATCGAGCGATATTGCCGAGTGGTTCATCGAGTGCGTCCAAGCAAAACTCTCCGCCAAAATCGAGGACTTTCAGGAAAAAGAGTCGGGTTGGACGTTACACGAAATCTCTCATCTACTTGTGAACATTAACAAGTACGAACCACTGCGAGGGAGCTTATCCACTTACACGCGTCTCCCGAGGGATATACAGATGAAACGGGCCGTCGTCAATATTCAAAACGATCACCCCTATTGTTTTCTCTGGTCCGTCACAGCAGCACTCTCTCCACCACCGAGGAAGCATCCCGAACGTACGAGTTCTTATCCTCATTATAGTGAGATGCTCAATTACAAAGGTCTGGATTTCCCGATGCGTTTGTCAAAGATTGCAAAATTTGAGCAATCGAATGGCTTATCGATCCATGTGTATGGGATTGATGGTACGACAAAAGACGGCACGAGTAAAATTGTTCCGATATATCTGAGTAAGCAAATGTCGGATAAACCAACCATTCATCTACTCATGATCAACGCCGAAATGGAGGAGGAGGAGGAGGAGGAGGAGGAGGAGGAGGACGCAAGTGTTCCCAAGGTGTATCATCATTACGCGTGGATTAAGAACATGTCGCGACTCTTGAGTGCGCAGGTGTCGAGGAAAGGACATCACATGTGGATTTGCGACCGGTGTTTGTGTTACTTCAGCACAGAAGAAATATTGCAACGTCATAAAGAAGACTGCAGTAACAATTGTCGTGTTACTTTTCCCGAAGGTACAAATACAAAATTGAAATTCAAAAATTACCAGCACAAGGAGATAGTTCCATTTGTAATTTACGCAGATTTGGAATGTTTGCTCACACGCAAGCATTGCGCTAACACCACGCAATTTGAATTGTTGACGCGAAAAGGCGTTTTTCCCTATGACTATGTGGACTCTTGGATGCGACTCGATGAAACGCAATTGCCTGCGAAAGATACATTTTTCTCCCGATTGAGTAATGAAGATATCTCGGCGGACGATTCCGCGCACGCGTGCAAAGTTTGGACTATCTTTAATCTCAAAACGTTGGGTGAATATTCCGACTTGTATTTGAAAACCGACGTACTCCTTCTGACAGATATTTTTGAGAATTTTCGACGAAATTGCATCAACACGTACGGTCTCGATCCATTGCACTATTTTACCGCACCCGGTCTATCGGTTGACGCGATGTTAAAATGTACCAGCGTAGAACTCGAACTCTTGCTCGACGTTGACATGTTAATGTTCATCGAGAAAGGTATTCGCGGTGGTGTAGCGCAGTGCTGCAATAGGTACGGGAAAGCGAATAATCGCTACATGCGTGATAACTTCAATCCAAACGAACCCGAGTCATACTTGATGTATTACGATGTCAATAATCTGTATGGTGCAGCTATGTGTGAGTCATTACCATTCGGCTCGTTCGCTTGGGTGGAAAGATTCGGGGAACGTATCGAGAGTATTCCCGACGACGCCGAAACGGGCTACATTTTCGAAGTCGATTTGGAGTATCCTCGCGAGTTACATGACACCCACAAAGATCTGCCTCTGTGCCCCGAACACTACGTCCCTCCTGGCAGCACTCAACGAAAACTAACGACCACACTGCTTCGAAAAGAAAAATACGTCATTCATTATAGAAATTTGAAGCAATGCTTGAAATTGGGATTGCGTCTCCTAAAAATTCACAGAGTCCTCAAATTTAAACAGCGCGCATGGCTGAAAAAATACATCGATATAAATACGGAATTGAGAAAGCAATCGAACAATGATTTTGAGAAAAATTTTTACAAACTCATGAACAACGCGGTCTTTGGCAAAACAATGGAAAATGTCAGGAAACATCGGGAAGTGCGACTCGTGACAAAGTGGAAGGGGCGGTGGGGGGCCGAAGCGCAGATTGCCAAGCCAACGTTCCATAGCTGCACCATATTTGACAATGACATCGTCATAATCGAGCTCAATCAAGCATGTGTCCTATTCAACAAGCCTATATACACCGGATTTTCCATACTCGATATCTCCAAGCTCTGGATTTATAATTTTCATTACAATTTCATGCGCGAAAGATTCGACGATCGAGCAAAATTATTGTATACAGACACTGACAGTCTCATCTATCACATCAGCGTGCCCGACATGCATGAAACCATGAAGCGTGATATTGACAAATTTGACACGTCTGATTATTCACCCAACAATCCGTACAATATGCCTTTGCGCAATAAGAAAGTACTAGGTCTCATGAAAGATGAGAATAATGGTCGCATTATGACGGAGTTTGTAGGTTTGAGAGCGAAATTGTACTCGATCAAAATTCTCGACTGTGATGAGGCGAAAAAGAGAGCTAAGGGTGTACGGCGGTCAACCCTGAAATCCATCACGTTCGATGACTTTAAAAATTGCTTGTTTGCGCACGAAAATCTTGTCAAGGCGCAACAATTGATCACGAGTAAAAAACACATTGTACATACGGCGACGCAACAGAAAATTGCTCTCAGCTGGAGAGATGACAAAAGAGTGCTAATACCAGATTCCACGGACACTCTTCCATGGGGTTATGCTTCCGAAGATATGGAACATTAAAAAATAAAATGTTGACGACAAGTGCGTGTGAAGAGAGAGAGTGGTACGGTAAAATATATATTCACGCTCAAACCAAAACACTTACGAAAATTTATTTCCCCCCTCCTGATCGGAACTATCGACGAAAAAAACCATGCGATTTTCGAGTACACTGAGAATGTAAACAAATCACGAATACTATAAACTTTGGAGAGAGATGAAATTGTGGGCCAGGAGAACCACCACAGCGACTATCAAGTCAAGGGGGGGGGCGTCTTGCGTCAACGGGCGTCTGAGAGCATATATGCGTCGGGTTGCATGAGTTGGTCGTAAACGTAAGAGCTTTTTCTTCATATCGAATAAGACAAAAGGACAACGGCTCAAGGCGAGGATTTTTCCTTCGAGGGGGGGGGGGGGGGTGATGCATTTTTTCGATGATAACTTTTTTTTATTAAAACGTTTTTTTCACAAATCTCCTTTGTCGATCCAACTGTTGTGCGTATCGTCGAAACCGAGCCACTTGACGAACATTCGATTTCCACGCTTCCTCACCACCTTCTCAACGAGGTAAATGTCGGGATACTTGACTTTCTGGAGCTCCTCTTCGTAGAAGCAGCCGGCGATGGGTTCGTTCCGATGGTCCTTGAGATTGTACGTCGTTGGATTCGTTCTTTTCACTCTGCGTATCGTGAATATTCCCGTTGTCCAATTGGGCGTATAACCCTTCTCAAATACATTCTTAAATTTGCTAATTCGCACATTATCGCCAATTTTGAATTTTTGTGATTTTTTTGCCGACAATTGACGCTGGTGGAAAATACGATGGAGAATCTCTCTTTCATTGGTGCGATTGATATTTTTCGGTTTTTCCCGGATGGTTCGATGCACGGTGTTGTTGTATTCGGTAACGAGAGAATCCAGAATATCCATCCATTTGTACATTCCGCGAAGACTGAATTGCATCCACATTTTATTTTTTAACGTTCTATTGAAACGCTCGCAGATTGATGCTTTCAAATTGCTATACGTTGAATACATGTTTACATTGTGTCTTTTCATAAGAGCTTCAAACTGTAAATTATAAAATTCTTTTCCACGATTGACGCGCAAGTTCTTGGGTATGCGACCCTGATTGAATATAGATTTCATGGCAATCGTCGTATCTTTACCGCTCTTGCTTCTAAACGGTATGGCCCAGGCGAATTTGGAGAATATATCGATGACGGTCAGGAGGAACTTATGTTGCGAGTTTTGCCTCGCGTACGATGACATATCTACAATATCGGCTTGCCACGTTTCATCTAGACCTCGAATGTCAACGTGTCGACGAGTATAATTTCTTCGTGCAGGCTTATGCAGCTCTCGCACGAGAGTCAGTTTTTTGTCATCATTCATGGCGCGCGCGGAGATCCACACACATCAACGTTCAACATGCGAATGGAAAAAAGATCGTTTTTCCTAATAAATAATTCCAGCCTCGCGCAATTCTTCGATAATCGATAAGATCTCATTGGAATGCGATGAGTTGCCTGCCGCTTGAGATGCGTGGAGTAACCGAAGACGATCTACAAGCTCATTCGGATTGTCCCTGTAAACATAGTCAAATTGCATATTTTTTCTGGCCTTCTTGTACATCCCCCGACCCGTACGTGCTCGAATTATTTTCGAAATATAAATCTTGAATTTGTGACTGTTTTCACGTCGCACAGCTCCGTCCGGTTTGTAATATTTTTTATGCGCGTTCGTGCCAATGATGATATTCTCATAATTTTTCAAATCGTTCGGTTCGAGAAAAGCGACATTTGGCACTTTTTTAAATAGGAGCTCCGTCAAGCCCACAGTTGTCGCATAACTTTTCTCCCCCACACGAATGTGCGGAGAATTGAAAATTATCGGAGAATCGCCAATCATTAATTTGGTGCTGGCAAGCATTCGCACACCGTATGTGGTGTCCAGACTTTTCTTTTTACCCATACGTAACAATACGACATATTTTTTTATCAATTCATCGACTCGACTGGGTGAATCATCATCATCATCATCATCATCATCATCAGCATCGGCATCATCATCGTCATCAGAGGCATCATCTTTGTGCTCATACGCCGCTGTGAAAGTTGAATCTTCTGGTGACTCATTCTTCACTTCATTTTCTTCCGTTTCATTCTTGATTTCCTCCTCCTTCAATGGTGACGTCTTGTGAGAAACGAGCTTTTCCAATGGTGTGACTATCGGCTTAAAGACATCCTGCATCACCTGATCAGCATTGTCTCTGCCCATCTTCATCATTCGATGTTTTCGTCTAATTGCATCACTGGCCTTGACGATTTGCTGCAACACATCTTTTTCTTGCAAAAGTTGTCGACGCTTCATGCTGTTGTCAGTTTCACAATACAAGCAATACTGTATGCATTGGAACAAAGAGCACGTTATTTATTGACTCGGAGGAAAGAATCAAACCCTCGTCTATACCTACCCTCATTGATACTACTATCCTTGTCAATTGTAAGGAATCCATACTTGCTGGAATTCCAACATTCGCAACATATATTTTTGAATTGTGTGTATGACATATCGGTATTGACATGGTCATCGTACACATGCTTAAGGTTCGAGTCGTCCTGCTTGAAAAGAACTATGAAATTCGTATTATCGCGTACGAGATGCTTAGGAATACGAGCGTATGTTTGAGAGAGATAGAAACAGTCCACATTCTCATGCCTCCCCATGGAGAAAAAGGCTCTCACGTTGTCCTGTTTCTCGCACGCTATATCGTCAAAGATGAATATGGAGTTTGGTCGTGCGTCGCTCGGTGGTACCACTTGTTCATGCTCGTTAAATGGATGATATTCGAGACCCTTCACGGGCTGGAGAAATTGTTCGAGTAACTGATATTTCGGCTGTTTCAGCGACTTTGAATAGAGATAAACGTTTTCGAATCTCAGACCATTCGGGTGTATCACGAGGGTGAGCAACGCGTTGGTTTTTCCGCAGTTTGACGGACCGCAGAATACCGCGCGAATCGTATTTGGCAGCAAATCACCATGACGCCTTTGTCCACCCTCTCCCCGAATTTGCGTAAATTCATCAAAGTTTATCACCGGCAGCTTTCCATACGTCTTGGACTTCATCTTCGTCGCGACTGACATAATTTTGGTATAAAACGAGCTTTTATATCTATTGCCGCTTCAGTCGAGCGTCAACCTTCATCATGATCAAACGTCGAGGAAAGAAGTCCGGTAATGGTCTCTCAATCGTATCATCAAGAATCTTCCCGTTGAATTGCACTTGCCTGGGTATCAGTATTGCGGACCGGGCACAAAGCTAGCTAAACGTCTTGCACGCGGCGATCCTGGAATAAATCCGTTGGATGCAGCTTGCAAGGAGCACGATATCGCGTATTCGAAAAATCGTGAAAACCTCGAAGCTAGACATGCTGCGGATAAAATATTGCAGGAGAGGGCTTGGCAACGAGTTCGCGCCAGCGACGCTAGTATCGGGGAGAAAACAAACGCGCTTGCCGTAGCAGGAATCATGAAAGCGAAGAGAAAATTCGGCATGGGGATTAAGAAGAAGAGGGGGGCCAAAATTGTTGGCTTGAAGAAAATCATCGATGCAGCGAGAGAAGCCATGGTGAAGAGTGCAGATTCAAGTGCCGTCGCTGCGTCGGCCTTAAAGGGTGCCCGAGCAGCTGTCAAGAGGGTCACAAGTGGCACGCGCAAAGTGCGTACGCCTCGAGTGTTGCCTGTGCCTCGTAAGATCGGTGGCTTCCTACCGTTTCTCGTAACCATCTTTGCCGGTCTCAGCGCTGCAGGGGCGCTAGCAGGTGGTGCGGCCAACATAGTCAACGCGGTCAAAGCCGCTCAAGCAGCGAAACGTGAGCTCGAAGAGAGCAAGCGTCACAATCGAACGATTGAAGCAATAGCATTGGGCAAAGGCTTACATCTCAAGCCGTACAAACAGGGAATGGGTCTTTTTATCGCGCCAAAAAACGTAAAGTAGAGCTACCTCACCGACCACTCACCGATGCAGATTTGCTAAAATACGCCAAAATAATGAAAATCCCCTATTTTCGTGGATGTTACATGCGAAATCAATTGCCCAAGGGTGGACCATGGCTACGCGAATGTGCCATTGTAAATCTCGATGAGGTTATGGGGTCTGGCACACATTGGGTGGCGTACAAAAAAACCAACAATAGAGTCCATTATTTCGATAGTTTCGGCGATCTCCAATCACCTGCCGAACTTTTGAAATACTTCGGTGTGAGTAGCGTGAATTATAATTACAAGAGGTACCAGACATACGACACATTCGAGTGTGGTCATTTGTGTCTGAAGTTTCTCTGTCGACAATTACCGCGACGAGAGAGATTTTCTCTGTATAAAAGTGGGTGATGAGGGAAAAATCGAGTCAGTTTGTCAAACGACATGATGGATAACAGTCTTACGTTGACCTTATCGGGATCATCGTCTGTGCTGGAGGCTCAATACTTTCCCCCCATTGAACTCGCCCCCCACAAGAATTATACCCTCGGACTCATCGAACTCCTAACCTACAATTCTATTCCAAATATAGACATTCGACACAACAAATTTTACGTTGGCAAGAACGTTTTTACCATACCTACTGGAAGTTACGAATTAGCCGATATTGCGACATACTTGGAAAAAGAGCTGGCAAAACAAAATATCACCATTCGCATTAGGCTCAACCACAATACGCTGCGCAGTGAAATCGAGTGCAATTATGAAATATATTTCACGCCCGAGGATTCTATCGGACGTATGCTAGGATTTGCACCCCGTAGACTACGGGCTGGTGAAAAGCATCAATCGGATAATCTAGTGACCATTCTCAAAGTGAACGCCTTGCGCGTCGAATGTAACCTCACAGCTGGCGCGTATATTAACGAGCGAAGAGTACACACAATCCACGAGTTTTTCCCATCCGTACCACCAGGCTATAAAATCATCGAGATACCGTCGCACGTCATTTATCTACCAATCGCGAGCAAGACGATAGACAATATTCAACTGCGAATAGTGGATCAGGACGGTGATTTGGTGAACTTTCGCGGTGAGACAATAACCATACGATTACAAATCAAATCGCAATGGGTATAGTCTTTCACAGAGTCGCGAGCACTTATAAAAACAATACTTCGTCGATGAGAGAGTCCAGTAGTCGATGGACACGCACACCGCTAACACCGCAGAACGTGCTGTTTTTGCGGAGTTTGGGTCTACGAATACGTGGAAAAATCGCATGAAAAACTACATAATCTGCATTGCGTGCGTATGCTGTTTGAGATGGAGGCAGAAATAACTGATATCAAAACCCCCGTCATCTTTGATGATTCCGTCGCGCACTATGAGATTCATGCTCATCAGCCGTATGCATCCACAACCTTCAATAACAGTGATGAAATACGTATTTCCATTCAGCATCAAGACATATGCATACTTCCCAGTCAAAGTTCGCTACGCGTATGCGGGCGAGTCACCAAAGCCGATGGCACAATCGCTGCCAATACACATTTCGCAAACAATGGCATTTGCTATTTGTTCGACGAGGTGAGATACGAGCTCAATGCCATGGAAATAGATCGATGTAAAAATGTGGGCATAACGAGCTCGATGAAGGGATACGCATCCGTGAGTCAATCCAAGAACTATAAGCTTGAGAATGTTGGCTGGTATGATGTTCGCAGCGGGCACGCTGTCGCAGATGCCGATGGGAATTTTGACGTATGTATACCGCTGAGTATGATCCTCGGTTTCGCCGAAGATTATCAAAAAATCGTGGTGAAAGCGAAGCATGAATTGATTCTATTGAGATCGAAGACTAATGATAATGCGATATGGCAAGCCGCAGGTGAGGATGACATCAAATTCACGTTGAAAAAAGTAGAATGGCTCGTACCATACGTGACACTCTCCGATAAGCGTAAAATTCAACTTCTCAAGTTTATCGGTAAAGACACACCGATACCCATGACTTTCCGCTCATGGGAATTGTACGAGTACCCAATGCTCCCCGCAACCTCAAAACACATGTGGGCCGTGAAGACATCTACGCAACTTGAGAAGCCACGATATGTCATTCTAGCCTTCCAGACCGATCGTAAAAATAAGAAAAGCGCAAATGCGTGTAATTTCGATCATTGTGACATCATAGATGTCAAACTCTACCTCAATTCGCAAAGTTATCCCTATGGGAATTTGAATCTGGACATTGCGCAGAACCAATATGCGCTTCTCTATCAAATGTATGCAAACTTTTAATATTCGTACTACAATAGAGAGCCCGAACCATGCTTGAAAAAATTGGATTTCATAAAGTATGCTCCGCTCATTGTCATTGATTGCTCGAAGCAGAACAATTCTCTCAAGTCCGGCCCCGTTGACGTACGCATCGAATTCGAATCAAAGACCAATATTCCCGCCAATACTTCCGCATACTGTCTTATTCTCCATGATCGTATTGTCGAGTACAATCCGATAGGTGGCGGGGTAAGAAAGTTGATATAAAGTTGAGATCACGCGCCCGCCTTTAGTCATCATGGAGTTTATCGTTGATGTGCAAGGCTTCAAGCGACCGATCAACAAATTCGTCCCGAAGGAAATATCAATTGTCGAGGTGGCGAGCGTTGACTGCAAGCCCTTGACGTTTCTTTTCGAACCACCGTACGCCTGGAGTTCTCTGCCGGGAAAGTACAAGAGTACGAATATGTGGTTGGAGCGCAATTACCATGGTTTGCGATGGGACGATGGCGACTTTCCACACGACAACATCCCCATGTTCATTCGATCAATCTTACAACACGCTCGAATCGTCTACATCAAGGGATTGGAGAAATCGCTGTGGTTGAAGAAATTCACCGACCTAGCAACGGAGATAATCGAACTGGAGACTCTGGATTGCCCATCGTTGGAGAAGCTTGCGACAAAAGAGCTGAGAAACAACGGATGTCCCTACCATGCGACTCTCCACCCAAAATTCAAATGTGCCTATGAAAATGTGAAATGTCTGGAGAGATGGTTGAAAGAGCATGCGAGGAAATAAATTTTTTTGTGATTACATAATTTTTCTTTTTATTTACAAAAAAAATTTTACAAAATGTTCTCCCATTCACACGCACCCACACACACACACACACACACACACACACACACACACACACACACACACACACACACACACACACACACACACACACACACACACACACACACACACACACACACACTCAGAAAATGTTCTTAATACTGTGATGGCGAGGTTCGTGGATTCCTTCGCACCAGATCTCCTCTAAGCGCTGATGTCAACCTGGAGCGCCTTGGTGATCCGAAACACAATCTTTTTGCCATGGATTCGCTGCCTCGAGGTTAGCAGAATTCCAGGCCTGAGCACCTCCGCCAACATCGAGCCTTTGTGATGTGTTTTTTTCCGAGACCCCATAGCGACTCGGGGTTTCTTCACCTGCAGAACAAAAAAAAACAGCATTTTTTTCACTTGCAATTCACTTGAGCAGTCAATCGACATTAGTCGCCTTCCTCCTCACCGCGCACTGCATTCGCTAGGTTCGTTTGCCAGGTTTTTGAATTGCATGCTATTGAACTTTCCACCGATGTAGACCATGCATAGATCGCCGTTGTAAGCTGACGCCAACATCGTCTGGAACGTCGCCGGATTCGTTTCAAGTACCTTGCTGATCCTCCCCGGTAGAAATACGGTAAACTCGTTGCGAATGTCAATCACGAACTTTTTGCCATATCTCGTGTTCACTTCCCGTATGTTGGTGATGGGATACTCCGACTCCGGGGTCAACTCGTTCAATTTCTTCGCCGGCAGAAAATCTGCGTATTTACCAATCTTATTGATCGCGTCCATTTTTCACTTGCCGTCTGATCGTTCGAAGCTGTCTTCACGAGATTATATACTTGCCCCCTCCACGATTCCCCCTCCACTCTGAATCCTCGACCAATGACGTTTGTCGGTGAGGAGATTCTTCGCGCCGTGGCTCCAAATTTATTCGTTCAAATATCATCCTCAGCGAATGAATCTGCGCCCACGAGTCTATTTCTCCTTTCAATTGTTGAATGTCTTGCAACAATCGTTCGATGCGCACTTTTAATTCACGTCTCTTGCACGCATTTTTTTCGTTGCGGCGCATGATTCCGACGCCTTCCGTGGCAACTTTTCAACAAGAGCCTATTTTTTCCGTGAATCACCTACAGCTCCGTATCGCCCGGGACGAAAATTATCATTATATGCTTCACTCCCTTTGATCTTTGGAACTTTTGAATCGGAAGGGGGAGGGCCTTTTCGAAATTGATCTTCAGCAAACTTCTTCAAATTTTGAGAAAGAGGATTTTTTGAATCTCTGAAATGACTCATGTTGACGGGGAAACGCTATACTTACGAATAATTTTCTAGACACCCCCACTTATAGTCCCCTTCATCATGGTGGTTGAGTTTCAACGCGTTTATCGATATCGCATTTTATTTGGGGGGGGGGGGGGGCTTTGTCAAGCGCAGCATCCACAAGGTGTGTATGTGTGTGTTTGTGTCGGCACGCGCGTGCAAATGGAACGTCGCATCGCTCGAGTATAAACAGCGGTCTTTTCATCTGTTTATTTCCCCCTGTTATCGGGCTAAATTGAGGGCACGAGGGTCCGAGCGTGCAAAAATGTTAAAAAAATATAATTCGTAGAAATCTGACGAAATCCCGCCGCCATTTTGACGCTATCAAATGTCACCGGCCGATGATAAATTCTCGGAAAATAATCATTCGACACCTCGCCGGTTTCAACACGTCGACCAACAAAACTATCGCATCTCAGCAAGGAAGGTGGGGGAGGGGGGGGCTTTGTCAAGCCACGGCAAGCGCCCGATGACTCACCACCCACAAATGTTTAAAACAATTTCTGACAAAATCGGACCCTCCACTCTTCCTCCCGCCCGCCACTCTTCCCGCGGGAGGGGAGGGGAACGCCCTTTTACTAAAAAGCACTTCGACTCTTTGTCAGTCGTTGCGCGGCCTCGCTAGGAGTCGGACGTGTGTCCCGTGTTTACCCCCCCCCCCGCCCCTCCACCGAATTCCATTCGGGGCGAAGGGGGACTTACCACCATCGGTCGGTAAGCAGGTGAGCCCTACCATCGGTCGGTAAGCAGGTGAGCATCACCATCGGTCGGTAAGCAGTGCAACCCTACCATCGGTCGGTAAGTACAGACATCGACAGTCGATCATGGGGCCGATTCTAACCAAAACCCTACCTGACCATCCGCCGATAACTCGAGAATCAACCTTTTTGGTTCGATTCTCAACTGAGTCGGTAAATGTCGGTAGTAGGAATCGTGGGTTAGAATCGGCCCCATTACACTACTTTTGTTAATAAAAAAGATAAAAGCAATAATTGTGCTCATTCTGGGGGACCGGAATGGACATTGCTAACATGACGGCATCGAGTTCTTCTCTGCTTTTACCTTTCTTTCTGTCATATCGCATCAATTACACTGACGACGATTTGAAGACGATTACAGGCGCATTTGTTAATAAAAAAAAGATAAAAGCAATAATTGTGCTCATTCTGGGGGACCCGAATGGACATTACTAACATGACGGCATCGAGTTCTTCTCTGCTTTTACCTTTGTTTCTGTCATATTGCTTCAAATACAATGACGACGATTTGAGGATGATTTCAGGCGCATTTGTTAATAAAAAAAGGTAAAAGAAATGACTGTGATGAATCTGGGGAACCCGAATGAATATTACTAATATGACGGCATCGAGTTCTTCTCTGCTTTTACCTTTGTTTCTGTCATATTGCTTCAAATACAATGACGTCGATTTGATGATGATTTCAGGCGCATTTCTTAATAAAAAAAGGTAAAAGCAATAATTGTGATGAATCTGGGGGACCCGACTGGGCATTGCTAATATCACGGCATCGAGTTCTTCTCTGCTTCTACCTTTATTTCTGTCATATCGCATCGAATAAAATGATGAAGATTTGGGGATGATAACAGGCGCATTTGTTAATAAACAAAGGTAAAAGCAATGGTTGTGTCGATTCTGGGGGACCCAATTGGACAGGCCTGATATGACGGCACCGAGTTCTTCTCTGCTTTTACCTTTCTTTCTGTCATATCGCATCAAATACACTGACGACGATTTGAAGACGATTACAGGCGCATTTGTTAATAAAAAAAGATAAAACCAATAATTGTGCTCATTCTGGGGGACCCGAATGGACATTACTAACATGACGGCATCGAGTACTTCTCTGCTTTTACCTTTATTTCTGTCATATTGCTTCAAATACAATGACGACGATTTGAGGATGATTCCAGGCGCATTTGTTAATAAAAAAGGTAAAAGCAATGACTCTGATGAATCTGGGGAACCCGAATGACTATTACTAATATGACGGCATCGAATTCTTCTCTGCTTTTACCATTGTTTCTGCCATATTGCTTCAAATACATTGACGACAATTTGAGGATGATTTCAGGCGCCTTTGTTAATAAAAAAAGGTAAAAGCAATAATTGTGATGAATCTAGGGGATCAGACTGGGCATTGCTAATATGACGGCATCAAGTTCTTCTCTGCTTTTACCTTTATTTCTTTCATATTGCATCAAATACAATGACGACGATTTAAGGATTATTACAGGCGCATTTCTTAAGAAACAAAGATAAAAGCAATGATTGTGCAAATTCTGGAAGACCCGAATGGACATTGCTAATATGACGGCATCGAGTTTTTCTCTGCTTTTACCTTTATTTCTGTCGTATCGCATCAAATACAACGTCGAGGATTTGAGGATGATTACAGGCGCATTTGTTAATAAAAAAAGATAAAAGCAATAATTGTGCTCATTCTGTGGGACCCGAATGGACATTGCTAATATGACGGCATCAAGTTCTTCTCTGATTTTGCCTTTATTTCTGTCGTATCGCATCAAATACAATGACGACGATTTGAGGATGATTACAGGCGCATTTGTTAATAAAAAAGATAAAAGCAATAATTGTGCTCATTCTGGGGGACCCGAATGGACATTTCTAACATCACGGCATCGAGTTCTTCTCTGCTTTTACCTTTCTTTCTGTCATATCGCATCAAATACAGTGACGACGATTTGAAGATGATTTCAGGCGCCTTTGTTAATAAAAAAAGGTAAAAGCAATAATTGTGATGAATCCAGGGGACCCGAATGGGCATTGCTAATATGACGGCATCGAGTTCTTCTCTGCTTTTACCTTTATTTCTGTCATATTGCTTCAAATACAATGACGACAATTTGGAGATGATTTCAGGCGCCTTTGTTAATAAAAAAGGTAAAAGCAATAATTGTGATGAATCCAGGGGACCCGAATGGGCATTGCTAATATGACGGCATCAAGTTCTTCTCTGCTTTTACCTTTATTTCTTTCATATTGCATCAAATACAATGACGACGATTTAAGCATGTCTTCAGGCGCATTTCTTAATAACCAAACGTAAAAGCAAAGATTGTGTCGATTTTGGGGAACCCAATTGGACATGCCTGATATGACGGCATCGAGTTCTTCTCTGCTTTCACCTTTATTTCTGTCGTATCGCTTCAAATACAATGACGAGGATGTGGGGATGATTACAGGCGCATTTGTTAATAAACAAACGTAAAAGCAATGATTGTGATGATTCTTCGGGACCCGATTGGACATTGCTGATATGATGGCACCGAGTTCTTTTCTCCGTGCCGCCGAGTATGTACTTGATTTCGGCGCCTTTCCGATGATGTTAATAGGAGATGTTTTCAACTTGTTGCCAGCCGTTAGCAAATATTTCAATAATTCGTCAAGAGAATCATGTTGTCGCAATTAATGACTCAATACGACCGATCGTCGATAAGACGAACGGCTGTCTGCCCCTAAAATCCAGCGAATTGAATTTAAAAAAAGGAGATTGTATTACCACGCACGCGTCGAGATTGATATGCTGTAAAATACAAAGTTTGGCTCATATCGTGTCTTGGAGAGGAGCAGAGCCGCGTAGCCACATTCTAAACATACATTTTGAGACCTCAATCACTTGATTTCATCTCATATTTCAGGAAATCCGTGGGAATCTACAATTTTCAGGTATTTGTTTACCATTTCGAGAAAATATCTTCCAACATTTGTGACATTTAGTTCCGGGGAAGGTCGGGAACGGCGCACATCTCGAAATTTTCGGTGTGTACGTATGTACGTATACCTACGCACACACGAAGCCCGTCGAAGATTGCCGGACGCTAGCGATAATGTTGCCTCGCGGTAGATAGCTGTAGGTTGCACTAATTTTGTTTTACCGATGCGAGCAGATGCTGCGTCTTAAGCTCATTTCATGTTGGAGACGTTAACAAGCGAAAAACGTTTTACCGATACACATGTGTCACTGTCAATTATGGCTTCGGACGCTACGACGTATACGCGACCAAATCGACTAAATTTCATAAAAACGTTCTTTGGAACGATGAAATGTTGGGGAGGATTATCGTGAGTATTAGTGAAGAGGAAGGAACTGATGGGACAGGAATTTCGGCCGCAACATTGAGGAAAATTTGTTCGGAGGTATTCGTCGTGTTACCCAGCCCGAACCGTCGCAATTATATTCGAAATTTCATCGACCGACATCGTTTAGCGATTGCCAAATTCGTCAAAATGCACGCGATCCATAGAGAAGTTTCGGAATCATCTAAATTGTAAGTAAATTTACGATAACATGTTTAATCCTCTGTAGCGTCGTGTGACATTTCTGTCCCAAACCGATTCTCAGCTTATTGACATCTAAATATTCCTTCAAACCCATTTTGAGTCCATGAAACTGATGTGTAACAAACCAATGTATCGACTTATTTTAATACAAAACATGTTTTACAATTTTACTCAAGTATATAAATACAACGTAGTGATTGGTAACGTTTTTTCAGTCACAGTTTCGAAGAAGTTGGCCGAGCAACGCGACGATTTATTTTAGACCGCAGCGAAACTGCCGTCATCCTGCCACGGTACTCATTTATGAATATTTTTGAGCTGCCATTTACTATTCTAACATAATTAAACATTTTTAAACGTTATTGTTCTTCGCACTTTCAGCCACACAGAGTCAGCTAACGGGAAAAAAAAATAGCCAGAGAAACCTGTCCAAAAGATAGGATAAGGGTCGATGTAGAAGAGGTAAATACAAACATCTTTCATAGCTGTTTAATGTATCTGCAATTTCGAATCATTTAGAAAATTTGTTAAGGAATTATTCTGTACAGCTCCCTCTCTACATTCTCTCGATCTCTAGAAATAGATTAGAACCAGATTTCTTTTTAGTTCACAGGTTTTCCTCCATCCGGCCCCTCGCCAGCATTAAAGAAAATACGACGACTCATCCAACGTCTACACAAATAAAAAATAAAAATAATATATAAATTTCTTTTATATTTATATATTATATATAAATATATTTTATATTTATATATTACATATAAATATATTTCATATTTATATATTATATATAAATACATTTTATATTTATATATTATATAAATATAAAATATATAATAAATACTAATAAAAAATAGACAGTGTACTTAAACAGTGTACTTCTTTTTGGGGGAGGGGTACCGTTCCCTTTTGCCGCACCCGCGACGGAACTTCAACGCAGCCTCGGGTCACGTCGGTAAAACAAACTTAGCGCAAGCTACAGCTATGTAGCGCCAGGCTAAATTGTCGCTAGTGTTCGGCAAGCCCCAACGGGCTCCGGTGTGAGTATTTACTACGTACATACGTACGCCGCAGAAAGTTCGAGATGTGCTCCGCGCTGGGATTCGCCGGAACTAAATGTCGCAAAATGTCGGCCGATACTTTCTCGAAATCGTAAACAAATACCTACAAATTATGGTTTCCCATGGATCTTCTAAAATATGTGACAGAATCAAATGGTTGAGGTCCCAAAATACATGTTTTGCATATAGCTACACAGCTCTTCTCCCTTGCAAGTCGTGATTTCAACCAACATTTTTACTTGACAGCATTTCCATCACGATGCTCGCTTGGTAATACAATCTGTAATTTTTTTTCGATTTGAGAAATTTGGGGAGAAGACAGCTGGTCGTCTATCAATTTGACATTGTCTGGTCAAATTTCATGAAATTCTGAAGAGCCGTTTAAGAAATCCATGGAAAACTATCAACATGGTCGGCCGACGCGGGGGGGGGGAGTATCTGCGGCTCCCTCGTAAGCGGATTCGATGGGACATTTTTGAGTTCACGGCACCATGCTTGTATCTGCATCCATCTTACATTCGGAGATTTGCGACCACATTGATCACGACGCTCGGAGGTTGTTTATAGGCGCATTCGTTAATTAGCGAACGTAGAAGTGATTATGTTAAAGTGATTCGGGGATTCGATAGGACATTACCGATATTATCGCATCAAGATTTTTTCTGCTTTTACCTCACTTTCGGTCATTTGGCATTAAAAACTTTATTTACGATCGTAAAACAAGTACAGGCACATTTGTTCATTGACCAAGGTAAAAGCATGGATGGTGAAGCTTTAGGCGGATTCGGTGCGAGTTTCCGGATGAGACGGCACCGAGATTTTCTCTTCTTTCACCTTACCTTCGGTCATTTTGCGTCGAAATTGCTTACAACGCTCGGAGGACGATTACATCCGCATTTGTTAATTAACAAATGTAAAAGCAATGATGATGGAGCGTTTCGGAGGTTTGACGGCACATTCTCGAAATAACGGGTCGGCAATTCTCTCTGCATTCACCTTACCCTTGGTCATTTTGCAAAAAAATATAATAACGGTCGTAAAATGACTACAGGGGCATTTTTTCATTAACCAAGGTAAAAGCAATGATGATGAAGAGATTCGGGGATGCGCTAGGCCATTCCGCATAAAAAGGCACCGAGATTCTCTCTGAATAAACCTTACCTTCGGTAATTTTGCATAAAAAAATATGAACGCGATCAGAAAATGAATACAAGCGCATTTGTTTATCAACCAAAATAAAAGCAATGATGAAGCGTTTTTGGGATTCGATGGGACATTTCCTATATGATATCACCGAGATGCTCTCTGCTTTCACCTAACCTTCGGTCATTTTGCGTCCAAATTGATTATGAAGATCGGAAAACGTTTACAGCCGCATTTGTTTAGAAACAAATGTAAAAGCAATGATCATGAAGCGGTTCGGCGGTTCGACGGGCCACTGCCGAAATCACGGCACCGAGATTCTCTCTCCTTTCACCTAACCTTCGGTCATTTCGCGGAAAAAAATATGAATGCGCTGGTAAAATGACGACAGGCGCCCTTGTTTATTAACCAAGTTAAAATCAATGACGATGAAGGGGTTCGGGGGTTCGATATGATATTCCCAAAAGCACGGCTTCGAAATTCTCTCTGCTTTCACCTTATCTTCGGTCATTTTCGAACAAAATCAATAACGACGCGCTGAGGACGTGGAAAGGCGCCGTTGTTAATTATAATAGACAGATGAAATAATTGCGATCGTTTTCGGAGATTCGATGGGATATTCCCGATACGACGGCACCGAGATTCTCTCTGCTTTCGAACAACCTTCGGTCATTTTGCGTAAAAAAATATGAACGCGGTGGTAAAATGACTACAGGCGCAATTATTTAATAACCAAGGTAAAAGCAATGATGATGAAGCGGTGCGATAGGATATTCTCAAAAATCGCAGCTTCGAAATTCTCTCTGCTTTCACGTTATCTTCGGTCATATTCGGTCAAAACCAATAACAACGCTCTGAGGATGTTTAAATGCGCATTTGTCAATTATAAAAGACAAAAAAAATAATCGTGATGGTTCTCGAGGATTCCATTGGACATTCCCGATAAGACGCAATAAGATTCTCCCTCCTTCACCTTACGTTCGGTCCTTTTGCGTGAAAATTCATCACGACGCTCGGAGGACCTTTACAGACGCATTTGATGACGAACATCGACATAACCTCACAAATTTTCGAAATCCGTTTTCTCGGCGTCGATGAAGTTTACGGCGAAAAATCGAGCATCAGTCTTTGTAGAATTCATAGAGACAGAAATAGATGCTTGAATTTTACGATAAAAATATTTCGTCCTTGAGAAATTGCGATTTTTAAATTTCGACTATCTCTCTCACACTCGTGTGTCACGTGGTACGTCTTCATCATGTCCTTAATTAACAAATGTAAAAGCAGTGATGATGAAGCGTTTCTGAGGTTTGACGGGATATTCCCGAAATCACGTGACGTAGATTACCTTTGTTTTTACCTTACCTTCGGTCATTTTCGGTAATAAAATATGAAAGCGGTGGTACAATGACTACAGGCGCATTTTTTTATTAACCAAGGTTTTATTTAAAACCAAGGTTGTTTATTTAAAAGCAATGATGAAGCGTTTCGGGGGTTCGATGCGACATTGTCGACATCGCAACACCGAGATTCTTTCTGTCTTCACCTAACCTTCGGACATTTTGCATACAAAAATATGAAGGCGGTGGTAAAATGAATGCAAGGCGCAATCATTTATTAACCATGGTATCAGCAATGATGATGAAGCGATTCGGAGGTTCGATGAGATATTTCCATAATCATGGCTTCGAAATTCTCTCTGCTTTCACCTTATCTTCGGTCATTTTCGATCAAAGTCAATAACGACGCTCTGAGAACGTGTAAAGGCGCCTTTGTTAATTATAAAAGACAGCTGAAATAATGGCGATGGTTCTCGGAGATTCGATGGTATATTCCCGATAAGACGGCACCGCGATTCTCTCTGCTTTCACCTTATGTTAGGTTATTTTGCGTCTAAATTGATTATGACGCTCGGAGAACGTTTACAGCCACATTTGTTAATTAACAAATGTAAAAGCAATGATGATGAAGCGTTTCGGAGGTTTGACGGGACATTCCCGAAATCATGGCACCGAGATTTTCTCCCCTGTCACCTCACCTTCGCTCATTTCACGTAAAAAAATATGAACGCGATGGTAAAATGACTACAGCAGAATTTGTTTATTACCCAAGGTAAAGGCAAAGATTATGAAGCGGTTTGGGGGTTCGATGGAAGATTCTCGAAATCGCGTCTTCGAGATTGCTCTGCTCTCCGAGGACGTTTAAATGTGCATTTGTTAATGATAAAAGTTACAAGAAATAATCGTGATGGTTCTCGGGGATTCGATGGGACATTCCCGATAATACGGCACCAAGATTCTTTCTGCTTTTACCTAACCGTCTGTCATTTGCCGTAAAAAAATATGAACGCGGACGTAAAATGATTCGGGGATTCGATGAGACATTTCCGATAAGAAGGCACCGAAATTCTCTCTGCTTTCACCATCCTTTCTGTCATTTTGGGTCAAAAACCATCACGACACTCGGAGTACGTTTACTTACCGTTTGTTTATCAGCCAAAGTAAAATCAACTATGATGAAGCGATTCGGGCGTTCGATGGGACATTCCCGAAATTATGGCACCAAGATTCTCTCCCTTATCACCTTGCCTTCGGTCATTTCGCATTAAAAAATATAAACGTGATGCTAAAATGAAAACGGACGAATTTGTTTCGTACCCAAGGTAAAAGCAAAGATGATTAAGCGGTTCGCGCGTTCGATGGAACATTCTCGAAATCACGTTTTCGAGATGTCTCTGCTTTCACCTTACGTTCGGTCATTTTGCGTAAAAAAATATAAATGCGGGGGTAAAATGAGTACAGGCGTATTTGTTTATTAACTGCAGTACTACAGCAACGCTGATGACGTGTTTCGGGGATTCGAATAGGACATTCCCGATAAGAAGGCACCCAGATTCTCTTTGCTTTCACCGCACTTTTCGCCATTTTCCGGCAACAGGCACCACGACGCTCGCAGGACGTTTACATGCACATTTAGTTTTTAACCAACGTAAAAGCAACGATGACGAAGATCTTTGGAGGTTCGATGGGACATTCTTGCAATCACGGTTCCGAATTTCTATCTGCTTGTAACCCACCTTCCGTCATTTGCTTTGAAAAATATCAACGCGGTGGTAACTTGACTTCAGGCGCATTTGTTATATAACAAAGGTGAGAGCGATGAAGCTGAAGCGTTTTTGGGCTTTGATGGGTCATTTCATATATCACGAAACCGAAATTCTCTCTACTTTGACGGTTCCTTTGGTCATTCGGCGTAATAAAAATATGATCGCGCTGATAAAACGACTACAGGCGCATTTGTTAATTAACAAAGGTGACAGCAATGATGATGCGCATTTGTTTATTAACATAGGTAAAACATTGTTGCATAAAGGTAAAGCATTGGTACTTGTTGTATTCATACTCGTGGATAAGTACTCGGTCTCATGTCCATGGTCTAAGTCAGTCACGTCGGGAAAACCGAGGTACTCTTACACTTGTACAACACATTTGCCATTTATGATTGAAGTTACGAAATTATTGAAAGACGAGGAAAGAAAGCGCGAAAGACACAACCTTTGTAATCGCTAATGCCAAATCATTTTTATATCTGAAATTTTATATCGAGCGTTAAAAGATGTATACAATATTTTCCTCACTTGAATTTAAGTAGTTGAATTTGAACAGTATCCACAAAATTCTTAAAAGTCCAGTACACACCAAATTCATGCAATGTTCTGAATTCAAACAATACACGCAGAATATAAATGGAGTTCGTGAAAATGTAAAAAGGGCAAATGAAACAGATTCAAAGGCACACGATTGGGTATGAATTTCAGAATTTGTCATCAACCGCTTCAATATTGTGACAAGGCGTCAGGTGACGACGGTGATTCGAGGAGGATCTGCTCGTGATCATGCTCGAGCGCCGTCAAATCCTCGCAAGCCTTGACGGAGTCGATCTCTTCCATCACTTCA
This sequence comes from Ophion ellenae, assembly GCA_963210295.1. Taxonomy (NCBI): domain Eukaryota; kingdom Metazoa; phylum Arthropoda; class Insecta; order Hymenoptera; family Ichneumonidae; genus Ophion; species Ophion ellenae. The sequence goes on along the minus strand of OY723386.1, from coordinate 10,264,819 downwards.
CCAATGTACTAATGGGACAAACGCTCTCTTGTAGGACGTCAAGTGAACTTAGTAATTCAATTTAACCCAGGATACTTTCATGGCGGTTGTGTTCCACAGCATCGACGCGGTGCACCTGACCTTTTTCAAAAGATACTATGAGCGATTGAATTCAGAGATCACGCAAAGAATATTTTCCGATGATTGTAATTCGGAAGAGACAAGTAAAAAATGATTAGACCGATTCGCAAAAACACTTGCAGATACACAAACCCAACCAAACTGATATAGCTGAACCAACCCAATATCACTTTTCAGGAGCGACTCTCTTCCCTTGCGATGCCTTTGGAGGTTAGTCATCACCATACCCAAATATTGAATGGATTTTTTATATTTGAAATGCAAAAAAAAAGATTACTTCAAGTCTTACCCACGACGGTCGGCTCGACGTCTACCATGACAACCCGAGGTTCCTTTTTACCGGAGCTCATCTCGTTAATAAATGTATTGAAGCAATATTCGTCCCGGATGCTGAGGTCGATTACTTAATACCGTCTTAATACCGCAATACAATTCCCAGCAGGAATTGCCCATTTGTATGCCGGCTCGGCCAATGTGAACCTATCCCATGTAGGGTGATCGGTAGTGGCCAACGATTGGCCGATGCGCGACGCCGAGCTTGCCAACATTGGCACTCGAGCTTGGCCCGATCATCGACCGAGCCTCGGATGATAAGAGCGGCCCGATATTCGCAATCAATATTGGCCCTAGAATGGCTTATGAGAATCGGCCGAGCATCGCGTAGGAGTTCATTCGAGAATCGGCCAACAATCAGTCCCCGTCAAGATTGCCATCATTGGCACTCGAGCTTGGCCCGATTATCGACCCAGTCTTGGCGGATGATTGTGACCCGATATAGATCACCAAAATTGGCCCTGCACTGCCAAAAAAAATTGATTCTTTTTGTATTGTAACTCGTCATTACCTGGTCTTTTGAAACGATTAGTTCGAAGAAAATATTTCACCTATATGGGACTCGAACCTTGAACCTACCTACTCATAGCCAAGCACGCTGCCCCTATGCTACCGAGTGCTCGTAACATTTGAATCGCAGAAATGCCATAAGAGACCAAATGGATTCTCATAATTATTTGTATCGCATAAACTATATCAATTAGTTAATATCATCGTGATAATTAGAGAGTGTTATCGACTGACATGGAGATTTTCCAAACCTAACCTATATATATATAATTCCTCTTTCTCCACCCTCTCTACCCCCACAGCCCTTTAATATGTGTGTTCCAATAAAAACAGACCATTTGTTCATTAGTTCAAGTTTAATTTGAATAAATAAACATATTTAAAATGAATAATTCCAATAATGGAATGCAATAGGAAAAATTTGATTTCACGAAAAATCTAGTTAATTCAAATAAGAAATAAATAAATAGACGCGGTTAGTTAATATTAATAGAATTTTTCTGTCAGTGTAGGATGGTTCATAAAAATGGGTAGAGTATCGCGTATGAGCTCGTTCGAGAATCAGCCAACAATGAGTGCATTGATTTGGTAGTATATTTGTTAAGAATAATGTCCAATGAACTCGTAAAAAGTATTCATCTCGTCTCTCAATGACTTCGACGCGAAACAATGAATCGTCAATATAGGAATTGCGGTTTGATCATGCGTTACTCGGCCGAACATTGGCCTCGTATCGGCAAAAACATGATTGGCGAGTCTATACTTCGCCAAACATCGACCTCGTATCGATAAGCCAATGATTAGAGAGCCTATATTTGGCCGAACATTGGCCTCGTATCGGCAAACCAATGATTGGCGAGTCTATACTTCGTCAAACATCGGCCTCATATCGATTACCCAATAATGAACGAGTCTATACTTGGCCGAACATTGGCCTCGTATTGGCAAACCAATGATTGGCCAGTCTATACTTCGTCAAACATCGGCCTCGTATTGACAAGCCAATGATTAGCAAGTCTATGTTTGGCGGAACATTGGCCGCGTATCGGCAACCCAATGATTGGCGAGTCTATACTTCGCCAAACATCGGCCTCGTATCGACAAGCCAATGATTAGCGAGTCTATATTTGGCCGAACATTGGCCTCGTATTGGCAAACCAATGTTGGCTAGTCAATACTCAGCCGAGCATTGGCGTACAATTGGGTAATCGATCATCGCCCCGCCAACATTGGTCCAAGTATTGGCCATTACGGTTCGATTGGCGAAACCTACATGGGATCTACAATCGCGCTAAGAAAAGAATGCTCAAACGTTATCACTTTCGGATCTTTGTCTCTCTCCGTGCAGACTTTTTAGTAAACGAATCAATAGATTTTTCGGGTCTAACGTACAATTTTTTCCCTCTTTATCGCAACTCGTGTAACCGTAAATAAAATAACAATTTCCTTGTCGCTCCGGAATCAAACTGGACCAACAATTTGGATAAAAGACCGGCAAATGTAGGAGACGAGTGTATTGTCCGCAGGAATATCTAAGATGACTTGCATTATCGATACGTTCTTACGCACAGTTTGATATTTCGAAGTGGTATCTTAAAAACGAACATCAAATAGAATTGTTTGCAACTTTCAAGGCTTGATTGCAATAATATAACTTCAGTGATATAACATCCATAACATAATTTTAATTTGAACTGAAGTTTTTTTATATACAATTTTCTATTTACAATGTTTTATATACAATTGTCTATTTACTACTATTTAAACATTTTTATATAAAATTTCTATTTACTACTATTTACAAATTTTTATATACGATTTTCTATGTACAAAATATTAACCGCACAAGCAACAAAAAGTACAACAACTGGATTTTAAGGCTTCCTGAAAGCAGAAAGGATTATCACGTTGGGCTATCAGACAGTTTAAGATTATTCCAATTTAACTTTAAATGAACTATTTACAAGCGAATCCCCATTCACTTAGCAGTTAATGACCAAGCGCCAAAACATGAAACTCAGAAAATTCTTAGAGTACCTCAAAATATGGACATGACAGGATAAGAATGAGAGAAATGTGTAAGCCGGAATTCTCAATGACAAAAATGAGCAACTAAAGTTTTTTAACGAGTTAACACATAACGGTAAGTACAAAGATTTTTAAATAATGTAATGCAGTAGTTTAAGAAATTGTACCCACAGATAATCGGCGAATAATGCAGGGACTTCAAGATTAGTACCGCTTCCACGTTGAGAACCTGAAAGAACTTCACGATCGAATGCTAAATCGAACCATCCGAAGTAGGACGGCTACGGCAAGACTATCATCGTTTTTAAGGAGCAGACGACATGGCTAAGATACCTGGCGAGGAGACGTGAAGAGCTTACACAAATATTGCAGTGTACCAGAACCAACATAATCTGTAACATATGGAAAATATGAAGCTATTAAACGAAAGAGAAAACTGGTCGGAAGTGAAGAAAAGCGGCAGAAGAAACATACATTTTTTATGACAATACATTCTATGAATAAGCCACTTATTTCAAACGAAAGTGGAACGTACCGCTCAACGCCGGTGCATCCTGTTTAGAGGGGGTACCACCTTTTCAACAAGTGCTCTATGTGGCCCCCTTCCTGATGGACGCACATCTCAAGGCGTTTCGTTATGTTGGCCCTGGTGCGCTGCAACATTCGCGGCGTTTCGTGGCAAACGCAGCCCTAATGCGTTCCCGCATATCGTCCTCTGTCGTGGGCTCTGTCTTATAGACGAAGTCCTTGATCTTCCCCCACAAGAAAAAATCGAGCGGGGTCAGATCAGGAGATCTCGCCGGCCACGATACCGATCCACGTATTCCGATGATTCGATTCGGGAAACGTTCGCGAAGAATCCTTAACGAGGTTCTCGCCGTATGAGCAAGGTGACCATCTTGCTGCCACCACATCCTAAGCCGCAGATCCAGAGGAACATCTTCCAAAAGAACGGGCAAAACATTTTCCAACAAATCAGCGTACACTTCGCTATCCATATTCCCGTCGAAAAACCATGTGCCGATAATCCGGTCGTTCAGGATGCCCGCCCATACATTTACTCTCCACTGTTCTTGTCTCGGGATTTGAATGGTCCATCCAGGATTCTCTGGACTCCATTGTCGAAAATTTTGGGTTGATGATTCCCCGCTTCGTAAAGCCAGACTCATCAGTAAATAGGACGTTTCGAAAAAAATTGGGTTCATCTTGAAGTTGTCCGAGACCCCAGACGCAAAATTCCAGACGTCGTTCATGGTCCAGAATCGTAAGCTGTTAACGATTTTTCGCACCGTTTCTCTATTCATATCTGTAGAACAAGAATGAAAGGAAGGATCGTTAAGAAAAAGTATAAGCTTACGAAGTATAGGCTTACGAGTGAGTGGAAACGAACGAAAGTTAATTCAAAGAGGAAAAAATCGATGCTGGAAGGTAAAAATAATTTACACATTCGTAGGAGTGGGTACAAAGGAAGGAAGATTTGTTCCAAGAGGTGCAAAGGTTTTACACATCCGTACGGCAGGGTACAATAGAATGAAGATTCATTCTAAGAGGTACAAACGATTTAGACGTTTGTACGAGTAGGTACAAATGAATGGAGATTTATTCGAAGAGGTACAAAAGAGAACAACGCATTCGCAGAAATGGGTGCAATTGAATAATGGTTTATTCGTAGAGGTACAAACGTTTCCCGGAAGATACAAGCGATTTAGACGTTCGTATGAGTGGGTGAAAATGAACGGAGATTTATTCGAAGATGTACAGAAGATTTCGAAGGGTACAAACGATTAACGCGTTCGTAGGAATTGGTGCAACTGAATGACCTATAACTTCAAGCGGTGCAAACGTTTTCCGGGAGATACAAATGATTGAGAAGTTCGTACAAGTCGGTAAAAATGAATGAAGGTTAATTCCAAGATGTACAAACGAATTACACGCCGGTACGAGTGGCTACAAAAGAATAGAGGGTTATACAAGAGGTGCAAACGTTTCCCGAACGATTTAGACGTACGACCGATTGAGACGTTCATAAGAGTATGTACAAACGAAATAATATTTTTTCCAACAGGTGAAAACGTTTCCTAGAGGGTAAAAACAATTAACACGTTTGTACGAGTGGGTGCCAATCAATAAAGTTTAATATTAAGAAGTACAAAGGATTTACATGTTTGTACGATTGAGTATAAAGGAATGAAGGCTTATTCCAAGAGGTACAGATGATTATCTCTTTTATACGAATGAGTGCAAACGAATGAACTATTATCCCAAGAGGTACAACGGATTTATATGTTAGTACGAGTGGGTGCAAACGCATGAAAGTATATTCCAAGAGGTACAAATGTTTGCTAGATGCTACAAACGACTTAGACGTTCATACGAGTGGATAAAATCGAACGAAGATTTATTCGAAGGGGTACAAACGGTTCCGGTAGGGTATGACTTACACTTCCCTACGAGTGCGTGGAAACGAATAGAGGTTCATCCCAAGAGGTATAACCGTTTCCCGGAAGATAAAAACGATTTAGACGATCGTAGGAGTGGATGTAAACAGCTGAAAGTTAACTCCAGAATGTTTAAATATTTGTAGGGAAATACAAACGATTCAGACGTGTGCAAGAGTTCGTACAAAGCAATGAATATTTGTTTTAAGAGGTACGAACGATTCACACGTCTGTACAAGTGGGTGGAAATGGATGAAGGTTTATCCCAAGAGGTACAAACATTTTTCATAGGGTGCAAACGACCGACGCATTTGTACGAGTGCGTGCAAGTGCATAAAAATGTATTCCAAAGAGTACAAATGTTTGCTAGGAGCTTCGAATGGTGAAAACATTCGTACGAATAACTACAAACGAATGAGAAACACAAACAAATTACGAACGGTGAAGACATTCGTACGAATAACTACAAACGAATGAATATTTATTTCAAGAGACACAAACAAATTACACGTTCGAATGAGTGGGCGCAAACGAATGAAAGTTTATCCCAAGTTGTGTAAAAACATCCCGAAGGGTACAAACGGAAACGATTGGGATGTTTGTACCTTCTTGTACAAGTGGATACAAACGACTGAAGGTCTATGCCAGGAGGTAAAATGCTTGATGGAAGGTACTAACTATTCAGAAGTGCATAAGCATGCGTACAAACGGATGAATATTAATTTCAAGAGGTACATCGATTTACACGTCGGTACGAGTGTGATATGATCTTTTTGGGTTCTCAAGTCACCCATGAGGTAGGTTCCGGGACTTGAAAATGGACAACATTTTTTTTGCAAATTTTTTCGATTTCCTTTTAAGGAAAGTCGAAATACTAAATGTGTGATCGTTTCAGTCTGAGTGATATCATTTTCTGGGGTTTTCAAGTCACCCATTGATTTTATTTTTTACTTATTTATTTTATTTTTGGTCTTTTTATGTATTATTTATTTTTGGTCTGTTAAGCCATCCTTACGATAGGTTCCGTGACTCGAAAAATGTTTTTTTTTCGCTTGTTTTCTCGGCCTCTACCTTTGAAATGTCAAAAATGTAAATGTGTGATCCTCTCAATCTGGGGGATGTAAATTTTTTGGGTTTTTAAGACACCCTTAAGGTGGGTTCCGTGACCCGGAAATAGACCAATTTTTTTTAGCCATTTCCTTTTGTCCTATATCAGACATATCGAAAAAGTAAATGTGTGATCCCCTTGGACTAGGAGATATATTTTTTTGGTCTTTCAATCCCCCTTTAAGATAAGTTCAGGTACACGGAAAATGATCTTTTTATCTATGGTTTTCTCGGCCTCTTCTATTAAAATATCGAAAAAGTAAATGTGGGATCCTCTCATTCCGGATGATATAATTTTGTTGGGTTTTCAAGTCACCCGTAAGGTAGGTTTCGGGACTCGAAAATAGACCAAATTTCCTTCTATGAATTTTCATTTTTCATGTATCTGACATATTGAAGAAGTAGATGTATGATCCCCTTAGACTAGGAAATATATTTTTTTGGTCTTTCGAGCCCCGTTTAAGTTGGATTTCGGAACTAGAACAATTAAAATGTTTTCGCTCGTTTTCTCGGCCATTTCTTTGGAAATTCCAAAGAAGTAAATATGTGTTCCTCTCAATCTTGGTTATAACATGTTTTTGAATTTTTAAGTCACCCTTAAGATAGAATCCGGCACGCGAATATGGACCAAATTTTTTTTGAGAAAAAAATCCCCTTTATTCTAGGAGATAGTTTTTTGGTATTTTAAGCTCCCCTTAAGTTAGGTTCTGGGACTCGAAAAGTGATCATTATTTTGCTTGTTTTCTCGGCCTCTTCTTTCAAAATGTCGAAAAAGTAAATATGTGATCCTCTCAATCTAGCTGATATGGATTTTTTGGGTAATCAAGTCACCCTTAAGGTACACGAAAATAGACCATCGTTTCTTGGCTCATTTTTTCCATATCCGATATTGGAATTTCGAAATAGTAAATTTGTGATCCTCTCAATCTAAGTGATATAAGTTTGTTGGGTTTTCAAATCACCCTTAAGGTAGGATCCGGGACTCGAAAATGGCACAAATTTTTTTTTAGATATTTCTTTCTGTCCTTCTCATAATCGCAACAGTAGATGTGCGATCCCCTAGGTCTACAAGATATCTTTTCTTAGTCAATCAAGTCCCCCTTAAGATTAGGTATTTACAAAAAAATATATCTCCTACACTAGGTGATCACACATTCAATTCCCCGATATATCGGAAAAAAGAGATTTCTCAAACAAAATTTGATCCATTTTCGACTCCCGGACCCCAAATTAAGGGTGACGTGAAAAATTAAAAAAAGTATATCCCCCACACTGAGGGGATCAAACATTTACTATTCCGACATTTCAAAAGGAGAGGCCGAAAAAACAAGAGAAAAAAAATTATCATTTTTCGAGACTCGGAATCCATCTTAAGGGGACTTGATATACCAAAGAAATATATCTCCTAAACTAAGGAGGTCACACATTTAAATTCTGGATATATCAGAAAAAGGAAAGAAGGAAATTTCTCAAAAAAAATGTGGTCCATTTTAGACGCCCGGACCCTTCTTAAGGGTGACTTTAAAACACACAAAAATTAGGAGATTCCCACACACGAGATGTGAAAAGAAGCTAATCGAATTTGATCTATTTTCGAGTACCTTAAGGGTGACGTGAGAACCCACAAAATTTATATCACCCAGATTGAGAGGATCACACATTTACTTTCTCGACAATTCCAAAGGAAAGGCCGAGAAAACAAGCAAAAATGAATTATCATCTTTCGAGTCCGGGAATTCATCTTAAGAGGGGATAGATAGACCGAAAAAATATATCTCCTAGACTGAGAGGATCAAACATTTACATTCGCGATATATCAGAAGAAGGACTGAACGAAATGTCTCAAAAAAAATTTGTGCCATTTTCGAGTTCCGGATCCTACCTTAAGGGTGACTTGAAAACCAAAAAAAATTATATCACCCAGATTGAGAGAATCACAAATTAACTATTTCAACATTCCAAGAAAGGTTAATGGAAAAAATGAGCCAAGAAAATATGGTCTATTTTCGAGTACCTTAAGGGTGATTTTATAACTCAAAAAATTCTTATCAGCTATATTGAGAGGATCAAACTTTTACTTTTTCGACATTTCAAAAGAAGAGGCCGAGAGAACAAGCACCGAAAATTATTACTTTTCGAGTCCCGGAACCCAACTTAAGGGAGGCTTGAAAGGCCAAAAAAATATACCTCCTAGACTAAGGGGATCACACATTTACTATCTCGATATTTCAGAAGCAGGAAAAAAGCAAATCTCCCAAAAAAAATTTGGTTCATTTTCAAGTCCCGGATTCTACCTCAAGGGGGACTCCGGGACTCCTTTCAAGCCCCCATTAAGATGGATTTCGGGAGTAGAAAAATGATCATTTTTTTTGCTTGTTTTCTCGGCCTCTTCTTTTAAAATGTTGAAAAAGTACATGTGCGACCCGCTCAATCTGGGTGTTAACATTATTTGGGTTTTCAAGTTACCCTTAAGGTAGAATGCGGGACTCAAAAAAGAACCATTTTTTTAGACATTCGCTTTTTTACTTCTCCTGATATATCGCAAAAGTAGATGTTTGATCCCCTCTGTCTAGGAGATTTTTTTTTTGGTCGTTCAAGCCCATAATATTATCATTTTTTTGCATTTTTTCTCGGCCTCCTCTTTCGAGATGTCGGAAAATTAAATGAGTGATCCTTTCAAACAGTGTGATATAATGTTTTTGGGTATTCAAGAGTAGAATAGCTGTAGCGGTTCTAACTCAAGGGGAGGTGGTGTGTCAAAAGTGGTGAAGCCAAGGTGGCGCCACCGTCGTGGGGAGGTCGCCGGGCGCGTGTGACGTCACAGAGCGGCCTATGTGGGGGGGGGGGGTCATGTGGTCCGTGCAGCGACTGGGGGGGGGGGGGGTCGATGAGTGTTTTGTGTGTATGTGCGTGCGTGCATGCGTGCGTGCGTGCATGCGTGTAGGAAAGCCAAGGTGGCGCTGCGGTCGTGGGGAGGTCGGCGTATGTGCGTGCGTGCTTGCGTGTAGGGAAGCCAAGGTGGCGCTACGGTCGTGGGGAGGTCGGCATGTGTGCGTGCGTGCGTGCGTGCGTGTAGGGAAGCCAAGGTGGCGCTACGGTCGTGGGGAGGTCGGCGTGCGTGCGTGCGTGCGTGCGTGCGTGCGTGCATGCGTGCGTGCGTGCGTGCGTGCGTGCGTGCGTGCGTGTGTGTGTGTGTGTAACGTTGTCTCTTAAGAAGTCACGTATAGGGCTAAGAAAAGGTGCATGAATTTATCCAGATGTTCTTTTTTTCAACTATCTCGACGGAGGCTCATGTCCGAGACGCCGTTATTCGCGGCAACGTTTCAACCACCTCGTCCGAAAGTCTCAAATTTTACGACTCTTTTTTTTCTTACGTCGAGCGCCAGGGACCGTCATACCCTATCGCTTCGCATGTGCAACTTGAGCCTCATCATTCCATAGGTCCACACTTGAAAACCCATAAAATTTTACGACAGCATGTGACGAAGACAGTGATCCGGGGAAAAAAATGAATTTCCATTGTACAGGGCTTTAGTTTTTCATCTCTGAATGATAATATATACAAGGAGTGCAACGTCAAGCCTTGATGCCGACACTTGAGATCATGCAAGTCTGGACAAGTTAGCCCCCTGGTTAAACTCATCATCGGCGATATCAATAACGTCTTCGTCTACCCCAACTTCCACTTCGTCGTCATGGGCGATATTCACGACAACCTCCATCTCATCATCGACGAGATCGATCACTTCAATTTGGTTCGACATTTTTCTTAACGGATTTTCCGTTTTCCGACTCTTCCACAAGGATACCTCGGAGGTTGAAGACTGGAATGGCGAAAACTGCTGTTCCGATCCTTCTTCGGATTTCGATTTTTGGATCCTCATAGGCTTATAGTAGGGTGGGGGCTTATTGTGGAAAAAAAACCTTGCAAGATACTGCATCCTGGCCAGGGGATAAACGAAAAGTTTTTTTTCTTTAACTATCCCTGTAGGGGTAGGCATCTGCTGTCCAGAAAAGTGTGCACTCATAGAGGTGAAAGCTGGCCAGGCTCGCCAATCATTGACTTTCGCGATCTCTGCAGAACCGCGTCTAGGTCATGGAGACTGAACTGGCGTATTATAAAGAGCATCTTAGAGTTTTTAATATATATTGCCACGTGTTCCAGTATGTATGAAGTCCAGCCTGTCACGAATCATAGCGCTCTTCGCAGAGCAACATCAAACCTATTCAAGTGACACTTGAGGCTATACAGTTTTTACCAAATCAGCCTTATTCTAAAGACAATTTTTTTTGTTCGTCGACGTTCAATGCCAGCCTCCGAGCATAGGGAACATTTTGAAAAAATAACGTTCCGCTCAAGTAATGTCTTGGCTATCCAAAACACATACGAAAACGAGGTATTTATTACAAAACGATCAACTTTGTGGATCTATGGCCGGAGAATTTTTTTTTTTTTTTAGGCTTCGACCACTGATCCCACTGCATGCACCATTTGAGCATAGATGCACTCGCGGTCTGGAATACTCACAAAAATACTTTTATTTTTTGCTCCCGCTGAACCCCGATCGGCTCGTTCTGCGTGTGTATTTATTTTTCATGCTTTCCATGTTAAAAGATATCAACGTGATATTGAAAAACTCTGGGGGAGGTGATTCTATTACATTTTCCGAGCTAGAAGGGAACGACAAAAATATTTTCTGATGGGAGACCATTTTTAATCGTCGGCAGCGCTCAAAAGTGACCACACTTTGAATGAAGCAGTGAGTTCACATATCTCTCTGGCAAGACTTTTCAACTCGTTAATATGGAGAACAGCAATGAACCATCAGAAGAAATGTTGCACAACCAAGACACGCTCTTAAGTTCGATCGACGACTTTGCTGTGTGGGAGATATAGATCGTCGAGTTCATCGAAGTACTGAAATCGCAAAGCCGAATTAAGCGCCAACGATTATCAACTAAACATCAATAGTCATTGATAGGCCAAATACCGAATCTGGAAGGATTGAAGTATTTCATGTACAGGCATTCTATATGCATGGGTGCAGGACACAGCGGTGATGGGTTAATGTGGCGAGCACTCGACTTGAACGCCTGATGGTCTATACTTTAAGTTCTGCTCGATGAATTTCAACAACGTGGAAGTGGTTGAGCTTTACAAAAGATACGCAATCTTACAATAAATGTAAATAAGTATAAATCAATACGCGTTAAATGTTATATCTCATTGCCACGGGAAATAATGATTATGAGGGCTGCGATTAATGTGCAATCCAGAGATAATGCACGTTTCGCATGGGTGACAGTTACAGCTTTATACCTAGCCGAACGAAACGGTGACCACGGATCTTCTTACATGCATTATTCAACGGTATTGAATCTATCGAATATTGAATTCCCAATAACTATAGGTCAAGTTTTAAATAAAATTGTGCTTCAAAACAATTTATCCATTAATGTGTGTACCACCGAAGAAGACATTGCTCCGATACGCATGGCTCAACATAAAAAGAAGAAAAGCATATCAATTTGCTGTACATACAAGATACCGAAGATGACAATGTATGACATATCACATAGATAAAGAACCTGTCAAGCCTCGTGAGCGCAGAACAGAGACAACCATTAAAAAATATATGTATGCCATTGGTGTATGAAGTTAACACAATTACTATATCGTCATATGTGCTAGACGAATTAAACAACAATCTATTATTTCGCCGGGGTCGGCATTACTTTAGATCAACGGATAAACTGCAATCACATGAGATCGATCATGGAGCAATAAAGCACTGCGCCATCCGACCATCAAATGATACTAATAAGTGGCTTCAAATCATCAACTCCAATTGGAAAGCAACACATCCATTCACTGTAAATGCCTACTTGGAGTGTTTTTTTAACTAATTATAGAGAGAAGATGAGAGTGTGCAAAGATTGATGCGAAGAACGTAGCAGAGGATATGTATCAATATCATGAAGTATTTACTATTGATTACCACATGTGTTTTTCATATGATGAATCACTATCATAGTATCGATCACATCACAGCGCCGATTTCATATCATAGTTTGTGACAGAACTGGAAAAACTAGTGCTGTACAGAAAATAGATTTTCTACGAAAATTAATGCTCGTCATGAGTTAATTCTAATACCTTCACGCTGTGGCAATAATTGTGCATTCAGTCATCATCAACTACTAGAGGTAGAAGTTGAATTACTCAAGATACATTGGCGTATGCCCCACATAATATTAGATGAGATCAATAAATTATCATTACATCGACCATTGGAAAGTGGGCGACACTTGAATGTGGGTTTTCGCTCTTGGGATCTATACGACTGTCCATCGCTTCAAAGCACAACGAAACATTCATGGACCGTAAAAGCTGCCTCCCAACTAGAGAAACCAAAATATGTAATTGGTGCGGTGCAGACTGGTAAAAAAGATAATGTATGGCAAAGGACATTATATTATTCACCGACTGCAAAGTCACAAGTGCTAAACTTTATCTCAATTCAGGATTCTTTTCTCAAGATGACTCGAATATGGACTTCAAAAAAGTTTCGACATTTTGTTCAATAGGTACTCTCGATTTTGTAAATACCATTATGACTGCAATAGTGATCGTTCTTTACTAACCATCGCTGAGTCTTAATGTAACGACCCTCTCACGGTTAATGATTGATCGCATGAGAAATATGTAATTGGTGGCTGAATCATAAAGATTCATGCAAATAAAATAAATGTAACATTATGTACTTTTTATTCTCCTCACCCCGTACTTAGTTATGTCAGCATCACCGGCTATCGGATTGTGCAACTGAAAACAATATTACTTTCGAATGTGAAACTCATTTTTTTTGTATGGAATTTGATTGAAAATAAATTAATATAATCGCCCAATGATAATCGAAGACATTCATCGGTATACGTTTGTTAGACGTTCGTGAGCCGTTTGTTGGAAGTTTGCGAGGCATTCGAAGATTTTCGATAGTCGTTCATGAAACGTTCCAGAGACTTCCGAAGACATTCATACGATGTTCGAAGCCATTTAAGAGACGTTCGAAAACATTCATAAGACGTTTGAAGACATTCATCAGAGGTGCGAAGACCTTCGGAGACGTTCGAAGACGTTCAAGAGATCTGTGACGATATTTATAATACGTTTAAAGACATTGGTGAGGGGTTCGAAGTCGTTTAAGAGACTTTAAAAGACATTTACAAGGGGTTTGAAGACGTTCAAGAAACTTTCGAATACGTTCAAGAGACTTTCGACGACATTCATAATACGTTTGAAGACATTCATGAGACTTTCGACGACATTCATAAGACGTTTGAAGAGGTGCATGAGGCCTTCAAAGAGTTTCAAGAGACTTTCTACGACGATCATGAGACGTTTGAAGATGTTCGTGAGTTATTCAAAAAACTTTCGAAAACGTTCATAAGAAGTTTGAAGACATTCATGAGAGGTGCGAAGACCTTCAGTGACGTTCGAAGACATTCAAGAGATCTTTAACGATACTCATAATACGTTTGAGACATCGATGAGGGGGTTCGACGACGTTTTAGAGACTTCCAAAGACATTCACGAGGGGTTTGACGACGTTCAAGAAACTTTCGAATACGTTCAAGAGACTTTCGACGACATTCATCATACGTTTGATTACATTCATGAGGGATTCGAAGACGCTTGAGAGACTTTCAAAGACGTTCACGAGGGGTTCGAAGACGTTTAAGAGACTTTCGACGGCGTACATAATATGTTTGAAGACATTCATGTGGGGTTCGAAGATGCTTAAGAGACTTTCAAAGACATTCACGGAGGGTTTGAAGACGGTCAAGAAACTTTCGAATACGTTCGAGAGTCTTTCGACGACATTCATAATACGTTTGATTACATTCATGAGAGATTCGAAGACGCTTGAGAGACTTTTAAAGACGTTCACGAGAGGTTCGAAGACGCTTAAGAGACTTTTGAAGACATTCACGAGAGGTGCGAAGACATTCAAGAGTTCTTTGACAATATTCATAATACGTTTGAAGACATCGATGAGAGGATCGACGATGTTTTAGAGACTTTCGAAGACATTCACGAAGGGTTTGAAGGCGTTCGAGAAACTTTCGAATACGTTCGAGAGACTTTCGGCCACATTCATAATACGTTTGAAGACATTCATGATGGGTTCGAAGACGCATGAAAGACTTTCAAAGACTTTCACGAGAGGTTCGAAGACGTTCAAGAGACTTTCGACGACATTCATGAGTTCTTTGACAATATTCATAATACGTTTGAAGACATCGATGAGAGGATCGACGATGTTTTAGAGATTTTCAGACATTCACGGAGGGTTTGAAGACGTTCAAGAAACTTTCGAATACGTTCAAGAGACTTTCGACGACATTCATAATACGTTTGATTACATTCACGAGGGATTCGAAGACGCTTAAGAGACTTTCAAAGACGTTCACGAGGGGTTCGAAGACGTTTAAGAGACTTTCGACGGCGTACATAATATGTTTGAAGACATTCATGTGGGGTTCGAAGATGCTTAAGAGACTTTCAAAGACATTCACGAGAGGTGCGAAGACATTCAGAAACTTTCGAAGGCATTCAAGAGTTCTTTGACAATATTCATAATACGTTTGAAGACATCGATGAGAGGATCGACGATGTTTTAGAGACTTTCAAAGACATTCACGGAGGGTTTGAAGACGGTCAAGAAACTTTCGAATACGTTCGAGAGACTTTCGACGACATTCATAATTCGTTTGATTACATTCATGAGGGATTCGAAGACGCTTGAGAGACTTTTAAAGACGTTCACGAGAGGTTCGAAGACGCTTAAGAGACTTTTGAAGACATTCACGAGAGGTGCGAAGACATTCAGAAACTTTCGAAGACATTCAAGAGTTCTTTGACAATATTCATAATACGTTTGAAGACATCGATGAGAGGATCGACGATGTTTTAGAGACTTTCGAAGACATTCACGAAGGGTTTGAAGGCGTTCGAGAAACTTTCGAATACGTTCGAGAGACTTTCGGCCACATTCATAATACGTTTGAAGACATTCATGATGGGTTCGAAGACGCTTGAGAGACTTTCAAAGACCTTCACGAGAGGTTCGAAGACGTTCAAGAGACTTTCGACGACATTCATGAGTTCTTTGACAATATTCATAATACGTTTGAAGACATCGATGAGAGGATCGACGATGTTTTAGAGATTTTCAAAGACATTCACGGAGGGTTTGAAGACGTTCAAGAAACTTTCGAATACGTTCAAGAGACTTTCGACGACATTCATAATACGTTTGATTACATTCACGAGGGATTCGAAGACGCTTGAGAGACTTTCAAAGACGTTCACGAGGGGTTCGAAGACGTTCAAGAGACTTTCGACGACATTCATGAGTTCTTTGACAATATTCATAATACGTTTGAAGACATCGATGAGAGGATCGACGATGTTTTAGAGATTTTCAAAGACATTCACGAGAGGTGCGAGGACATTCAGAAACTTTCGAAGACATTCAAGAGTTCTTTGACAATATACATAATATGTTTGAAGACATTCATGTGGGGTTCGAAGACGCTTAAGAGACTTTTAAAGACATTCACGAGAGGTGCGAGGACATTCAGAAACTTTCGAAGACATTCAAGAGTTCTTTGACAATATACATAATACGTTTGAAGACATCGATGATGTTTTAGAGACTTTCAAAGACATTCACGAAGGGTTTGAAGGCGTTCGAGAAACTTTCGAATACGTTCGAGAGACTTTCGGCCACATTCATAATACGTTTGAAGACATTCATGAGGGGTACGAAGACGCTTGAGAGACTTTCAAAGACCTTCACGAGAGGTTCGAAGACGTTCAAGAGACTTTCGACGACATTCATGATACGTTTGAAGACATTCATGTGGGGTTCGGAGACGCTTAAGAGACTTTCAAATACATTCACGTGAGGTTTGAAGACGTTCAAGAGGCTTTCGAAGACGTTCAGAAATCTTCGACGACATGCATAATACGATCTTCGACAACATCCATAAACCGAAGACATTTATGACGTTTGAGTTTCGCTGTCATACATTCACAACAATTCGCTGTCATACATTACAAACTCAAACGTCATGAATGTGTTCGGTTAATGGATGTCGTCGAAGATCGTATTATGCATGTCGTCGAAGATTTCTGAACGTCTTCGAAAGCCTCTTGAACGTCTTCAAACCTCCCGTGAATGCATTTGAAAGTCTCTTAAGCGTCTTCGAACCCCACATGAATGTCTTCAAACGTATCATGAATGTCGTCGAAAGTCTCTTGAACGTCTTCGAACCTCTCGTGAAGGTCTTTGAAAGTCTCTCAAGCGTCTTCGAACCCCTCATGAATGTCTTCAAACGTATTATGAATGTGGCCGAAAGTCTCTCGAACGTATTCGAAAGTTTCTCGAACGCCTTCAAACCCTTCGTGAATGTCTTTGAAAGTCTCTAAAACATCATCGATGTCTTCAAACGTATTATGTATATTGTCAAAGAACTCTTGAATGTCTTCGAAAGTTTCTGAATGTCCTCGCACCTCTCGTGAATGTCTTTAAAAGTCTCTTAAGCGTCTTCGAACCCCATATGAATGTCTTCAAACATATTATGTACGCCGTCGAAAGTCTCTTAAACGTCTTCGAACCCCTCGTGAACGTCTTTGAAAGTCTCTCAAGCGTCTTCGAATCCCTCGTGAATGTAATCAAACGTATTATGAATGTCGTCGAAAGTCTCTTGAACGTATTCGAAAGTTTCTTGAACGTCTTCAAACCCCTTCGTGAATGTCTTTGAAAATCTCTAAAACATCGTCGATCCTCTCATCGATGTCTTCAAACGTATTATGAATATTGTCAAAGAACTCATGAATGTCGTCGAAAGTCTCTTGAACGTCTTCGAACCTCTCGTGAAGGTCTTTGAAAGTCTCTCAAGCGTCTTCGAACCCATCATGAATGTCTTCAAACGTATTATGAATGTGGCCGAAAGTCTCTCGAACGTATTCGAAAGTTTCTCGAACGCCTTCAAACCCTTCGTGAATGTCTTCGAAAGTCTCTAAAACATCGTCGATCCTCTCATCGATGTCTTCAAACGTATTATGAATATTGTCAAAGAACTCTTGAATGTCTTCGAAAGTTTCTGAATGTCTTCGCACCTCTCGTGAATGTCTTCAAAAGTCTCTTAAGCGTCTTCGAACCTCTCGTGAACGTCTTTAAAAGTCTCTCAAGCGTCTTCGAATCCCTCATGAATGTAATCAAACGTATTATGAATGTCGTCGAAAGTCTCTCGAACGTATTCGAAAGTTTCTTGACCGTCTTCAAACGCTCCGTGAATGTCTTTGAAAGTCTCTAAAACATCGTCGATCCTCTCATCGATGTCTTCAAACGAATTATGAATATTGTCAAAGAACTCTTGAATGCCTTCGAAAGTCTCTTGAACGTCTTCGAACCTCTCGTGAAGGTCTTTGAAAGTCTCTCAAGCGTCTTCGAACCCATCATGAATGTCTTCAAACGTATTATGAATGTGGCCGAAAGTCTCTCGAACGTATTCGAAAGTTTCTCGAACGCCTTCAAACCCTTCGTGAATGTCTTCGAAAGTCTCTAAAACATCGTCGATCCTCTCATCGATGTCTTCAAACGTATTATGAATATTGTCAAAGAACTCTTGAATGTCTTCGAAAGTTTCTGAATGTCTTCGCACCTCTCGTGAATGTCTTCAAAAGTCTCTTAAGCGTCTTCGAACCTCTCGTGAACGTCTTTAAAAGTCTCTCAAGCGTCTTCGAATCCCTCATGAATGTAATCAAACGTATTATGAATGTCGTCGAAAGTCTCTCGAACGTATTCGAACGTTTCTTGACCGTCTTCAAACCCTCCGTGAATGTCTTTGAAAGTCTCTAAAACATCGTCGATCCTCTCATCGATGTCTTCAAACGTATTATGAATATTGTCAAAGAACTCTTGAATGCCTTCGAAAGTTTCTGAATGTCTTCGCACCTCTCGTGAATGTCTTTGAAAGTCTCTTAAGCATCTTCGAACCCCACATGAATGTCTTCAAACATATTATGTACACCGTCGAAAGTCTCTTAAACGTCTTCGAACCCCTCGTGAACGTCTTTGAAAGTCTCTCAAGCGTCTTCGAATCCCTCATGAATGTAATCAAACGTATTATGAATGTCGTCGAAAGTCTCTTGAACGTATTCGAAAGTTTCTTGAACGTCGTCAAACCCCTCGTGAATGTCTTTGAAAGTCTCTAAAACGTCGTCGAACCCCCTCATTGATGTCTCAAACGTATTATGAATATCGTTAAAGATCTCTTGAATGTCTTCGAACGTCACTGAAGGTCTTCGCACCTCTCATGAATGTCTTCAAACTTCTTATGACCGTTTTCGAAAGTTTTTTGAATAACTCACGAACATCTTCAAACGTCTCATGATCGTCGTAGAAAGTCTCTTGAAACTCTATGAAGGCCTCATGCACCTCTTCAAACGTCTTATGAATGTCGTCGAAAGTCTCATGAATGTCTTCAAACGTATTATGAATGTCGTCGAAAGTCTCTTGAACGTATTCGAAAGTTTCTTGAACGTCTTCAAACCCCTTGTAACTGTCTTTTAAAGTCTCTTAAACGACTTCGAACCCCTCACCAATGTCTTTAAACGTATTATAAATATCATCACAGATGTCTTGAACGTCTTCGAACGTCTCCGAAGGTCTTCGCACCTCTGATGAATGTCTTCAAACGTCTTATGAACGTTTTCG
This sequence comes from Ophion ellenae, assembly GCA_963210295.1. Lineage (NCBI taxonomy): Eukaryota > Metazoa > Arthropoda > Insecta > Hymenoptera > Ichneumonidae > Ophion > Ophion ellenae. Next base: position 10,245,492 of record OY723386.1, on the reverse strand, counting down.
AAAGTCTCTTGAATGTCTCACGAACATCTTCAAACGTCTCATGAACGTCGTAGAAAGGCTCTTGAAACTTTTTGAACCCCTCATGCGTGTCTTCAAACGCCTTATGAATGTTTTCGAACGTCTCTTAAATGGCTTCGAACATCGTATGAATGTCTTCGGAAGTCTCTGGAACGTTTCATGAACGACTATCGAAAATCTTCGAATGCCTCGCAAACTTCCAACAAACGGCTCACGAACGTCTAACGAACGTATACCGATGAATGTCTTCGATTATCATTGGGCGATTATATTAATTTATTTTCAATCAAATTCCATACAAAAAAATGAGTTTCACATTCGAAAGTAATATTGTTTTCAGTTGCACAATCCGATAGCCGGTGATGCTGACATAACTAAGTACGGGGTGAGGAGAATAAAAAGTACATAATGTTACATTTATTTTATTTGCATGAATCTTTATGATTCAGCCACCAATTACATATTTCTGATGCGATCAATCATTAACCGTGAGAGGGTCGTTACATTAAGACTCAGCGATGGTTAGTAAAGAACGATCACTATTGCAGTCATAATGGTATTTACAAAATCGAGAGTACCTATTGAACAAAATGTCGAAACTTTTTTGAAGTCCATATTCGAGTCATCTTGAGAAAAGAATCCTGAATTGAGATAAAGTTTAGCACTTGTGACTTTGCAGTCGGTGAATAATATAATGTCCTTTGCCATACATTATCTTTTTTACCAGTCTGCACCGCACCAATTACATATTTTGGTTTCTCTAGTTGGGAGGCAGCTTTTACGGTCCATGAATGTTTCGTTGTGCTTTGAAGCGATGGACAGTCGTATAGATCCCAAGAGCGAAAACCCACATTCAAGTGTCGCCCACTTTCCAATGGTCGATGTAATGATAATTTATTGATCTCATCTAATATTATGTGGGGCATACGCCAATGTATCTTGAGTAATTCAACTTCTACCTCTAGTAGTTGATGATGACTGAATGCACAATTATTGCCACAGCGTGAAGGTATTAGAATTAACTCATGACGAGCATTAATTTTCGTAGAAAATCTATTTTCTGTACAGCACTAGTTTTTCCAGTTCTGTCACAAACTATGATATGAAATCGGCGCTGTGATGTGATCGATACTATGATAGTGATTCATCATATGAAAAACACACGTGGTAATCAATAGTAAATACTTCATGATATTGATACATATCCTCTGCTACGTTCTTCGCATCAATCTTTGCACACTCTCATCTTCTCTCTATAATTAGTTAAAAAAACACTCCAAGTAGGCATTTACAGTGAATGGATGTGTTGCTTTCCAATTGGAGTTGATGATTTGAAGCCACTTATTAGTATCATTTGATGGTCGGATGGCGCAGTGCGTTATTGCTCCATGATCGATCTCATGTGATTGCAGTTTATCCGTTGATCTAAAGTAATGCCGACACCGGCGAAATAATAGATGGTTGTTTAATTCGTCTAGCACATATGACGATATAGTAATTGTGTTAACTTCATACACCAATGGCATACATATATGTTTTAATGGTTGTCTCTGTTCTGCGCTTACGAGGCTTGACAGGTTCTTTATCTATGTGATATGTCATACATTGTCATCTTCGGTATCTTGTATGTACAGCAAATTGATATGCTTTTCTTCTTTTTATGTTGAGCCATGCGTATCGGAGCAATGTCTTCTTCGGTGGTACACACATTAATGGATAAATTGTTTCGAAGCACAATTTTTTTTTAAACTTGACCTATAGTTATTGGGAATTCAATATTCGATAGATTCAATACCGTTGAATAATGCATGTAAGAAGATCCGTGGTCACTGTTTCGTTTCGCTAGGTATAAAGCTGTAACTGTCACCCATGCGAAACGTGCATTATCTCTGGATTGCACATTAATCGCAGCCCTCATAATCATTATTTCCCGTGGCAATGAGATATAACATTTAACGCGTATTGATTTATACTTATTTACATTTATTGTAAGATTGCGTATCTTTTGTAAAGCTCAACCACTTCCACGTTGTTGAAATTCATCGAGCAGACCGCTGTGTCCTGCACCCATGCATATAGAATGCCTGTACATGAAATACTTCAATCCTTCCAGATTCGGTATTTGGCCTATCAATGACTATTGATGTTTAGTTGATAATCGTTGGCGCTTAATTCGGCTTTGCGATTTCAGTACTTCGATGAACTCGACGATCTATATCTCCCACACAGCAAAGTCGTCGATCGAACTTAAGAGCGTGGCTTGGTTGTGCAACATTTCTTCTGATGGTTCATTGCTGTTTTCCATATTAACGAGTTGAAAAGTCTTGAGAGAGATATGTGAACTCACTGCTTCATTCAAAGTGTGGTCACTTTTGAGCGCTGCCGACGATTAAAAATGGTCTCCCATCAGAAAATATTTTTGTCGTTCCCTTCTAGCTCGGAAAATGTAATAGAATCACCTCCACCAGAGTTTTTCAATATCACGTTGATATCTTTTAACATGGAAAGCATGAAAAATAAATACACACGCAGAACGAGCCGATCGGGGTTCAGCGGGAGCAAAAAATAAAAGTATTTTTGTGAGTATTCCAGACCGCGAGTGCATCTATGCTCAAATGGTGCATGCAGTGGGATCAGTGGTCGAAGCCTAAAAAAAAAAAAAAATTCTCCGGCTTTAGATCCACAAAGTTGATCGTTTTGTAATAAATACCTCGTTTTCGTATGTGTTTTGGATAGCCAAGACATTACTTGAGCGGAATGTTATTTTTTCAAAATATTCCCTATGCTCGGAGGCTGGCATTGAACGTCGACGAACAAAAAAAATTGTCTTTAGAATAAGGCTGATTTGGTAAAAACTGTATAGCCTCAAGTGTCACTTGAATAGGTTTGATGTTGCTCTGCGAAGAGCGCTATGATTCGTGACAGGCTGGACTTCATACATACTGGAACACGTGGCAATATATATAAAAAACTCTAAGATGCTCTTTATAATACGCCAGTTCAGTCTCCATGACCTAGACGCGATTCTGTAGAGATCGCGAAAGTCAATGATTGGCGAGCCTGGCCAGCTTTCACCTCTATGAGTGCACACTTTTCTGGACAGCAGATGCCTACCCCTACAGGGATAGTTAAAGAAAAAAAACTTTTCGTTTATCCCCTGGCCAGGATGCACTATCTTGCAAGGTTTTTTTCTACAATAAGCCCCCACCCTACTATAAGCCTATGAGGATCCAAAAATCGAAATCCGAAGAAGGATCGGAACAGCAGTTTTCGCCATTCAAGTCTTCAACCTCCGAGGTATCATTGTGGAAGAGTCGGAAAACGGAAAATCCGTTAAGAAAAATGTCGAACCAAATTGAAGTGATCGATCTCGTCGATGATGAGATGGAGGTTGTCGTGAATATCGCCCATGACGACGAAGTGGAAGTTGGGGTAGACGAAGACGTTATTGATATCGCCGATGATGAGTTTAACCATGGGGCTAACTTGTCCAGACTTGCATGATTTCAAGTGTCGGCATCAAGGCTTGACGTTGCACTCCTTGTATATATTATCATTCAGAGATGAAAAACTAAAGCCCTGTACAATGGAAATTCATTTTTTTCGCCGGATCACTGTCTTCGTCACATGCTGTCGTAAAATTTTATGGGTTTTCAAGTGTGGACCTATGGAATGATGAGGCTCAAGTTGCACATGCGAAGCGATAGGGTATGACGGTCCCTGGCGCTCGACGTAAGAAAAAAAAGAGTCGTAAAATTTAAGACTTTCGGACGAGGTGGTTGAAACGTTGCCGCGAATAACGGCGTCTCGGACATGAGCCTCCGTCGAGATAGTTGAAAAAAAGAACATCTGGATAAATTCATGCACCTTTTCTTAGCCCTATACGTGACTTCTTAAGAGACAACGTTACACACACACACACACACACACACACACGTACGCACGCACGCACGCACGCACGCACGCACGCACGCATGCACGCACGCACGCACATACACACAAAACACTCATCGACCCCCCCCCCCCCCCAGTCGCTGCACGGACCACATGACCCCCCCCCCCACATAGGCCGCTCTGTGACGTCACACGCGCCCGGCGACCTCCCCACGACGGTGGCGCCACCTTGGCTGCACCACTTTTGACACACCACCTCCCCTTGAGTTAGAACCGCTACAGCTATTCTACTTTCAAGTCACCCTTAAAGTAGGTTTCGGGACTGGAAAAATGATCTTTTGAGATGTCGAAATAGTAAATCTTATTTTTAAATTCCCTTGAATTTACCATTTTTTTTAATTTCAAAAAATTTTAATTTTAATTTTTTTTTAATAAGATTTTAAAAATTGTTTAAAATTCTCTTGATTTTGAACTCGATTACCATTATTCGATTTTACATGTTCTTTGTGGCTGTCACATTACTCACCGAGGGTACGAGTCAGACCTCGAGCGCTCTGGATCGGATTTCTCGTTATCCCCTCCAGGACCTCTGCCGATCGTGCCGCAGTGACAGGGGCGGCTCGCGGTCTCCTCTGTCTTTTCAAGACGCCTGTATCTTCGATTGTTTCTGCGAGGCTGGAAAATAATTATTATGATATTATTATGATATCAAATTATTTTGAAATCTTTCTTTGTTTTACTTACCGGCGAAAAGATTGGCGCGAGGGTACGGGGTCGCCGTATTCTTCCCGATATATCCGGACGGCGGCACGGTAATTATTTTGCGATCGCACCAGGCACGCGTGCATTTTTGTCCGTCTTTCTTCGGCCATGTTTGTGATTTGTATGACAGATAAATTGAGTCCGGGTAGCGACACAAATAAAAAGCGATCGACATCGATAGATCGATATTCGCAGAAAAACAGAAAACCATCGGCTAAGCAATTACGAGTTGGCTGATCGTAAAAGGGAATACAGGGTGTCCGCGATTTAAAGCGTTCTGGGAAGAATTCACTCAGAATTTCAGCAGAGAATTTATATTTTCCAGAAAGCCTCAAGTTAGTGCCACAGTGGGAGTTTTCGATACAATATGGAAGAGGACAAATTAAAAGCGAACTTATATTTGAGGTTGTCACATCCGAAATTTCCCATCGAATCGTAGAGAACCATGACCATAATTACCCTTCTTTTTACATTAACATTTGCGCCTTTAAACTCCTTTTAAGCGTCGTAATGACTTTTAACGCAAAATGAGAGAAAATACGGTGAAAGCAGAGAGAATCTCGCTGCCCTCTTGTCAGGAATGTCCCATCGAATCCCTGAAACGCTTCATCATCATTGAAGTATGCCGACTTTACTACCCGAAGTGTTCCTTCGCGTTCACCGTAGCGCGCCACAAATTTATGGCGTCAATAACTCTAACAATGCTGAAATGATGATTACAGGTGAATATGTTAATAAACAAAGATGAAAGCAATGATGGCGATGGTTCTTCGCATTTACCACACGATCGGTCGTATTGAGTCATGAATTTCGTCAAGTCGTCGTCATTGTATTTGATGCGCTATGACAGAAATAAAAGTAAAAGCAGAAACGAATTCGATGCCGTCATATTAGCAATGTCAATTCGGGTCCCCCACAATCAGCACAATCATTGCTTTTACCTTTTTTATTACCAAAGGCGCCTGAAATCATCCTCAAATTGTCGTCACTGTATTTGAAGCAATATGACAGAAATAAAGGTAAAAGCAGAGAAGAACTCGATGCCGTCATATTAGCAATATCCATTCGGGTCCCCCAGAATGAGCACAGTTATTGCTTTTATCTTTTTTTATTAACAAATGCGCCTGCAATCACCCTCAAATCGTCGTCATTGTATTTGATGCGATACGTCAGAAATAAAGGTAAAAGCAGAGAAGAACTCAATGCCGTCATATTAGCAATGTCCATTCGGGTCCCCCAGAATGAGCACAATTATTGCTTTTATCTTTTTTATTAACAAATGCGCCTGTAATCATCCCCAAATCGTCGTCATTGTATTTGATGCGATACGACAGAAACAAAGGTAAAAGCAGAGAAGAACTCGATGCCGTCATATTTGAAATGTCCATTCGGGTCCCCCAGAATGAGCACAATTATTGCTCTTATCTTTTTTTATTAACAAATGCGCCTATAATCATCCTCAAATCCTCGTCGTTGTATTTGATGTGATACGACAAAAATAAAGGTAAAAGCAGAGAAGAACTCGATGTCGTCATACTAGCAATGTCCATTCGGGTCTTCCAGAATTTGCATAATCATTGCTTTTATCTTTGTTTGTTAAGAAATGCGCCTGTAATCATCCTTAAATCGTCCTCATTTTATTTGATCCTATATGACAGAAATAAAAGTAAAAGCAGAGAAGAACTCGATGCCGTCATACTAGCAATGTCCATTCGGGTCTTCCAGAATTTGCACAATCATTGCTTTTATCTTTGTTTGTTAAGAAATGCGCCTGTAATCATCCTTAAATCGTCGTCATTTTATTTGATCCAATATGACAGAAATAAAGGTAAAAGCAGAGAAGAACTTGATGCCGACATATTAGCAATGCCCAGTCGGGTCCCCCAGATTCATCACAATTATTGCTTTTACCTTTTTTTATTAACAAAGGCGCCTGAAATCATCCTCAAATTGTCGTCAATGTATTTGAAGCAATATGACAGAAACAAAGGTAAAAGCAGAGAAGAATTCGATGCCGTCATATTAGTAATAGTCATTCGGGTTCCCCAGATTCATCAGAGTCATTGCTTTTACCTTTTTTTTATTAACAAATGCGCCTGGAATCATCCTCAAATCGTCGTTATTGTATTTGATGCGATATGACAGAAAGAAAGGTAAAAGCAGAGAAGAACTCGGTGCCGTCATATCAGGCCTGTCCAATTGGGTCCCCCAGAATCGACACAACCATTGCTTTTACCTTTGTTTATTAACAAATGCGCCTGTTATCATCCCCAAATCTTCGTCATTTTATTCGATGCGATATGACAGAAATAAAGGTAAAAGCAGAGAAGAACTCGATGCCGTGATATCAGCAATGCCCAGTCGGGTCCCCCAGATTCATCACAATTATTGCTTTTACCTTTTTTTATTAACAAATGCGCCTGAAATCATCATCAAATCGACGTCATTGTATTTGAAGCAATATGACAAAAACAAAGGTAAAAGCAGAGAAGAACTCGACGCCGTCATATTAGTAATATTCATTCGGGTTCCCCAGATTCATCACAGTCATTTCTTTTACCTTTTTTTATTAACAAATGCGCCTGAAATCATCCTCAAATCGTCGTCATTGTATTTGAAGCAATATGACAGAAATAAAGGTAAAAGCGGAGAAGAACTCGATGAGGTCATAATAGTATTATGCATTTGGGTCCCCCAGATTCATCACAATCATTGGTTTTACCTTTTTTTATTAACAAATGCGCCTTAAATCATCCTCAAATTGTCGTCGTTGTATTTGATGCGATACGACAGAAATAAAGGTAAAAGCAGAGAAGAACTCGATGCCGTCATATTAGCAATGCCCAGTCGGGTCCCCTAGATTCATCACAATTATTGCTTTTACCTTTTTATTTTATTAACAAAGGCACCTGAAATCATCCACAAATTGTCGTCATTGTATTTGATCCGATACGACAGAAACAAAGGTCAAAGCAGAGACGAACTCGATGCCGTCGGATTAGTAATATTCATTCGGGTTCCCCAGCTTCAGCACAATCATTGGTTTTACCTTTTTTTTATTAACAAATACGCCTGAAATCATCCTCAAATCGTAGTCATTGTATTTGAAGCAATACGACAGAAATGAAGGTAAAAGCAAAGAAGAACTCGATGCCGTCATGTTAGTAATGTCCATTCGGGTCCCCCAGAATGAGCACAATTATCGCTTTTACCTTTTTTTATTAACAAATGCGCCTGTAATTGTCTTTAAATCGTCGTCAGTGTATTTGACGCGATATGAGAGAAAGAAAGGTAAAAGCAGAGAAGAACTCGATGCCGTCATATCAGGCCTGTCCAATTGGGTCACCCAGAAACGACACAATCATTGCTTTTACCTTTGTTTATTAACAAATGCGCCTGTTATCATCCCCAAATCTTCGTCATTTGATTCGATGCGATATGACTGAAAGAAAGGTAAAAGTAGAGAAGAACTCGATTCCGTCATATCAGGCATGTCCAATCGGGTACACCAGAATCATCACAATCATTGCTTTTATTTTTATTAATAAATGCGCTTATAATCGTCGTCCATGTGGCGTATCGAATTCCCCAGAACCACCATCATCATTGCTTTTACCTTTTGTCAATCAACAAATGCGCTTGACACCGTCCACCGAGCGTCTCGATACCCTTTGACGCAAAATAACCGAAAGTAAGGTAAAAGCGAACGTAAGCTCGGGACAGTCATATCGGGGATTTCCGAACCCATCCCCCAGAACCATAATCATCATTATGGAAATACTGGTTTACGCCTTCAGAACCATCGCAGACACGTATTAATTATTTATTGCGGAGATAGAAATCGAATCGGCGCTCCAGGTAGAGGCACGGTCAACTTGTCTGATAAAAATACCAAACTTGTTTTTGTTCCGATGTTCGGTACTTTTCAATTAATCATTAAAAACACCTTTTTCCAGTACGTTGTTGTGTTTTCATTTACGTCTTGTGAACGCAAAAAAGACAAACACACGTACTGTAGATTTTTATTCGAATCGAAATATCAAATAACTCTAGAGATAATCGCTCGCCGTCTCGAATCATGATTTTGCACATCCAAAATGGCAAACAATCATGGCTGGCGATATCACGTCCTATCAAATCACGCGCCAAACAGTGAATTTCGGCAAACCTTCAACGCGCGTGCTCCCTATTTGCCCAAGATGTCAGAAATTAATAGCAGACGATTGATGAAACGTCAAATCACGCGTCAAATTTGGCCTTTCGACGACAGTTCGACGTGTGTGCGCTAAATCTGCATATCCAAGATGGTATCAGCTGACAATATCAGCTGACTAATCCGAAACGTCAAATAACGCGTTTTAACGTTTGACGATGCGTTCGGACCGAACCGCGTAGCGTGCTCTCCGAACCCGAGTTCAGAGCGCGCTCGAAACGTGGCAAATGTCCACATTACGCACACGCGCGTGTGCACTCGTGCATCCTCATGCACGCACACGCTCACACGATGTTCGCAGTAATGAATGTGGGAAAAATAATACGCGTAATCGGAAAAAATCTGTAAATTTTCCCTAATCTGTGTTAAAGTTTTTCTTCAAAATGATGTGTCCAAGAGCTGGAAACGAATTCCAAATTATTCAAAATATTATTTGCAGTACATGGAATTTTCGAACTTTTTCGAAATCGACTATATTCTCTGCAATGGACTCGGATGGGTACAAATTCAGATCCCTTAGCTCATTCGCAGGTCAAGAGATTCTCAACCACCTTCTTGTGACAGCCGAACATTCGGAAGTTGCAGCTGTGACGTACCAAGCTAGGACATCTCATAGCACGATCGCGTCTGACTTAAATCGCTTGTTTCACGCAAATTGCCACATTACGGCGTATTTTTAACAATTTTTTTCCACCATGATGACGGGCGCAAATCAAGTTTTCCTGGATGCATTGTATTCGGAATTTAAAAAACTTCAATCTCATGTGCTCGGAATGTATTTTGCGTTTTTTTTCGCAATGCCTTATTTCTTCTGGCGTACATTTTTCAAGACAAAAATCTGCCGTATTCTTTTTCGAAAAAGGCTCGAAAAACCATTCAAAATCATATTTTTTTCAGACCCAAAATCTTCGCGTAAGGCCCGCAAAAAAAGCATGGCCACATTATAATTGTCACCCGCCGTACTGCGGTTTGGAATATGCATTAAATGAATTTCAAAGTGAAAAACATGTATCCGGATCATTGTTTTCTCTCGGTTGCCCGTTTATGCCGAAAATGCGGGTTAAAAAAATTAACGCCAAACCGCGATGAAAAATGAAACGCCGAAACGACCATGGAACGTTCAAAAAGAAATATTGAGCCTTTGCCGCGATCGTTTTGGCATTTTTTTCAACAGTAAACATTATGGATAAGCGTGTATCATAAATGCTTCTCTATCTGCAATGAGCGTTCCGGCTGAGTTGGCAGGGTGACGGATTAACGATGCTTACGGTCCGGGTTCAATCCAGTGCAGCCAGAACGCGCGTCAAAGTTACCCCCTCTCTAGTCTCTTACGCGCCCGTCACACAATCATAGTAGCGCGTGTCCGTGAGCGAGCGACGTTCGGACATCTTCGGCAAGAGCCGAGCGGGGTCGAAGATTCCCGACCGCGCCTTCGGCAGGTACACCAACACATGGACGCTGCGCACGTTCATGTGCGGCCAAGCCGAAACGAAGGCTTCGAGGGAAAAAGCAATCTGAGCACGACTCGCGCGTGACGTCACCCGACGGAACGCGCGAGGCTTTTAGATGATATCAATGCTTATTTAGCGCTTGATTCTCTGCGTTATTAATGTATACAAAAAAATGTATCGCGCACTCTGATCGCTTATTTTTTTAGTTTATACGTTAATTTAAATATAATTATACAGTAGAACCTCGATTATCCGAACCTCGATCATCCGCACCCTCAATTATCCGAACGATGACTTAGTTTATCCGAACGTTGGCGGGAACGATACGATGTTGCTCGCTGCCACCGCCGTGAGTAACAATGAGCAACCCAACGCAATTTCTCCTTCTCAAAAGGCTGCGAGACTTAGCCGCTCAAAAACGCATTACAGCCGTTCGTCAATTAAGAATGGTAGATTTTTTTTTAAATGTAAAAAAGGCATTCGACTTTTTTCAAGTATTTAAAATACACACACACACACGCACGCACGCACGCACGCACGAACGCACACACACACACACACACGCACACACACACACACGCGCGCGCGCGCACGCACGCACACACACACACACACACACACACACACACACACACACACACACACACACACACACACACACACTTGGTGTTGTTTATGATCTCCTTCCAAAAAACCCACGTTTCGATTATCCGAACTAGTCTCGGTCCGAATTGGTTCGGATAATCGAGGATCTACTGTAAATCTAAATTAAAACTTATTTATCTACTAAAAAATCATTTACGCTCTACTCACACCCGTCCTTACGCCAAATAAATTATAATTCATAAAATAAGCGGAAATATATTTATATTCGTGTTATTATATTAATTCTCATACTTTCATCAAGCGATAAAGCATTATCCCCAAAAACAAGCCAATCATCCATCCGGCCGCGAATCGTAAGTACCAGAAAGTGCACATATTCTACAAGCTATGAGATGGTCCCGTTGGTAGCGTTCCTGACTTCGGTCCGCGGGGGCCGATAGTGCAAATTTTTCTCAAAATTTTTCATGATTTCTCATATTTTAGTCATATTTGAGATTTCCGGAGAAAAAAATGTCCCAAAAACACATTTTTGTAACTGAAAATTCATGATTTATTATTATTATTATTATTTTTCCGGAAATTTCCCTTTTTCCTATTACCTGATTGAACGGCTGCGGAGATATCGGAGAAATTTTTTAATGGAAAAAAATGAGATTTTTGTAAAAAAAAAACGTTTTACATTTTTTGATCCCTCATAATTCTGAGAAATAATGAATTTCCGAAATTTTTTCAAACAATATTTTCCTTAAGGGGTAACACCACTGTAACGGCCTGCCACGAAGCGTTTTAGACAAATAATACTTGGGGTAATTATTGAGCATATATTGAAGTATATTGCAAACAAATTTTATGAGAAAATATTACAAAATGGCAACACTGCGACAAATTCTTCCGAGGCGTGTTGAACTTAAGGTGCTCTGCGGCAGCAGTATAACTTGTGCCAATTTTAATCTGGACAAAATTTTTTTTAAAAATTAAATCTAGATGAGTGTAGCTAGTGAACCACGTAGGGGATTTTATAAATATTGATTTTTGAGTAATTGCCGAGTATGTGACTAAAAATGTTCAATATTTTTTATTAAGACAGTTATTTGTTAATAAATATTGTTTAAATTAACTTATCGAAAATCCCCTACGTGGTTAAGTAGCTACACTCATGTAGACTTAATAAAACGGAAATCTTTTTTTTAGATTAAAATTGGCATGTTATACTGCATGCCGCAGAGGTTCGACATGCTTCGGAAGAATTGCTGTAGTGTCGCCATTGTGTAATATTTTCGAATAAAAATTTATAGCAATATACTTAAATATATGCTCAATAAATACCGCAATTATTATTTGTTTATTATATTTTCTTTCGCAAAAAAAAATATGAACAAATACGCTGCCTGTAAGGCCGTTACAGTGGTGTTACCCCTTAAAGTCTTCATTTAATTTCCGAGATTTCACCCTGATCATAATTAAAATGATGAAATATTCGGAGAAATTCGGAGAAACTGGGATGTCCGCGTATAAATATTTGTTCCAATTCATAAAAAAATTCAGAAAAATTTTTCAGAAAAAATCGGAGTTTTTCAGAAAAAAAACTGCACTAGGGGCGCGGGATCGTTCCCTGCGCTGAGTGCTTTTTTTAAAATTATTATTACTATTAATTCTTATTTGATTAGTTATTTTTATTAGTTATCATTATTATTATAATTGGTTATCGTTTAGTCTCGAAAATTCATCGCGCACTCCGACCGCTTATTTTATTAGCTTGTACGTTAATTAAAATATAATAATAAATCTAAAGTACAACTTATTTATCTTCTAAAAAACTATCATAATCTATCCCGCCGCGAATCGTAAGTACCAGAAAGTGCACATATTCCACAAGCGATGAGATGGCCCCGTTGGTAGGGTTCCTGGCTTCGGTCCGCAGAGGAGCGGCATCGTTCAGCGCGCTGTGCTTTTTTTTAAAATTATTATGACTATTAATTCTTATTTGATTAGTTATTTTTATTAGTTATCATTATTATTTTTTTTATTGCATCTGCTACGGCGAACGCTTCGCTAATTGTAGCTTCCATGTACAGGGATTTCCCATTTTTACATTTCCCACCATTTTCTCCAATCCACATCCTTTATCGATGCCTAATATATTTCCGCTCATCTACTTTCATCAAGCGAAAAAGCATTATGATAATGCTTTTGTCGCTTGACGAAAGTATATGAGAATGAATATAATAATACGAATATAAATATATTTCCGCTTACTTTTATGAATTACAATTTATTTGGCATAGGGACGGGTGTGAGTAAAGCGCAAACAATTTTTTAGAAGATAAATAAGTTGTAATTTAGATTTATTATTATATTTGAATTAACGTACACACTAATAAAATAAGCGGTCAGAGTGCGCGATAAAATTTTCGACACTAACAGATAACTAATAAAAATAACAATGATAACTAATGAAAATAACTAATCAAATAAGAATTAATAGTAATAACAATTTTTAAAAAAGCACTCAGCGCGGGGAACGACCCCGCGCTCCTAGTGCATTTTTTTCTGAAAAACTCCGATTTTTTCCGGAAAATTTTTCCGAATTTTTCTATGAATTTGAACAAATATGAAGGATTCGGAGTTTTGCGGACAATTATTTTAACGCAAACATCCGAGTTTCTCCGAATTTCTCCGAATTTTTCCGAATATGGCATCATTTCAATTATGATCACGGGAAAATCTCGGAAATTAAATGAAGACTTTAAGGGGTAACTGTAGCGGCCTTACAGGAAGCGTATTTTTTGATATTTTTTTTGGCGGAAGAAAATGTGATAAACAAATAATACTTGCGGTATTTATTGAGAATACATTTAAGTATATTGCTATACATTTTTATCCGAAAATATTACATAATGGCGACACTGTAGCAATTCTTCCGAAGCATGTCGAACCCCTGCGGCACGCAGTATAACTGTGCGAATTTTAATCTAAAAAAAATAATTTGGTTTTATCAAGTCTACATGAGTGCAGCTACTGAACCACGTAGGGGATTTCCGATAAGTTAATTTAAACAATATTTATTAACAAATAACTGTCTTTAAAAAAATGAACATTTGTAGTCAAATACTCGGCAGTTACTCAAAAATCAATATTTCTAAAATCCCCTACGTGGTTCACTGGCTAAACTCATCTAGACTTAATTTTAAAAAAATTATTTTGTCCAGATTAAAATTGGCACAAGTTATACAGCGTGCCGCAGAGTACCTTAAGTTCAACATGCCTCGAAAGAATTTGCCGCAGTTTCGCCATTTTGTAATATTTTCCCATAATTGTTTTTTGCAATATACTTCAATATATGGTTAATAATTACCCCAAGTATTATTTGTCTAAAACGCGTCATGCCAGGCCGTTACAGTGGTGTTACCCCTTAAGGAAAATAATGTTTGGAAAAATTTCGGAAATTCATTATTTCTTAGAATTATGGGGGATAAAAAATGTAATAATTTTTTTTGTACGAAAATCTCATTTTTTTCATCTATAACTTTTGTCCGAATATCTCTGCAGCCGTTCACTCAATAGGAAAAAAAAAGTTCTGGAAAAAAGTAATATCAAGTTTTTTTTAAGAAAATCTAATTTTTTTTCATCTTCAAATTTTCTCCGAATATCTCCGCAGCCTCTGCTTCACTCAGATAATAGGAAAAAGGGAAATTTCCAGAAAATAATAATAATAATAATAATAAGTTTTTTTTACGGAAATCTCATTTTTTTTCATCTTTAACTTTTCTCCGAATATCTCCGCAGCCGCAAGTCATAGGAAAACGATAAATTTCCGGGGAAAAAATGAGAAATCATGAATTGTCAGTAAAAAAAATGTGTTTTTTGGGAAATAGACCAGTACTTGATTCTGTTTTAAATCATTTTTCCTCCGAAAATCTCAAATATGACTAAAATATGAGAAATTGTGAAAAAATTGGAGAAAAATTTGCAGTGGGGCCCTTGCGGACCCAAGCCAGGAACGCTTCCAACGGGACCATCTCATCGCTTGTAGAATATGTGCACTTTCTGGTACTTACGATTCACGGCCGGATGGATGATTGGCTTGTTTTTGGGGATAATGCTTTATCGCTTGATAAAAGTATGAGAATTAATATAATAACACGAATATAAATATATTTCCGCTTACTTTTATGAATTATCATTTTTTTGGCATAAGGACGGGTGTGAGTAAAGCGTGAACAATTTTTTAGAAGATAAACAAGTTGGAATTTAGATTTATTATTATTTTTAAATCAACGTATAAACTAAAAAAATAAACGATCAGAATGCGCGATACATTTTTTTGTATACATTAATAACGCCGAGAATCAAGCGCTAAACAAGCATTGAAATCAAAAAGCGTGCCGTCTGGTGACGTCACACGCGAGTCGTGCGCAGATTGCTTTTTCCCTCGAAGCCTTCGTTTCGGCTTGGCCGCACATGAACATGCTCAGCGTCCATGTGTTGGTGTAGCTGCCGAAGGCCCGGTCGGGAAACTTCGACCCCGCTCGGCTCTTGCCGAAGATCTCCGAGCGTCGCTCGCTCACGGACACGCGCTATTATGATTGTGTGACGGGCGCGTAAGAGACTAGAGAGGCGGTAACTTTTACGCGCGATCTGGCTGCACTGGTTCAATCCCCGGTAAACCAACTTTTTTTTCTTCTTCATTTTATATTCAGAAAATTTCGAACCTACTCTCGCTTTAGCTATTCTCGCCTGTTCAGGCATTATTTATGATATTTAATTTGTATATGCTTAATAAACAAAAAACATTGCTACCGGGGATCGAACCCGCATCGTCTACACTCAAACCCCGCACGCTGATATCTCAACCGCGAGGCTCTTGTGACTGCAAACCTGCCTTACGTATACAGTAGAACCTCGATTATCCGAACCAATTGGGACCGAGACTAGTTCGGATAATCGAAACGTGGGTTTTTTGGGACGAGATCATCAACAACACCTTTTTACATAAAAACAGTACATAAATATATATTAAAATTTGAAATACATATTAACGTTGAAATATATATATATATATATATATATATATATATATATATATATATATATATATATATATATATATATATTGTGACGTGGCAATTTTGCACGTCGCAATTTATTAAAGGTGGCTCAGGCTCTACACCTGGAGATGCACCTCCCACCGTCCAGGAACCCCTCAGACGAATTCCCCGGGCCCATCAAAGCGCAGAAATTATTTTATTAATATTCTAATTTCTTTTTTTTGTATTGTACTTCGTGAGCGAACGGCGTGTTCTCGCCGTTACGTAGGACAGGATCGAGGAACGAGGCAAAAATCGAACGGCAACGGAGTCACCGATCCTGACGCACACGGTCTCGCGACGAGGCGTCGCTTATCTACTCAATACCAGCGGATTTCAATAATGAGAAGGAAGGGGGTATCGCCCAGTGCAGCCAGATCGCGCGTAAAAGTTACCCCCTCTCTAGTCTCTTACGCGCCCATCACACAATCATAGTAGCGCGTATCCGTTAGCGAGCGACGTTCGGACATCTTCGGCAAGAGCCGAGCGGGGTCGAAGATTACCGACCGCGCCTTCGGCAGCTACACCAACACATGGACGCTGCGCACGTTCATGTGCGGCCAAGCCGAAACGAAGGATTCGAGGGAAAAAGCAATCTGAGCACGACTCGCGCGTGACGTCACCCGACGGAACGCGCGAGGCTTTTAGATGATATCAATGCTTATTTAGCGCTTGGTTCTCTGCGTCATTAATGTATACAAAAAAATGTATCGCGCACTCTGATCGCTTATTTTTTTAGTTTATACGTTAATTTAAATATAATAATACAGTAGAACCTCGATTATCCGAACCTCGATCATCCGAACCCTCAATTATCTGAACGATGACTTAGTTTATCCGAACGTTGGCGGGAAAGATACATTGTTGCTCGCTGCCACCGCTGTGAGTAACAATGAGCAACCCAACGGAACTTCTCCTTCCCAAACGGCTGCGAGACTTAGCCGCTCAAAAACGCGTTACAGCCGTTCGTCAATTAAAAATGGTAGATTTTGTTTTTAAATATAAAAAAGGCATCCGCCTTTTTTCAAGTATTTAAAATACACACACACACACACGCACGCACGCACGCATACACACACGCGCGCGCGCGCGCGCGCGCGCACACACACACACACACACACACACACACACACACACACATGTATATATATATTTCAACGCTAATATGTATGTCAAATTTTAATATATATGTATGTACTGTTTTTATGTAAAAAGGTGTTGTTTATGACCTCCTTCCAAAAAACCCACGTTTCGATTATCCGAACTAGTCTCGGTCCGAATTGCTTCGGATAATCGAGGTTCTACTGTAAATCTAAATTACAATTTATTTCTCTTCTAAAAAATGATTTACGCTTTACTCCCACCCGTCCTTTTGCCCAATACATTATAATTCATAAAAGTAAGCGGAAATATATTTATATTCGTAGTATTATAGTAATTCTTATACTTTCATCTAGCGATAAAGCATTATCCCCAAAAACAAGCCAATCATCCATCCGGCCGCAAATCGTAAGTACCAGAAAGTGCACATATTCTACAAGCTATGAGATGGACCCGTTGGTAGCGTTCCTGACTTCGGTCCGCGGGGGCCCCTAGTGCAAATTTTTCTCCAAATTTTTCATGATTTCTCATATTTTAGTCATATTTGAGATTTCCGGAGAAAAAAATTTCCCAAAAACACATTTTTTTCATTGAAAATTCATGATTTATTATTTTTTCTCCGGAAATTTCTCTTTTTCCTATAACCTGAGGCTGCGGAGATATTCGGAGAAAAGTTAAAGATGAAAAGAAATGAGATTTTCGTAAAAAAAACTTATTATTATTTTTTTTTCCGGAAATTTCCCTTTTTCCTATATCGGAGAAATTTTTAAATGGAAAAAATGAGATTTTCGTAAAAAAAAAACTTTTTACATTTTTTGATCCCTCATAATTCTGAGAAATAATGAATTTCCGAAATTTTTGCAAACAATATTTTCCTTAAGGGGTAACACCACTGTAACGGCCTGCCACGAAGCGTTTGAGACAAATAATACTTGGGGTAATTATTAAGCATATATTGAAGTATATTGCAAAAAAATTTTATGAGAAAATATTAAAAAATGGCGACACTGCGACAAATTCTTCCGGGGCATGTTGAACTTAAGGTGCTCTGCGGCAGCAGTATAACTTGAGCCAATTTTAATCTGGACAAAATAATTTTTTTAAATTAAATCTAGATGAGTGTAGCTAGTGAACCACGTAGGGGATCTTAGAAATATTGCCGAGTATGTGACTAAAAATGTTTAATATTTTTTTTAAGACAGTTATTTGTTAATAAATATTGTTTAAATTAACTTATCGAAAATCCCCTACGTGGTTCAGTAGCTACACTCATGTAGACTTAATAAAACGAGATTCTTTTTTTTCGATTAAAATTGGCACGTTATACTGCGTGCCGCAGAGGTTCGACATGCTTCGGAAGAATTGCTGCAGTGTCGCCATTGTGTAATATTTTCGAAAAAAAATTTATAGCAATATACTTAAATATATGCTCAATAAATACCGCAAGTATTATTTGTTTATTACATTTTCTTTCGCAAAAAAAATATCAAAAAATACGCTTCCTGTAAGGCCGTTACAGTGGTGTTACCCCTTAAAGTCTTCATTTAATTTCCGAGATTTTACCGTGATCATAATTAAAATGATGAAATATTCGGAAAAATTCGGAGAAACTGGGATGTTTGCGTAAAAATATTTGTTCCAATTCATAGAAAAATTCAGAAAAATTTTCCAGAAAAAATCGAAGTTTTTCAGAAAAAAACTGCACTAGGGGCGCGGGATTGTTCCCTGCGCTGAGTGCTTTTTTTAAAATTATTATTACTATTAATTCTTATTTGATTAGTTATTTTTATTAGTTATCATTATTATTTTAATTTGTTATCGTTTAGTGTCGAAAAATTCATCGCGCACTCTGACCGCTTATTTTATTAGCTTGTACGTTAATTTAAATATAATAATAAATCTAAACTACAACTTATTTATCTTCTAAAAAATTATTATAATCTATCCGGCCGCGAATCGTAAGTACCAGAAAGTGCACATATTCCACAAGCGATGAGATGGTCCCATTGGTAGCGTTCCTGGCTTCGGTCCGCAGTGGCGCGGCATCGTTCAGCGCGCGCTGTGCTTTTAAAAAAAAATTATTATGACTATTAATTTTTATTTCATTAGTTATTTTTATTACTTATCATTATTATTTTTTATTATTGTATCTGCTACGGCGAACGCTTCGCTAATTGTAGCTTCCATGTCCAGGGATTTCCCCTTTTTACATTTCCCACCTTTTCTCCAATCCACATCCCTCATCGATGCCAAATATATTTCCGCTCATATATTTTCATCAAGCGAAAAAGCATTATGATAATGCTTTTGTCGCTTGATGAAAGTATATGAGAATGAATTTAATAATACGAATATAAATATATTTCCGCTCACTTTTATGAATTACAATTTATTTGGCATAGGGACGGGTGTGAGTAAAGCGCAAAAAATTTTTTAGACGATGAATATGTTGTAATTTAGATTTATTATTATATTTAAATTAACGTACACACTAATAAAATAAGCGGTCAGAGTGCGCGATAAATTTTTCGACACTAAAAGATAACTAATTAAAATAACAATGATAACTAATGAAAATAACTAATCAAATAAGAATTAATAGTAATAACAATTTAAAAAAAAGCACTCAGCGCGGGGAACGACCCCGCGCCCCTAGTGCATTTTTTTCGGAAAATTTTTCCGAATTTTTCTATGAATTTGAACAAATATGAAGGATTCGGAGTTTTGCGGACAATTATTTTAACGCAAACATCCGAGTTTCTCCGAATTTCTCCAAATTTATTCGAATTTTTCCGAATATGGCATCATTTTAATTGTAATCATGGGAAAATATCGGAAATGAAATGAAGACTTTAAGGGGTAACACCACTGTAACGGCCTTACAGGAAGCGTATTTTTTGATATTTTTTTTTGGCAGAAGAAAATGTGATAAACAAATAATACTTGCGGTATTTATTGAGAATACATTTAAATATATTGATATCAATTTTTATCCGAAAATATTACAAAATGGCGACACTGTAGCAATTCTTCCGAAGCATGTCGAACCCCTGCGGCACGCAGTATAACTGTGCGAATTTTAATCTAAAAAAATAATTTTGTTTTATCAAGTCTACATGAGTGTAGCTACTGAACCACGTAGGGGATTTCCGATAAGTTAATTTAAACACTATTTATTAACAAATAACTGTCTTAAAAAAAATGAAAATTTTTAGTCAAATACTCGGCAATTACTCAAAAATTAATATTTCTAAAATCCCCTACGTGGTTCACTAGCTACACTCAGCTAGACTTAATTAAAAAAAAATTATTTTGTCCAGATTAAAATTGGCACAAGTTATATTGCGTGCCGCAGAGCACGTTAAGTTCCACATGCCTCGGAAGAATTTGCCGCAGTTTCGCCATCTTGTAATATTTTCCCATAATTTTTTTTTGCAATATACTTTAATATATGGTTAATAATTACCCCAAGTATTATTTGTCTAAAAGGCGTCGTGGCAGGCCGTTACAGTGGTGTTACCCCTTAAGGAAAATAATGTTTGCAAAAATTTCGGAAATTCATTATGTCTTAGAATTATGAGGGATAAAAAATGTAATAAGTTTTTTTTACGAAAATCTCATTTTTTTCATCTATAACTTTTCTCCGAATATCTCCGCAGCCGTTCACTCAATAGGAAAAAGAAAAAGTTCTGTAAAAAATAATAACAAGTTTTTTTTAAGAAAATCTAATTTTTTTTCATCTTCAAATTTTCTCCGAATATCTCCGCAGCCTCTGCTTCACTCAGATAATAGGAAAAAGGGAAATTTCCAGAAAATAATAATAATAATAATAATAAGTTTTTTTTACGGAAATCTCATTTCTTTTCATCTTTAACTTTTCTCCGAATATCTCCGCAGCCGCAAGTCATAGGAAAACGATAAATTTCCGAGAAAAAAATGAGAAATCCTGAATTTTCAGTAAAAAAAATGTGTTCCTTGTGAAATAGTAGAATATGTGCACTTTCTGGTACTTACGATTCACGGCCGGATGGATGATTGGCTTGTTTTTGGGGATAATGCTTTATCGCTTGATAAAAGTATGAGAATTAATATAATAACACGAATATAAATATATTTCCGCTTACTTTTGTGAATTATAATTTATTTGGCGTAAGGACGGGTGTGAGTAAAGCGTAAACAATTTTTTCGCAGATAAATAAGTTGGAATATCGATTTATTAGTATTTCTAAATCAACGTATAAACTTAAAAAGTAAGCGACCAGAATGCGCGATACATTTTTTTGTATACATTAATAACGCCGAGAATCAAGCGCTAAACAAGCATTGAAATCTAAAAGCGTGCAGTCCGGTGACGTCACACGCGAGTCGTGCTCAGATTGCTATTTCCCTCGCAGCCTTCGTTTCGGCTTGGCCGCACATGAACATGCTCAGCGTCCATGTGTTGGTGTAGCTGCCGAAGGCGCGGTCGGGAAACTTCGACCCCGCTCGGCTCTCGCCGAAGATCTCCGAGCGTCGCTCGCTCACGAACACGCGCTATTATGATTGTGTGATGGGCGCGTAAGAGACTAGAGAGGGGGTAACTTTTACGCGCGATCTGGCTGCACTGGTATCGCGTAATAACGGCCCTCCGCACCTCGCGTCAAGGGATTCCGTCGGGTATCAACGAGCGACAACGGAAAGTCGCGATGTCCAAGGATAGGTCGCCGGCTCGAAGCCCCACTCCAAGCTATCTGTCTCCCTCTACAGCCGGGCATCACCCCGATGAGTCCGTGACCCCATCAGGTCCCGGGACGGGAGCCAAGGGCAATATTCACGTCCAATGATTTTGAAAATGCGAACGTTATCGGCAAGGTCAACGCCGAAAAATCAAAAAGGCTGTGACTAAGCGAAGAGTGGGGGTCGGGACCTAGGTCCGCGGAAAGACCCCTCGCGAAAATTTCATCACTTGAGTTCTGGTCTGGAGCGAGGAGAGGTGCACTTCCCAAGCCGTAGCCGTTCCCGCCACCCAAGAAAGTGACGCCACCGGAAAAATCCTTGATCGAGACCGAGGTTTTACCGGATCGAGATCTTCTGAAACCGTAGCGGTGAGGCCGTCGTTTCGCTCGTCAAAACCCGTTGTAATGCGCGCGCTGTGGCCCGTTGGGTAAAGTACTGAATTTGGAATTATTAAGAATATTAAAGTCACGAGCGATATTGTCGCGGCGGAGCAGTAACGGACGGGAAAGATCGAGGCACCCTGCGCGATACCGTCATTCGCGAAGACCTTGCTCAAATTAAATTAACGTAGAGCCGCCGAGAGGGGTTCATTTTGCAAATACCAGAACCAAAATCACTTATTATAAGTTAGAGTTAAGTTATCATTTGTTTGTCGTCATTAAAACGAGATCAAATTAAGATCGAGAAGAAATCTGTACAAATTCGGGAAAAATAAGAGGACCGAGAATTGCGCGTACCCGGAACCGATTCCGCCGTATGCGAGAGTCGATAGAAAATAAAAACTTGTTACGATCGTCACCAAATCTCGGAGTGTTCGTGTGAAAATCATTTTGTGCTGTTGTCGCGGATCAACCCCGCCCCTCTACCAAATTCAGGGCTGCGGCAGTCGGGCATACGACATCTCGTCGATTCGTCGGGAAAAATAAATTTGTCGCGTAAGAATTGCCGCGGCTGCCGCCCTATCCCGTACGAGTCGGACGAGAGCTGATTTTGGGACGCGAGTACTGGAAATCGTGTCACAATATATAGGGTGATTCATAATAACCTGTACACCCGGAACTGGCGGGTTCAGCGGGGTACCCCGAGTATAACTGTCAAGGCTTTTTTGTCTCCGTCAAATAGTTTTTGAATGGGAGCGATTCCAATTTTGGCATTCGAAGGATTGATGTAGTGCTGCAGTCTGCCCTTGACAACGACGCCACTTGAGGGCTGGGTCTGAGCGCGAGAAACGTAGCAGGTGACGAGCAAGGTAGACAGGCATCTCTCTTGCTTGCCCGGCCAATTTGACGTTTCGCGTATCGTCTGCTATTATTTTCTGTCATCGTGAGTACGCAAGTTCAGAGCGTGAGCCGAGCCGCGCGACTGAGCGTGACGTGTTTTTTCGGATGTCGTCGATCTCTATTTGTCGCACTTTCGTTCTTTTTGATTCAATGAGCGTCTCCTATCGCCTATCTCTCATTAATAAATATTTATCTTCTCTCTTGTTCTCTTTCATCTTTGCGCATACTTTTGTTTATCCCAGGTTTTCCCTTCGATTTTAATGAAACTGATGCCCATGGAAGAGCACTGAAACCAGTAATACGCTTACGGTATGACTGGAAAAACTTGTTGAAACCCTTTTCAAATAGAAAAAGCTTTCAAATGCGGAATTTTTTCGTCTCGGAAGTTTTGTTTTTCTCGAGATTTGTTAACCCTTCCTTGACACGCTGGGTAACGTTGATCCGCCAAATTCGAAATGAAATGCTCACTTTTCCAAAAACGAAAGTTTTCAATCATTTTTTACAACAATTTTATTTTACATTTTCCGAATTTTAATTATGCAGACGTATTAAGAAATGTTTAAAGTGTATCCCGAATTTGTTTCAATAAGTACCGACCGATGGGTTGTTAAGGGCAGGTGGTTTAAGTGCTATCCGGGTCAAATTCACCCAGTATGTCAAAGTCGTGGCCAAATGTAAGTGTGTCAAGGAAGGGTATTTGATGCAAAGTTGTAAGGAAAATGACAAAAAAATTCCCATTTAAAAATTTTCATTATTTGAAAACCTCCACGTGGTACGCTTTCGGTTATTGATAATATTAGCGGTAGAAAATTTGAACATTTTTTTTTTTGGAAAAAAGAATTTTTGTTTGCGGTTTTTTTCTGACAATTTGGTGAGTATTAAATGCCAAATTGTAAGAAAAATAATGCTTTTTTTTAAATCTCATAGTCATTAAATTATCTTTAAGGAACACTATAAACGTGCTCTTAAAATTATTTTTAAACTGATCGATCCATAAAGAGACGCTTTGAATTTTCGCAGGGCTCTTAAGGATATAATTAACTTGAAAAAAAATCCGCTAATATTAGTACTTATACGAATATTTGCAAGGTAGCGAGGGGTTTTCTAAAATTCAAGAAAAGGTAATTTTTTTGTACTTTTTTCAAATCAATGGCAAGCATGGGAAAAGATTTTTCGCCAAAACCATAGTCAGGCCTCATAGGGAATTTATTGAAGTTTCAGAAACTGCCGGTCGATTTGCTGTACAATGATTAATTCTCATACTTCATGAGATATCCATGATCAAAGACAAAAGGGTGACTTTTCATTTAGCGGCTGATATTACAGCCACTAATTGTCGTACCGAGCCAAAAAAAAAACCCAACTGCACCTAAATGATAAGTTTCAATGACCCTGATATTGATTCAGTCGGAAAAAAATATTCTGAGCCTAGGGGAAAATTTAGAGAAAAAAAAACAAAAGGAATATTTTTGTCTCCTGATTTTTCTTTTGCTTGGGCAGTAAAAGTTACTAAAAAAAAATTCATCAAAAGGTTTCAAAACTAGAAACTGCAAGCTTCAAGATCGTTATTGTCACAAAAAAAATAATATTTTTTTCTAATTTTCTGTTCCTTTAATTACATTAAGCGCAAAAATTAAAGGATAACTTTTTCTTCATCGAAAAATTGCCCTTTTTCGGACGGCCGTATCGCGGTTGTGAATAATCGGAAAAATGAATTAAAAAAGCATTTTGTAGCGTTGTGAACTTCAGAACGCTTATATTGTTACATTTTTATGAACTTTTTTCAACCAAAAAAATTATTGGTAAGCAATGAAAACGGAAATTCAAAAAATTTCACTAACTCTGCCGGGTTACACGGG
This sequence comes from Ophion ellenae, assembly GCA_963210295.1. Taxonomy (NCBI): domain Eukaryota; kingdom Metazoa; phylum Arthropoda; class Insecta; order Hymenoptera; family Ichneumonidae; genus Ophion; species Ophion ellenae. The sequence continues at coordinate 10,220,505 of OY723386.1, read as the reverse complement.
GAACAGAAATTTTTGTAAAGAAAATCCATTTCAACCATTCGAAAGCGTATATCTTCTTCTGTTATCTTATTTTTTCGAACCTCTGTGCGATTTTCATTAGCCTAGTTATCACCGGCCAAATGAAAAAATTCATTTCTTTATTTTGGACGGTTATAACTTTGGTCCAAATCGTCGTACATCATTCATAATGACATCGTTGGAAAGCTTGAATTCATTCTATTAATCATAGGGTTTGAAATAATTTAAGTATTATTTTGAAACACCGTGAAATCGATTTTAAAAATCGTGTAAAATGCCGATTTTTACACTTTCTGTCGATTACGCAGTTGCAACCGACGCATAGAGCTCTAAGATTTTTATGTTTTCTCAAAGCTAAGGGTGCATAGGAACATTCCACCAAAAACCAGGCCGCTGCATATAGGCTTTCGAACTGGCCCGAGGCTTTGAACTTCGCAAAAATTGAGATACGGCAATTTTCACGCGGTGATCGATCTTTGACACGATCGAATTTATCTATTTTAGACAGGTGATGAGAGAAATTCTCCAATTACCTCGATAATGTTCCCGTTTAAGGGGAAGTGAGCGGACATCGCAGCGATCGGGATTTTCATTTTATCGGTTTTGATGAATTATAGAATTTTAATTGCAAAAAATTAATGATCAGCAAAAATTAATGTTTGGCCATTACGCTGGACGAACAAAAAAAACCTCGTATTTAAGGGGTTAAAGTAAGAAAGCGAGTTCGTGGAAATATGTAATAAAAACAATCCGCTCTTTCCAGGTGTAAAATAGCGACTTAAGTTTTCCTCGACTCCGGAACCTCATTTAAGGTGTCATATTGAGGAGGGCTATGTGTGCTAAATTTGTCTTATTTCATTGAAATTGAATGCGGTGCATCTATCGGTTATCGGTGCGGGATGCACCCTGCATAGATTTCGACTTCGAAAATCATGGCCTAAGGAGGTCATACTCGATGCAAACTGCGTCCACATAACATTTCAGGAGGGAGTCGAGAAAAAAAAGTTTTACTATCTTCTACCACAACAAACAAAAAATGCAATGCTATCGCACTATTGGGAGACGTTGTTTAAAGGGATTGGTTACCAAAGAAGTTTGTGCAAATTTTCTCTTGAGGCGACCTGGAAGATTTAAAATGCATCCTTTCCGGTTGCGAAAGAGCAGAAAGCAAAATCGAAAAGAACGACCCTTGCGAAGACGATTGCAAATCTTCCATCAGTTTTGCTGAGGTGCAATTAACATTATTTTTTCAGCTGCGATACAATTCCACGGCTTGATCCCAATGATGGGAAACTTCATTTAGAGGGCTGAATCAGACGATGAATGAGTGCAAATCAGCTCTTGCAGCGAACTTGATGAATCTTCTGAATTCGGCCAAATGTACAGTTATTAAGTTGCGGACGGTGCAGTTGAGCCAGATATCAACTTTGGGAAGCTGCATTTACGTGGTCGAAGAAGTAAGATGACGTTACGCTTTACGTTTCGTCGTAAGAGAGCCTTTGAGACGTATCTGAGGGAGGATTTACCAATATTGGACGCGAGAAAGCAACTTTGCTTGTAGTCCAGGAATTTTAGCACCAAAAATGGGTTCGCTCCGCAAAAAATCCTGATAATTGATTTTTCGATTGGATTATGTCAGAGGATGTCCCCTAAGTATAAAACCAAGTTTGTGTCGTCCGAAACCGCGAGCGATAGCCGCCATCTTGAAAAACGCCATTTTGCAAATATCTCGGAAACGGTGAGTTTTACGTTAAAAATTGTTACGACCTTTTTTGTAGAGGATAAAATTTCCCATCTTTTGTATTCGAAACTTTTTTTGTCTATTGTTAATATTTGCCGAGATATACGGGTGACTTTTATAAGGTGGACAGGTGTTTTTTTAGGGTCTGGCGCGGTGATTTTGCGACTGAGAAAAATATGATTTTTAATGGTTTTTCACGCTTTTTTTTTGAAAAAAAAATATATCGTATTTTTGTCATGAATAGCATTTGCCAGAGAAAATAGCGTATTCTGGAAAAGAATAAAAAATCCGTTTTGCGTGCAGGAGAATGAAGTTTATAAAATTCCAAATACGGAACACTCGCGAAAAACTTTATTTGTACTTCCCGTCATGGAGAAAAAATTATCAAACATACAATTAAAGTGGATAAATCGGAATTTAATCAGTGGAACAAACTCGCTAAGTCAGGCACGACAGTGCTATAGGAAATGCTAGTCTGCTGACGTCACAGCTGCAACTTCCGAATGGGCGGCTGTAACAGGACGTTGGTTCAGAGTCCGATGATACGGGGTCGAGCCGAGGGATCTGAATGTGTCCCTATCTGAGAACTTAATTCAAAATAATGTCAATTTATAAAATCTTCGAGGATTCCATGCACTGCAAATACGATTTTCAATCATTTGCGATTCGCTAACAACTTTTGGAATAAATGATTCTAGCAATACATTTTGAAGTAATTTGACGTGGAATTATTAATTGTTACCAAATACTACGAGATTTTTTTTTATATTGCATAAATTATCTTCACATGTTGTAGTTACAGAATTTTTGAATATTTTATGAAAAAGTCAAAAATAAAAATGCTCGTATAATTTGGCAAAAAATAATAATTTCACGCGAAATTAATTAAAAATGTATTGATAGAATTATTTATTGCGAAAGTTATTAGCGAATCGCAAATGATGACGAATATTGTTTGCGGACCATGAAATCCGCAAACATTTTGGAAATTGACATTATTTCCGATAAAGTTCGCAATCTATCGATCAAGTTCAATCGATTATCTTAAACCTCAATCCATAAAGGTATTTCAGGCACATTAATCCCGTGAAACTGGGTCGTTTTCGTTTTTGCACTGCCAGACCAACAATTGTCGATGGAAAAAATCTGAAAAGAATCATGGTCCATCTTTAGACCGTACTTCTACAGGAATAATAAGGTTGTTTTCTTCCTTATTTTCGATTGATAAAAAAATAAATATTAAGTGAAGAAAATCATCTTGGGCGGGACGAAAACGACCCAGGTTTGCGAATCGCGGGTTAGGATTTGCTGCTACGCAATGGGTCAGATTGAGTCGAGAAGTCTGACGATGCTGCGACAACGACGGAAGGAGCATTATTTATTTAACAAAGATAAAATCGGTGCTTGCAACGGTTCTCGGAGCCTCAGTCGGACAATCCGGATATTACTGCCCCGAATTCGTCTCCGATTTTATCTTATTTCCGGTCAGATTGGGTCGAGAAGTCTGACGATCCTGCGACAACGACGGCAGGAGCATTATTTATTTAAGAGAGATAAAATCGGTGCTCGTAACGGTTCTCGAAGCACCGATCCGAGATTCCTGACATTACTGCCCCGAATCCGTCTCCGATTTTATCTTATTTCCCGTCAGATTGGGTCGAGAAGTCTGACGATCCTGCGACAACGAGGGAACGGACGCGTCCGTTCCCGATCGTGAACGGATGAAATCATATCTTTGCGATATTATCGGAATCCAGATGAAATCAACTGCGAACTCGTCGTCACGTTGTCGAGTATGTCCTATGGATACTGCACGAATCATTGACATAATTGATTTCATCTCCGTTCGCGATCGGGAACGAGATGAATTCATCTCGTCGCGATATTATCGAAAAGGAGATGAAATCAATGGCGAACTCGTCGTGACGTTGTCGAGTGTATCCTATGAATACTGGACGAATCACTAACAGGATTGATTTCATCTCCGTTCACGATCGGGAACGAGATGAATTCGTCTCATTCCGATATCATAGGAAACGAGATGAAATCAAAGGCAAACTCGTCGTGACGGCTCCGAGTATGTCCTACGGACACTAAAAGAATCTTTGACAGAATTGATTTCATCTCCGTTCGCGATCGGGAACGAGATGAAATCATCTCTTTGTGATATTATCGGAATGGAGATGAAATCAACCGCGAACTCGTTGTAATGTTGTCGAGTATGGCCTATGGATAATGCACGAATCGTTGTCCGAATTGATTTCATCTCCTATCGCGATCGGGAACGAGATGAATTTATCTCGTTTCAATATCATCGGAAAGGAGATGAAATCAATGGCGAACTCGTCGTGACGGCTTTGAGTATGTCCTACGAACACTAGAAGAATCATTGACAGAATTGATTTCATCTCCATTCGCGATCGGGAACAAGATGAAATCATCTCTTTGCGATATTTTCGGAATGGAAATGAAATCAACCGCGAACTCATTGTGACGTTGTCGAGTATGTCCTATGGATAATGCACGAATCGTTGTCCGAATTGATTTCATCTCCTATCGCGATCGGGAACGAGATGAATTTATCTCGTTTCAATATCATCGGAAAGGAGATTAAATCAATGGCGAACTCATCGTGACGTTGTCGAGTATGTCCTATGGATAACGCACGAATCATTGTCCGAATTGATTTCATCTCCTATCGCGATCGGGAACGAGATGAATTTATGGTGTTTCAATATCATCGGGAAGGAGATGAAATCAATGGCGAACTCGTCGTGACGGCTTCGAGTATGTCCTACGGACACTAAAAGAATCTTTGACAGAATTGATTTTATCTCCGTTCGCGATCGGGAACGAGATGAAATCATCTCTTTGTGATATTATGGGAATGGAGATGAAATCAACCGCGAACTCGTTGTAACGTTGTCGAGTATGGCCTATGGATAATGCACGAATCGTTGTCCGAATTGATTTCATCTCCTATCGCGATCGGGAACGAGATGAATTTATCTCGTTTCAATATCATCGGAAAGGAGATGAAATCAATGGCGAACTCGTCGTGACGGCTTCGAGTATGTCCTACGGACACTAGAAGAATCATTGACAAAATTGATTTCATCTCTATTCGCGATCGGGAACGAGATGAAATCATCTCTTTGCGATATTATCGGAATGGAGATGAAATCAACCGCGAACTCATTGTGACGTTGTCGAGTATGTCCTATGGATAATGCACGAATCGTTGTCCGAATTGATTTCATCTCCTATCGCGATCGGGAACGCGATGAATTTATCTCGTTTCAATATCATCGGAAAGGAGATTAAATCAATGGCGAACTCATCGTGACGTTGTCGAGTGTATCCTATGGATACTGCACGAATCACTGACAGAATTGATTTCATCTCCGTTCGCGATCGGGATGTCTCCGATTTCGATTAAATTTGGCATGCTTGAAGAATGGGTAAAAATAGGCGACACTTATTTTTTTATATCGGCGGAACCCGATTTTTAAGGGTTGAAAAGCACCCTCGAAAATTGGGGTGTTTTTCGTTTTTCGTTGATAACGTTTTATCGGAACGAGATATCAAAAAACTTCAAATTGCAACAATGTTTATTTTTTCGTGTACTATACATTGGAGATGAGAACGATGCAGATAGCAACAAATTTCATATTTTTTATTGCACAAATGCAATTTTTTCAACCGTACCTCCGAGAATTTTTAATCGATTGGGATGTAAATTTGAATTCATGTGGAGAATGGAAAAGGGCGTATACGGACTTTTTATTTTTCCGATATCTCACAATTAAGGGGTTGAAACTGCCCGTCGATTTGTTGCCGAGAGCATCATACAATCAGCTAGCCTTTTAGCATTTCGGTCTAAATTCACGTCAATATATGTTCGTGTTATTACGCAATCGCATATTTGTAACATTCCAGCCCTTCCCCCAACGGTCCCCCTCTCGAAAGGCTAACGTTCAAAGTTCTTACAATGCGGCATGGACGAAAATTTGTAGAAATAAAAATGGGTTACAAAGGAAGTACAATCAGTTAAAATAGTCGATACACATTTTCTAGTTTTGGCGGAACGATACTCTTAAGGGGTCAACGCACCTTTAAAAACTTCGTTCTTTCTATAGCTCGTGAACGGGCCGAAATAAAAATGAAGTTCGAAAGGAAAAAATGTTGTATTCTTCGACTACTAGACGTTCATGATGATAATGATGAGTATAGCAATAAATGGCGTGTTGTTTATTGCAATAATTCGTGAATTACTTGTGAAAAATCACTCTTCAGTTTTCCATTAATATGGGCAGTGGCAAGGATCGCAATCACGGACTGACTTCGTGCTTCGGAAAGCAACTGGATTACAATTGTATATTTACGAAGAAATTTGCCCCCGCTACGTACTGCCTTTGAAGATTACAACACAATCGGAAAAGTGTCCTCACGCTTGCTCATTTAGGAAACGTTTTAACTCTATGTTTTTTATGCATTATACTTGTTACAATAATGATAGTCATGATGAAAGTGTTTGAAACAAAGAGATTTCTTACGCCACGCACAAGTGATAATGGCTGCTTCGCCGCATATATCGCATGTCGGTACATTTTATGAAAAGCATAATTCTACCGGATTTTCGAAGTTTGGTGGTCTTTCTTCTCGTAACCGCTTTTGTACCACGCATATTTGAAAAGGTTTGTAAACCGTGGAGAAGAAAACTGATTGTGTGTAGGAGATTGTAATTTAACAACATTGTCTCTCAAATGCAGATTGACGTCGTAATTGTATGATATTACTGCGTCAGAAAAGTGTTTGACGAAATTTTTCCATGCACGGAAGCCATAAACATCAAGGGGCTGTATCATTCCAGTCGTACCTGCAGGAACTACTAATTATCATATGGACTAATTGCCTACCGAACTAATGAAACTGGTGCAATATATTTACCTGCCGGCATGGTCAAAACTTTAATATCTTTCGCTCGCATATCCATTTCTTTAAACGCAGTTGGACATTGACCACTCCCAGAATCCAGAAGTATTACCGACTTTGGACCCGTATTGGGAATATATACTTCTTGGAACCATCGCTTAAAATGATTAGTCGTCAATTTTCAAGATTTCGAAGCCAATAGAAATATATTTTCGGCTCTGAACATAGTTTGTTCCACTTGAAGACCAAATTTGCCAGTAAGTTCGTTTAAAACGACCAACATAGGTGCCAAAAGCTTGCCACTCGCAGAAACCAAAGGCTGTATAGTATAACTGTGTGTTGTTGATGTTTTCGATTGCACGACTGTCTCAACGGATTTCTGCCCTTCTTTCCCCAATGTGCGGTCTGTATGTAGCTCTAAATTGAATCCACTCTGATCAGAATTAAAATGTGTTTTCAGCCCCAACGTTGGCTATGTTGACTTTCACCATTTCTATAAATTCGATAGCTTTGTTTTGAAGTGTATCAGCGTTTAATAATTGTTGTTGTGTTACATATTTAGTAATCTTCCGCGACATAATTACATGTTGGTTTTTGAATGTCCTTAGCCAAGAAGCGGATGCTTGGAAATTTACAGCTGGTATTTCTACAATTTCTCGTGCACTCAAGGCCCATCGTCGAAGATCTATATCATGGACAGGCAGCCTTTTGTCCAAAGCATCATTAAAATTCTTTAACGTGTAGTGAGCTATCTTTGTTAACATTTCTTTGTGGGTACCACCCTTATTTATACTGTGGGCCCACCGGTGCAACTGCAGCTCTGATCTCACCTTTTTGAATTTCGTTTGAACAGATGATAACTTTCTATTCCCATTTGCCTCGGACCTCCAGTAATCTACAGCTCTTGTCTTGTATTCGTAACTCAATTCGTCTATATCCTAGGTACATACATTTTCATCAATTTTTGGATCTAGGTATCGTTGTCCGTGCCAATCTCCTTCACTGTAATCTTCTATTGCGGCTGCTTCATGAATTTCATTTGGCGACAGAAAATCCAAACCAGTTTCGACTTCCATTTTCATAGGTTGATCTATCGCTTCAATGATCATGTTTTCTAGATCCTTACTGAACTGTTTTTCCTGTTCGGTGATTGGAGTGCGAGGCAAATTCATAGCACTTATCGCTATGGATAGAAGTTGAATAACATTCACCGGATTAACGTACATTTTTATTTGTATTTCGAACTCAAAATGTATGGCTGGCTTCTCCGTCATAACTGCAGCAATAACGATCGTTAGTGAATTTATATGACTTGAAACCCAATTGATAAATACACACGAAAAAAATAACGATGACACACGCTATTACCAGAACTGCTATTAATCTTTAATAAGGCGATTTCGAGGTTATTATGAGAGCCGCTCTTTGCACCGTACTCGCTCTTTGCGAAGACTTATTTCTTTCGTTCATTGGTTCTGCTGTTTGTGAAATTAAAGTTAACGATAAAGATTAAATAATGCTGCGTTATGAGCTGATAAAAATGTTTACATCATTCTGTTCATGAGTTGCAGCGGCAACCCATTACAGCGTTTTGCAGCTCTGCAGATAATGCTTTCGATACGGTGAGCGGAGTAGAATTTCTTCGTAAATATACAATTGTAATCCAGTTGTTTTCCGAAGCACGAAGTCAGTCCGTGATTGCGAGCCTTGCCTCTGCCCATATGAGTGGGAAACTGAAGATTGATTTTTCACAAGTAATTCACGAATTATTGCAATAAACAATACGCCATTTGTTGCTGTACTCATCATTATCATCATGAACGTCTAGTAGTCGAAGAATACAACATTTTTTCCCTTCGAACTTTATTTCTATTTCGAAAACGAGAAAATGTGTATCGACTATTTTCACTGATTGTACTTTCATTGTAACCCATTTTTATTCACAAATTTTCGTCCATGCCGCACGGTAAGAACTTTGAACGTTTGCCTTTTGAGAGGGGGACCGTTGAGGGGGGGGGGGGGGGAGGGCTGGAATGTTACAAATATGCAATTGCGTCATAACACGAACATATATTGACGTGAATTTAGACCGAAATGCCAAAAGGCTAGCTGATTATACAATGCTCTCGGCAAAAAAACGACAGGCAGTTTCAACCTCTTAATTGTGAGATATCGGAAAGAAAAAAAATGCGTGTCCGCACTTTTCCATTCGTTACATGCATGCAAATTTACATCCCAATCGATTAAAAAATCGGAGATACAGTTGAAAAAATGGCATTTTTGCACTAAACAATATGAAATTTGTTGGTATCTGCATTGTTCTCATCTCTAACGTATACTACACGAAAAAATAAACATTGTTGCAATTTGAAGTTTTTTCATATCTCGTACCGTTAAACCGTTATCGACGAAAAACGAAAAACACCCCAATTTTCGAGGGTGCTTTTCAACCCTTAAAAATCGGGTTCCGCCGATATAAAAATATACGTGCCGCCTATTTTTACCCATTGTACAAGCATGCCAAATTTCATCCAAATCGGAGACATCGACCTCGCAACGTTTCCTTGTTAGTGTTGCGCCACGGTAGGAGTGATCTCTTCGGCCCAACGCTGGCAAGTACGGCTAGCCAATAGTAGGCTTACCGGAAATCGTATCAGTTGGCCGGGTATTGGCCCAACATTGGACTCGTGAAAAACGACGCAACCGACCCAACCTCGAGCCAGCGTCACGCCAATCACAGTCTACCATTGACCGATGAACGGCAGCACTACTGGTTTAGTGTTGCGCCACGGTAGGAGTGATCTCTTCGGCCCAACGCTGGGATGTACGGTTGGCTAATAGTAGGCTCACCGGAAATCCTAACAGTTGGCCGGGTATTGGCCCAACATTGGGCTAAAGAGATCACGATCATTGGCTGACGGTTGGCGCACTGAGAGAAAAAATTATTGAATTTGAAAACATGCATTTATTTATTAAATTAAAGTATTACTTCGATTATTTATTTGTTGAACCATGAGAATCACTGTTCATTTAATAACATATTGTCACGGATCTATTACTCCATTATATTAAACTCTTATTTAATAGTAACAAATAGATGCATGATAGATTTGATTAAATTTGTATTCATTGGATTAATTACATTATCGCATCATAAACAGTAGATTATTTAAATCTAAAAAACGACTTCAATACGAAATTATTTTTTTCGAACTAAATTATTTCTTTGCAATAAATTCATCATTATTTTATTTCTAAAAATATTCTTATTTAAATAGATTTTATTAAATTTGCATTCATTGAATTAATTAGATTTATCGCATCATAAACATGAGATTATTTGGATCTAAAAACGACTTCAATACGAAATTAATTTTTCGAACAAAATTATTTCTTTGCAATAAATTCATCATTATTTTATTTCTAAAAATATTTTTATTTAAATACATTTTATTAAAATTGCATTCATTGGATTAATTAGATTTATTGCATCATAAACATGAGATTATTTGGATCTAAAAAACGACATCAATACGAAATTATATTTTTCGAACAAAATTATTTCTTTTAATAAATTCATCATTATTTTGTATCTACAAATATATTTATTTAAATAGATTTTATTAAATTTGCATTCATTGGATTAATTAGATTTATTGCATCATAAACATGAGATTATTTGAATCTAAAAAACGTCATTAATACAAAATAATTTTTTTCAAACAAAATTATTTCTTTGCAATAAATTCATCATTATTTTACTTCTAAAAATATTTCTGTACCATTTTCAATATTTATTTTGATTGGATATAAAATTGATTCTGATTGTTTTAAAAAAAGCTGTAGTAAAATGAGTAACACATTATTTTATTCGAATAGAATATTTGTTTGGTATGATTAAATTTTTATTTCCTTCAAGCAAAGAACTATCATTTCGATAGTATACTTTAGAACACGAATATCTTACATATTCATTTGAAACGGACAGTTTATTCTTGTGATGAGTGGTTCATATTTTTTCGCAATGAATAGTTTGATATGGCTCACTCACTTATAGAAGCTTACTTCATCTCGAACACGACCAATCACGACTCGTGTCTCAACCAATGAGAATCGCACTTCCGTGCCGGTAGCAATTTCACGCACGCATGATAAACTATATTCATTATATACTGCTTAGTGCCGTTGACGCTTGGAATCTCTCACTCTGCCGGGACGTTCGGGTTAATCGGTTGTGACGGAAACAGACCAAAAAAATTCGGGTCAAAGTGAAAAAAAAAATATTTATTCAGATTGTGTCTCATATAATTGAAGATTATCGATGGCCGACGACCAGGCAAAAGAGCTACTGAAAAAGTGGAACCATTCGCATTTAGTTGACCATTTCGCAAGTAAGTGACGCATTTATTCTTTTACATATTCCGTTGTTTCAAGACCATGCAGTGTTTCAAGCTCGTCTGTCTTTGTAAGTCGATTATATTGTTATATATTAGAAACGCGTTAAAATCTCCGTAAAATCATACTTATTCTTAACATTGAGCGTGAGACATTAAAGATATTAGATATTTCTCATCCGATACAATGTTTTCTCTCGTTATATGGTTGGTTTTATCTCATTGTCGCGATAGCATTCGAGACAAAGCCTTATGTCGAATGACGAACAAATAAAATATTTTGTCGTGACAATAAAATAGTATATTCGATGAAAAAAATAGTACCTCTTTCTTTGTCCCCAACATTCACTTGACAAGCATCGATAGAATATTTCTTTCATTCAGAAAATATTTTACTCAATAATTTTTCTCGAATAAATGTTGGAGACAAAGACAGATATATTATTGTAGGCATATACTGCGTATATTCTTGCGATTTTTTTTCATTTCCGTTTCTTTTTGTTGTGTGTGAGTGCGTTATCATTACATGCGAGTGACCTTGTCGTACCTCGGCTCACCGCGAGAATAAAAGTTTGTGTTTCCTTTTTTTCCGTATATGATTCCTCATTTCATTAAACGCGTTCGCGAAAGATTAAGCTGAATCCCGGCCCATCAAGAGACACAAAATTATTTCCTTTAATTTTGTTCTTTGTTGTCCTTCTGTCTCAATTGAGTTCTCACTTGACATTTTTCCCCTCATTTTCGTCTCCCCGCTCTTTGCATAGTTCGAGTGTTTACGTTAAAACGATTCCTTTTTTCTTTTCTCCGTTATCTTTCATTTTTCTTTGTTTTTCTTGCGTCGCTTTTTTAATTTCTCCTCAGAAAAATATCATGAGACTCTTTGGTGCGTGAAAGAGCATTTTCGCCAATATATATATATATATATATATATATATATATATATATATATATATATATATATATATATATATATATATATATATATAGGGGTGACCGAGGCAAAACGGGATGCGCAAACAAATCACGGATTTTTTTTTTCTTCAAAATTCTGTTTTTTCCAAGTTATTTAAGAAAAAATATTTATATAAACCCGTATAAAACTTTTATTAACGCAATATTTCGTTACCCATCCCGTTTTGCCCCGGTCGCCCCTATATTTATTTATTTAATTCACTATCTTTTTCAATTATCACGTCAATTATCGCAATATAATATTAATAAAAAAGAGAGCAATTATTCCGAAACAATAAAACCAAAATCGAACGAAAGAAATTTGTTTGGATTCTGTAAATCTAATATATTACGAAGCTTTTTTTTAATGTCCTTGCGATTTCACTTGTGAAGGATGTATGCGGGACACTTTTCAGATACAAATTTTATTTGATCAGAATTTTTGTACTTCGTGATTCAATAAACACCTGAAAAAATCCAGCAACAATTGGCATACTATGAACAACAATGATCAACATTAATATCACTCAAAATGTATTAACAAATTGCTTAAACAATTAATTATTCAATAACATAACGGTGACCCCTTGTTTTTCTTATACGAATTAAATTTGTGCATTTTTCTGAACGTTTATGAATTTTTTAAAAATTTTCCTACGTTTTTGAAATATTGTGAAAAAATTATGAAATATAAACACAAAAATGTAAATTTTTCATATGTCTTCGCAGACAGGTGTACTATTGGTTTTATAAAGTTTCAAAGACACTAGTTACAAGACACAATACGGCTATTCTAAAAATTTGGAAAAGGAAATTTCAAAAACGTAAGAAAATTTTGGAAGAATTCTCAAGTGTTCAGAACAATGCACACATTTGATACGTATAGGAAAAAAACTAACTAATAAATTATTGAATAATTAATTATTTAAGCAATTTGTTAATAACTTTTGGGTGATATTAATGTTGATAATTGGTATAGCATGCCAATTGTTGCTGATTTTTTCAGATTTTTATTAAATCACGAAGTACAATATTCTGATCAAAGACAATTTTTATCTGAGAAGTATCACACATGCATCCTTAATATATTAAACAAAAATAAACTTAATTTATTTTTCCTTTGTGCGGTTTTTTTTAGAGAATGGGGTTGATGAAAAACTTCTTAAAGAAATGAATTCAGGGATTTTGGCTGAGCTGATTCCGAATGTTCTTGAACGAGTGGCGTTCTTGAAAGAACGAAACAATCATTTTGAAAATGCAACAGGAACGAGCGCTGTAAATGTCGTTCCAAATACCTTATATAAATATCTGTAAATCGGTACTGATAGCATATTTTATTATTCTGGCTAGAAAACTGATCGTGATGCGCAGCTCGATGGAGACCAAGAGAACGATGACGAAATACTTCTGGATCCATTAGTTCATCGAAATGCTTTTGTCGGCAAAACGTCGTTTTATATTCAAACTTTCTCAGTAAAAAAGTGTCTTCTCGACGACCCGGACGGAAAAAATATACTCTCAGCTTACAAGCGGACCAAGTCGTTGACTCCTAGCACTCGAACGCGAATAGTGAATATCGTTGTGAGATCTGCTCGGAGCCTCGCAATCAGGTTTATTTTATAAAATATATAAGATTTGTCAGTGTTATAATTAGCTACATGTTACGTTTTGTATCTAATCATACATATTTTTACAGACTATTCAATGAGTCTTTCGAAACTTTGGCAAAAAAAATTGTCGAAGTTTTTCCAACCGAGAGCGAGAGGACATATTACGTTCCGGCTGTAAAAAAAAAGAATTCACCGACTGGTCATTCTATCCCATCTAAAGGAAAAATACCTATTGCGTACAGAAACGCGTGTTCCAAAAACAAAAAGCTTTACGATTCAGTCGAAGAAAAGACAAAAAAAAATAAACAAAGTATCGAAGGTAAGTATTTAAAATGTCCTATGTCCTATTTTATTATAATAATATTTTATTAACTATCTATTAACTAACTATTCTATTATTGCAGCAGATCCAACACTCGAGGAACAAAAAAAATGGCTGAGCGTAAATAACGCCCCATGGGAAAGAGTGGTGAATTTTTGGGAACTCACGAGGAAACTCCGCCAACGTGATCTTCAAAAGGAAGAGGCTGTTGAAATTGGTGTGTTCATAGAACAGTGGCCAATACTGAAACACCCATCAGCGTATCTTTTAATTGAAAAAGATTTTTCGGAGTTGCACTTGACGGAAATTCGCATCAACCAAACAATCTGGGACCTTTTCTTTGAAGAATTGAAGTCGATTCGACCGATTAATTCGCGAGACTCTAACGCTGTGGCGTTAAATGAAATTCTCGCATCATCCACCGAAATCAACGAGGATACAAGAACAACTGTGCAAATTCTTCTGCTCCCACACTTGGTTCCTCCGTTGAAAAAGGTAACAAAAAAATGGAAACCAACCATTTCCGAGTGTAAGGACAGTCTTCTGCTACATGTCAAGGTACGACGATTTATATTATATTTATTTTACTATATTTGTATCTTAATAATTAAATTGTAAAATGAGAAAATTGAAAAAAAATATCAAATTCATATCTCTTTTTCATTTAGGATTCTGGGTCCATAACTCGTATCCGTGATGAAAGAGAAAAAGCGTTGGCGAAGCATCACAAGCAGCCCCTACAACCTTTCATATTTGTGGTTGGCCCAACGATGTTTGATATCACGGACTCGTACGTGTGCATGGGAAAAATCTTGTACAAGGTTCCGAACACGTTGAAAGCGTTGGAAGTATGCTTTTATATTTTCCACGCACTCGATTTGAAATTTCCCGTCGAAAGCCAGCATTTGTGGTCCATAATTCGAGAAGGATTTTACCGTATGGTACCAGAGTGCGGCTCGGATGTGTCGGAGTTTATGTCCGATTTGGAAAATTTTCGTCGAGCATCAATTGCAATTGAAAAATAGCGGGATCATCAAGTACCAGAAAAACGCAATTCCGCGACGACTGTTATTTCATTATCTGATGCTGAAACGGAAATGAGTGAGGAGGACTTTGGCTTGATGTAAAGTCTCTCCCCTGAGTACTTGCGAGCGATAATAAGAAATACTACATATACTAAAAATAAGGTATATATAAAATACCCCTCACGCGATTAAGCGTGCGTTTCGTTTTTGAAGACTGAAAATCGAAAGTTTCATTTCATTTCTTGAGTTTTGTTTTTTAGGATCGAAGATTTAAAGTTTTTTTTTTACTTTTTGAGTTTTGTTCAAAGATTAAAGATAACGTTTCTCTCATGAAAACTTGAGAGCTATAATAAAAAGTATACCGCGCGCGATCAAGCTTGGAGGTTTTATATTTCAAGTTTTGTTTTTGTTTTTCAACTAAAACAGTATTGTTGAACCAAAGACAGACAGTTGATACAATTCTCATAATTTTATTTTTAAAATATATTCTGTGATTGATATGAAGGTTTCAATTCAACTTTTTTTTATTAGTATTCAGTACGACCTTTTTCTATAGTCCCTATTCAGTTCTATTGAATGTATACAATTTCACCATGTATCCGTGTCCACTGTGTGATAAACAGTTAGAAACACCGACGATTCTAACGAAGCATTATAATCTTATACATGGAACAGCTCTCACATCGTGTACATGCCCTTATACTGAATGTTTTCGAAAGTTCAATACTTTATACTCGTATCGGACTCACATCACAAAAATTCACTTGGCAACTTCAAATAACGTTTCAATCGAAAAAAGAGGCTCTGATCCAACGAAACAGGATTTGGTATCGAGTACCAATACCAATACCAACTGTATTTCAACTGAAAATGTACCATCATTAGTTGACAGTGTTGATGCCCTGCTTCCTAGCACCTCGACTGAACATAATTTATCGAATTTAAAATCGTTTTGCCCATCTGATGAGGTTAAGTTCGAAAAAGGGGCCACGCCAAACGTTTCAGATGCTCAGTTATCAATTGTCGATCCTCAAACTTTATCAGATTCAGCCAATCTCGACTTAAAAGAATTTCAGGATATACTTCACGCTAAGTCCGCAGGTGTAGTTGCGAAGTTATATGCTGATAACACTCTATTCAGATCTATGGTCCATAAGGTTATAAATATTTTTAAAAATTATTACACCAATGCCATTGAAACATTACAGCAAAATCACAGTTCGGCTTCGAGCACAGATATCGTTAACATAAATTACATGTGCGAAATCATTAAAAATTCGTTTTCTGAATTTAATTCCGAATACAAGACATTCCAAGTATTTGAAAAATCCGGCTACTTCGTAAAACCGGAATCTATATCAATCAATGCCAAATTGAAACCACGTCGAGTCAAATCTAATATCTCATTAGTAACTATCAGTTCATCAATACAATTTATTCCAATGAAGTCTGTCCTCGGAAAATTTCTTGAATTGCCAAACGTGTATGCTTCAATAATAACTTTCATGGAAAATAAACATTCTGAACGTACCACTATTTCATCTATGCTCCAAGCCGAAATATGGGAGAAAATAAAACAGCGGTATCATAATAAGATCGTGCTCCCTCTTACACTTTTCTGTGACGAATACGAAATTAATAATCCGCTTGGTACTCACCGCGGTAAACAAAAAATGGGCGGGGTGTATTACACTATTAGTTGTATCCCTCACGAATTCTCAAGCAAGCTTCGGAACATATTTTTAGCCCAAATTCATAAATCTACAGATTACAAAGAGCTTGGTAATACAAAAATATTTACTCATTTAATTGAGGAACTTCACGATCTGGAAAAAAATGGGATATTTGTGAACATTGATGGAGAACAAAAGCACATATATTTTGCATTGGCTAGAATTCTAGGTGACAACTTAGGACTAAATTTAATGCTGGGATTCACAGCTAGTTTCAACGCTTCATATTACTGTAGAGTTTGTCGTGCTGATAAAGTAACAACGCAGAAGATGTTTCGAGAAAATAATCGTATATTGCGAACGAAAAAAAATTACGCGAAAGATGTTCATGAATGTGCCCACGGCGTAAAAGAGAAATGTGTTTTTAATGAGCTCGATAATTATAACCTAACCGATAGTATTACCGTGGATCCGATGCATGATTTGTACGAAGGAATTTGTCGGTATGAGATGGGAGAAATTTTACATCACTATATTATTAACAAAAAGATTTTTTCAACCGAAGTTCTCAACGATAAACTAGCAACTCTAAATGTTGATTTGACAACAGGCATCAACGTACCGTCCGCTATTTCTATAGATGCAGTAAAAAACAAATTTCTGATTCTCTCTGCTGCGGAAATGTCGTTTTTCGTTTTACATTTTGGAATTATTGTAGAAGACCTGATTGCCGAGTTTGATGAAGTTTGGGACCTCTTTATAACTCTAAGAAAGATCGTATGTACGGTAATAGCTCCTTCTTTCGACAATGCCTCACTCGATTTACTGACTGATCTCATTTATTGCCATAATAAATTATACTTCAAATTGTTTGGAAATTTGAAACCGAAACATCATTTTCTGTTGCATTATCCTCGAGCAATGCGAAAATTAGGTCCATTGCGATATGTTTCCTGCATGACATACGAAGGCAAACACAAACAATTCAAAAACACTGCCAAAGTAGTTCGCTCGCGCATCAATATTGCTCACACATTAGCTATGAAGCATCAACTCGAATTAGCTGCCCAATTTTTTGCAAATGAGGCCATGGAACATTCAACCATTTGTGGCGTTAAAAAAAAAGTGAAGTTAAGTTTGCTTCCAGAATTCGAACATTTTCGATATGCATTACCTAAGAATATAACGGATGATGTAAATTCACTGTCGTGGGTTACTCTCGATGGTACTAAATATAAACCGGAAATGGTTGTATGCATTAATGTGGACGATACTTTACCAGATTTTGGAAAAATTCGATTAATTGTACACGTAGGTAATACCGTTTACTTTCTTGTCAATAAAATGAAAACAGTTGTACTGATTGATCTTATCCAGGCGTATGAAATAGAACAAACAAATAAATGGTTGTGTATCGCGAAACAAAAATTTGCAATTCATAATCCGTTAAACATTCATATTTTATCAACTGGAAAAAGGGTCGTGCTGTGCACGTAGGGTGACGATTTTATTTAAGTTTAAGTTTTTGTTTTGTGTAATAAATATGATCTCGTATAATTAAGCTAATTGATACGATTACCATGTTCAAAAGATTGTTATAAATATATCACATTTATAGCAATAAACATTAACAGTCATTATATGTAATTAGTTAACAATGTTTCTTCAATAAAACGGAAAACGAAATCCAATGAATTATTGTTTCAATCAATTTTACACATCATAGACCCAAAAAAATACTTTCCCATCCTAAAAAATCCACCTTGTTTCGATAAGCACATTACATTCAAGGCACGAAATATACTATTATGTTAACCAAACATACCATTATGTTAACAAAATATACCATTATGTTAACAAAATATACGATTATGCCAACAAAATATACTATTAGGTTAACAAAATATATTATTATGTTAACAAAATATACCATTATGTTAACACAATATACTACTATTTTAATAAAATATATTATTACGTTAACAAAATATACCATTATGTTAACAAAATATATTATTATGTCAATAAAATATTCATATTTATTCAATAGTTTTCATCTTTGAAAATATTTTTACATAAATTTAATAGGTTGTGAAAACGATATTCAAATTTCTTAAAAGTGTAATGTGAATTTATTGCTACTACTCTTAATTTGTTCCGATAGCTAACATATTCATTTACATTTGTTATACATTTTTATAACTCCATATCATATTTTTTAGTTTCATGGAAATATTTTTTTATTCTGTGAATATATAAAATACATGCAGTTGTCTTTGAATAAATACGATATACATTGAAATAACCGGAATCTTTATGATAAAATATAATATTTGTTTGTATGAAATCATTCTCTAATTTGAGAGTGCATTTTTTTTAATGAAAAGTTTATATTTTGAAATAAGAAATTCACTTTGTTGCAATGAATAAATTTTACACCGAATGAAGAAATAAAGTGATTGTTGAATGAAATATTTAACACATTCGATTATGTGTTGTATTCGCTTTGTTTTTCACTTTTAAATATATAATTTATTCTATTGCAAATATGATATAGTTAAAATCATGATTCATAAAAAGAATAAGTGCTTGCTGTATTGAAAGACATGCATGTTTTGAATGATAAAATGTGTTTTTGATTCAAACAACATATTATATATAATTGATAACAAATTGTTAGATTAAAGCAAATTCTTTTATTTAAACGGAAACTGATGGAGTTAACTGAAATAAATTAACCAAGTAAATATATAAGGGAACCAATCTAATATGTTTTGGCAAATAATGAAATAAATGATTTTTTGCCTTCAACACTATATTTTATTGGTTCTAGTAATTTTTTCTCTCAGTGCGTGATCGCCGGCCCATAGTAGGGCTAAGGTCGGCTTCATAATGCTGGCGCAATATTCGGGCTAGTGTTGGCCCAGTGTAGGGCTGTCAAAACAACCCAATGCTTGGCCAACAATCGATCAGATTCAAAAGGTTCTGTGCTCGATGATTGCTCATCGAAAGAATTATTAGATTCACTATCATCGTTATGCACGATCACTTGTTCGTGGAATGTTTCCAAATTTGTTTCAGTATCTACTTGTCTTTTTGTTTCGTTGCCTCTGATTCTAACCTGCTGAATTTCAGATAACAGTAATTATGAGTTTTTATTATCACAGGACGTAGCAAATTTCATGCAGCGATAATACAAAAATATATAATAATAATATACGTAAAAAAGCATTCTTGTATATATGTATAGACTATACCGTTCAAAGCCAGTGTTGGGCCGGGATTGGCAATTCATCAGTTTGCCATGCTAAAAATAAGCATTGGCAAAAACACGGCCAAACGATTGGCTCCGACTCAGGGCCTGCGCTCGCCCCGACAATTGGCCGACGGTCATTAGTTAGTACCAGTGTACTTATGTGGTAAATACATTGTATTGTTATAAATAGTAATACCAATTTTTTTTTTATAATAGTATTGTGATTTTTAAAATAAAAATGAAATATTTAGGAAAATAGTAGTTCTAAGGTTTAACAATTTTGTTTACGTTTTTAGTAAACTTGCTCGGCTATTTTATAAAAAGTTATTTCACTTTTTTTGTACATTTCAATTGGAAAAATATAATAAAAGAATTCGTTAAATAAGATTAAAAAATATTTCAAGATAAATCGGAATTTCGTATATGATCAAACAAGCAATAATGTTTTCGGGGGCATTTTATTACTTGGCGTTCTTTTTTTACTTTTTAAAAGTTTTTAAAGGGGATTTTATATCTTTTTGACAGGGAAGAAATCTTTTTTTCGTTCTGCGCCAGTTCAAAGAGGAGTGAATTCAAATATATTTTCATTACTTGGCATTCTTTTCTTTTACCTTTTCGAAGATTCTAAAAGGGTAAGATTTAAACAGATAGTTAAAAAAACTGGACACGTCGTTTCTGAAACCTTGTATATTACCAAATGCTGTAAATATTTTTTTTTAGTCTTCACTCCCTTCCACTATTAAATCGACGTATTTGCAGGGTGATTTACAAACGCCTATTAGTGAAAGATTTATTCATACTTCGCTTATTTGTATTCACATGCATGCAATACAATACAATACAAATGCAATTGTATTCACAAATATTCTGAACATACAAATAAATTCACAGAAAAAAATTGTGAATATTAACAAAAAATGTGAATATTTATAAGAAATCCTGTGAATTAAAAAAAAATCACATCAAAATCTGTGAATATTCACAAAAATTGTAAATACGAAAAAATTTACAAAATAAGTTGAGATTTTTTTCGTATTTAACACAAATTAAAATCAAATTGACAATAATTAGATTAAAATTAACACCAAACGTGAGTTCTTACGTATTTTGAGAGAAAACATTGCGTCGAGGCAAAGAAATTTTTGCAAAAAAAGTTGTAAGTTTCAAATATTACATCATAAATATGAAAAAATTCACAAAATGAGTTGTGAATTTCCTCAAGTTGAAGAAAATTAAAATCAAATTCACGACAATTATATTAAAATTTACACCACAAGTGAGTTCTTATGTATTTTGAGAGAAAACATTGTGTTGAGGCAAAGGAATTTTCGCAAAAAAAGTTTTGTGTAAAAATTTCTTTGCCTCGTGGCAATGTTTTCTCTCAAAATGCGTACGAACTCACTAATGGTGTAAATTTTAATCTAATCATTGTGAATTTGATTTTAATTTGTCTTAAATATGAACAAATTCACAACTTATTTTGTGAATTTTTTTGTCTTTACAATTTTTTGTCAATACATTTGCATTCACTGATTTTAATGTGAATTTTTTTTAATTCACAGGATTTTTTGTAAATATTCACTTTTTTGTGAAAATTCACAATTTTTTTGCGAATTTCATTGTATGTTCAGAATATTTGTGAATACAATTGTATTTGTATGCATGCATGTGAATATGAATACATTGTGAAGTATGAATACATTTGTATTTATATTCACATGAAAATCATGATGTGAATAAATTCGTATTCGTATTTATAATTAGAATTACGCCCAACTCTGTATCTCTTAATGTTTTACTTTTTGCTATACCGTCTCCATGTTTCATGAATTGTGCTTTGTTTGCTGCAGCAGGAGAAAACTCATAATTGAAAAAGACTAGAGGTAAATAAATTTTTTTTTACGAAAATCCAACTTCATTGCGTTATTTTATTTTCGTGTTCAGCGAGTGGAATGCGAATCGATTTGTTCATTCTAAACAAAAACCGGATGCACTCGGATAACGCGTCACATTTACCCTGCTGGAGGCTGCTCAAGAATACACGTCTTTCCTTATATCGTTAAGAAGCTTCGGGTCAAATGATCAAATGTTACCATTTGTTCAAATTTATATAGTGGATTCGTTATCATATACTGAATGCACCCTTCAAATTTTAATATTTGATTTTAATAATTGTCAATTGAATTTTTAGTATAATAATTTTATTTTAAACTTGAAATGAACAAACAGTTTTTACGTAAGAAGATGCCTAGACTCATGCCGATCGGCAGTTTTACACACGGAATAGTGTGAAAAATGTTAAGGATGTTATGAAAAAATGTCAAATCATTTAGTACATTATCAAAATTGTCACCCAAAAATTAAATGATCCGTCTACGGCATTTATTAAATATTGACTTTTATGTAAATGAAGACATCAGTTTTTCTCCCGGCGACGAAACGGAGAGGTGGAGCGTGCCAACGTCGCATGAAGGCTTAACGCGGTCCTCTAGTTTCTCGGCTGTTTTTTTACGGCTTTTTCAACAATTTTTTACGGGCAGAGCATCGAAATAATCAATCTCATTGTTTTTGCATAATCTTTATTAACATTTAAATAAGCTTTACAAATTTTTTGAAGTCAAAACATATCATAGAATAAAAGTTATAGTGGCCGACAGGAAGACATCAAGTAAAAGAGGTGCTTGACGGTGACCAAGATTGCGGCTGTTCTGCTTATCTGAAATCAAAAAACCAAACGGCATTTTGCTCTTTATATTTAAGACTAGCGATTGAACTAGAGTGAATTCTAAATTACAAAAATTGACTTTTTATACACTTTTGAAAATTACATTATGTTTTTTACTCATTTTTTCTTAAGTTTTTCGCTCGTACAAAAAAACTATCGAAGCAATCATGATAATCCTAGTTCAATCGCTGGCTTATAACATATTAAAGATGCTGTATAAATTTGAACAAGATCGGTGCAGTAGTTTCTGAAATATCGTGGTCACCGTTTCGAAAAATGGTGTTTCGAGGAAAACGCGTTTGAAAGCTCGCGCTCCCGGCGCGCGCTCCGTATACCTGCTCTGTTCCAGGGCCGTAACTTGTGAACCACTTCGAATATCTTAAAATCATTTGGCACACATTTTCTACACATGTTGTAGATGTGATTTATGAAAGAAAACAAAATCGATTTTTTCGACCCGAGAAACTAGAGTACTGCCTTAATGGCGCACATGCCTCAATGCCATTGGTCACCGTGGCCGGCCCATACTTTCAATAAAGCCCATTTTCAAAGAGAACTTATCTTTTTTTTTTAGACAATTGACATTTATCGTTCAAAATGTATTCGGTTGAATAAAGGAATGTAAACACTGTGTAAAAATAATAGACGAAAATCAGTTATTTGTTAAATATTCGGGTTCGTGTAAGAAATACCTTAAAGTGCAGAACCATATATTTTCGAAAGGCGGTTTTTCTTTTTTTTTTTTTCATTTAACACAGTCAGATTGATACGGAAAATTTGTATATAAAAAAAACTTTTCTTTTATACAAGCTTTCATTTAATGTACTAAAAAGTGTAAAATAATGTTTTTTACCAAGTCACCTATATGTGACTATAAATAGAAGTTTGAGGGTCTCTACGTTTTAAATGTTTGATAAATGTAATCAATTTAGTTTCATTAACCGTATTTAATTTGGCACAATAGAAATTAGAGAAATTATCACACATTTATACTCAGTTCAGGATTTTTATATAAGAAATCTTAGGTGGTTTACAGTAAATTAAAACTAAAGCCGGCGTGACAAAAAAAAAGGTTTCGTTGACAATCATCTTATTTTCAATTTACATAATAGTCGATAAACGCGTAACACATAAAATATGGAGCTTCAATCACACTTTCATGTTAACATCAAAAAGCGCACAATCATTCACAATGTGGCCTTCCTTGGCCAGATGGCACAATAGTCCTTAGGCCTTTTCATTTTATGAAAAATGCTAAAATTCATTCTTCATGTTTTAAACATTTTTATGTTATGTCAAGCTGGAAAAATGTCAAAAGGTCTCGTTGTCGCTCTCAGTACCGGAAAAGGGTTTCATGCCCAAATGTTGCTCGATCCGAGGCATCGAGCGACATGGAGTATCTGAAGTTTGGCTTTCCATAGTATTTGTCGCATTGAGCGCATTTAGGACGATAAACTTCGTGGCGTTGAACGACATAACCGAGGAAAGTCCTCGATGCAGATGTGGCACTCGAAGATTTCTTAGAGACGGCGGACTATCATCGTTCCATGTAAACGTAGATTGTGCAGGCGCAACAACCAAATATGTTGATCACTACAGTATGAAAAGAATGGCGAGGCATATGAAGGCGCTGTCAGGCTTGAGTCTGTGAGATCCAGCCAAACATTATGTGTTGTCCTAATAGAACACGATTACGCGACAATCACAGGTTCGCACCAATTTTATTCGTATGAACCAGTGATCAAATATACAGGTGTCGATTGCATCGCGCGAATGTCAATTAGGCCGCCTATTCGATACCTGTATGTTTGATCACGGGTTCGTATGAACATTCGCAAGAACTTGGGATGGTCGTGTAATGGCGTTCTATTTTACATGTTCTATTAGACGCCGTAGGGGATCTAGGATTATATATCGTGTTGCACAAAGCTTTTATTTCTCATGAGAGATTTTTCTAACGATGAATAATATTTTAGGCAAAATAATTGTCAAGCTCTGCGTCAACAAATCCTACAGAGCCGAATGCATTTTCGACAAAAAAAAACTTCATCGTCTATGATAAGATTCTGTTTAGAAAATGTTGAAGATATGTTCATAAAATGTTAATGGAACGAGGTTATGAACACACAAATTGGTAATGACGTATAGAAGCCAGGTTATGCTCTCAGGGCACACGAAAGCTACACATGCACGTCTGTCTGCGAATTTCTTCATTTTATATAAGCAAGTGGAAGAAATGAGCACATTATTGATTTTGAACTTGCTCTGTTTCTATTTGCGTATCGTCCTCGCTGTTTCTCCGACGGTTTTCGCGCGAGCGTTACGGCTAATATACGCGTGTTAGGATCAAAATAAATAATCCACACCTAAATTTGAAACGACGTGAACCTTTGTTAAATAAATGTTTGGCTCTAATAAGAGCCGTTTGTTTTCTTTTTGCACATCCACGCCAGTGCAGCCAGATCGCGCGTAAAAGTTACCCCCTCTCTAGTCTCTTACGCGCCGATCACACAATCATAGGAGCGCGTGTCCGTGAGCGAGCGACGCTCGGACATCTTCGGCAAAAGCCGACCGGGGTCGCAGTTTCCCGACCGCGCCTTCGGCAGCTACACCAACACATGGACGCTGAGCACGTTCATGTGCGGCCAAGCCGAAACGAAGGCTTCGAGGGAAAAAGCAATTTGAGCACGACTCGCGCGTTACGTCACTCGACGGCACGCGCGAGGCTTTTAGATTTCAATGCTTATTTAGCTCTTGATTCGCTGCGTTATTAATGTATACAAAAAATGTATCGCGCACTCTGATCGCTTATTTTTTTAGTTTATACGTTAATGTAAATATAATAATACAGAAGAACCTCGATTATTCGAGCCTCGATCATCCGAACCCGCAATTATCCGAACGATGACTTAGTTTATCCGAACGCTCAATTATACGAACGTTGGCGCGAAAGATACATTGTTGCTCGCTGCCACCACCGTGAGCAACAATGAGCAACCCAACGCAACTTCTCCTCCTCAAACGGCTGCGAGACTTAGCCGCTCAAAAACGCGTTAGAGCCGTTCGTCAATTACAAATGGTAGATTTTTTTTAATATAAAAAAGGCATTCGATTTTTTAAAAGTATTTATAATACACACACAAACACACACACATCCAACCACACACACACACACACACACACACACACGCACACGCACACGCACACACACACACGCACACACACACATATTTCAAGGTTAATATGTATGTCAAATTTCAATATATATGTATGTACTGTTTTTATGATCTGTGATTATGATGATGATAAGGTGTTGTTTATGATCTCCTTCCAAAAAATCCACGTTTCGATTATCCGAAAGTTTGATTATCCGAACTAGTCTCGGTCCCAATTGGTTCGGATAATCGAGGTTCTACTGTAAATCTATATTACAAGTTATTTATCTTCTAAAAAATTATTTACGCTTTACTCACACTCGTCCTTATGCCAAATAAATTATAATTCATAAAAGTAAGCGGAAATATATTTATATTCGTATTATTATATTAATTCTCATACTTTCATCAAGCGATAAAGCATTATCCTCAAAAACAAGCCAATCATCCATCCGGCCGCGAATGGTAAGTACCAGAAAGTGCACATATTCTACAAGCGATGAGATGGACCGGTTGGTAGCGTTCCTGGCTTCGGTCCGCAGGGGCCTATAGTGCAAATTTTTCTCCAAATTTTTCATAATTTCTTATATTTTAGTCATATTTGAGATTTTCGGAGAAAAAATTATTTAAAACAGATTCAAGTACAGGTCTATTTCCCAAAAACACATTTTTTTAAAATGAAAATTCATGATTTTTCATTTTTTTCCCTGGAAATTTCTCTCTTTCCTATGACCTGAGGCTGCGGAGATATTCGGAGAAAAGTTAAAGATGAAAAGAAATGAGATTTTCGTAAACAAACTTATTATTATTATTATTATTTTCCGGAAATTTCCCTTTTTCCTATTACCTGAGTGAACGGCCGCGGAGATATTCGGAGAAAATTTAAAGATAAAACAAAGAGATTTTCTTTAAAAAAACTTGCTATTATTTTTTTCCGGAACTTTTGCTTTTTCCTATTGAGTGAACGGCTGCGGAGATATTCGGAAAAAAGTTATCGATGCAAAAAAATGAGATTTTCGTAAAAAAACTTTTTACATTTTTTGATCCCTCATAATTCTGAGGAACGAAGCGTTTTAGACAAATAAAACTTAGGGTAATTATTAAGCATATATTGAAGTATATCGTATATGAAGTATGAAGTATAAAATTTTATGGGAAAATATTACAAAATGGCGACACTGCAGCAAATTCTTCCGAGGCATGTTGAACTTAAGGTGCTCTGCGGCACGCAGTATAACTCGTGCCAATTTTAATCTGGACAAAATAATTTTTTTCAAATTAAATCTAGATGAGTGTGGCTAGTGAACAACGTAGGGGATTTTAGAAATATTGATTTTTGAGTAATTGCCGAGTATGTGACTAAAAATGTTCAATTTTTTTTAAGACAGTTATTTGTTAATAAATATTGTGTAAATCAACTTATCGAAAATCCCCTACGTGGTTCAGTAGCTACACTGATGTAGACTTAATAAAAAGAAATAATTTTTTTTAGATTAAAATTGGTATCGTTATACTGCGTGCCGCAGAGGTTCGACATGCTTCAGAAGAATTGCTGCATTGTCGCCATTTTGTAATATTTTCGGATAAAAATTTATCGCAATATACTTGAATATATGCTCAATAAATACCGCAAGTATTATTTGTTTATCATATTTTCTTCCGTCAAAAAAAAAATATAAAAAAATACGCCTCCTGTAAGGCCGTTACAGTGGTGTACCCCTTAAAGTCTTCATTTAATTTCCGAGATTTTACCGTGATCATAATTAAAATGATGAAATATTCGGAGAAATTCGGAGAAATTCGGAGAAACTCGGATGTTTGCGTAAAAATAATTGTGCGCAAAACTCCGAATCCTTCATATTTGTTCCAATTCATAGAAAATACGGAAAAATTTTCCGGAAAAAAACGGAGTTTTTCAGAAAAAAGATTGCACTAGGGGTGCGGGATCGTTTCCCGCACTAAGTGCTTTTTTTAAAATTATTATTACTACTAA
This sequence comes from Ophion ellenae, assembly GCA_963210295.1. Taxonomy (NCBI): domain Eukaryota; kingdom Metazoa; phylum Arthropoda; class Insecta; order Hymenoptera; family Ichneumonidae; genus Ophion; species Ophion ellenae. Next base: position 10,192,707 of record OY723386.1, on the reverse strand, counting down.
TTCTTATTTGATTACTTATTTTTATTAGTTATTATTATTATTTTAATTAGTTATCTTTTAGTGTCGAAAAATGTATCGCGCACTCTGACCGCTTATTTCATTAGTTTGTACGATAATTTAAATATAATAATAAATCTAAATTACAACTTATTTATCTGCTACAAAATTGTTTGCGCTTTACTCACTCCCGTCCCTATGCCAAATAAATTGTAATTCATAACAGTAAGCGGAAATATATTTATATTCGTATTATTGTATTCATTCTCATATACTTTCATCAAGCAATAAAGCATTATCATAATGTATCCGACCGCGAATCGTAAGTACCAGAAAGTGCACATATTCTACAAGCGATGAGATGGTCCCATTGGTAGCGTTCCTGGCTTCGGTCTGCATCGGCGCGGGATCGTTCACGGCGCTCAGTGCTTTTTTTAAAAATTATTATTACTATTAATTCTTTTTCGATTAGTTATTTTTATTAGTTATTGTTGTTTTTTTTTTCATTTTTATTGTATCTGCTACGGCGAACGCTTCGCTAATTGTAGCTTCCATGTACAGGAATTTCCCCTTTTTACATTTCCTACCATTTTCTCCAATCCACATCCCTAATCGATCCCCAATATATTTCTGCTCATATACTTTCATCAAGCGATAAAGCATTATGACAATGCTTTATCGCTTGATGAAAGTATATGAGAATGAATATAATAATACGAATATAAATATATTTCCGCTTACTTTTATGAATTACAATCCATTTGGCATAGGGACGGGCGTGAGTAAAGCACAAACAATTTTTTAGAAGCTAAATACGTTGTAATTTAGATTTATTATTATATATAAATTAACGTACACACTAATAAAATAGCGGTCAGAGTGCGCGATACATTGTTCGACACTAGAAGATAACTAATTAAAATAATAATGATGACTAATGAAAATAACTAATCAAATAAGAATTAACAGTAATAATAGTTTTAAAAAAAACACTAAGCGTGGGAAACGATCCGGCACCCCTAGTGCAATCTTTTTTTCTGACAAACTCCGATTTTTTCCGGAAAATTTTTCCGAATTTTTCTATGTATTGGAACAAATATGAAGGATTCGGAGTTTTGCGGACAACTATTTTTACGCAAACATCCGAGTTTCTCCGATTTTTTTCGAACTTTCCCGTATATTTCATCATTTTAATTATGATCACGGGAAAATCTCGGAAATTAAATGAAGACTTTAAGGGGTAACACCACTGTAACGGCCTTACAGGAAGCGTATTTTTTTATATTTTTTTTTTTGGCTGAAGAAAATGTGATAAACAAACAATTCTTGCGGTATTTATTGAGCATATATTGAAGTATATTACTATAAATTTTTATCCGAAAATATTACAAAATGGCGACACTGTAGTAATTCTTCCGAAGCATGTCGAACCTGTGCGGCACGCAGTATAACTGTGCGAATTTTAATCTAAAAAAAAGATTTTTGTTTTATTAAGTCTACATGAGTGTAGCTACTGAACCACGTAGGGGATTTTCAATAAATTAATTTAAACAATATTCATTAACAAATAAATTTCTTAACACAAGAAATTGAACATTTTAAGTCAAATACTCGATATTTACTCATAAATCAAGATTTCTAAAATCCCCTCCGTGGTTCACTAGCTACACTCATGTAGATTTAATTAAAAAAAAATTATTTTGTCGAGATTAAAATTGGCACAAGTTATACTGCGTGCCGCAGAGCACCTTAAGTTCAACATGTCTCGGAAGAATTTGCTACAGTTTCGCCATTTTGTAATATTTTCCCATACATTTTTTTGGCAATATACTTCAATAGATGGTTAATAATTACCCCAAGTATTATTTGTCTAAAATGCTTCGTGGCAGGCCGTTACAGTGGTGTTACCCCTTAAGGAAATGGATGTTTGCAAAAATTTCGGGAATTCATTATTTCTCAGAATTATGAGGGATAAAAAATGCAATAAGTTTTTTTTACGAAAATCTCATTTTTTTGAATCTATAACTTTTCTCCGAATATCTCCGCAGCCTCAGGTTCGCTCAGGTAATAGGAAAAGGGAAATTTCCGGAAAATAATAATAATAAGTTTTTTAACGAAAATCTTATTTCTTTTCATCTTTAACTTTTCTCCGAATATCTCCGCAGCCTCAGGTCATAGGAAAAACAGAAATTTCCGGGGAAAAAAATGAGAAATCATGAATTTTCAGTAAAAAAAATGTGTTTTTTTGGGAAATAGACCAGTACTTGAATCTGTTTAAAATCATTTTTCCTCCGTAAATCTCAAATATGACTAAAATATGAGATATTATTAAAATTTTGCACTAGGGGCCCCTGCGGACCGAAGTCACGAATGCTACCAACGGGACCATCTCATCGCTTGTAGAATGTGTGCACTTTCTGGTACTTACGATTCGCGGCCGAATGGATTATTGGCTTGTTTTTGGGGATAATGCTTTATCGCTTGATAAAAGTATGAGAATTAATATAATAATACGAATATAAATATATTTCCGCTTACTATTATGAATTATAATTTATTTGGCATAAGGACGGGTGTGAGTAAAGCGTAAACAATTTTTTAGAAGATAAATAAGTTGTAATGTAGATTTATTATTATATTTAAATTAACGTATGAACTAAAAAAATAAGCGATCAGAGTGCGCGATAGATTTTTTTGTGTACATTAATAACGCAGAGAATCACGAGCTCAATAAGCATTGATATCGAAAAGCCTCGCGCGTGCCATCCATGTGTCGGTGTAGCTGCCGAAAGCGCGGTCGGGAAACTTGGATCCCGCTCGGCTCTTGCCGACGATGTCCGAACGTCGCTCGCTCTCGGACACGCGCTGGTATGATTGTGTGATGGGCGCGTATGAGATTAGAGAGGGGGTAACTTTTACGTGCGATCTGGCTGCACTGATCCACGCTCGACTAACCGTCTTTGGTTACTCGAGCTGTCAAAGCGACTGTATTAGAATATACATATATATATATATGTGTGTGTATGTGTATATATATATATATATATATATATATATATATATATATATATATATATATATATATTGCAAGCAGGGTGTAGTTCGAGTCGTGCCGTTCGAGAAAGCAGTGGCGTTGCTGTGCCTGTTGCGCTAGAGTGTTAATCAATTCACAAAACGGCGTATGTGTGATGTTTGCGACATGAGCCAACGACTTTATTTTATTCAATGAAAGACAATGGACGAGTGTGGAAGAATTTTTGGGGTAAAAAGTCACTCGAAAATTATGCCGTAAATTATGAGATCCCGAGATTGAGTGGACAAATTGAAAAATAGCCCGAACAAAATCGATAGGATAAAATCACATTACATGGGTAAACTGTCATTAGATTTCCGATTTGTTGCCGCGTTTTCGCGTAATATCGGAACAAAGTTAAAACGTCGTCTGCGAAAGCCCATCTTACTGTATAAAGAGTCGCGGCGTGTTCGTCAGTCGGTCAGTGGCGTCGAGATCGGTGGCATCGATCAGTGGCGGCGAATTTTTTTTTTATTACTTGGCGTCAATACGCTGCCGCGTCTCTTGATAAGCACGTAAATGGAAAAAGTCGCTACTGTCATGCGGGTTGGCAGCAGACGGCCTCTTGTGAAATTTCTCGTGCTAGTATGGAGGCGCGATTAGTGAATAACAGATTTTTAATTAATTTTAAAAATTCGTCACCGGGATCAATCATAGGTTAATCGATTCGTCTTATTATAAACAAAATAAGCAGCAGAATTGAAAAAGTAGCTGCTGTCATGCAGGTTGGCAGCAGACGACCGTTTGTGAATTTAGTCGTGCGGCCAGCACGATCCTTTTCGCGGAAACATTTATTTTTGTTAATCAACAAATGCCGTCACCGGGATGAAACATAGTGGGATCGATTCGGCCAAGTATATAGAATAAGCACGTAAATAGAACAAGTCGCTACTGTCATGCGTGTTAGCAACAGACGGCCTTTTTTGAGATTTTTCGTGCGAGGTAGGAGGCGTGATTCGCGAATAACAATTTTTTTAATTAACTTATCAAAGTCGTCACCGGAATAAATCGTAGGTCAATCGATTCGTCTTATTATAAACAATAAGCAGCTGAATTGAAAAAGTGGCTGCTGTCATGCAGGTTGGTAGCAGACGACCTTTTGTGAATTTAGTCGTGCGGCCAGCACGACCCTTTTCGCGGAGAACTATTTATTTTTGTTAAACAACAAATGCCGTCACCGGGATGAAACATAGGGGGATCGATTCGGCCAAGTATATAGAAAAAGTAAAACAGAACGCCAAGGAATAAAAGAAGCTCTCGAAAAAATTATCGCTTCTTTCACTATCTACAAAATTTTAATTAACCTCGAAATATGTGGGTTTTTTTTCAAACAACAGTTTTATTTACATTATCACTTTTTCAATTCGAACGTACAAAAGAAGTGAAATAACTTTTTATGAAAAAGCCAAGAAAATTTGCTAGAAACGTACACAAAATTGTCACACCCTAGAAATACTATTTTTCTCAATATTTTATTTAAAAAAAAACAACTATCACAATAAAAAGTTCGAATCACGATGACATAAAAGGATAACGAATGCTTTACACAAGTCTGTATGTATCTATTATTTACTAGAAACGTACACAAAATTGTCAAATTCTCGAAATACTATTTTTCTCAATATTTTAGGTAAAGAAATCATACCATTATTATAATAAAAAGTTCGAATCACGATTATATAAAAGTGCAACGTATGCATCACACAACTACTGTATGTATCTATCACTGCAAATGCTGTGCAACAACTTGGCGTGCATGGTTGAAAAAAAGTGATCGGCGAATGATGACGTTTCCTCAACAACTTGCCTATCCGGTTAAAGAAGACATAAACTGACGCACTTTATCATGTAACTGCAAACTAAGTTTCTGATTCCGTAAAGTATAAATTTAAAAAATCAGTGATGTACTCCTAGACCACACGGCTCATGAAATCTCGCTTTATTCGCATAATTTGAAAAGTTACGTGGAAGGATTTACTTTGTATTCTAGTGCAGAACCACCATACATCTCATGAAATCTATTGCGTTGTATGAATGTTGGTGCAATGGACATAGTTTTGGCAGGCTGAAAGTTTTAATTATAGTGCGCCCCACTTGCTGGTGGAAAAGGAAAATCGATATTACTCTTGACACCTATCGCTTTATTATCGATAGTCTGTCCAAGTACAGTCGAACATCTAATTTCTAATAACCCAGTATACCTGATGCGGTAACTGATGCGATGTTACAATTTGAAATAATCTTAGTAGATAAATTGTTGCAAAAATTACCTATGCAAGCAGTAGGAACGTTTCTGTCAGAAAATGGTGTATCTTCCCGAGCTTTTCTTCTTAACCATGCACGATAAGTTGTTGCACACCATTTCCAGTGATACATACATACAGTACTTGTGTGATGCAGACCTTGTACTATTAAATAATCGTGAGTCGAACTTTTTATTATAATAGTTATGTTATTTTTTTAAATAAAATATTGAGAAAAATAGTATTTCTAGGGTGTGACAATTTTGTGTACGTTTCTAGCAAATTTGCTTCGCTTTTTCATAAAAAGTTATTTCACTTCTTTGGTACGTTCAAATAGAAAAAGTAATAATGTAAATAAAACTATTGTTTGAAAAAAAAACCCACATATTTCGAGGTTAATTAAAATTTTGTAGATAGTGAAAGAAGCGATAATTTTTTTCGAGAGCTTCTTTTATAGCTTGGCGTTCTTCATTACCTTTCAAAGTTTTTTAGGGGGATTTCATATATTTTTGAAACAGAAATACTTCATTTTCTATAGTTATAAACTTGACGTGGTTGCAGCGTCATTTACCCACTCCAGTTAGTGATTCTTTTTATATTTGCATATGCATAAGGATAAATATCAAAACACAACTAAAATAAATCTGTGTAAAAATGTGGACGATTCGTGAAAAGAATATTCATTGCATTTCAACGATGCGCAATTCTAACACCGTCGATTTTGATGTAGGCATCGTCGATCAACGAAGAAGTCTCCTTTTCGTATCCGTCACGAGAGCGCAATCGTTCCATGCGAAGAACAAAATATGTCTTCGAAGCTCGTTCCCTTCTCACAGACGGTAACGTAACGAGAAACGCGTCTCGCCAGTTTGTTTTTTCGTCCTTTTTTTTTAAATCAAATTATTTCATACAATCTGGTTAAAAATGTGAATTTATTAACTGTAGCGTAAAAGTCCGTATTATCCGAGCTTTTGATGATCTGAGGTAGGCTTGGTCCACAATAGGCCGGATAATCGAGGATCTCCTGTAGGTTTACAGAAATAAGGTCATTATCGTCATTGCTACGCATTAAATCAATAATGAGATATTTATTGCGGAATATTACAAAGAATATGAAAATTTCATTATGCCGCAGCCTGTCGTAGACGTGACTTGTAAATAATTATTTCTTTGCCAGACTCCAAGACCGGCTGAGTCCTAAATGTAACAAAACGACAAGGGGACGATTACCCGAAATTTCGTCTTTAAATCGTCATAACTTTTTTGTTTGTGGTTGAAATATCACGAAATAACTTTTGTTGTATTCTGCAATGTACGTTTATTATCAATAAATCAGTATTTGATACATTTGATTTTAAGAAAATTACTCTTCAGCTTCCAAAATGTATGAAAATGTTCTACTTCTAAACATAATAAAATAAAACTTATCTCTCTTTATTTTTACATCCTAATGATTTTTATGACATTTAGCATACCGTTGGAAAGAGCATAAACTAGAGACTTTTTAAAACAAAGCTCAAAATACCGTTTAAAACAAAGTTCAAAATACCGTTTAGTTTTTTATCGTGAATTTAGAAGTTTACATTTTTCATACATTTACGCATTTTTAAGACTTTGGAAGCTCATACGTTATTTTCTTGAAATCAATCATATCAAATAATCATTTATTTATAATAAATATACATTGCAGCATACAACAAAAGTTATTTCGTGCTATAGGGTATAAACGAATATAGCATTTACCAAGTATTTTCTATTTATCGAAAAAAATATGCAATATATTTTAATGCAATAAAATCGAGGATGTAATATATGGACGACCTCTTACAAAATTTTATTTAACTTGACTCCGTGTGAGACGTAGAACGAAAAATCGATATTTCACCTACTTCTCAACTGCTTAGAGCTCTGGAATTTTACAAACATGCATCTAACAAGGAAATGTTGTGAGGTCGATCTCTCCGATTTCGATTAAATTTGGCCTGCTTGTAGAATGGGTAAAAATAAGCGACACGTACTTTTTTATATCTGCGAAACCCGATTTTTAAGGACTGAAACGCAACCTCGAAAATTGAGGTATCTTTCGTTTTTCGTCGATAACGTTTTAACGGTACGAGTACGAAAAAATTTCACATTGCAGCAATGTTTATTTTTTCGTGTACTATATATTAGAGATGAGAACGATTACGTTTTCGACGAAAAACGAAAAACACCCCTGCTTTCGAGGGTGCGTTTCACCCCTTAAAAATCGGGTTCCGCGGATATGAAAAAAAAAATACGTTTCGCCCATTATTACCCATTTTACAAGCATGCCAAATTTCATCGAAATCGGAAAGATCGACCTCGCAACCTTTCCTTGTAAGGTGACAATGCATGATTAAAAAAAAATCCACAAAATGTTCGTGTATAATAAAAAATAGCGATATCTAATCATCCATATAAAATCTCATTAACACATGCAAATTTGTAGCCGACTGTGTTTCCGTGCGAAAAGTTTATATGCAACAATTAGTCGTAAGTTCAAAATCACAATTACAGTCTGTTATTTTTTACAAGCATTCCATATTCCTAACGTACAAACTCGTAAACTAGTAAGCTACTAGCAACAACTAACTAGTAAAAACAATGCAAGACAAAAAGGTAGAAAATAATTATGTAAAAAAATATGTTCAATAACAAGCTTTTATTTAATGGACTAAAAAGTAGAAAATCATTTCTTTATCAAGTCACCTATATGTGACTATAAATAAAAGCTTGGCATGCTCAAAATTTAGACATAATCTTTAATTTACATAAATTCTTTAACATATCAACTGTAGTTAATTTACTGTAAAACATCTTACATTTCCCAAATAAAAATCCTGAAACTGCGTATAAACGTGTGATTGTGTAATTACTATTTTGCCAAATTAAATGCGGTTAATGAAACCGAATTGATCAAATGTATTTAACACATAAAAAGTTGAGAGCCACAAGCTTTTATTTATAGTCACACATAGGTAATTGGCAAAAAAAATTATTTTCTAGAGTTCCATCAACAGGGCGTTCTCAAAAACTCAAGTACGCCCTACTTCTCTGTGGTGAGATCGTCCGAGACCTCGACGTTGAAATCGAAATCGCTGAAATTTTTGTTACGATAAAAACGTGTGTATACGGGGTGTTTGGCGCATAAACCGAGACAATTTTTTGGCGGAGGTATCATTCTTTTTCTTTTTTTTATATCCGAAATGTTGCCTTTAAATCGGCATAACTTTTTTGTATGTGGTTGTAATAGCACAAAATAACTTTTGTTGTATTCTGCAATGTATGTTTATTATAAATAAATCATCATTTGATACAATTGATTTCAAGAAAATCTTAAGCTTCCAAAGTCTTAAAAATGTCTAAATGTATGAAAAATTTCAACTCGTAAATTATAAAAGAAACATATTCTCTTCATTTTTACCACATAATGAATGATTTCTACGACATGTAGCATACTGATGGAAAGAGTATAAACTAGAGAACTTTTTGAAACAAAGCAAGTTCAAAATAGCTTGGAGTTTTTAAAAATAATTACTTTGCAAGTTGACATTTTTCATACATTTACGAATTTTTCAGACTTTGGAAGCTCATAAGTTATTTTCTTGAAACCAATTGTATGAAATATTGGTTTCTTTATAATAAACATACATTGCAAAATACAACAAGGTTATTTTGTGCAATTGTAACACAAACAAATATGTTATGACGTATTAAAGGCACCATTTCGCGTAAGACTTCAAATAATCATATCTCAATTACTATGGCACGTAAGGTATGTGGTCTAACGGTGGAAAAAAAATAGGAAATGACACCCCGTACCTCTAAAAAATTGTGTCGAACCGTGCACCGAACACCCTGTAGTTTTAATTTTTCGGTCCCCACTTATACCGATGTCGATGTCCCTTCCCCTTTTTTCGTCGCGTTGCCTTCGGAGTCGGCATCTTTCGGCGTCTGGGCGTTCTCGATCTCGCTGTCACTGTCCTTGGTACGATCAACGATCGTGCGTTGCGTTCGAACTCTGGAAACGGTCTAATTACTATCGTCATCCGCTAAAAGAAAACATGAGACGTTGGTACTTTTTTCCCTCAATTTCGATGAAGATTGCCAACTATGAATAAAAACAAATAACCCGGGCAGTAGGAATTGGGAAAGATGCAAAATTTACTCACATGGTTGATTTGTTGGCTTTCTCTGGAAACGAAATTTGCGAACATTTGTTATGAGTTCTTCGTCGAAGACCTTTTTCCCCAAGACCATTACGAAGACCTTCGTCCTCAAGCATTGCGTAACAGTATGACGTCGACCGTTTTTTTTGTTTTCTCCGTATACTCGACGGTTCCCGACAAATAGAACGAAAAGTGTTCTTTCGTTCTTCTGAGCGCCGGGATCCACGGTGAGAATCTGCGAATGCACTATCCAATACATTGAGACGTATACGGGGATTGTATGTAAAAAAAATAATTTTGTAACCGTAAATGGGGCGGTTTTTTTGCACTTATCCACTTTTCACTGCTTTTACACTTTAACTGCTTGTTGGCATTCACGCTCCAACCCTACTTAGAGGTTAGAGCCGGCAGAAGCCGTACATTTGACGAACCCGGCTGTTGACGTTTCTAGCGTGCCGTCGTTTGTTTGCAGTGTTAGCCAGGACGCGGGTCCCCCGGTCGTGCTGGTAGACTTCGCCGCATCGCGAGGCGTGGGTCGAGGGGTCTCAGTAGACATGCCGCTCCGAAGGAATCTAGCGCCCACGCTATTCCTCCGAAGGAATTGAACACCCACATGGCAGGGGGGTCCAAGGGGAGGCGAGGAACACCTTGGTGGGAAGAAAGGAGTTAGTCATGGAAGGACCGCGAAGACGGAAGGTTTTGGGACCGAGACACGCGTGTGTAACTCTACGCCTTGCGAACCGCTGCGAATAGTAGAGTAGGAGCGCGTATCGTTACCATAGAGTTTACTCCCCTTGAAACGTAAACCAAGTTCTATTCTCCAAATTATATCGACATATTTCTGTAACGAGCCAATTCTCCTTGTGTAATGAACGAGTATTTGTCAATTGAGCATACCCTTTCGACTATTGATTTAAAGTAGTCTGGCGATCCGCGACCCATCCATCGGTCCCATGGAACAGCAGCAGCGTTGCCCGAGTAACGCGAAGAATCGCAGAGCGAGTCGACGAACGGTGCACATCAGGTTGAAATACGGTGTTTCAGCGTGACGTGAAACTAGAACAATCTGATGTGTTGAAGAAAATTTGTGGTAAAAACTCGCTCGAAAATTCGTCCGAATATTACGAAATCTCAAGATTGAGTAGATGGACCGAAAAATGATCCAAACAAAATCGATTACTTGGCGCCAAGACCCTACCGCGTCTCTTGATAAGCACGTAAATATAAAAAGTCGCTACTGTCATGCGGGTTAGCAGCAGACAGCCTTTTGTGAAATTTTTCGTGCGAGTATGGAGGCGCGATTGGCGAATAACAATTTTTTAATTATTTGAAAAAAGTCGTCACCGAGATAAATCATAGGTCAATCGAATCGTCTCATTATAAACAATAAGCAGCCGAATTGAAAAAGTAGTTTCTGTCATGCAGGTTGGCAGCAGACGACCTTTTGTGAATTTAGTCGTGCGGCCAGCAAGACCCTTTTCGCGGAGGACTGTTTATTTTGGTTAATCAACAAATGCCGTCACCGGGATGAAACGTAGGGGGATCGATTCGGCCAATTATATAGAATAAGCACGAAAATAAAAAAAGTCGCTAATGTCATGCGGGTTGGCAGGAGACGGCCTTTTGTGAAATTTTTCGTGCGAGTAAGAAGGCGCGATTGCGAAATAACAATTTTTTAATTAACTTAACAAAGTCATCATCGGGATAAATCATAGGTCAATCGATTTGTCTTATTATAAACAATAAGCAGCTGAATTGAAAAAGTAGCTGCTGTCATGCAGGTTGGTAGCAGACGACGTGTTGTGAATTTAGTCGTGCGGCCAGCACCACCCTTTTCACGGAGAACTATTTATTTGTATTAATCAACAAATGCCGTCACCGGGATGAAACATAGGGGGACCGATTTGGCCAAGTATATAGAATAAGCACGTAAATAGAAAAAGTCGCTACTGTCATGCGTGTTAGCAGCAGATGGCTTTTTTTGCGATTTTTCGTGCGAGTAAGGAGGCGCGATTCCCGAATAACAATTTTTTAATTAACTTAACAAAGTCGTCACCGGGATAAATCATAGGTCAATCGATTCGTCTTATTATAAACAATAAGCAGCTTAATCGAAAAAGGAGCTGCTGTCATGCGGGTTGGCAGCAGACGACCTTTTGTGAATTTAATCGTGCGGCCAGCACGACCCTTTTCGCGAAGGACTATTTATTTTTGTTAATCAACAAATGTCGTCACCGGGATGGAACATAAGGGGATCGATTCGGCCAATTATATAGAATAAGCACGTGAATAGAACAAGTCGCTACTGTCATGCGTGTTAGCAGCAGATGGCGTTTTTGAGATTTTTCGTTCGAGGAAAGAGGCGCGATTCACGAATAACAATTTTTTTAATTAACTTAACAAAGTCGTACCGGGATAAATCATAGGTCAATCCATTCGTCTTATTATAAACAATAAGCAGCTGAATTGAAAAAGTAGCTGCTGTCATGCAGGTTGGTAGCAGACGACGTTTTGTGAATTTAGTCGTGCGGCCAGCACAACCCTTTTCGCGGAGAACTATTTTTTTTTGTTAATCAACAAATGTCGTCACGGGATGAAACGTAGGGAGATTGATTCGGCCAAGCATATAGATGTTACGTCCAGAAGGGACGATTTTTATTTTACCTTTGGGTTCTTTGATAATTCCTGTTTAAATGAAAGGGATAGCCGCACGTCCCATACGGGCCCGGCAAACTCTCCTCTGGAAATGGGAGTGGGGGAACAAAGTCTGACAATGGGTATTTAGGGGTAAATATTTATAAATGCTATTTTATTATATTGTGGTTATCCTACTTACATCTTTGCGGGTAGTCACGCCTTTACGCGGGGATAGTTTTCCCCGCGTCGATCTCTCTCACTCTCCGCCTTTACGCGGGAACAGTTTCCCCCGCGTCGCTCTCTCTCATTCACTTACTCTTCACGCTCTTCCGCGGGGACAATTCTCCTCGCGTTTCACTCCCGCAAACCGCGCTGTTCTTATGTCGGCGCTGACGCAGTCCCTGCACCTTACCGCACTGGCTCGATGCTTTTGGTATTTTAGAGAATAAAATTTGTATGATTAAAATGGTTTCCTAAAGTAACGATTAATGTCTCTATGCTGGTCCGCCGGGTCGCTACCCAGGTCTTACTACACCGCCGCGAGTACTGCCGTTACTTAACTATGTTACTAGTAAAGACTGACGTCTCTGTGCGGGTCCGCCGGGTCTAAGGCCTGGACTTATTACACCGCCGCGAGGACTGCTGTTACTAGGAGTTTTCTCCGACTCCAGGAGTGAACCGCGGATAAATCGGAACTGATCATACGTGCCGCCACCGGACCGACGTTAGCTCAGCCGCTATTAGCGTCGTGAGGTTTTTCGCAACGTCCACGGAAACTTGTTCGCTCTCGAAGTCCCACGATCGAACTTCGCGGATCAGGCGATGCTCGATCAGCGGAATCGGATCGGGTACACCCGGTCCCACCGTCGGCGACTGACAGCCGACACCGCACAGAGACACGAGGCACAGAGTTGTAGAGAGTACTTATATTAATTTATACAAAAAGGAAAAATGTTACGGGACGTGACATAGAATAAGCACGAAAATAGAAAAAGTCGCTACTGTCATGCGTGTTAGCGGCAGACGGCCTTTTTTGAGATTTTTCGTGCGAGTAAGGAGGCGCGATTCGCGAATAACAATTTCTTAATTAACTTAACAAAGTCGTCACCGGGATAAATCATAGGTCAATCGATTCGTCTCATTATAAACAATAAGCAGCTGGGTTGAAAAAGTAGCTGCTGTCATGCAGATTGGCAGCAGACGACCTTTTGTGAATTTAGTCGTGCGGCCAGCACGACCCTTTTCGCGGAGAACTATCTTTTTTTGTTAATCAACAAATGTCGTCACGGGATGAAACGTAGGGAGATCGATTCGGCCAAGTATATAGATGTTACGTCCAGAAGGGACGATTTTTATTTTACCTTTGGGTTCTTTGATAATTCCTGTTTAAATGAAAGGGATAGCCGCACGTCCCATACGGGCCCGAAAAACTCTCCTCTGGAAATCGGAGTGGGGGAACAAAGTCTGACAATGGGTATTTAGGGGTAAATATTTATAAATGCTATTTTATTATATTGTGGTTATCCTACTTACATCTTTGCGGGTAGTCACGCCTTTACGCGGGGATAGTTTCCCCCGCGTCGATCTCTCTCACTCTCCGCCTTTACGCGGGAACAGTTTCCCCCGCGTCGCTCTCTCTCATTCACTCATTCTTCACGCTCTTCCGCGGGGACAATTCTGCCCGCGTTTCACTCCCACAAACCGCGCTGTTCTTATGTCGGCGCTGACGAAGTCCCCGCACCTTACCGCACTGGCTCGATGCTTTTGGTATTTTAGAGAATAAAATTTGTATGATTAAAATGGTTTCCTAAAGTAACGATTAATGTCTCTGTGCTGGTCCGCCGGGTCGCTACCCAGGTCTTACTACACCGCCGCGAGTACTGCCGTTACTTAACTATGTTACTAGTAAAGACTGACGTCTTTGTGCGGGTCCGCCGGGTCTACTAGGAGTCTACTACCGGCTGTTACTAGGAGTTTTCTCCGACTCCAGGAGTGAACCGCGGATAATTCGGAACTGATCATACGTGCCGCCACCGGACCGACGTTAGCTCAGTCGCTATTAGCCTCGTGAGGTTTTTTGGCAACGTCCACGGAAACTTGTTCGCTCTCGAAGTCCCACGGTCGAACTTCGCGGATCAGGCGATGCTCGATCAGCGGAATCGGATCGGGTACACCCGGTCCCACCGTCGGCGACTGACAGCCGACACCGCACAGAGACACGAGGCACAGAGTTGTAGAGAGTACTTATATTAATTTATACAAAAAGGAAACATGTTACGGGACGTGACATAGAATAAGCACGAAAATAGAAAAAGTCGCTACTGTCATGCGTGTTAGCGGCAGACGGCCTTTTTTGAGATTTTTCGTGCGAGTAAGGAGGCGCGATTCGCGAATAACAATTTCTTAATTAAATTAACAAAGTCGTCACCGGGATAAATCATAGGTCAATCGATTCGTCTCATTATAAACAATAAGCAGCTGGGTTGAAAAAGTAGCTGCTGTCATGCAGATTGGCAGCAGACGACCTTTTGTGAATTTAGTCGTGCGGCCAGCAAGACCCTTTTCGCAGAGAACTATTCAATTTTGTTAATCAACAAATGCCGTCACCGGGATGAAACATGGGGGGATCGATTCGGCTAATTATATAGAATAAGCACGTAAAAATACAAAGTCGCTACTATCATGCGGGTTGGCAGCAGACGACCCTTTTTGAGATTTTTCGTGCGAGTAAGGAGGCGCGATTCGCGAATTACAATTTTTTAATTAACTTAAAAAAGTCGTCACCGGGATAAATCATAGGTCAATCGATTCGTCTCATTATAAACAATAAGCAGCTAAATTGAAAAAGTAGCTGCTATCATGCAGGTTGGCAGCAGACGACCTTTCGTGCATTTAGCCGTGCGGCCAGCGGGACCCGTTTCGCGGAGAACTATTTATAGTATTTATATATGTACTATCTATATATATTTTTGTTAATCAACAAATGTCATCACCGGGATGAAGCATAGGGAGATCGATTCGGCTAATTATATAGAATAAGCACATAAATAGCAAAAGTCGCTACTGTCATGCGTGTTAACAGCAGACGACCCGTTTCGAGATTTTTCGTGCAAGGGAGGAGGCGCGATTCCCGAATAACAATTTTTTAATTAACTTAACAAATTCGTCACCGGGATAAATCATAGGTCAATCGATTCGTCTTATTATAAACAATAAGCAGCATGAATTTTATCGTGCCGATAACGCGACCCGATTCGCGATGAATTACGATCAATATATTGTTTTTGTGAATACACAATTGTTCAATGCAATGTTACTCACTCATAAACGTTGCAAGTAATCCCTTAATACAACAGTTTCGAAAGTAGCTCACTTATTACGTTCACTGCACAACAATATTTGTGAAAAAATGTATGATATGCGATAAGTTATTGTATCCCGACCTAAGCACGACAAGAAACAGCATGTTTTCACGAAGCATTCGACGAAGAAAGACAAGACTACCGTCAATCACAACGGGCAGCAAGTCGCTATGACTGGTTCAACTACGTTGTTACTGTTAACAGAAACCTTTATTGCTCTTATGACTCTATCCCTACTTCTGCAAACGAACTTTTTCTACGTCGTGCACATTGTCTTTATACCAGAAAGAACCCAATCATAAATTTTTTCCGTAGGTGATTATATTCGGAGAAAACGTCGCAATATTTTGGGAGAAACGACAGGATACAGATTGGGATTTTTTTTATCCAACCGGCCTGTTGTTTATCAGTGGCTTGGATTTAAAAAACGTGGTGTGTGTTTCGATGTTTGCTCAGAATATAATCCGCCTATGAGGTATAATCTGGACCGTGAGGTACATCGATATGAGAGTGCGTGTTCAACTGTAAGGATTAATCATTAATACATTTATGGTCGGTGGGCCATAAATGTAAAGGACGTACGGCCCATGCCCCACGTTCAAAAACGGGAAAACCCAGAAAGTCTGCTCCGTTACGTTTTTTTTACGTGCGTATATACTGCTCATCTGTCTACACCCATAGCCGGAAAATAATGTAGACAATGTTCATTTGCAATGTTGGGGGTAGCGAAATAAGGGCGAGAAAGGGGTCTGTTTATGGTAAAGAAATCGTCGCACCAGTCATAGATGCGACTTACTGTGCGTTATTACATAAAATAGCCCTGTCTACGATGTTCGAACGCTTCGTTGAAACCATGCTGTTGTTTTTCGTATTTTTATTAACAACGCAAAAACTTTTCGCAATATTATGAATTGTGGTGAACGTTTTATATTGTGATAAAGTGAAATTCATTAGTGAGCTACTATCGAAACTGTTGTATCAATGGATTACATTCGGCGCTGCTAAGTGAGTATCATTCTAGCGGACCGTATTTCTTCTTAAAACAAGTAAATTGGTATTAATTTATATTAATTCAATAATTGGGCGAAGCGCAAATTCTCAATGATGTAGTGCACTTCCAATATTTTCTTTTCAAGAAAATGAGCGTTTGAGATTACGTTTTTTAATGGATCTTCACTCAAAATAAAATAATGAAGAGCTTCAAGCCTGGCCCCGACGGTGCAGACGCATAATAAGAAAATGAACATAAATTATTTAACAAAAAAAAATCAATCCGCATAACGGGCCACTCTACTCGCACGAAATATCTTATAAAAGGTTGTCCGCTGCCATCGCGCATAGCATTAGTGACTTGTACTATGTACAAGGTTATTCTTTACGAATAGACAAGTCCATCGATCTTCGATTTGTGGCGTTGACGACTTCTCTTAATTAATTAACAAATTGTTATTCACAAAGGAAGCCTCTCTCTTCGCATGAGAAATCTCATAAAAAGTCGTCTGCGGCCAACCCGCATGACAATAGCGTCTTTTTATATTCGCCTACTTATTTTATATAATTAGCCGAGTCGATTCCCCTACGTTCCCTCCCGCTAACGGCTATTGTTAATTAAATAAAAAGTTATCCGTCAACCGGGACGCACTGCTCGCACGATTAAACTTATAAAAGACCGTCTCCTGCGTACCTGCATGATAGCAAAAACTTTTTCGATATAGCTGCTTATTCTTTATAATGAGACGGATCAATCGACGGATTGAATAATTAAAAAATTGTTATTCCCGAATCTCGCCGCCTCCCTCGCACGAAAAATCTCAAAAAAGCCGTCTGCAGCCAACACGCATGACAGTGGCGACTTTTTCTATTTACGTGCTTATTCTATGTAATTAGCCGAATCGATCCCCTATTTGTTTATTAACAAAAATGAATAGTTATCCGCGAATCGGGCTGTGCTGGCTGCACTATTAAATTCACAAACGGTCGTTTGCTGCCAACCTGCACGACAGCAGCTACTTTTTCAATTTAGCTACTTATTCTTTACAATAAGACGGATCGATCGATCTACGATTTATTCCGGTGATGACTTTATAAAATTAATTTAAAAAATGTTATTCGCGAATCGCGCCTCCTTACTCGCCCGAAAAATCTCAAAAAAGGCCGTCTGCAGCCAACCCGCATGACATTAGCGACTTTTTATATTTTCGGGCTTATTCTATATAATTGGCCGAATCAATCCCCCTATGTTTCATCCCGATGACGGCATTTGTTAATTAACACAAATAAATTGTTATTCGCGAAAAGGGTCGTGCTGGCCGCACGATTAAATTCACAAAAGGTCGTCTGCTGCCAACCTGCATGACAGCAGCTACTTTTTCAATTCAGCTGCTTATTGTTTATAATAAGACGAATCGATTGACCTATGATTTATCCCGGTGACGACTTTTTTAAGTTGATTAAAAAAATGTTATTCGCGAATCGCGCCTCCTTACTCGCACGAAAAATCTGAAAAAGGGTCGTCTGCTGACAACACGCATAACAGAAGCGACTTTTGCTATTTATGTGCTTATTCTATATAATTAGCCGAATCGATCCCCCTATGTTTTATCCCGGTGACGACGTTTGTTAATTCACAAAAATAAATAGTTCTGCGCGAAAAGGGTCGTGCTGGCCGCACGATTAAATTCACAAAAGGTCATCTGCTGCCAACCTGCATGACAGCAGCTACTTTTTCAATTTAGCTACTTATTCTTTACAATAAGACGGATCGATCGATCTACGATTTATTCCGGTGATGACTTTATAAAATTATTTAAAAAAATGTTATTCGCGAATCGCGCCTCCTTACTCGCCCGAAAAATCTCAAAAAAGGCCGTCTGCAGCCAACCCGCATGACATTAGCGACTTTTTATATTTTCGGGCTTATTCTATATAATTGGCCGAATCAATCCCCCTATGTTTCATCCCGATGACGGCATTTGTTAATTAACAAAAATAAATTGTTATTCGCGAAAAGGGTCGTGCTGGCCGCACGACTAAATTCACAAACGGTCGTCTGCTGCCAACCTGCATGACAGCAGCTACTTTTTCAATTCAGCTGCTTATTGTTTATAATAAGACGAATCGATTGATCTATGATTTATCCTGGTGACCATTTCTTTAAAAATTAATTGAAAAATTGTTATTCACGAATCGCGCCGCCTTACTCGCACGAAAAATCTCAAAAAGGGTCGTCTGCTGCCAATACGCATGACAGTAGCGACTTTTTCTATTTATGTGCTTATTCTATATAATTAGCCAAATCGATCCCCCTGTGTTTCATTTCGGTGACGACTTTTGTTAATTAAGAACAAAAAAAGTTATCCGCTATTCGATCTCCGTACTCGAACGAATTTTTTGTTTAAAGTCGTCTGCCGTCAAGACGCATGACAATTGTGACTTGACGATTTACATGCTTACTCCATATGAATAGACGAAACGACGGTTGTTGTTAAGCAACAAAAAAAAAAAATATTTCTGCCAGTCAGATATATTCGCCTCATTCACGAGCGGGTAAGTGGTGGAGGTAGGCCCTATGCTGCCTCGCTATGCTACGGCCCGAGCGCGTACAGTCATGATAAAAATGTACTGGGTTCGGGCGGCGCGCGTCTGCTAGGTCTGTCTGCCAGCTTCAACGTCATCGAACAATGTACATAGACGCGATGTGCAAAAAAACGCACTCGAGATCAGCATAAATCACAAATGGAAGTCGCTCTTTTCGTTGAACGTTTTCGAATGTTAACCATTTGTCGTTTCACTAGGCAATCGAATGGAACAATCGTTTGTTTTTCCACAATCCATCTCGTGTGATCGCAATTTAGCCTCCGTGTAAAAGTAGTGAAAATATCTGTAACAAAACGATAGAACGAATTATATTATAGGACATAGTTACTCATATAAATATTCTCGAGTAGGCTTCTTTTGACTCACCGATCGCAGATTTTTTTTTGCCGTTTGTTTTTCTCAGATGCGCGCTTACGAGCCGGGATAAATTTGTTCTCCATACAAATCCCACGCTGTGGCCCGACGAATCCTCCACGTACAATGAATGTATGTTTTTGGACTCATAATCGAATAGCGATTCCAACGTCTTTATTTGATCGAGAGTGATGGCAAAAGTAATGCCCTGAAGCTGCAGTACGGTTGAGTAGTGTGGATACGAAGTTACCCTATTCACCACCGCTTTCTTCAGGATTATTTTCCGCGACATTGTAATTTGACACCCGGCACGCACTCGATTGTATTTGTTGATATTCAAAGTTAAATTCAGTATCCGCGATTATGTCCAGCCGCTATCACGTTTTTGAAAATCTTCGAGAGCTGCTAGAGTATGCTGATCAGCTTGACAACTCGTTGGGTGTACCACTCGCGTAAATTTGATGTGGTTAAAAGTTCAAAGTTTTTCGCGTCGATACTTTTATTTTCACGCTTGTCACTTGCCACACATTCACCATTGAAAACTTTATTCACTTTTTCACTGAAATGTTTGCTGATAATGTCTTCCTCATGTGAAACAGTTAGATCACACGCACCTTCAAGAAATAGGCGAGGTTCAATATGGTCGTTATTGATGACGCAGCCAGTCAGGACACACGTCGGTATGGTAGTAGCCGCACATACCCACCCGCCGTTACCACCAATTCCCCAAAACAGGACCCCCCACCACCAATTCCCCAAACAGGCCCACCGAGATGGTCTGTCTCGCGAGACATCACATATACAGCTGTAGCCCGATTTCGGCCTACAGCTGTATTTCATGTCCAGACTTTTAATTTTACGCTTGTCACCTGCCACAATTTCACCATTGAAAACTGTATTCTTGACTGCAATGTCTTGGACATATGAACGCGTCAGATCACATGCGCCTTCAACAAACAGGCGGGGTTCAATATGGTCGTTATTGACAACGCAGCCAGTCAGAACACGATTTTCGAACGCCGTATCAATGTCTCGCCACATCAAACCGTAACCGCTGTGTGTAGCGTCCGCGTGGAAACAATCGTCAGCGTAAGACATTTTTTAATCCTACTAACAAGGAACATCCCTCAGGTGACACCCTCCGATTATGTTGAAATTTGGATATGTTATAAAGCACCGAAAAGTAAGCGATAGGTATTTTTTTATCGGCGCAAAAACGGTTTTAAGGGGTGAAACCTCATCTCGAAAAAAGGCGTCTCTAGGGGTAATATAGCAGTTTCACACACAAGGAGTCCACCGATTTGAATAAAACAAAACCGAAAATGCTTCTAATCCGAAGCAATGAACAATCCACTAAAGTGGATAGGTAGGCATATTAAGGGGTAGTTTCACCCCTTAAAACCGTTTTTCCGACGATAAAAAAAATACGTATCGCTTACTTTTCGGTGCTTTATGACATATCCAAATTTCAACAAAATCGAAGGGTGTCACCTAAGGGATGTTCCTTGTAAGTGCACGATTTGTGTCATCTATCATTCCCGATTTCGGAACGACAATCGTGGGCGTTTAATTTGACTTTTCCTTTCCAACGCCTCTACACACTGATCACATCGTTGCTCCCATACTATATATGCTTCCGCTGAGTTTATGAGTCCGACTTGATCGTGCAGATTTTGTTTTAATTGTGGACCTTTTTTCGTCATTTTCACGCGATTTCACAACGGAAGTTCCAAGAGATGATAAATTTTTCTCCGTCTTTCTACTCTATCTTAGGAGTGAACTATAGTTCCTTACCATAGTGTTCTCACATTGTAATAAGCAAGGAAGGACTGGGGTTTTTACACAAAAAATCGTGCGGTGGCATTCAGGCATTGATGAGTACCTTGCATATATAAATACCTCGACGTTACCTGTCAAAATGAAGACAAGACCTGGATGTAGCCACATTTTGGAAGAGCGCGCCTCTTTGTTACTACAGCTGCATCAACTAAGTTTTATCGGTGAGGACTTCATTTCACATCTAGCATTTCTACTGCCTTCATTTTTCAAGCGAGTGTGATAGACGCCGGCTTCCATATGTATATCTGCATGGTTAAGAGGAACTTCTCACCATCGTCTGGAAAAAGGTTTCACCTATATCTACAGTTTTCCCTCAGAAAGGCGACCCACCGTCTATGGTGTCATCTGGCTGCCAGCATACCTTGCCCGTGAACCCTCGCGCATACAATCGTTATCCCCTCCCGTGCACCCTTGACTTCGGAAATCCTCTCGTCCGACGAAGCCTCATCAACGAAGGTTTCCCGCCTCACCATAGTGCGACGTCGCGCGTCAGGCTAAGAACGCTCACGATCTTGAGTTTTGCAAAAATGTTGATTACAACAATAATGAACCGAATAAACGTATAAATATTTAACTGTATCTCCGCTTGTAAAAAAGATATTGAGACTTTGTTTTGAAAATTGCGCGTCTTGCAAAGACGGAGAAGAATCTCGGAGAATATTTCGAGTAGCTCCAACATTTAAGTAGTTATTTCTATCTAGTAGTGTTTACAAGTAAAAAACGGGTTTTTTTCGAAATATTTTTTTTAGTTAAATAATGAATGTACGCACTGAAAACTACCACCACGATTTTTGTACGCTCTGTGAGCCTCCTAGTAGACTTGCTATAGGGAAATGCCGCATTTACGTAAATCAGTTATTATCGTTTAACTATATGACATGGCCGGATAAAATTGAAAGATATGCTTTGAGGATAGATACTTCTGGGCGATATATGAATTTCAGAGCAGTCCGTCGATAAATAACCGAAGTACATACAATAGAACAAAATAAAAATGCCGTTTTTCAACTGCGAATCACCGTTAAACTAACAATACTACATGGTTGTTGTGTAGGACTCAGTTTGGACATGTCTTCATGGCACAACTTTCATCGGAAGTGTTTTTTTGTAAATCCCATTCCAAATACAATAACACTAAAATGTTGTTTTTTTTTTAATATTATTTTTGGCGCCCGCGAAACCCTATAGAATCTAGAGATATTTTGAGGGTACATTCGTAGAAGTCCAAATTACCTACAAGAAAATTTGCGACTGTTGGCTTCGTTGGGAAGAAGTTATGTTTATTCCCATCGGAGTATAATCTGTCACGAACTCGCATGCACTGGTCACCGTGAACACACTCGACTCGCGACCGGGTGACCGTAGAATCCGGTTCGAAGGACCATATATGTTTGCGGCTCTTGTAGCCGGGTGCTTGGCGCGTATTTTATATCTGGTTTTTCCTTTCTACTGTTATCGCGTAAATGAAATACTGTGTCACCCAACCATGTCACAATTTATTTATTTATTCGTTGACACTGGTACTGTTTGGAATTTGAATCATGCTGACGAGTGTTGCAAGAGCTCTAGCTCGCGCGCGCCGCAGACGAAGCGTTACGGCGGAGGGAAGAGGCCCCAAGCATGCCTTTAGCGGTAAAAAGTCCCCGGTTGGCGGGAAGGTTGAAACAGTATAAATTTGGTAAAGAGTCGAACCAACGGATACATTGCTACTTACGATGGATCGCGAAGGAGATGGCAGAAATCAACAAAACGCTCCAAAGATTTCTTCTATTTTCTTTGTTGTTTTTTTTCAGACATAGTATATGATTATTGTTTTTCTTCTTTTACTCAATAGCGACAACCTAGCGAACCTGTGACACCTAACTTAACCTCATCATAAAGTCCACGTGGACGAAGTCACTGGCATTAGCTGTGAATAAAATGAGAATAGTTGCC
The DNA here is from genome assembly GCA_963210295.1 of Ophion ellenae. Taxonomy (NCBI): domain Eukaryota; kingdom Metazoa; phylum Arthropoda; class Insecta; order Hymenoptera; family Ichneumonidae; genus Ophion; species Ophion ellenae. The sequence continues at coordinate 10,169,480 of OY723386.1, read as the reverse complement.
AATAAATCGATCAGATTAAAAATGTAAACGCTGCAATAGCTCTATGCGATAATTAGATCATTAGTTGAATGATTAGTCATCTGTTATCCGTTGTTGGATATTGAGCGATTTTTAAATCGATTATCTTCATAGGGCGTTGTTGGATATTGAGCGATTTTAAATCGATTATCTTCATAGGGCAAATTACGTTTGCCCTATGAAGAATCCTGATCACTTGCTCCCCTAACAGTCGGCGAAGTCGCTTAAATATGATTTATTTCCTATTCCTGTAAATTGGCCGAAGAGGGTCTTCGGTCTCGATACCAACTCGAGTTCGTAGCCAATCTCAAGGACCTGGTCGAATTTATCGGAGGTCGGCCAAAAGACTTCTGATGGCCCCTTTTCGGTCGGAGTCGGATTTCTGTAGTAGTGAAAAACTTAGTTACAGCGAATCATTGCAACCAATAACAAGTAATAAATATTCCAACTCACCCGTATTTCGCAAAGTTTGTCCACAAAGTGCAAACGGTGTTGATGACACGTCTCATCGGACTGCGGGGGCTGAGATCGTAATTGTTGGACGGAATGAATAAAACTAAAGCGAGTTCGTTTGCATCTTCAACGGCTACAGAAAAATCATCGTGTTCATTTTATTTATAGATTGAACAATAACATAGTCTACACTGCGTCATTTTTCGAACATTGAGCCTCAGTTGAAGCACGATAACCACGGACCACAGAAGTATTCTTCACCCGAGCGGTGTAACTTTCTATCTAACGGGCCGAATTTAAGGGAGATTCCTACCAGTCTAGAAAAATACCTGAATTTCGCCATTTTTTAATAGCTACTCAGTTGATACAATGAAAATTCCGTGTAGTGGCCCTTATTCTACATGTCTTTAAGTATGTTTACCAATTTTTTCACCAGATTTTGTAACAAAATAGCGGCGTTGAAGTTGGATATCACCTTCGTCTGATAGTGCCCTGCAGTCGGCAACATTACTACATCGCCAATTCTTTACCGATTAACTTGACATTTTTTTCGGAACCTTATAACATTATTTTATTCTGGAGTACGTCGGCCAATTTTTGATATGCTGAAAAGCTATTCCAAAAACACTATTTTTGGCTTTTTTGCCAAAAACGATTTTTTTCCACACATGCGCCAATTTTAAATCAATTATAAATCGATATTTCTTAATTATCCTACGTACTTCAAAGGCAAATCTAATCTATATTTTTTATTATTCTGATTTCTCATTTCAGGTAAAAAAAATTGAAAATTTCTTTCCGGCTACAGGGCACCATCAGACAAAGGTTGTCTTGCTTCATAAGCCTTGAGCGCCGTCAGTTGGTTACAAAATCATGTGAAAAAGTTTGTACATACTTGAAGATATGTAGAATAAAGGCCACTATACGGGATTTTCATTCTATCAACTGACTATCCAAAAAAAAGGTCGAACTTCACCTTTTTCTTTAGGATCTAGACTAGTAGTTTCCGTTGATGTCTTCTTTTTTAATCGACACATCAAATACTGGATAAAATAATACAATGGGTTCCAAAGTTGTAAAGTTATTAGATGTCGAGCTATATTGGAAAAGAAGACTGTTTAGAGTTTACAACTTTTGGAAGGACAACTCACAACTCCGCGGGTAAAACCCCAAGGAAAATTTTTCTAACGGCTCCTTAACGGTCCTTAGATGTATTCAAAAGAAAACAATAACGGTATTTTTATTATTTTCGACAAGTATATTTTTACTAAGTAGAAAAAAGAATGGGATTCCAGGCATTTCCGTTTATTTTCGACTATTCAGGTACAATGCGAAAAATTATAATGGATCCACTAACTAGACATTTCCGAGGACAGCCATTAGAAAAATATTAAGCGACGAGCATTTATTTCAATTTCCCCCAAAACTATCAATTACAGTAAAATAACTTTGAGAATTTATAAAACAAGTCGCACTTCAACTTCATGCCACTTATTTACACTATATATGAACTTATTGAGCACGAAAACTTGTCAAATCTTGCGATAAAATATTTCACGATAGAAAAGATCCCGGTGCTTTGGGTAAGCCACACCTGTCAACGATTTTTTCAAGACTCGAAAATTCTTCATCAACCCTTAAAGCTCACTATAGTGGGGAATTAGTAGAACGGATACTTAAAATTTGTACCCCCTCTTCCAGTCTCGTCTTCTTACGATTCGTGAATGCAAAACGATATTCAAGACTACTCCGGATTTTTTTGCCCAGTGCTCAACATGGCAACCAGATTCATGTATCCAAACTCGGCTTTTCAACTCGTACCGAAAATCGCGAAAACTAAGGGCTGCGTTACCATCAACCGCATTTAGGGCGAAAACGGTTATGAAGACACGTTAGAATATATTAGTTAGATGATCGAAATATTGAAGCTGATTGATCGCGCGCAATTACACGCGGCCGTTTGAAACTTACTTTACGACTCATGGAGTTTTCATGGAGACGAGTTATGATTGATTGCATGGAGACTAGATATAGAAGTCAAAACTCAGCGTTTCAATTCGTCCTCAAAATTGCAACAACTAAGGGCGGCGCAACGTTACAATATCTATATATATATATATATATATATATATATATATATATATATATATATATATATATATAGATATTGTTGCAATGTAGCGAATTTTGATATATATATATATATATATATATATATACCACCGGTGGAAAGTTTCCGGACAAGAGTTGGAAAAAGTGCCCGAACGGTTCTTTATGCCATTTCGCCGGTAGTTGGGCTAGGCCAATTTGACTAACGGCATTTTAAAGGGGGGGGGGGGATTTACCTACATTTTGGCTTATCAAAAAAAATTTTACGATTTTTTTTACACTTGGCACCCAGTTTTGAAAACGACAATTTTTTGTCGTTTTTTTGTTGTTTTGTGAGTGGACCCCGTTTACAGTAAAATTCTTTTTTATGCATTTATCCTATTAAAATCATAAAAGGGGAAGCCTAAGCTTCAATTTCGTTCTGTAGGAAAATTTTTGCGATTTTTTTTCTCAAGAATTTTTCGTTTTTTCGATAAAAATATACAATATGAAAATTGCTCCGGAGTACGAAAACGACGAGGTTTACAACAAAACCTCAAGACGGTAAAAAGTTGCGTTACTTTTTGTTGAGTTCATGAGAATTTTTTCAGATTTTTTTTGCGAAATTTTTTTTAAATTTATTTCCGGTCGGAACTCGATTGATCTCAACACCATGATAAGAATATAATTCTTTTTTTTATTTACATATTATACTTTGGTCTCGTCGAAAAAACCTCCTCTCGCTGACAGCACGCTCTTAATCGTCGTAATTGAAATGTTTTTTTCACAACTTTCGACAAACTGCGCTTGGATTTTTGCCGCCGTGAGTTTTCGATTCCTTTTAGACATCACAATTATTGATTAGTCTTCCGCTTTGGAAGTAACAGGAGGCCTCCCGGAACGATTTTTATCGCGGTTCGATTGTGTCTCTCTGAAACGTTTTATAGCATCCCCAACGGTTGATTTGGGTATTTTCAATCGATTTGCAATGTAGCGAATTTTGAACCCTTCATTGCAAAGTGCAAGGATTGATGCACGCTTTTTGATGCTTATATTGGGTCGACGACCCATTTTCTTCTTCAAAAAAAAAAAACTCTAATGAAGTCAAAAATTTTATTTAATTAACCGTCAATAAATTGATAGTTGAACACACTTCAAATTCAATATATTATTCGACACGATACGACGAGAAAATCTAACGCGAACGTTTTTTCGATGCTTGCCGAAGAAGTACTGAGTCGAAATAATTTTTGTATATTTTTTCATTCTAACACGTAAAGAGTGCGTGAACGTTTCTCCCACTCTTTGTAGAGTAGTAAAAAAAAATATATATCGCTCACCTATGCGACAAAGCGAACGCTCGCGAACGCTCGACAATGCGAACCTCGCGAAAAAATAAACAAGGAACAAAGACAGACACTCCGTCGCGAGATTCGCTATGTTCGCTGACTACTCCACTTCGAAAACAAGAAGAAAACAAAGAGTGGGAGAAACGTCCACGCACTCTTTACGTGTTACGATGAAAAAATATTCAAAAATTATTTCGACTCAGTACTTCTTCGGCAAGCATCGAAAAAACGTTCGCGTTAGATTTTCCTGTCGTATCGTGTCGAATAATATATTGAATTTGAAGTGTGTTTAACTATTAATTTATTGACGGTTAATTAAATAAAATTATCGACTTCTTAGAGTTAATTTTATTTTTATTTTTAAGAAAAAAAATGGGTCGTCGACCCAATTTAAGCATCGAAAAGCGTGCATCAATCCTTGCTCTTTGCAATGAAGGGTTCAAAATTCGCTACATTGCAAATCGATTGAAAATGCCCAAATCAACCGTTGGGGATGCTATAAAACGCTTCAGAGAGACACAATCGAACCGCGATAAAAATCGTTCCGGGAGGCCTCCTGTTACTTCCAAAGCGGAAGACCAATCAATAATTATGATGTCTAAAAGGAATCGAAAACTTACGGCGGCAAACATCCATGCGCAGTTTGTCGAAAGTCGTGGAAAAAACATTTCAATTACGACGATTAAACAACGCTTGCGCAGCGCACAATTATACGGAAGAGTCGTAACGAAAAAGCCACTCTTGCGCCGTGGAAACAAAAAGAAGCGATTGAATTGGGCACGCAAGCACAAGAATTGGACGATCGAAGATTGGAAACGGGTGTTATGGACCGACGAATTCAAATTTGAAATATTTGGAGGAAAACGTCGAGTTTTCGTTCGTCGCTCAGCTAACGAGAAAATGCATCCTGATTGCGTAATTCCAACCGTTAAACACGGCGGCGGTTCTGTAATGGTGTGGGGATCTTTTTCGTATGCTGGTGCAGAGGACCTCTACCGAGTCAAAGCAATCCTGGACCAAAAAGGATATCACGCGATTCTGAAAAACCACGCTGTTCCTTCTGGAAAGCGACTCATCGGAAGGGGGTTCGTTTTTCAACAAGACAACGACCCGAAACATACTTCAAAATTCTGCTCGAAGTATCTTGAAACGAAGCAAAAAAGTGGGGAGCTTCAAATTATGCAATGGCCTCCTCAATCTCCCGATCTCAATCGCATAGAGCTGCTGTGGGATGAAATGGATCGGCAAGTGCGCAAGGTCACGCATTCATCCGCCGAAAAGCTATGGGAATCCCTACAAAAATCATGGAAAGAAACACCCCGAGAGACATTCGAAAAACTTGTGGAGAGGATGCCGCGTGCTGTCAGTGAAAGGAGGTTTTTTCGACGGGACGAAAGTATAATATGTAAATAAAAAAATTAATTATATTATTATCATGGTGTTGAGATCAATCGAGTTCCGACCGGAAATAAATTTAAAAAAAATTTCGCAAAAAAAATCTGAAAATTTTTTCATGAACTCAACAAAAAGTAACGCAACTTTTTACCATCTTGAGGTTTTGTTGTAAACCTCGTCGTTTTCGTACTCCGGAGCAATTTTCATATTGTATATTTTTATCGAAAAAACGAAATATTTTTGGGAACAAAAAATCGCAAAAATTTTTCTACAAAACGAAATTGAAGCTTAGGCTTCCCCTTTTATGATTTCAATAGGAGAAATGCATAAAAACGATTTTTACTGTAAACGGGGTCCACTCACAAAACAACAAAAAAACGACAAAAAATTGTCGTTTTCAAAACTGGGTGCCAAGTGTAAAAAAAATCGTAAAATTTTTTTTGATAAGCTAAAATGTAGGTAAATCCCCCCTCTTTAAAGTGCCGTCGGTCAAATTGGCCTAGCCCAACTACCGGCGAAATGGCATAAAGAACCGTTCGGGCACTTTTTCCAACTCTTGTCCGGAAACTTTCCGCCGGTAGTGTATATATATATATATATATATATATATATATATATATATATATATATATATATATATATTGTAACGTTGCGTTACAAACTTCAGGACTATCCGAGTCTTCATTCAGGAAAAGTGTGGTAAGCGGGCTGGTGTAGCATAGTGGTCAGAGGATTCGACTGGCAATCGAAAGGGGGCATCCATTAATTACGTGAGGTGATTTTGGCGATTTTTCGACCCCCCCCCCCTCTCCCCCTGGTGAGATGTCGTGAGATTTTGCTTGACGCCCTCCCCCCCCCATAATCTCACGTGAGATTTTTCAAAATGCATACGTTCACGGTAAATAAATTATAGTAGAAGTAACTGCGGTTGTAGTACTATTTACTCCACCATGTAAAGTAGTAGGGAGACTCTCCCTACGTGATAAAAATTACGTGATTACTAAAATTACTAAAATTACTAAAATTACGTGATATTTGCCGAAGCCCCCCTCTCCCCCACGTGAGATTGGGTGAGATTTCGCTCGACCCCCCCCCCCCCCGCCCAAACGCCTCACGTAATTAATGGACGCCCCCAAAGGTCCCGAGTTCGAATCCCGGCCCAGAAGCGCACCGCATTGTTTTTGGATAGTGCTCTTAAAGTTTTTTCGAAGGGTTACAGTATATTACGTATATATAAAACTCATCGGATCCCATTGTAGGTCAGATAACACCTCACCCATCTAAACTTAATTCATGTCCAAGTGTCAGTTTTATAATAAAGCTCAAGGCTAAGTGATACGATGATTGATAAGAATACAATACTGTTTAAGCAATGCAATTTGTTGAAAAACCCGTATGCAGATGCATCGTTTTTATTGAAGAACTCACGTTTTTGCTCGCCCGTAATTAATCGGAGTACTTTAACTTTTTAGGATTATGCATTACAAAATTTGGGACTGTAAAAATGATTAAATTTCTTAATAGTCAATTTACCAGATAATTGTTGATTTTTTTAAATGTAATATTTTTTTCTCTCAATTTTAAACGATGATGTGTAGGGGTGTACGGGTAGCAGAATTGGTCGGGTCGTGTAATTAGACTATGATTCAATCGGGTACCCGAGTTATTCGGGTACCCGAATCTCTTCGAGTACCCGTGATCGGACGGGTATACTCGAACTTTATCGAGTACGCGAGTTTTTCGAGTACTCGTCTCACATCGGGTACTCGATAAGTCGTGTTGCCGGAACAAAATTTCGTTTCATAGTATAGATAGCGCCACGGAAATGTACCAAAACGGACGAAATAGACTCCAGCTTTATGTTCTCTACCCTTTGCCGCTAGGATGGAGTTCTATAAGAAATACAATTAATTTATTTAATAATTTTAGTTTTTACTAAAATTAATAAATTAATTAGTTAATTACCAGTAATTAAAAGTAAATGAAGTAATTAAAATTACTAAATTAAAAAATTAATTAGTATTTATTAAAGTACTATTTTAATAATTTTAGTACTTAGTATTACAATTTTTTTCCGGCAAACTTCTTTTAACCCCTTGACTGTGAGTGACACGCATAGGGGCAAAAAAAAGTCGTGCCATTTTTGTGTTATGACCCGTATAGGGGCATGATATCGTGTCATGACACGTATAGGGGCATGATTCTACTGCATCGAATCGATGCAGTAGAAATATGTTGTTTTTCAAATGCCCCTATACGTGTCATGACACAAAAATGGCACGACTTTTTTTTGCCCCTATGCGTGTCACTCACAGTCAAGAGGTTAAGACACTCGCATTTCAGGAAATATCGAGATATTTGAATGTCGAAAAACTGAATAAAAGCAAGATTTTTCTTCGAATTTTCATTAATTCTGTCTAGTGCTAACTGGTAATTTCGGCCATTCATTCTTCTTAATTTAATTTTTTGTAATTTTTTATTTTTTTTCCGCGTAAAACTTGTTCTTCAAACGCTTATATCTCTGAAACTAATCAAGATATGTTCAATTTAAAAATGTCAAATGGAAGCTACATTCTTCTCGCTTCGAATAAACGCAAGGCGTTGAATCTTGGTCATTTTGGGTTTTTTCTCCATTTAAAACTCACGTTGGAAAATTAAAAACTTTGAGGCGTTCGTCGGAACAGAAGATATTTATTGTACAATTTTTCCTTTCGCACACTTTTTAGTAATGCCAAAACGCAACTTTCCCGTGCTATTCCTGTGCGGAAATTGAACTAGGGCTTTGGTCGGGCCCATATAGAATTTCCCTAACTTTAATAGGGCCCTAATTGGCCATTAGAGGCCTAATTGGCCTAAGAGGGCCATTACAGGCAGAATAATGAGGGCCTTCAAGGATGCCTGATCGACGCCTCATGTAAACCATGGTGTGCCCATAAGTTATCACTGTCAATGGATATGCTCACGTGTGTGTAAATGTATGTGTTTCTGCGTATATGTGTCCGTTTGTATAAGGTCACGATACACTGCCAAATTTTTTAAATTTATTTCAATAGGATCTATTTAAATGAGATAGGATTTTTCCTCGTCTCACGGCCTACTACGATCTTATTTGTTTCAATTATATTTTTATTCGTTTCAGCTATTCTTTTTAAACATCAAATATTTCAAATATCAAATTCCGAAATATTGTAGATTCTAAACTGCATTTTCAAAACTGGCGTGACGTATAGCTAAAACACTAATCGACCGATTCTGATGAAATTTGGTATAAATCTTTCTTATCATATTGTCTAAAACATGAACCTAAATGTTTTTGAAAACTTTTAAAAAGTATTTTTTATTGTAAAATGTGGCCATTTCTTTTTCGGAAAATACAATCTTTTTGTTTCTAATGTATGAGTATTAATGGAAGAAAAATGTTCATTAATTTTTTTCAGATAAATCTCGCCGACGCTACGTGTCACGCCGTCTGACAACATCCGCCATAACCCGTTAGAAGACCGTGCCATGCAACCGCTATTTTTAAAGATTAATAAAAATAAATACCATGTCATAGCCAAAAGTAGTAATAAGACGTACCCTAGGTCTAAAAAATGGTGAAGAAATCTTTCCTCTTAAAAAAAATGATGAAAATCAGCACTTTTTTCCTCACCTAAAGGTATCTTCGCTCTTAAATGTTATACTTATTAGCGGCAGTAGTAGACAACTAATTGAATGGGTGACTGCTGAGCCTCACACTGACTTTCTTATGCGTAGGAACCTCGTCTGATCACGCTCACCTCGTCGACCGATATAGTACTATTTAAATATATTCGTTCGATCGACGCGCCACCCATTTCATTCGCATTTTGGGGAGTAGTTTTGTTACTGTCTCCCCATTGGAGTTCGGACTCCTGTATCTAGTATCCACGGTGCTCCAGTTCATTATGCCGCAACTTACTTAACTAGTGTTAAAGAAATACTGCATTGGAGTTTAAAAAAAATGCGGGCTCGAAACTCACCGTCGGGATTGCTACCCTGTTCGAAAGTGCGGGGTGACGTGTCGAAGGATGTCAACTTGTAGTTGAAGATAGGTATTTTGTTGTTGTTTGCAACAAACAGTTCCAGGGTTTCGTCTACCGGATCTGCAAATGCAACTTTGGATGTCACCTAAAAAAAATAACAAACAAAATGCGCATTAAATAATAAATAGTATTAAGCAGGTTGGAGCGCCCCGGTTGAGGCAAATGACGGTTGATGATTTGTTCTTTAATGAACTTAAAAAAAATGCATACGAGGTACAGATTAATTCTGTAGTAGATGCTAATTTTTCATGAAATATATAAGTAAAGGGTAAAATTATGCACTTTTATATTTTGATTACGTAAATAAGAAAAGAAGTTTTGTGTCACTACCAACTTAAAAGAGTATAATATTATAAATCATTATTATGAAGAAAAAAACTGCGTCGGTGGATGTTTTATACCTACAACCCAAAATGAAATTTTAAGTTATTTATTATCGGACCGATTTATATTTATGTCACGAGATTATTTATTATCACCGTTAATTAATATTAAGTGTTGCCGACATACGGCAACTTCGCAGACAATGAGATTGACAGCAATGCTCTTCATTCGCCAGCCCAGATTTGTAATCTATTATCAAACCTTGATGTTTCAAAATAGAATATCTATGATTGACGGTGGCAAGATGGGTTTTTTTCTCCAAATGTTGACAAAGGTATAGTTTGCGTCAATACGTTGTTAGAAATGGTTTATCTTGGGGCTAAATAAACAGAAAAGTACATCATCCGTAGCGTGAAACGTCGTGCCCATCTATCCGAAATTTGAAGAAAAAAACGTAACAACTCGGTACTGTCTAGACAATACCATATATTCTTTTTTTACATCTTGGATTGTGGCTAACGTTGCAACTTCCTTAAAGGGGACGATACTACACTAGAATTAATCCTGGACACTTTTAATAGAAATAAGCTTTTTTATATTTGCGCAGAAAATGTATATTCTGCTAGGCCAAAATCATATTGTAATGTTTTTATTTTGATCCATAATGTTTCTACTTAATATTTGTCTTAATAAGCGTACTTTGATAAGCATATAAAATATAAGTGATTATAACGTACAACTGATCAATAAACACGAAATTTTAAAAAATTGAAAGGTGTCCAGAATTAATTCCACTAGTGTGAATATTCTACATACATTCTTCAGAATACGATAACACTAGTGCATCCATAAAATGACATTGCATCGAAAGCTGCCGCATGAGAGAAAACAAAGATTTATCTATGGTACGAGGATATTCTACACGGTATAATACATCTCAATGAATCTAGGATCAATTTCAAACAAATTGACTATTTAATAACGAAGATATAATTATTAAAACACCCTTCACTTTGCAAAGAAGTACATAGGACAAACGGGATGTTTATAGCTTGGGGGACTTTCCAAGTACTTCTTACAAAAGATTTCGTCTCAGAAAAGTAAAAGATGTTTACATTGACATATGGAAAACATTATCGAAAAAAGGTAATGTGTAGTCACCGCCAAATACAGAATGTATTTAATAATGAAGGTTGTGGAACTCGGGCAAAATATTGGTTGCGGTTGATCAACCATCAAAACGTGGCAACACTGCTTCCGCTGAAAAGAGACCGCATCTAACCTTCGTTCAGTCGCTCAACCAGAAAGGAAACACCGTCAGTCTGTACTACACGGGCAGCCGCATATGCATCTATTTTCAATATCAAGAGAAGCGGCAGTGTCTTGACGCCAAGTAATAAAAATAAAAAATTCGTCACCACTGAACGATGCCACCGATCTCGACGCCACTGCCCGACTGACGAACACGACTACGACTCTTTATACAGTAAGATGGGCTTTAGCAGATGACGTTTTAACTTTGATTCGATATTACGCGAAAACGCGGCGACGAATCGAAAATTTAATAACATCCCTGCTGCAAATTCCCGTACGGGTTTTAGTGTGGGAATGTGTGGGAAAGCATGGGACAGCCAAGGAAAGTGTGGGATCCTGTACGGTTTCCTGCGCAGGATGAACATTCCTGTACAGGAACCTGCATGGGAACCTGTGTGGGGCAACGTGGGAAGCTGAATCCTGTACGAGATCCTGTACGGGAGAACGCAGGAAATAAATTTCTGTACGGGATCCTGTACCGGAGAAGACAGGAAATAAACTCCTGTACGGGAACCTGAATGGGAACCTGTGTGGGGCGACGTGGGAAGCTGAATCCCGTACGGGATCCTGTACGGGAGAACGCAGGGAGTAAATTCCTGTACGGGAACCTGTATGGGGCAACGTGGGAAGCTGAATCCTGTACGGGATTCTGTGCGGGAGAACGCAGGAAATAAATTCCTGTACGGGAACCTGCATGGAAACCTGTGTGGGGCAACGTGGGAAGCTGAATCCTGTACGGGAGAACGCAGGAAATAAATTCCTGTACAGGAACCTGCATGTGAACCGGTGTGGGGCAACGGGGGGTGCTGAATCCTGTACGCGATCCTGTACGGGAGAATGCAGAAAATAAATTCCTGTACAGGAACCTACATGGGAACCTGTGTGGGGCAATGTGGGTAGCTTAATTTCTGAGACAGCGCTTAATAAGCTAACCACGATTGAAACAAAACAAATGTGAAACTGCTAATTTTGTTCGTTTGTATCTACACTTCCGTGAGAAAATAAATAATTAATCACTATTGTCAACGTTTTTTTGAAAATGTTTTATCTGAAGTCAAAAGTATTGTTTTTCAACGTGGGTCCCGGCTTCGCAAAATGGCGTGAAATATTGAATGCACAGTTCTTAGTTAAACATAATTAAACGCAATATCTTAATGTTTTTTTATTAAACTTTTTTATTGTGTTATCATATTACGTCTTACAAAAATGTGTTTACAGAAAATTGCAATAATATTATATGATTAATTTACTACTACAATGGCTATTAATAGAAATACAAGTTCGTTAGCGGTGCAATATATTCATCCTCGTGTACCTTAGTGTGGAAACACACCCTGAAAATGTTCGCAGTGCGGACTAGAATGAAATTTCTCTTTAGCTCACCAATTTTTCGTAACATCGAAATACGGGTTCCTATATGGGAACCCGTACGAGTTCCCTTTACGAAAACACCACGTGGGATCCCATATAAGAACCCGTACGGGACACCACATGGGATCCCGTACAAGATCCCATACAGGAACCCGTATGGGTCGCCACGTGGGATCCCGTATGGGTTCCCCTACAGGAACCCGTACGGGTTACCACGTGGGATCCCATACCTGTACGGGTTCCCTGTACGAAAACACCACGTGGGGTCCCGTGTGGGATCCCGTATGGGATCCCATACAGGTTTATGTGTGGGAATTTGCAGCAGGGATTTGATCAATGAAATATGATTTTTTGCTATCGATTTTGTTTGGGTCATTTTTTGATCCGTCCACTCAATCTTGAGATCTCATAATATTCGCCCGAATTTCCAGAAGATTTTTTGGCCACGAAAATTATTCCACTTTCGTCGACCACAGTCGTCAATTTGTTGAATCGAATACAGTCCCTCGGTTGTATCGCAACATACACTATATACACTGGCGGCCAAAAGTATGGATACACGTAGAAAAATTTCGCGCCGCACCAAAAGTTTGATATCTCTGTGAAAAAAAAGATATCCGGATTTCCAAGGCGGCATTTTAAAAAGGACAAATGAAGCTTCACTTTGCGTTTTGGAAAAAAAATTTCGATTTTTTTTAGACCCGGGGCGCCACTTTGAAAATGGCCGTTTTTTGGCTTTTTTTGGCTGTTTAAAATCGGCTGCACGCCTTCAGGACATTTTTTTGGCATTTTTTTAAGAACCTTAAACGATAGAGCAATAGCTATAGTTTCCTTTTTTAGAAAGTTTCGTACGATTTTTTTTCACTGAGTTATCGAATTTTTTTCACAAAAAGACAATTTGGAAAAGATGCTGCTGACATGAGGAACTTTGAGGTTTAGAGAAAATTGCCAGAAGGAAAAAAAGTTGCGTTACATCGTATTGAATCGAGCAGAATTTTTTCAATTGCTTTTTTTTCAAAAGTTTTTTTTTTCAAAATTTTCTGCTCCATTGAAGTAAAAAAAAATTCAATTTTTTTTCTCAGTTTTTACCCGCATCAAACATCCACCTCTTACCTCTTACCTTATCTAAACACAAGGAGCGGTAATAAAGCTTCTTGTCTTTGTTTACATTTTATCTTTGTGGAGCGTAAAAAAGATTCTATTTCTGCGAGTCTATATTCTATTTCTCTCGTGTTCTTTTTCTCGCTATCTTTTTCGCTCGTCGTTTTTGTTTACATTTTTGATTCTTTGGAATAATGTGATGAGTGTCGCGCTGACAAAGCCAGTTAGTTGTGCGAAAACTTCGAACGCGAACACGTGTGGTCTACAATCGACAAGTTTTTACGCAAATTTTTTTTTTCTTAACGGATCAAAATGGCACGGAAAAAAGAAATTCCACTGTAGAAAAGAGGGGCTATTGTCGCGTTGCGCGATAAGGGATTGTCGTACAGAGAAATTTCTAGACAAACTCGCGCGTCTTTGATAGGAGTGCAGACGACCATCGGGACATTTAAGAAGTCCGAGACGTATTTCAATCGCAATCGTCCGGATCGACCCAAAGTGACAACGTCCTCAGACGATAAAAATATCGTCGTTAAAAGCAAAAAAAATCGTCGATTAACAGCAACGGAAATCTGTGTGAAATTTAACGAACAAAGGGAAACCTCGATATCACTGACGACAGTGAAACGTCGTCTTAACAGTGCTGGCGTCAGAGGCTGTGTCGCCGTGAGAAAACCTTTGTTGCGTCCGGCGAACAAAAAAAAACGATACGCATGGGCTCTGGAACTCAAAAAGTGGACGGTTAATCAGTGGAGAAATGAACTGTGGACGGACGAGTCAACATTTTTTATCTACGGTGGTCGTCGAAGCATTTCTGTTTGAAGAAATCCTTCGGAAAAATGGCATCACAGTGTTTGATACCAACTGTCAAGCATGGCGGTGGCTCCGTTATGGTGTGGGGTTGCTTCTCCGGTCATGGTGTCGGAGACTTTGTGAAAATTGGCGGCATAATGAGAAAAGAAGAATATAAAGAAATTCTCATTAATCATGCGATTCCATCAGGGCTAAGAACGATCGGGCGTGGTTTTACCATGCAACAAGACAATGATCCGAAACACAGTTCCCGTCTCTGTCGAGAATATTTGGAGAACGAGGCAAAGGAAAAAAAATCGTGAATATGGTGTGGCCGCCACAATCACCCGACCTAAACACCATCGAACTTCTCTGGGAAGAGCTCGATCGAAAGATACGAATGACCTGCCCTACATCGGCCGAAGATTTGTGGCAGAAACTGCAAGCTGCGTGGAGATCCCTCAGCTCAGCTCAGCTGGATTCATTAATCGATCGGATGCCACGAATCGTTGATGCAGTGCTGAAAGCCAGAGGTGGGTTTTTCGACGAAAAGGTCGTTAAGATGAGGTAAGAGGTAAGAGGAGGATGTTTTGTGCGGCTACAAATTGAGAAAAAAAAACATTTATTCAATGTTGGAGCAAAAAATGTTGAAAAAAAAATTTTGAAAAAATTCTGCTCGACTCAATACGATGTAACGCAACTTTTTTCCTTTTGGCAATTTTTTCTAAACCTCAAAGTTTCTCATTTCAGCAGCACCTTTTCAAAATTGTCTTTTTCAGAAAAAATGCGATAGCTCGGTGAAAAAAAATCGTACGAAACTTTCTGAAAAAGGAAACTATAGCTATTGCCCTATCTTTTAAGGTTCTTAAAAAAGATGCCAAAAAAAATGTCGTGAAGACGTGCAGCCGATTTCAAACAACCAAAAAACGGCAATTTTCAAAAGGGCGCCCCGGGTCTAAAAAAATCGATTTTTTTTTCCAAAACGCAGAGTAAAGCTTTATTTGTCTCTTTTAAAATGCCGCCTTGGAAATTCGGATATCTTTTTTTTCACAGAGACATCAAACTTTTAGTGCGGCGCGAAATTTTTCTAGGTGTATCCATACTTCTGGCCGGCAGTATACGTTCTTTTATGTACCACTTAACACTTTTTTCTATAGATATATTAGATATAGACGCTCGCGCAGCCTCGAGTCGTAACGCTGACAGTCTGTGCACATAGTGTATTCCTACGCGCTTGGAAAATAGCACATAGAATGAATACGATTTTGCATAATCGACTTTGTTTGGGTCATTTTTCGATCCGTCTACTCAATCATGAGATCTCATAATATTCGACCGAATTTCCGAACGATTTTTGACCGCGAAAATTATTCCACAGTCATCAATTTCAAAACATACACTACATCGAATCGAAAACGCCGTGTGTAAAGGCCCTGACACGCAGCGCCCCCCCCCCCCTTCTCGTACCGCCGGGAAGTTGCGTAGATCGGAACCCCGGTGTTCTTCGTTTGTTTTTACCGACGATGATGGTAAGTGTCGCTGCGACGCGACAACGGCGGCACGCGAAGTTCACGAATTCTTCAACGTCGACGCAATTTTCCCGTACCCGCGATCATATGGATATTATCGTGTATGCTCGAATTTTGATAGCACGATCGTATCGCTGGAATTAATATTGACGTAAGAATAAAAAATATGGCCTGTCTCATAACCTCAATTTACGTACTTTGTCATTTGCCACGATCTTCCCTTGCATTGCTTCCCGCTCGCCGATGTGTCAAACAGCCAACGGCTCCACTACAAGAAACTCATATTTATTTGCTCTTTGCAGGAATACCTCGGTATTTATTCGTGAAAAATTGCAGATAGCATATTTTCCGATGATCCGTAGCCATTGAAATTACCCCACAAAATCCTCGAATTCCTGAGCAGTGTGCGACCAAAATGAGGCACAAAAGTTCAACACCGTTTCCCTACGAACGCTAAACTGTCACGTCTCAAACACGGATAATTTGTGGACCTGTGGCAATTCCTCGATAGCTTTACCCTGATGACCGAGCGTACTATTGGTATGGCGTACAGCGATTGTACCCTACGGTGTACCTGTATGGTAGTACACCGCTACACGCAAATGTACGTGTTATTAGTATGGTACCGGTACACTGTACAATAGTAAAATATACCGTTTCTGTATCCTTACCATACTAATGCCGTTACCGAAACAGTACGCACATCCGTGGTAGGTACGGTACCTGGGCTATCATGTAGGAACCAGAACCAACGCAGTGTCGGATTTACTATCAAGATAAACCATTGAATTTATCCAGGGCAGCAAGTACGCACTGCCGAGGATGAGAAACAGCGTTAATCGTCGCGGCCACAGTATACAGTAGTAGTATAGCTAGGCCGGTTCTAACGCAGGTACTCTGAGCGGGGTGCGGGGCGGGGTATGACGTCCCGCGGGGAGGGGGACTCATTGGAGATGCTGACGTCACGCGGGGAGGGGGAAGTCGTTGGAGCGGCGGAGGGGGGGATATATCGATTATCGATTAATTGATCATCGATTATTGATCTTTATATATTTGAAATTTATTGTTGATTTATCTATGTATTATATTGTTTACTTCATGGATTTTATTATTTAGCGACTCTCTCCGGAGAGCCAAGTTGGTTGACCCGTGTCGCTGAGAGAAGGGATCGGATTACACGAATGCATGAGAGAGAGAGAGAGAGCGAGAATGAGAGATGGAGCGACCGCAACGCATGCATGTGAGATAGAGCGAGATATACATTTAACTTTAGACATTCAACGACTAAAGCGGTTTGTTTTTTTTGGGTGAAAACCCAAACAAACGCACGAACGTCTTCGAACATCTATTGAACGCTTTCGAACGTCTCTTGAACGTCTCCGAACGTCTCACGAACGTCTCGCGAACATCTCCGAACGTGTCATGAAAGTCTCACAAACGTCTCTCCAAAATCTCCAAACGTCTCTTGAACCTCTCCGAACGTCTCACGAACGTCTCCGAACGTCTCATAAACGTCTCCGAATGTCTCACGAACGTCTCTGAACGTCTCCGAACGTCTCCGAACGTCTCCGAACGTCTTACGAACGGCTTATGAACGTTTCACGAACGTCTCTTGAACGTTCGAGAGTAATATTTTATACAACTGTGTAATCTCATAACAGATAATGTAACAAAGAAAGGGGTGAGGAGAATAAATAAATCACATAATGTCACATTTCGTTTATTTGCATGAATCTTTATGATTCGTCCACCAATTAGTAAAGAAATAATTTATTCTATTGATTATATTTTTGTACAAAATAAAAAATGTTGTAACGAAAGATCGAGCGAACGAAGGAGCGAACGCATCGAACGAACGAACGTGCGATCGCTTTGAACGATCGAACGAATGAACGAACGCAAGGATCTTTTCCATGCCAAACAGCAGGGATTGCGCAACAAGGTTCTTTTACATATCAAACAGCAGGGATTACGCGAAGAATTTTTTTTTGCTGTTTGAAATGCCCTTTGGATTTAACGAGGTGCGATTATTTTTCGTTTTTTAGCAGATTCTCGAAGGCGGAGCACCGATTTTTATCAATTTTTCCAAACAATGTTTGCTTCTTTTTCGGCCATGCGTGTCCACTCCTGTCACGACTCTCGCCAACACCCGAGACAGGTCCCGTTGGTTCATTCGATCGTTCAATGCGATCGCATGTTCGTTCGTTCGATGGTCTCGACTATCTTCGTTATGTGCCGTACATGGACACGTTCTTGACGGATCTCTGCGAGGAGCGTATATTGCGACTTTCGGCAATATGGACGATGATAATTTCTCCATACGTTTATTCAATTATCCGTTCGCTCATTATGACGAGGGCGTCGAGGATGAAGGCATGGCCGTATTATCTGAGCCCGAGGAGGAGGAGGGATTCGTCAAAGAGTAAATGTGTGTGTGTGCGTGTGTGTGTGTCTAGGCCCTGTTCCCTTATTCATCGTTGGATGCCCGATAGGACCATTGGTGTGTGTGTGTGTGTGTGTGTGTGTGCGTGCGTGCGTGCGTGCGTGCGTGCGTGTGTGTGTGTGTGTGTGTGTGTGTGTGTGTGTGTGCGTGCGTGCGTGCGTGCGTGCGTGCGTGTGCGTGTGCGTGCGTGCGTGCGTGTGTGTGTGTGTGTGTGTGAGTGTGTGTGTGTGTGTGTGTGTGTGTGTGTGTGTGTATCCCCACTCCTATCTCCACTTCTCGGCCCGTAGTGCGGGACAGCCGAGGTGGTGGGGGTAAGAGTGGCGAGGAACGGCGGGCGATCTTCCATTCGTTGCGTTGGCTCAATCGCGGTCCAACGCCGGAATCTCAGGGGGGAACGGGGCGGCGGGGTCCAGCGCGGGGACGTGACGTCATGCCAGGAGTCTCTGTGGAGGGGGTAGCCGTGTGGTTCGAAGAGCGACGGTCGGGAGGGCGGAGCCGCTGTCGACAAGTGTTCTGTGGGGACGGGGGTCAGGTAGTGGTGAGTGAACGTTGAAAACCCATAAATCTCCTAATTTATTATAGACATAAAAAAAGATTAGCATCGATGCAGTGTTTTTCTTTCTATACTATTTAGTCTGTGTGAAAATAAAACTAACACACACGATGTGTACGTGTAATGGCCATATATAAGTAGGACAATTTCGTTAATTCGAAGCGATACATGAAGAGGACGGCTTTCCAAAGCCATTTATTTATGTGATGCGGGTGTAATGCGCTTAGTTTCGTTTCCAAAATCTTTAAAATGTTTGTATGCGTGTCCAGTCCTGTCACGACTCTCGCCGACACCCGAGACAGGTCCTGACAAGTCGGGATTTCTTAGAAAAACTATAAACTTTGGAGGTCTGTCGTCAAAGGGTCTTTGACCCCAGATGGGCCACCGCAACACAGCTGCACTCGGGAAAAAAAAATGTTTCGATGCATCGAGGACTCGTTTTCATTTCGAAATATAACGTCGAGATGTGCAGATGTGCGAGTATGTATGTAGTGCATCCGGCCAAGCACCCCCGAGACTTGACCAAAAACGAGCTCGAACAGGTTCCAACAGTCTTGCTCGTAAAATATTGGGGTGAATATGTTGGCTTATCGTGGGATCGTTTGCCAGAACATCATCGGAACAATACTGAAGTGATATCATATCTTCCATGCAGCATTATAATACACCACAGATGACAGATCAAATCGATGAGCCCCCACCTCAACGTCGGGAAAGTGAAAAATGCTGTGGAAATTCTCCACGCACGGGGTTCTTCAAACGTGTTTGAACCCGTTTTCTGGGAGTGTGAAAAAATGTCGGGGTAATTCTCCACGTACGAGGTTCTTCAAAAGTGTTTGAACCTGTTTTTCTTAATTGGAAAAGTGGGGAGAAGTTTGAAAATTTAAGTGGGAGGGTTATAAGGGAGCTCATATTTTCGTCGTCCAAGCTCAGACTGCAGTATTCCACCGCGACATCAACATCTCTCCAAAAAGAACTTTGAAAGTGCGGGGAAAATGGATCTCTCGAGAATCAACAAAGTCAGCGTGATGGCGGAATTCCTTCCAACGAAGAAGCTGTCAGAACTCCGCGTTCACTCGGATCATCGAATCTCTGACATGAGGGCCGTACAAACCAAGTTTGGGAAACGCTACATCGCGGACATCGCGGATGAGTTCGCTGTCTTTTTACCAGCGCGACTTGTGAAGGCCTTCGATGAAAATTTGGAAATGTTCGAGCGAATGCGACAAGCGGCACGTGATCATAATCCCTGGATGACATACAAAGGTGAAAAATACAACAGCATAAACTTTTTCTAAGTCTGAGCACGCACATGGTGGAAAAGACGAAATTCGTTGGAACACCATCGTCGACCGACTGTCCACATCATCGAGAGTATGCTGCAACTGGCGCGTAATAGTCAACTCTACATACAGTTGTGGAAAATACAACAGCGTCAAGTTCCATCGTCTTTGAGTATGGTGGAAAAGAGCAAATTCGTTGGTGCAGCATCGTTGAGTGGAACAGCCGTCCGGATCACAGCCGTCTCACCATCGTGTTCGACGTTTTAAGTGTTTGACTATGTGAAAATGTATTTAAAAAAACTGTTTTATCGAAATGTATGAGAAGGAGAAATGCAAAACAATTTTCGTCGTAGAATAGATAAAGACCACAAATGGTATATATTTTCATCGGAATGTTTTTTTATTCATTTGAAAAAAATCCCTCGCTCACACAACGCTTCGTATACACTCAACCAGCTTGTCAGCGATTTTACATTATCATGGGCGCAGTTGTATTTCGTGTTGAAGGAATGATGGGGCATTTGGAGTTTGTGATTTTCGGCAACTTCTGCAGCGATGGGCAGTCCAGAGTCTCCAAGTCGATAACGTTCGTCGCAGGATCCGTGAATATTGATAGCCATGCGCATTTCTCGGATCCCTTCGCATAGATGGTAGGGGTTCCTTGCAAGATTTCTCGAATTGTCTTTCTAGCTGCCTCGTAAGGTATACTGCTGTGTCCCCATCGGATTCCATGGAAATTGCGTTCCAACCACTTGTTTGTCATTGTATACTTGGCCGGTAAAGAGTCCCATGCAAATGGTGCGTCGAAGGCGAGCGTCAGCGGTTCAGCATCCTTGTCGTGGAGTTTGATGATGGACATCTTCTTTAGGACAAATTTGTTGATGAGTCTCTTGAAGCTCTGTACATCGACGATAAGCTCCATGTTGACTGACGTGGACGCGAATTGTCGGCATGATTTTCTACCAATTTTTTAACCCCACCGCTGATTGCATTGTACTCGACAATACGATCATGGAGGATCATGCGGTATGCTAAAGTTTGTGGCGGAATATTATTTTTCAATTCGAACTCAAGGCGCACGTCAACAGGGCCGGACTTGAGAGAATCGTTTTGCTTTGAGCAGTCAATGACAACGAGGGGGGCTTTTTCTAAAAATTCAATCCTGCTCAACCATGGTTCGGCCTCTTTGTTGTAATAGGTCGGTTTAAGGTTTGCGTACATCTCGTAGAGTAGAGCATATTGATTTTGATCAATGTTCAAATTTAAATTTCCATATGGATAAACTTGTGAGTTGAGGTAAAATTTAACATCGCTCAGGTTACAATGACCAAAGTGGCTCGCATTTTGTTGTTTCTTATTTTTACGTCCCGTCTGCAGCGCGAGTATGCCATACCGTGGCTTCTCCAGCTGATTCGAGGTTTTCACAGACCACACGTGCTTAGAGGTGATAGGCTGCAATGGATATTCATACAGTTCCCATGTTCGGAAACTCATGGAGATTGGTGCGTCTTTGGCGAGAAACTTTAACAGCTGAATTTTTCGCTGATTCGAGACTGTTACATACGGTACGAGTCATTCTATTTTATGCAATACGAGTTTGTAGTCTTCGGGCGCTGTTTGTACAATGCCATTGTCGTCGGTCTTTGATCTCGTGAGAATCAACTCGTGCTTGGCATTTACGACAATTTTCCGGTAATCTTCGGCAAGCCCGAGGAGCATACTGAGCGGAATGCACACATCAAAGTTTCCCAATACATGTACAATTTGCTTCGTCTCTTCGACATCGAGCTATCCAGTGCTCTCGAGCTTTTGACCGGTGAGAGAGATGAATATCCCTTAATTACACTCGTAATGCCAACATTCTTATCACGATCGATTTCTATGGCATTCAATTAATATCGCACTTCCTCAAACAAATGACAAATGGCATTGTTGACGAGACTTGTAGCAGCGGTTGGCCTCCCATGTGTACTCGCCTCGTGATAAGACGAGTAGTCTTCGTCCACTAAAAAGAAAGAAACACGCTAAAATCAGGGGGGCTGTTCACCGCTCTTTATCCAGTGTCTCCTGCAACCGTTTATTTACAAATATCCATTATATTGGTTATGCGTTTCAATTGATGATTTATGAGATTATGGGTGACGATCTTTCTGGCGTGTGTGGAGAGGTTGCTGGAGACACTGGATAAAGAGCGGTGAACAGCCTCCCGAATTTTAGCGTGTTTCTTTCTTTTTAGTGGACGAAGACTACTCGTCTTATTAGGAGGCGAGTACACATGGGAGGCCAACCGCTGCTACAAGTCTCGTCAACAATGCCATTTGTCATTTATTTGAGGAAGTGCGATATGAATTGAATGCCATAGAAATCGATCCTGATAAGAATGTTGGCATTACGAGTGCAATTAAGGGATATTCATCTCTCTCACCGGCCAAAACTTCTATGCCCGAGAACACTGGATGGCTCGATGTCGAAGAGACGAAGCAGATTGTAGATGTATCGGGAAACTTCGATGTGTGCATTCCGCTCAGCATGCTCCTCGGGTTTGCCGAAGATTATCAGAAAAATTCAGCTGTTAAAGTTTCTCGCCAAAGACGCACTCAATGCAATCTCCATGAGTTTCCGAACATGGGAACTGTATGAATATCCATTGCTGCCTGTCACCTCTAAGCACGTGTGGTCTGTGAAAACCTCGAATCGGCTGGAGAAGCCACGTTATGTCATACTCGCGCTGCAGACGGGACGGAAAAATAAGAAACAACAAAATGCGAGCCACTTTGATCATTGTAACCTGAGCGATGTTAAACCTAACCTCAACTCACAATGTTATCCATATGGAAATTTGAATTTGAACATTGATCAAAATCAATATGCTCAACTTTACGAGATGTACGCAAACCTTAAACCGACCTATTACAGGAAAGAGGCCGAACCATGGTTGAGCAGGATTGAATTTTTAGAAAAAGCCCCCCTCGTTGTCATTGACTGCTCAAAGCAAAACGATTCTCTCAAGTCCGGCCCTGTTGACGTGTGCCTTGAGTTCGAATTGAAAAACAATATTCCGCCAAAAACTTCAGCATACCGCATGATCCTCCATGATCGTATTGTCGAGTACAATGCAATCAGCGGTGGGGTTAAAAAATTGGTATAAAATTATGCCGATTATTCGCGTCCACGTCAGTCTACATGGAGCTTATCGTCGATGTACAAGGCTTCAAGAGACCCATCAACAAATTTGTCCTAAAGGAGATGTCCATCATCAAACTCCACGACAAGGATGCTGAAACGCTGACACTCGCCCTCGACGCACCATTTGCATGGGACTCTTTACCGGCGAAGTATAAAATGACAAACAAGTGGTTGGAACGCAATTTCCATAGAATCTGATGAGAACACAGCGGTATGCCTTACGAGGCAGCTAGAACGACAATTCGAGAATTCTTGCAAGGAGCCCCTACCATCTATGCGAAGGGATCCGAGAAATGCGCATGGCTATCAAGATTCACGGATCCTGCGACAAACGTCATCGACTTGGAGACTCTGGACTGCCCATCGCTGCAGAAGTTGCCGAAAATCACAAACTCCAAATGCCCCCATCATTCCTTCAACAAGAAATACAACTGCGCCCATGATAATGTAAAATCCCTGAAAAGCTGGTTGAGGGTATACGAAGCGTTGTGTGAACGAGGGATTTTTTTCAAATGAATAAAAAACATTTCGGTGAAAATATATATACCATTTGTATTGTTCATTTATTCTACGACGAAAATTGTTTTGCATTTCTCCTTCTCATACATTTCGATAAAACGGTTTTATTAAATACATTTTTACATAGTCAAACACTTAAAACGTCGAAAACGGTGGTGAGACGGCTGTGATCCGGACGGCTGTTCCACTCAACGATGCTGCACCAAGGAATTTGCTCTTTTGCACCATACTCAAAGACGATGAAACTTGGCGCTGTTGTATTTTCCACAACTGCATGTAGAGTTGACTATTACGCGCCAGTTGCAGCATACTCTCGATGATGCGGACAGTCGGTCGACGATGGTGTTCCAACGAATTTCGTCTTTTTCACCATGTGCGTGCTCAGACTTAGAAAAAGTTTATGCTGTTGTATTTTCCACCTTTGTATGTTATCCAGGGATTATGATCCCGTGCCCTTGCCGCATTCGCTCGAACATTTCCAAATCTTCATCGAAGGCCTTCACAAGTCGCGCTGGTAAGAAGACAGCAAACTCATCCGCGATGTCCGCGATGTAGCGATTCCCAAACTTGGTTTGTACGGCCCTCATGTCAGAGATTCGATGATCCGAGTGAACGCGGAGTTCTGACAGCTTCTCCGTTGGAAGGAATTCCGCCATCACGCTGACTTTGTTGATACTCGAGAAATCCATTTTCCCCGCACTTTCAAAGTTCTTTTTGGAGAGATGTTGATGTCGCGGTGGAATACTGCAGTCTGAGCTTGGACTACAAAATTATAAACTCCCTCATAACCCTCCCACTTAAATTTTCAAACTTCTCCCCGCTGTTCCAATCATGAAAAACAGGTTCAAACACTTTCGAAGAACCTCGTACGTGGAGAATGTCCCCGACATTTTTTCACACTCCCAAAAAAACGGGTTTAAACACGTTTAAAGAGCCCCGTACGTGGAGAAGTTCCACAGCATTTTTCACATTCCCGACGTTGAGGTGGGGGGCTATCGATGTGATCTTTCATCTGTGGTGTATTATAATGCTCCATGCATGGAAGATATGATATCACTTCACTATCGTTCCGATGATGTTCTGGCAAACGATCCCACAATAAGCCAACACATTCACCCCAATATTTCAGGAGCAAGACCTTTGGAACCTGTTCGAGCTCCTTTTTGGTCAAGTCCAGGGGGTGCTTGGCCGGATGCACTGCGTACATACTCGCACATCTGAACATCTCGACGTTATATTTCGAAATGAAAACGAGTCCTCGATACATCGAAACATTTTTTTTCCCGAGTGCAGCTGTGCTCCGGTGGCCAATCTGGGGTCAAAAACCCTTTGACGATAGATCTCTAGAGTTTATAGTTTTTCTAAGAAATCGCGACTTGTCAGGACCTGTCTCGGGTGTCGGCGAGAGTCGTGACAGGAGTGGACATGCATACAAACAGTTTAAAGATTTCGGAAACGAAACCAAGCGCATTACACCTGCATCACATAAATGAACGGCTTTGAAAAGCCGTCCCCTTCATGTATCGCTTCAAATTAACGAAATTGTCCTACTTATATATGGCCATTACACGTACACATCGTGTGTGTTAGTTTTATTTTCACACAGACTAAATAGTATAGAAAGAAAAACACTGCATCGATGCTAATCTTTTTTTATGTCTATAATAAATTAGGAGATTTATGGGTTTTCAACGTTCACACACCACTACCTGACCCCTGCCCCCACAAAACACTCATCGACAGCGGCTTCCGCCTCCCGACAGTCGTTCTTCGAACCACACGGCTACCCCCTCCACAGAGACTCCTGGCATGACGTCACGTCCCCGCGCTGGACTCCCCCGCCTCCAGGCACTTGGCTTCCCCGCGCTGGACCCCGTCGCCCCTCTCCCCCCTGAGATCCCGCCGTTGGACCGCGATTGAGCGAACGCAACGAATGCAAGATCGCCCACCCCACTCTTACCCCCACCACCTCGGCTGCCCCCCACTACGGGCCGTGAGGTGGGCATAGGTGTGGGGATACACACACACACACACACACACACACACACACACACACACACACACACACCCACACACACACACACACCAATAGTCCTGTCGGGCATCCAACGATGGATGAAGGAACAGGGCCTAGACACACACACACACACACACACACACACACACACACACACACACACACACACACACACACACACACACATTTACTCTTTGATGAATCGCTCCTTCACCTCGGGCTCACATAATACGGCGATGCCTTCATCCTCGACGCCCTCGTCATGATGAGCGAACGGATAGTTGAATAAACGTATGGAGAAATGTTCATCGTCCATGTTGCTGAAAGCCACAATCACTGTCGTCATTATACGCTCCTCGCAGAGATCCGTCAAGAACGTGTCCATGTACGGCAAATGACGACGATGGTCGAGACCATCGAACGAAGGAACGTGCGATCGCATTGAATGATCGAACGAACGAACGGGAGCTGTCTCGGGTGTCGGCGAGAGTCGTGACAGGAGTGGACACGCATGGCCGAAAAAGAAGCAAACATTGTATGGAAAACTTGATAACAATCGATGCTCCGCCTTCGAAAATCTGCTAAAAAACGAAAAATAATCACAGCTCGTTAAATCAAACGGCATTTCAAACAGCAAACAAAAAATTCTTCGCGTAATCCCTGCTCTTTGATATGTAAAAGAACCTTGGTGCGCAATCCCTGCTGTTTGACATGGAAAAGAACCTTGTGTTCGTTGGTTCCTTCGATCGTTCAATGCGATCGCACGTTCGTTCGTTCGATGCGTTCGCTCGTTCGTTTGCTCGATCTTTCGTTACATTTTTTATTTCGAACAAAAATATAATCAATAGAATGAATTATTTCTATACTAATTGGTGGACGAATCATAAAGATTCATGCAAATAAACGAAATGTGACATTATGTGATTTTTTTATTCTCCTCACCCCTTTCTTTGTCACATTATCTGTTATGAGATGACATAGTTGTATAAAATATTGCTCTCGAACGTTCAAGAGACGTTCGTGAGACGTTCATAAGACGTTCATAAGACGTTTGTGAGACGTTCGGGGACGTCCGGAGACGTTCGTGAGACGTTCGGAGACGTTCGTGAGACGTTGGTGAGACGTTCGGAGATGTTCGTGAGACGTTCGAGAGATGTTCGGAGACGTTCGTGAGACGTTCGGAGACGTTCGTGAGACGTTCGGAGACATTCATGAGACTTTCGTGAGACGTTCGAAGGCGTTCAAGAAACGTTCGTGAGATGTTCCGAGACGTTCATGAGACGTTCAGAGAGGTTCGGAGACGTTCGGAGACGTTCGTGAGACGTTCGGAGATGTTCGTAAGACGTTAGGAGGCGTTCGTGAGACGTTCGGAGATGTTCGAAGACGTTCGTGAGACGTTCGTGAGACGTTCGTGTGACGTTCGTGAGACGTTCATGAGACGTTCGGAGACGTTCGTGAGACGTTCATGAGACGTTCGGAGACGTTCGTGAGACGTTCGGAGACGTTCGTGAGACGTTCACGAGACGTTTGGAGATGTTCGAGAGACGTTCATGAGACGTTAATGACACGTTCGGAGACGTTCGTGAGACGTTCGGAGACGTTCAAGAGACGTTCGAAAGCGTTCAATAGTTGTTCGAAGACGTTCAATAGCACGTTCGTGGGTTTGTTTGGGATTTCACCCAAAAAAACCCAACCGCTGTAGTCGTTGAATGTCTAAAGTTAAATGTATATCTCGCTCTATCTCACATGCATGCGATGCGGTCGCTCCATCTCTCATTCTCGCTCTCTCTCTCATGCATAAGTGTCATCCGATCCCTTCTATCAGCGACACGGGTCAACCAACTTGGCTCTCTGGGGAGAGTCGCTAAATAATAAAATCCATGAAGTAAACAATATAAGACAAAAATAAATCAACAATACATTTTTAATATTTACAGATCAATAATCAATGATCAATTAATCGATTATCGATATATACCCCTCTGCACCGCTCCAACGACTTCCCCCTCCCCGCGTGTCGTCATACCCCACCCCGCGTGAACCCCCTGCCCCGCACCCCCCTCAGAGGACCGGCGTTATAACCGGCATAGCCATACTACTTACAGTCCCAGTGTCACGAGGATATCACCGCTGTCTCTAATCTCTTCGAGAGCATCAGCGAGGCTGAGCTCAAGGAACTCGTCGAACCCTTCGGCTTTGTTCAGAAACAATATCTCGCCAAGGATCGCACCACTAATCTGTGCAAGGCCTTTCGTTTACGTAATTACGTTTCAAAACGAAGGCCGTGGACGCTAGGGCCTTCTTGCATCTCAATGGTTACGGCTACCATCATCTCATAGTCAGCGTCGATTGGTCCAAACCTCCAGCCCAACAGAATTTAATGGTCAGCGGTCGAAACGCGTTAAAGTAGAACGAGCATGCGCTGTTGATTTCGATAGATTTTGGTCAAATTTTTCACCAGACATTGTATCATTATGCATGTTTTAGTAAAATTTCAGATCCGTCGACTATTTAGATGAGGAGATAATGGGTTTTAAAATTGCAACTGTTAATACTATAGGATCTGCATTGAAATTTAGACAGAGTAATTGTCCGTAAAGAATATTTGTCCCCTGTAAGAAGACACATGGCAATAACATAAACAATGTCAAATCATTAATGTTTATAACGCAAATATTTGTTTTTTTTCGATAAAAGGTTTTAACTTTAGGAACACGATAATTTTTTTTTCTCGATATATTGAAAAATACTTTTCCGCAGTGTTGCATAATGTCTTCTCATTATAGAGGACAAATATTTTTTACCGAGAGTTATTCTGTCGTTACTGAACGTTTTTAGCAAAACTGAATAGTAAAGGCAATCGAAACTTTTTCACTCGTTCCCTAACTAGTTTTCTGTCTAAACATAATTTTTTTTCAAAATTAATAAACACAATAGAATTATGTGACCTGACTTTCGGTCAATGCAGACCCTGCAGTGTTAAAAGTTGCTATTTAAGGACCCATTATCTCCCATCTAAATAGTCAACTGTTGTGAAACTTCACTCAATCATACATAATGATCTGAACAATGTCTGCTTAAAATGTCAACAAAATCGATAGAAATCAAGAGCGTGTGCTTGTTTCACCTTAAACGAGCACGCGCTTACGCGACAGACGTTTACGCGACTGTAAACGTCCAAAATTGAGTGATACTTCGCGATTTTTTGGTAGAAGGACAAATAAGCGAATACTAATATTCAAGGATATTATTAGTCATATCTCCAAGTGAAGAAAAATAAATTCATATTAAAAAATTATACCAAATGGTGACGCTGAACCCATTCTGGCGAGGCATGTTGAATTTGAGACGCTCTGCGGCATGCAGTATGGCTGACGCAAATTTGATTTTAGATAAACATGAAAAATTTCTATTAATTTACACGAGTATAGCTAGAGAAATACGTAGAAGATTGTGGCAATATTAATTTTTGTGTAATTGGCGAGCATTGAACCAGAAACTTAATTTTCGACAGAAAAAAGGACAATCTTTTGTTAATAACTAATGTTATAATTGACTCATGGACAATCCCGTACGTATTTCTCTTCAGAATATTATTTTAAACATGTACTCAACATTTCGAATAAAAAGAATGATATTTGTTGGAGTTATGCTGCGTGCCGTTTCTAAAAATTGTGTTTTGGGGAAAACGGTCGATGTCTCGTACACGGGTCAGCCACTGCCAGTGCAGACCAGACAGATGTAGATGTAGTATTTTTCTGAGATATGCTCTCTGGTATTCACATCGATATTCATCCATATACAGTTAGGATATACTTTATTCACGTTTATAGTTGAATCATAAAAATAATATCTCGAAATTGGTTGACTTTTCCATAAAACATTGTTAGCTTATTTGACAGCGGAAAATGACCTATAACCCTTTCAAGGGATCGTGACCAATAACCAATAGCCCTGTACATATATTTATTTTAAAAAGATATGAAATCCCCTTAAAAATCTTGAACAAATAAAAAGAAGGCAAGTAATAAAAAATGCCCTCGAAAAAATTATCGGTCGTTTTACTATCTACGAAATTCTAATTAACCTCGAACTACTAGTGATTTTTTTCAAATAATACTTTTATTTACATTATTACTTTTTACATTGAAAAAAAAAAACAAAAGAAGCGAAATAACTGTTTATGCAAAAGCCAAGCAAATTGACTAGAAACGTACAATAAATTGTCAACCCCTAGACATACTATTTTTCTCAACATTTTATTTTAAGAAACCATATTACTATTATAATGGAAGTTCGAATCACGATTATATAAAAGTACATCGTATGCATCACACAAGTACTGTATGTATGTATTACTGGAAATGCGATGCAACGACTTGGCGTGCATGGTTAAGAAAAAAAGCTCGGCGAGGGATGGCGTTTTCTCAACAACTTGATTATCAGGTTAACCCCTTGACTGGTGAGCCCGCCAACAACATTGCCCGGGCAACACAAACTGTGCCATAACTGGTGAGCCCGTCATATGGCGGGCGGTCGAAGAAAACGCGTTACCCTGCTGCAAATTCCCGTACGGGTTTAAGTGTGGGAATGTGTGGAAAAGCATGGGACAGCCAAGGAAAGTGTGGGATCCCGTACGGTTTCCTGTACAGGATGAACATTCCTGTACGGGAACCTGCATGGGAACCTGTGGGGGGCAACGTGGGAAGCTGAATCCTGTACGGGATCCTGTACGGGAGAACGCAGGAAATAGATTCCTGTACGGGATCCGGTACGGGAGAACGCAGGAAACAAATTCCTGTACAGGAACCTACATGGGAACCTATGTGGGGCAATGGGGGTAGCTTAATTTTTGAGGCAGCGCTTAATAAGCTAATCACGATTGAATTAAAACAAAAGTGAAACTTCTAATTTTTTCATTTGTATCTACACTTTGTTAGAAAATAAATCAATAAATATATACGAAATTTCTTAGAATTTCAGTACTAAAACCCGTACTCGAAGGTTTTCGGGGTTGCTGATCGCGAATCTGTACTCAAAATTTAGAAATTCACGACGGCGGATCCAAAATGGTGGACCGAAAATGCAAAAAGTAATTTGACCAGAGCGAACGTTGGCGCTCAGGGGTTTTCGCGGTCCCCGATTACGAATCTGCACTCAAAACTTGGAATTTCAAACTGGCAGATCTAATGTGGCCGACCAAAAATGCAACAAGTCGTTTGATGTGAGCAAAAATTGGTGCTCTGGGGTTTTCGAGGTCCCTGATTACGAATCTGCACTCCAAATTTAGAAATTGAGTACATATTTATTTCTCATCTCCATCATTAGTCCGCATATTTTATACGATCCAAGGTGTGCCACGAGGAGGCTGCATGGTAGGATTTAACACTTCATTTTTGTTAAAAAAAAATTTTGATTCTTTTTTTTTATTAAAAAAAAATTGTTTTTCTTTTGTTTGTTTTTTGTCGTTTTGTTTCTTACTTTTTTTTTCATTTTTTGCATCAAGTTTTTGCAATTCGTTTCCTTTGCAGTTTTTACGATCCAAAATATATTTCAAATACCAACGTTCGCTTTTGTCAAATAACTTTTTTCATTTTTAGTCGGCCATATTGGATCTGCTATTTTGCAATATTAAGTTCTGAGTGCAGATTCGTAATCAGGGACTTCAAAAACTCCTGAGTACCAACGTTCGCTCTCGTCAAATGACTTATTGCATTTTTGGTCCGTCATATTGAATCCGCCATCTTGAATTTCTAAATTTTAAGTGCAGATTCGTAATCAGGGGCCTTAAAAGACCCCCAAGTACCAACGTTCGCTCTCGTCAAGTGATTTATTGCATTTTTGGTCCGTCATATTGGATCCAACATCTTGAATTTCTAAATTTTAAGTGCAGATTCGTAATCAGCAACCCCAAAAACCCCCGAGTACCAAATTTCAAGTTGATAGTGAGAAAAAATAGTCTACCAGAAATGTCCACTTCACTCTTATATCCTTTACCAGTGAAGGGGTTAAGAAAGACATAAATTGACGCAATTTATTATGTAACTGCAAACCAAGTTTCCGATTCCGCATAGTGCAAATGAAAAAAATCAGCGATGTACCCCTAGATCACACGGCTCTTGAAATCTCACGTTCTTTACATAGTTTAAAAAGTTACGTGGAGGTATTCACATTCTATTTTATTACAGAACCACCATACATCTCACGAAATCTATTGCGTCGCATAAACGTTTGTTCAATAGACATAGTTTCGGCAGGCTGAACATCTCATTTCTAATAATTCTGTATATCTGATGCAATAACTGATGCGATGTTACAATTTGAAATAATCTAAGTAAATAAATTCTTGAAAAAGTTACTTTTGGAAGCGGTAGGAACGTTTCGCCAAGAAAATCGTGTATCTTCCCGAGCGTTTTTTCTTAACCATGCACGCCAGGTCGTTTCACAGCATTTCCAGTGATACATACACACAGTACTTGTGTGATGCACACGTTGTACTTTCATATAATCGTGATTCGTACTTTTTATTATAATAGTAATATGGTTTCTTAAAATAAAATGTTGAGAAAAATAGTATTTGTAGGGTTTGACAATTTATTGTACGTTTCTAGTAAATTTGCTTGGCTTTTGTATAAACATTTATTTCACTTCTTTTGTACGCTGAATTGAAAAAGTATTAATGTGAATAAAAGTATTGTTCGAAAAAAATTACAAGTATTTTGAGGTTAATTAGAATTTTGTAGATAGTAAAACGACTGATAATTTTTTCGAGGGCATTTTTTATTACTTGGCGTTTATTTACTTGTTCAAATTTTTTAAGGGGATATTATATACTAGCTGTCGTACCCGGCTCCGCTCGGGTGCATACGATTTTCACTATTTCTTGCTATGCACGATGTGATATTCTAATCCGTAAGTAACGTCGTCTGATCACGAAAGGAGAAACAGTCACTCGCTCATGTCTCCACTGTCAAAATTTTATTTCAGCGCATCTGACATTTTTGTTCGCTTCTCAATATTAAGGAGGTTGGAGCGTTAGCTCCAATTAAATATTAAATTTAAGAAAAATATATGTTATTGTCTGGATTATGCTGAGTTTTTCCGAGTTTTTTATAATTATTTCACCACCAAACATCAGAAATAAATATTTAAATGTATGTAATTTTTCGTGCGGTTAGATGGGCAAGACGTGTACGCCACGGATGATGTAATTTTTTTGGCTATTTAGCACCAACATAAACCATTTTTAACAAAGGATCAACGCAAATGAACCATTGTTAACATTTAGAAAAAAATCCCCCATATTGTCCACTGTAAACCATATATATTCAACATTGACCCATCAAGGTTTGATGAAAGATTACAAATGTTGGTTGTGGTTGAAGAGCATTGCTGCCAATCTCAATGTCCGCAAAGTCACCGTATTTCGGCAACACTTAATATTATTCAATGGTAATAATAAATAATCTCGTGACATACACATAAATAAGCATAATAAAAAAGAACTCCAAGTTTCATTCTAAGATGTCTAAAACATTCGCTGACGGAGTTTTTTTTTCATAATAATCATCGATAATGTTATACTTTTTCGCGTTTGTAGTAACACAACAATTTGGCTTATATACGTAATAAATATATAAGAAGGCATACTTTACCCCTGTAATTTTAATTTTTAATTTTTGTATTGAGGTCTCAATTAATTCCTGATTTCGAACGTATACCCTCGCGGGTTTTTAAGCATAACCCTTCCCAATTAGACCCTTTGCCATCACCCCGTACCCACACATTGCTAATCTAACCTAACTTTCATTGCGTCCACAGCCGACACTATATCGCCTTTGCTGAAGGTACAGGAAAACTGTGGAAACCCCGTACCGGTATAGACGGCCGTATATTCTTCTTATTCTCTGGTGCATACACTTTAACTCAAGGATCTACACCAAGTTATCAGAAGTATTGGCCTTTCCGCTCACTGGTCGTTGCGACAGCCGGTGCACGGCTAAGCGGTCTCCGCTCCGAGTATTGGCCACGCATAATTCTACTTATCTCGAAGTACCGCTAGAGCCAAATCACGATCGCCTATCTACCAGTGTTAGTCCCTTTCATTATATATTTCGTCAAAAATTAGATCTACAAAATAAATCTATATTTCGTATGCATTTTTTCGCGGTTCATTGAAACAAAAATTATAAACCGTCATTTGACTCAACTACGTCGCTCCAACCTCCTTGAAGTACGTAAGTAACGTCATTTGATCACCAGAATAGAAATCGTATACTCGAAGAGTCGCACAGTGGAGGATTTTCACGAAAACGTGGCCAAACATCGAAAAGCCAACTTTTTCATGCAAGTATAACGACCAGAGAAATTGGTTGAGAACTAGATTCTGCTTACGGCCCTGGCTGTCCCGACCCTTTATCCCTCATAGTCTCTTAGATATTTCAGTTCAAAGTCGACCTCTGTTAGTGATAGTCGCGCACCTCAGTGTCGCTCGGTTATTCAGCCAAACTTTAAACAACTATAACTCAGCAGTGTAAAGTGCTAATCAATTAACGGAATGGATACTCTTCCTTAAGGTATGTGGAAAATTTAGCCTATTAAATCATTTAAAAAATTGCGTTTATTGTCCATGTTTACGTAGTCTAACGATAATCCTGAGAAGTGCCTTCGTCGGAACTAAATATTATTTTTGCGTAGACCTTTAGTATAAAATCCCGCGAGATCCCGCCTTCGTTTTTTTTTTACATTGTAGCGTAGAATATCATTTTTCGAATGGATTGTCAAAGAGAGTGCGAAAAGGTGCGCCGCGCGTTCCACGGCATTTTTAGTGACCGAATGCGTGATTCGGAAAGACCCCCGCGCTCGCTCGTCGCGCGTCCGCGTGCCGGCTGCCTGATCAGGCGAGCTGGGCAGGTAGCTCGCTTACCTAGAGCTACTTTACCCTAAATGGACCCCCTCAACTCGTTCACTCCGACAATAGATTCGAAATATATAAATATATTCTTCGTAAAAATTCTGGTACCTGTTTTAGCATACGTATAATTTGTTTCCGAGAGGCGAAGGGATTTATTCGAAATTTATTATTGTATTCGGAACGCCAAACCCGCATTCTAATGAAGTATGACCAAATGCACAAAGACGTATGTCTAATCCTCATTCGAATTACTATGCCATTTATAATGAATACTAACAAGGAACATCCCTCAGGTATCCGCCTCCGATTTTGTTGAAACTCATATATGCGATAGGGCATCGAAAACTTTAAGACATGTATTTTTTTATCTGCGGAAACACGGATTTAAGGGGGGGAACCGCCCCTCAAAGAAAGGCGTGTCGAGGGGTTTTGCAGTTTCACCCCGAAGCAATTCACCGATCTGAATGAAACAAAAACGAAAATTCTTCTAATGAAAAGCGATGAAAAATCCACTATGAAAATGTTGAGAAAAAATTTAATTAGGGGGTAAACCACCCCTCAATTTACCTTTTTCCACCCCACACTTAGGAGGGTTGTATGCAAATTAATAAAACAGGTATCATTTTGAAGGGGAATTAAAATTAAAGTTGACGGGTTTTTGCGTTTTGGCGGCATAGCAAATTTAAGGGGGTAAACCACCCCTAACATAAATTTATTTATCATGGTCGTTTTTTCTTTGTTTAAAGTGTATCCGCTGATTTTAAATATTTCTATAAGCTACAATTTAATGTTTTATCATATTTCAAAATGATTACATTGGTCTTAAGGGGTAACTACCCCTCTGACGAGAAACATCATTGAAATATCCGCTTTCGATTTCGTTGAAACTCATATATGTGGTAAAGCATTGCAAACTGTTAAACATGTTTTTTTTTGTATCGGCAGAAAAACGGTGTTAGGGGATGAAACCTCCCCTCAAAGTTTCACCCACAAGCAGTCCACCGATCTGAATGAAAGAAAATCGAAAATTCCTCTAATATTGAGCGACGAAAAATCCACTACAAGAGTGTTGATTAGAAATATAATTAAGGGGTAAACCACCCCTCAACTTGCCGTTTTTCACCCCACGCTTAAGAGAGTTGTATGAACATTAATAAAACAGGTATCATTTTGACGGGGAATCAAAATTCAAGTTGACACGGTTTTGCGTTTCAGCGGGACAGCAAATTTAAGGGGGTAAACCACCCCTAACATAAATTTGTTCATCACCGTCGTGTTTTCAGTGTTTAACATGTATACGCGGATTCAAAATATTCTCCCGCGTTTTTAAATTATTACGTTTCTAAATTTTTGCATTTTAAGGGTAAACTACCCCCTCTAACTGCCTTTCGTTTGAAGTTTCGCAAAAGGTTTCACGAATTTCGTTAAAACTGCTTTCATTTAATCGGTAATATCAATTTTATGTTTGTGTGTGC
Source organism: Ophion ellenae (assembly GCA_963210295.1). NCBI lineage: Eukaryota > Metazoa > Arthropoda > Insecta > Hymenoptera > Ichneumonidae > Ophion > Ophion ellenae. The sequence goes on along the minus strand of OY723386.1, from coordinate 10,133,292 downwards.
AGGCATATTCGTTTTGAGCTTTAGGAGCGGTACTTTGGGAGTGGGGATGTGGGGCTACCCCTTACTCATAAGACTCATATTTTCATATTGTCATAATTATATTTTCGTACCGAAATGTTTCTTCCTCTAATTCAAAAGTTTTGATGAAAGCATCTCCCATGCAAAGATGCAATGCAGTAACAAAAATATATTAACGATACTATTAATAAAATTCAAATGGTATATATAAATGTAACGAAAGTATACTTTCATTAGATTTAAATATGCCGCGCTCCTCTACGTCACTTTATTCTACCGTGAGTCTAATCGCCGCCGTTACTTTAACCACCAATAGAGAGCGAGTATCGGAGAAGATCCGACAACGAACAGACACGCGTGAGAAGCCCGATAAGATAGACATTATAATGTGAATAGAGAAGGATATAAACTTTAATTGTCGTTTCTCTATTTGCACGTAAGCTTCTAATTAATTAATTGTATTCTAATTTATTCGACAATAAATAAAGAGAGTTTCTCAACTCTATTTGCAGAGAAACACATTTTGTTTATTCTTTCAACAACCGAACATTTATGAGGAGAGAACTTCCATTATATAAATATATTTGATTTGTTCGTTTTTTTTATTCCGCGTAAAAAAAAAATTATATGCAGATAAATGTTTACGCTTCGATTCTTAAATGCGTCATTATCCAGAATGCTCCCATTCGGAAATCTTTTATCTCTGTGTATGAAGTTATACATTCAACAAACAGACCGATGTTTATTTGCCTACGTATCAAACTTTCTCGACTAACTGCAATAATTAATTCTTTCAGAGCGAACATTCTTATCGCGTCATGACGCGATAACGACATTTGCGCAACATTTTTATTCTACGCTGAATTTTTACACTGCGCAAATATTAAACTGCAAGCTATTGTCATTTTGAACTGCAAGACGTTAATCATACATTACCCGATAATGTGTTTACATTTTGGGGTAATGTGTGATTAGCCTCTGGCAGTTCAACTTGTTAATAGCTTGCAGTTTTATCACTTGCTTTTTAAGACGGTTAGTATTCGGATTCTTACATTTCACGTCAAAGTGAGCCACAAACAGTATACTGTGTGTTGGAAAATACACATTTCATCAGCCATGAAAGTCAACCCAATAAACGTTATCAAACTTCTACTAGCTACATTTGAAGCTATGGATATTTCACAAACGCCGGTCAACAACGCGGAAATTGAACTTGCGGACAGTTTTGAACAAATTTTGATCAGTTCCATGCAAGACTATAATGGAGTTGAAATGATAGAGGACGAAACGCTCGCTTTTCAAGAACCATTTAAACAGTACGAAGCCAATGCTGTAGAAGATACCGTATGGCCATACGGTATCTTGTGTAATATATCGTATGGCAAAAATATCGTATTTGCCATAGGGTATTTTTGCCATACGGTGATAGTAATTCTGATGCCTGTTCCAGTGATGATGAGCTGAACTACGATTACAAAAAAAAAGCAGTTCAATACTGGAGGTCTGGTAAGACAAAAAACTATAGCCTCAAAACCGTCCAACAGAAATACATATCTGTCAAGTCTGAAAGACAATTGCGGCGCTGGGCACATCAGCTGAATAAAGGCGGTACTTATAAAGAAAAGCTAGCGCGAATTTCTGAATATACATTGAAAAATATAAGAACTGCTCTAGATGCTGGTGTCATTATACATGATATTGATCTTCAGAAGTGGGCGCTACAAGCTCAAAAGGAGATAGGTTCCAATGATGTGCGATTTAAGGCCTCTCATAATTGGCTATGGAATTTAAAAAAAAACAGCATCGCATTGTATCCAGAAAAATCAATAAATTTGTAACGCGCAAAACTACGAGAGAAGAACTTCTACGGAAAAATGCAGAAAAATTTGTCGCCGATGTTGCACCACTGATAAAAAAGTATGGAACGGAAAATGTGTATAATTCGGATCAAAGCGGTTTTCATGTGGAAATTCATTCGGCGCGAACTCTTGCAACGGAAGGAGAAAAGAAAGTTGAATGCGTTGTACAGTCAGTTTCTTCAATAACTCACAGCTATACGATTCAGCCTACTATAAGCGCTGAGGGGAAATTACTTTCCCCACTTTTCATCCTTTTAAAGGAGACGAAGGGTGGATTCGGACCACGAGTATAGAAAGCGCTATTTCAAGCAAAAAACGTCTTTGTATTAGCATCCAAATCTGGAAAACTTACTTCTGGTACGTGTGCTCACATATTATAATGAATGATTTTTTTTAATATGAAATGTAATTGATGTCAGTATTAGTATTTTTTTTAAATATTGAATGTGTTTTGTGTTAACGGAGCATTTCAAAACCTGGTTGGAAAATGTTTTCTTCCCTAACGTCGAGAGGCATTGTGTATTATTGATAGACTCCTGGAGTGAACACTGCCGTAAGGTTGTTCATGAAGCGACACCTCGTGATAAGAAGATAATCCCAATGATTATTCCAAAAGATACAACTGGGAAGATTCAGCCGCTCGATGGATTTGGATTCAGAGTATGGAAAAATTTCATCCGACATTTTTCAGACAGTGTAATATTATTAAAATCTGTTATGAATTTGCACTTGAAGAATAATATAATTAAACTGCAATCACTTACACACAATCAACTCTCATCACCGCGGTATTCTAATCTTTTTAAATATTCATGGTATAAAAGTAATTATATATCTAAAAAACCAGAAGATTTTGAAAATCCTGTTACCTTTGGTTTTGGTGAATCGAACACACATTGTAAAATACCTGGTTGCAATAATTTAGCCATTATCAGATGTGCATGGTGCAAAAAGTCGTTGTGTTTAAAGCATTTTTTCGACGACTATCATTATTGCAGGAATTATGAGCCATGATTGTTGATAGTTATCATATAAAAAAAAAGTATATGTCACAAGAAAATGATTTGAAGGCATATGACTGCGATACTTTTCACAAGTACTATTAATTAAGTCAGCTGATATGATTCCCAAATGAAATATGTCAAAATATATTAAAAACATGTTCGTTAACCTACTGTAAAACCCTCAGTTTCGTTAATATGTTTAATTAAATAAACGGTAAAATAATAAAAATATACATTCCTCCTCAAAACTACGTCGCTGGCTAAATTATCGCTTGATTCAGGCGCAATCATCGTTCCGAAATATACGAAGTGAGCCTTATAACTTATTCTGGAAATTGTTATAATTAATGATATCGTAGAAGTGTATGTTTATTCCTATGGACATGCTTAATGGACGTGCATATTAAAATCGGAAGCGTTTCGACACGAAAATATGAGTCTTATGAGTAAGGGGTAGCCCCACATCCCCACTCCCAAAGTACCGCTCCTAAAGCTCAAAACGAATATGCCTGCACACACAAAGATAAATTGATATTACCGATTAAATGAAAGCAGTTTTAACGAAATTCGTGAACCCTTTTGCGAAACTTCAAACAAAAAGCAATTAGAGGGGGTAGTTTACCCTTAAAATGTAAAAATTTAAAAACGTAATAATTTAAAAACGCGGGAGAATATTTTGAATCCGTGGATACATGTTAAACACAGAAAACACGACGGTGATGAACAAATTTATGTTAGGGGTGGTTTATCCCCTTAAATTTGCTGTCCCGCTAAAACGCAAAAACGTGTCAACTTGAATTTTGATTCCCCTTCAAAATGATACCTGTTTTATGAATTTGCATACAACCCTCTTAAGTGAGGGGTGAAAAAGGCAAATTGAGGGGTTGTTTACCCCCTAGTTTAATTTTTTCTAAACATTTTCATAGTGGATTTTTCATCGCTTTTCATTAGAAGAATTTTCGTTTTTGTTCCATCCAGATCGGTAGATTGCTTTTGGGTTGAACTGCAAAATGACCCCTCGACACGTCTTTCTTTGAGCGGCGGTTTCCCCCTTTGAATCCGTTTTTCCTCAGATAAAAGAAATACGTGTCTCAAAGTTTTCGATGCTGTATCACATATATGAGTTTCAACAAAATCGGAGGCGGACACCTGAGGGATATTCCTTGTAAATACTATTTTTCTTTGTAGGTTCTGGAACGCCTGTTATTACATTTAAACCAAGGGAGATCTTTTCGATAATGCAACAGTACTTGGCCGCGGATTTCCAGGATCAGGTGGGACATTTGGAGCAAGAGTTATCGAACAAAAGTAAATGTGCTATTCGAATTCACCAAAATGCCAAGCAAAGTTTGTCGAAGTTATTCTTCAAAATGCGCACAAAATGGCAAGAGTCAGGAAGGAAAATGACAAATTTTCTTAATAAGAATCGGGAGTGGTTAGAGGTGGATGTAGCCTTTCCTGGTGATTTGAAACCGGATGGAGCCAGCACACGTGGTCGTCCCTCACTGGACTTTGCTGCATCAACTGAGCGATCGAAGCGACGAAAAACAGAAGAACTTCGTTAAAGTCATACCGCTGAAGAGTTGTGTTATGCAGGGCAAATGAGTCTCCGCTCTTCTAGAGACTTAGATTCGTCGAAAACTATCAAGAATGTTATAACACCCGGACCTGTCCCAGCATTGTCAAGGGCAGACGATACTAGACTATCCGCAGAAGAAGCTCTTTCGGTCATGGTCGAAGCCAAACTCACCAAACGTCAATATAATACTATAAGAACATCGATGAAAGATCATAACTGTCAATTATAGCCGAATTACGAAGCAGTTAGAGAGGCTAAAGCACTATGTTACCCACCACGATCTAGTATGTCTATTACCGAAAAGTGTGCTGATATAAAATTACAAGACTTGCTGGACCACACATGCACGCGTATTCTTCTTAGTCAGAGAAAAGTTCTTCAATCAGTGCATATGGACAACTTGGTAAATGGGAACTGAATCTGTAAATGGAGGTGCGACGGAAGTTCCGGCCGAAGTGTATATAAACAGAAATTTCACGATGACAGTTATTCGGACGCAAATATATTCTTAATATCACTCGTGCCACTACAACTCACATTTTTTGAGAGTGAATCTGGCGACTCCAGTAGTAAAATTTTGCGGAAAAATCCGAGGCCATCATCTCTTCGCTTTTGCCGGCCTATAAGAATGCAATTCCTGCACGAAAATACACAATCTACGAAGGATGAAAAAGAGTATGTTGAGAAACAAATATCACCCTTAAAACAATTGAAAATTGGAAACCATGGCAGAGAAATAACAGTTAATTATAAAATGCTGTTTACGATGATAGATGGAAAAGTCTGCAATGCTGTTACGTCTACGAGTTCTACATAGAGATGCTATTTATGTGGAGCTAAGTCAAAAGATTTTAACAATCTCGATAAAATCCTGGAAAAAGAGGTGAATGAAGAAAACTCGAAATTCGCAATGTCTCCGTTACATGCATGGATCCGATTGTTTGACAAGGGGGCATTCCCTACTCGACATCACCGATTCGAAGTGGGAACTCCAGATGGCCAAGCGTTTAGAAAATAAAAATGTTGACGCGGCTCTAGCACCGTATAAGCCATTTACGTTAGTATGTTTGCCAAGTAGCAGTTGGCGTAGCGGTAAGAGCTCGGACTAGTAATTTGATGGTCGTCGGTTCGACTCCCCTTGCTGACGTGTTCAAACAGGAATTCTTCTTCTTTCTCCTTCATTGGCTATTTCCCCTCCTTGAGGAATGTGCCATAAACGTGAAAAGTCGTTTCACAATAAGATTCGATTTCACCGAAGGTCCCTCCTGGCGGCTGTGGACGAACAATAGATTCTTGGCGCAGGTAGAAAAAAGGTATCCCTGGCCATTAGGGACGACGCTAGCTAGCATTCGTTTCCTAGCTCTTGGCGAAGTAACTCGAGTTGTGCGAGAGTACTGTGAGAATATTCTGGAAGATATCGAAATTTTTGTGAGATTGTGAGGAAAATATTGTGGAAAAATCGATAATGTCGGACAAAAGTGAAACTCTTCATATGCCTAGAACGTCGACGGAAAAAGAACAGGAGCCAGACGATAGCATCCACAGCGAAGAGTCGAAGCAACGATTGAATTGAGTTTACATCTTTTGGCCGAAGAAAATCTAATCTCATCAGAAAGTTCCGAAGTGATAACAGAAGAACACATTCAAGTGGGGAATAAAATACACGAGAAAGTAGTGGAAGTTTTATCGGAGTATCAGTTTATATGCGACGAAGAGTTGATCTGGCGCGAAGAAATTGACCAAGAAGAAGAATATCAAATGTTGGAGGGCTCCAGATCGTTGTCAAGTGATGAGTATGAACCCGATGAAAAAAATGAAAGAGGATCCAGATTACGTTCCACTCGACTACAAAATAATGGTGGTCAATCGTGCCAAAGCACATCCAACGTGGAGTTTTAAAAGTTTGGAAACGAAAGGAGCATCTCGCTTGAAGCATATGCGAGATTTGAAAGTTTGGGAACAACATTTAAAAAATGGTGGAACTCGAAAGGATAAATAAAATACAATTGCTTCGTGGACATATGATCGCTTCGTAGAAGCGCGATGTTGTAACCAGCAAATCCCCACAAAAAACTTGCAACAATGGGCACTTGCTGCCAATCAATTTCCAGAGTTGGAATTCAAAGCCTCCGAATCGTGGGTCATCGACTTTAAACAATGGCATAAGATTCATCAGAGGAAAATTACAAGAATTGTCTCGGAAAAAGAGACAGCTACACAAGAGGAAATCCTCGCAGGGGCAGATAAGTTCCGACTCCAAACTCGAGCTCTCATTCCTCAATACGACAAGGATTTTGTTATCAATACTGATCAAACACGTAAGTCAAGAATTCTTACTTGACTACCTCAAATGAAATACTCTGTTTAACGGCGCGTATAATAAATTTATATTCGTATATTCTTTTTCAGGTTGCCAGTAACAGTCGACACATAACCGAACCCTGGAACACGTACGGGTAAAAACGGTTTTCGTAAAAAGAAAAGAAATGAACAAAGTAACCCACTCATATACACCGCAATGTGCTATGAGCCTTTCCGGAAAGCTATTACCAAAAGTTTACGTATGCTTACGAGAGAATACTGGCTCTTTTGGACCGAGGATTCAAAAAACGGTGGATGAATACGCAGCAAAATACAAGAATGTCGTCATCACTTCTGCCAAATCTGGAAAGCTTACAACAGCGTTGTACACAAAATTTTTAACGGATGTGATGAATCCGTACGTACAAGAGAACAAATTTCCTCTGCTGATTAACTCGTGGGGAGGACAAACAAATCCGCAACTTTACGCAAACTAATTACCAAGATGGAGAAGGATTGCCAACGTGTAGAATGGAAGTAATTCTCCCTAAATGTACTCCACTGGTGCAACCCTGTGATGTATATTTTTATCGTCAGGTTAAAAACTTTATTAAAAAAATACAAAATCGCTCTTATCTCATCGAGCAAGAAAAATAAATAATTCCCGAGAAGGCTGCATAAAAATACATTCGATTGTTCATTATCAATTATCCGCGCCAATATTCGGTAACATGTTCCGTTACGCGTGGTTCGCTTGTAAGCTTTGCGATGAGAGAGATCCCTTGCCAAATAGGGTTTTACAATCAGCACAGTACTGGTCCACGACTGGTTGCCAGAGAAAAAACGATGACGCGGTAATGACTATGTAAACGGGCCAGATCCGCACCATGCATGGTTGTTAATGGTAAACCATGAATGGCTGCTAATAATTGGCCAAACATCATACGCCCATATTGGCCCAGCAATAGCTGCCGGATCTTCTGCCGAAAATGAAAAACAAAAAATGTACAAATTATGAATATAAAAATGCTAGTAGTATCTTTTTTTTTCTTATGCTTTACTTATATCAATGTACATAAAATAATTGCATTAAAAACGCTTTCTGCATTGTTCAAATTTTTACCTATCATCGGGGTCGAACCTACGTCTTTCGTTGTAGTGTTGAGCGCCCTATCCACTTAGCCATCCTAACACTTACAGAATTCATCGTTTGTTCGTTCCTTACTTTTATGCCGATAATTTTATTCGTGACATTGAAGTTTACCGATAATTTTTTTGTTCCATTTAGGCTGTGAAAATAACTCGCTCGTTTTGGGTGAAGTCGAAAAGCATACTCCTCTGACCGAGCTGAAATTTTGCACCGAACTTCCTCTCATTATCCTAAGAGAAACCCGTAATGGATTTTTGGCGACTAGCAATAGTTTTCGATATATCGCATTGTAAAGTTTATTATTTCACGCCATACGAGTATATCTATATATCCGATAGATACCCCCACTCCTCTGGCCTCGCTGCTTCCTGGCAAACAGTGCTCGCCCGTGGGTGCATATCACTTGCCACGTGGGATGGGTTTGATTCGGTTGATTTAATATAGTAGAAGTGCAGTACAATAAATAACTTTCAATATACGATATATCGAAAACTATTGCTAGTCGCCAATATTCTTTTAAAGGTTCTCTTAGAATATTGAAAAGAAGGTCTGTGCAAAATTTCAGCTTCATCAGTGGGATATGCTTTTCGAAACCTTATCCCTTGTTTTTACGTATTATAGTTTAACGATTTGCACTGGCAGAACGCCCAAAAGCAAACCATCAATGGCTGGAATAGATCTGGCAAGCCGTTCATCCGCCTACAGTACCCCAATGCTAGTCGACGAATTAATGGCCGATTATCAGCAAACCGTTTAATAGCTGAATGCTGGCATTTTTGTTACGACAGGCGACCCTATATGAGTTGTTGAAAAGTCCGAAATCCCAATCGTTTAATAGCTGAATGCTGGCATTTTTGTTACGACAGGCGACCCTATATGAGTTGTTGAAAAGTCCGAAATCCCAATCGTTTAATAGCTGAATGCTGGCATTTTTGTTACGACAGGCGACCCTATATGAGTTGTTGAAAAGTCCGAAATCCCAATCTTTTACCTTTTCTATGCCTTTTGCGTATAAATAAATAAATAAATAAAATTAATTATTCACCTCTTTGCTTAATTGGAAAATGAATAATATAAAAATGGAGAAAAAGAAAAAAGCCTCCACAAGGGGACTCGAACCCACGACCATCGAATTACTAGTCCGAGTTCTTACTGCTACGCCAACCGCTGCTTGGCAAACATGCTAACGTAAATGGCTTATACGGTGCGAGAGCCGCGTCAACATTTTTATTTTCTAAACGCTTGGCCAACTGAAGTTCCCACTCCGGGTACTTTCATTTCTAGCCAAGCCCTGCATGTCCTATAAATTTGAGCGTAATTGGTGATGACGAGTAGGGAATGTCCTACTCGGCATCACCAATTGTTAGCATGGTCACGGTAACGACCGAAGAGAAAAAGGGAAACGTCAGCGGAACAGCCTAAATAGTAGCTACTCGTTCATTCAACAAGGATCGTTCACTGGAAAAAATGAACATGTACGAAGTAAAAAGAGTTAATCCCGAAGACATGGCGAGCGATTTCCATATCGCATCAACTCAAGCTCCCGAAAAAAATCTCACCTTAAAGGGAGACACAGGAGCTCAGTGTTGTCTCATAAAAAAGAGTGTACTGAAAAAATAAACTGAAATAATGGACGAGACAATCGAGTTAAAAGGAATAGGCGGAATAAAATTTCACGCCCTCTGAAAAATAATGCTGGAAATTGAAACCCCCGTAGTAAACGTAAAACATGGATTTTTCGTGATGGATGATACCGCAGCATTGGGGTAGATGGATCCTAGGCATGGATTTTATTCGCAAGCATAACGTCATTATCCTGAACGGAAAATATATAAAAATATACGGGCACTTGGTACCGATGGTCAACGGTACCAAAAGAATTAAATTTCCCCCTCGAACAGAAAAATGTTGTACGCGAAAACATTGACAGCGAAAATAGGATGCGTTGCAGCAAAAGAAATACAACCAGGAGTTAAAATAGAACAAAGTTTCGTTAATCCGACAGGAAATACTTGCCTCGTACTTGTGCAAAACTGGGATCAAGGAATTAAAATTAATAGGCCAACAGTGCAAATAGAATAAATCAAAGAAGAGGAATTGATAAACGAAACAAGTGAAATGAATGCCCTCAGCAAGGAGGACAAGCTCAAAGAAAGGAAAAATATCGGAAGAGGTCAAGGCAACCTCAAATTTGAATCAAGAAGAAGGAAAATTTCTACGAGAACTCAGCGAAGAATACGCTGACATATTTCATTTGGAAGGCGAAAACTCGGCTTCGCAAATATTGTCGAGCATCGCATAAATGTCCCAGCAGGAACGACTCCAGTAAAAATTCGTCCGTACAGATTACCGGAAGTATGCAAACAGGAAGTCATGCAGCAGGCCAAATGAATGCTGGAAGACGGAATAATCCGACCGACCAAGAGCTCATGGAATGCTCCTCTACTCGTCGTTCCAAAGAAAGCCGACGCGGAAGGCAACGTTTAAAAAAGAGTAGTAGTAGATTTCAGGAAATTGAACGAAGTAACGGAAGGTGACTCGTACTCGTTACTCAATATCACCGAAAAATTGCACTAATTAGGACGAGCAAAATATTTCTCAACCCTCGGTTTGGCATCAGAATTTCATCAAATCCCGATGGCAGAGGAGGATATGCCGAAAACAGCCTTTTCCACTCCTCTCGGGCACTACGAATACAATCGAATGCTATTCGGGCTAAAAAACGACCCACCATCCTTCCAGAGGCTAATGGACGCCGTTCTTGCTGGCTTACAAGGACTTAAGTGCTACGTGTACCTGAACGACATAGTAATATATAAAACATCGTTCGAAATACACAAGAAAAGACTGAAAGAAGTATTCGACCGATTAAGAGAGGCTCAATTGAAAGTGCAGCCGAACAAATGTCGATTCTTACGAAAACAAAACCCAATACCTAGGTCACGTCATAACAGAAGTCGGAGTCAAACCCGAGCCAGAAAAAATCGAAGCAGTTCAACGTTTTCATGTTCCAAAAAACGTCAAAGAAGCCCAATCATTTTTGGGACTCTCAGGATACTACCGAAAATCCATTAAAGATTTTTTGGCCAAACCCCTAACGGCACTGATCAAAAAGGAAACGAAGTTTGTCTGGAACGAACACTGCGAACAATCATTCGAAACATTGAAGGAAACTCTCAGTACCGCACCAACTTTGCAATATCCAGATTTTAAAAAACCTTTTGTCATTACAACAGACGCTACAGACAAGGCAATCGGAGCAATCCTATCTCAAGAAGAAATAGGAGAAGATTTACCAATTTGTTACACTAGTCGCACTCTGAATAAAGCCGAAACAAATTATTCAACGACTGAAAAGGAAATGTTGGCAATAATTTGGGCCGTAGCCCAATTTCGATCATACATATAAGGAACAAAGTTCACTGTGGTATCAGATCATAAACCTCTTATCTCGTTTTTCAACGTAAAAGGCCCAGGCTCCCGGTTGGTGCGGTGGCGTATCAAGCTAGAACAGTTCGACTATACCATCAAGTACAAAGCTACAAAGAAAAGCACGAACGCAAACGCACTAAACAGAATGTATGTGTTAGTGACGACGCGACGAGCAGCTGAGACGGTGGTACGTCGTGAGAGAGAACGCGAGAAAAAAAGACAGCCCTAGAAATAGCCGCACAAAGCGAAGAGGCCGAGAATACGACTCGCCAGGCTTCGAGGCGCCCCACGTGAAGAGCGAGTCACCTGCGGAAGCGCGGCACCGGGGGAATATCCCCGTGAATTGAAAGAGCCGCGACGCCCGAGTTCATACATAGCAAGAGCAACAGAGAAAAGCATTGGCGGATCCACGCCAAGCGAGGGAGCCCGAGAAAAAATAGTACCAGAATACCTCGACGCCCCTCTGGGTGGGCACCAGTGCAACGCCTCGACAATGCTGGCGATGGTCAGCTGGTCCCACGAAAGCGCGGTAGGCCGAAAAAATTAATGGAAGACGTTGGAAAGGAACGCCCACGCGGGATAACGGAGGCCCATCGGCAAAGGAGGAACGAGCCACAGGCCCGAGCGAAAAGAGGACAAAGCGAGCGCAAGACTCGAGCGCGAGTGAGATAGCAAGCGATAGCGAAACAGAGAGAGAAAATCTGAATCGTGCATGCACGAGTGAGAGAGAGCTTAGCACAATACTCCAAGGGTACCATGACGCCCCCTTTGGAGGTCGACCAGGCGTAAAAAGAATGATGCAGCGAATTAGAACGAAGTATAGCTGGCCTGGAATAAATAAAGATATACAAGAATATGTATCATCATGCGATAAATGCTAACGGATTCAAATTACGAGACACAAAAATGCACCGATCGTAATCACCGACACACCCGAAAGAGCTTTCGAAAAGTAAGTGTGCAGTCGATGTAGTAGGTCCCTGAAACCGAAGTAGGACACAAGTATATCCTAACTCTCCAAGATCTATTAATAAAATTTAGCGCAGCCATTCCGTTCAAAAATCAAGAAGCTAAGGAAGTAGCCAAGGGATTTGCAACACAAATCATCTGCAAATATGGCATTCCAAAAACAGTATTATCTGACCAAGAAACGAATTTTTTAAGTGAACTTTTTAAGGAGTGTGCACTTTATTTAAAATAAAAAAGATTCCAACAACCACATACCATCCCCAATCAAATGGAGCCCTAGAACGATCCCATAGGACTCTAGCGGAATGCCTAAAAAAATCATTCAAGCGGATTAAAGAGATTGGAATGAGTGGTTGCGACACGCAATGTTCAAGTATAACACGAGCTCTCATACGGCAACAGGTTATACGCCGCTTGAATTAATTTATGGAAAAGTAGCCGAGTTACCGACCGCATTAAAAGAAGCCCCAAGAAAAACATATACAGGGTACTAACTAATAAAAATAACTAATCAAACAAGAATTAATAGTAATAATAGTTTTAAAAAAAGCACTGAGCGCGAGGAACGATCCCGCGCCCCTGCGGACCGAAGCTAGGAACGCTACCAACGGGACCGTCTCATCGCTTGTAGAATATGCACTTTCTGGTACTGACGATTCGCGGCCGGATGGTTGATTGGCTTGTTTTTGGGGATAATGCTTTATCGCTTGATGAAAGTATGAGAATGAATATAATAATACGAATATAAATATATTTCCGCTTACTTTTATTAATTATAATTTATTTGGCATAAGGACGAGTGTGAGTAAAGCGTAAACAATTTTTTAGAAGATAAATAAGTTGTAATTTGGATTTATTATTATATTTAAATTAACGTATAAACTGAAAAAATAAGCGATCAGAGGGCGCGATACATTTTTTTGTATACATTAATAACGTAGAGAATCAATACCTAAATAAAGATTGAAATAATTTAAAAGCCTCGCGCGTTCCGTCGGGTGACGTCACGCGCGAGTCGTGCTCAGATTGCTTTTTCCCTCGAAGCCTTCGTTTCGGCTTCGCTGCACATGAACGAGCTCGGCGTCCATGTATTGGTGTAGCTGCCAAAGGCGCGGTCGGCAAACTTCGGCGCACTCGGCTCTTTCTGAAGATGTCCGAGCGTCTCTCGTTCACGGACACCCCTGAAAAACGACGCAACCAACCCAACCTCGAGCCAGCGTCACGCCAATCACGTTCTATCATTGGCCGATGATCGGCAGCACTACCGGTTCAGTGTTGCGCCACGGTAGGAGTGATCTCTTCGGCCCAACGCTGGGATGTACGGTTGGTCAATAGTAGGCTTACCCGAAATCCTAACAGTTAGCCGGGTATTGGCCCAACATTGGGCTAAAGAGATCACGATCATTGGCTGACGGTTCGCGTAATCACCGGCCCATAGTAGGTCTAAGGTCGGCTTGATATTGTTGGCGCAATATTCGGATTAGTGTTGGCCCAGTGTCAAAACAACCCAATGCTTAGCCAACAATCGATCAGATTCACAAATTTCTGTGCTCGATGATTGCTCATCGAAAGAATTACGTGTATTAGATTCACTAACATCGTTATGCACAATCACTTGTTCGTGGAATGTTTCCAAATTTGTTTCACTATCTACTTGTCTTTTTGTTTCGTTGCCTCTGATCCTAACCTGCTGCAAAGAGTCTTCTAATTTTTGTTGTCGTTTTAACACTCGACGTTTCTTAATACTATCATAATAACTCGGCATTTTTTTAATACACCACAAAACTTTAGTATAAATCAACTTTATTTTTAATAAAGTGAATTTCAGATAACAGTCATTATGGGCCATGCTAAAAATGAGCATTGGCAAAACCACGGTCAAACGACTCAGGGTCACGGTCAAATTGACTCAGACTCAGGGTCTGCGCTCGCCCCGACAATTAGCCGACGGTCATTAATTAATAGTGACCCAGCGTTGGCTCTTCTATGGTGTGCCGAGCTTCAATTCGAGAGTGGCAAACCCATGATCAACCGATTGACCTATGTTCGGGGCCAACACTGGGACCCGATAGTTGGCTGACAGTTGGTAATCGATATTTGGCCCAAGGTTCGTTGGTTTGCCATGCTTCAAATGAGCACTGGCAGAATCATGGCCAAATCATTGGCCCGTATAAAGGACCAACACTGGGTATTAGTGGTTGGTACTGAATATCGTACCAAGCGTCGGCCGCATCTCAAGCGCCGGCAAATTTTTCACGGGCACGCGCTACTATGATTGTGTATTGGGCGCGTAAGAGACTAGAGAGGGGGTAACTTTTGCGCGCGATCTGGCTGTACTGCTCTTTCTATCGAAATTCAATATGGACGCCGAACTTGCTGGGATGCGTATTCGATCCTCTCCCATCTCTCTTACACGACATCGATACTCAGCTTACTTCTCGAGGTCTTAGAGACAGTGGCGCCATCCCTGTTTGACCACATTTTTGTAGCCACTTTGAAATGCACAGATCGGCCTCCTCCTAGCCTCCATGGTTTCAGTGTTCGATGAGGCCGTCATACTGGACCACCCTATTTTTTTTATCGATGGAGGCGCTGAAGCTACGTCGAGGTCAACTCCACTTTTAAAATGGAATGGTACATTTTTGTTCAACCATCTTGTGGACCACCTCAAGCCGCATAAAAAACATCGGGGGTCATGGTCGTTCAAGGTAATTCAAGGTCAGTATCGACGATATGAATCTAAATATCTCGGATCACTGCCAAATATTTTGTAGCGATCCGCGATATTTAGATTTTTAAATCATTTTAATAGGTGACCTTGAATGATCTTGGACGACATTGGCCGCCTAATGTTTTTTGTGCGGCTTGAGGTGCTCCGCAAGATGGTTGAAAAAAATGCACCATTCCATTTAAAAAAGTGGAGTTGACCTTGACGTAGACTCAGCGCTTCCACCGATAAAAAAATCAAGTGGTCCAGTAGGACGGCCTTCTCGAACACTGAAACTTTTGTCTGAAACATTTTTGGATATGATCAATAGTTTGAGTGCTATTGCTCTGTAACACTTTATGTGCCTCACCCTGTATATACGACGATTGCGTCGGGGAGTTGCGCGAGCAGAGATGGGCGTGGGCCATTACCCACGTAATGAAATTACATATCTAATTACTTATTACTTTTAGCGTTTGTAATGAAAAATCATTTAATTACAAATTATCTCGATCGTTGGTCATTCGAATTTATTTAATTACAAATTACTTCAAGCATTTGTAATTAGAAATTATTTAATTAAAAATTACTTCGAGCGTTTGTAATTGAATTACTTTTGTAATTTAATTACAATTGTAATTTAAATACATTTTTGATTGAATTACTTTTGTAATTTAGTGACATTTGTAATATAATTACATTTGTAATTTAATTACAATAGTAATTCACTTACTGTTGTGATTACGTGGTTACTTTTGAAAATTAATTACACTTATAGAGTTTAAATTATTTGACGATGATGTGAGTAAATGTGCAAAAGTCTGTCTGGATGAGGATTGTGCCCGGACCTTGGAGAACGGTTGTGAGCGGGTGTGTATAAGTGAATGTGGATGTGCTTATGCCTCTCTGAAGTCCTGTGTGTGCGCCTAGATAGGTGACTGTGTGAGTAACAAGGTGAGTAACTGTGTGTGTTTGCAGTGAGCGTTGGAACTGATGTGAAACGTGGTATCGTCCACTTTTTGGGGGGAGATAAGGGCAAAATGGACAGTAGGACGAAATGAACAGTAGAGCAAAACGGGCATCTCGGCTGAATACGGGAATTGTGGGAGAAACGGGCACCAAGCCTAAACATAATAATTTTGTTTTAAGGGGTTACGTGAGTTTGAAGCCAACAAAAGCATATTTTCTCTATTTAAAAGAATATAATATATAAATTATTTTATTAAAATGTTAAGCACATAAAAGAGCAACATGTCGACGATACTCAGAAAAGATTTCATTCAAAAAGTTGGGAAAGTCAGCCGATGAGACCTGGTTTCCGGAGACCCCTAAAAAACCGGTGGACACGACTTCTCAAAAACGAATGCACCGATCTTATTGAAATTTTGCACAGTTCTTCAAAATAGCATTGTCTAGTGATTGGACGAAGGATCTTTTAAAAAATTGAAATTTGAATTTTCGGAAGAGTTGTATGCAAAATAGTTCAATTTTTGGTGCAATTTACACTACGTATAGCCTTGTAGAGTTAGTAGCAATCGAAATTTCAAAAAAACCTTCATTCAATCACTAGTTAATGCTATTTTGAAGAAGTGAGCAAAATTTCAATAAGATCGGTGCATTAATCCTTGAGAAATTGTGTCCACCGTTTTTGAGGGGTCTTCGGAAACCAGGTCCCACTGGCTGAATTTTCTAAATTTTTGAATGAATTTTTCGAAAATATTGTTGGAATATTGCTCTTTTATGTGCTTACATGTTGATTTTAAAAATTCATATACATTAGGCAAAAGAATTAAAGGATATTGAAAAAGTTCACCAATTTTAGGGTCATTTTCAAATAGCTGTAACTCCTCGAAAAATGGTCGTACCGCAAAATAAAAAAAGCAAATTGAAGGTGTGAATCTCTAGTTTTAAGATCTTGAGCTCAACATTTTTTCGCATTAGCCAATTTTTAGTAGCCATAAAAAACCGAAGTAAAAAAAAAATCAAACTTTTTGCTTATCTTTCACAGTCTGCACGGACTTTAATCAATTTTTTGAATGATTGGATTGAAAGGATCGTCTAGCTGGATTCTTTCCCTTTCATTTGAGCGGTGGGAGAGCTCTGTACGATTCTTTTTCGCTGAGTTATCGATGTTCAAAGCAAAAATGACACTTTTGACTTTGATGACTGATTATTCGGATACTAATGGTCGCACAGAAAAAAAGCAGAGGGTTTTGGAAACTTTGAAGTATTCTCTATAAGATGCTTTTATCATTTTTTATCAAGATTTTATTTATGCGGGAAAATGGATTTAAAAAACGTGAAAAATGGCATATTTACGAATATTCTTTTAACTAAGGATTATGCTGCAATTCTCCGTGGGTACACGCCCCGCGATTCCTATAACGAGTAGATTCATCTAAACACCGAAATAAAGACAGCTGAGACACCGTTGCTAAGCGTCCGTTGCTATTTATGTTGTTTATGCTTTTGCTCCTCCATTTTCTCAAGTCAGTTTTGTTTCACCACTCTTACCCGACGGATGTCTTAATCGCGTTACCATCTAATCGATTTATGATTTGTCGATCATTTAATAAACGTTACTATTTTATTTGTAACAACGCAAGTGTTATTTCCCTCCGATTTTATCCGGCCTCTCCAAACAGGTTATGGGCCCAGGTATCGCGATAAATCGGTCCACCGTTGAAGATCACTTAACCGTGGCATAACATAGATAAAAAGGGAAATGCCAGTAGAGCGAAACGCGTCGTGAAAATAATAAACGAATCAAATAAACGATGAACGCAATGTCGGGAATAACAAAGATTGAAACTCTAACGAGCACAAATTTTGACACATGGAAGATTCACATGCGCGCAGCATTATTAAAAAGTGAACTGTGGGAATACGTGAATGGCGAAAGGGAAAAGCCGATCATCGTGGCGAACGATGCCGCCTCAAATCAAGCGGGAGCTAAATTGCGAAAAAATGACCAGAAAGCGATGTCGGAGTTCTTCCTCGGGATAAGCCCGACTGAACTAAGACAAGTAACAAATTGTGCGACTTCTCACGAGTTGTGGACGAAAATCGAAAACATCTACGAATCAAAAGGACCGGCGAGGAAAGAGACCTTATTGAAGCAACTGATACGAAGAAGAATGCGAGATGGCGACGACGTCCGCGAGCACATAAAAACGTTCTTCGATGTAGTCGATAAGCTGGATGCGATGGAGGTATTTATCAATGAAGATTTGCTCTCGATCCTCTTGCTCTAGAGCCTTCCTCCGACATTCGAAACTTTTCAATGCGCAATCGAGTCTCGCGACGATCTCCCTTCACCAGAGGCGCTGAAAACCAAAATAATCGAAGAAAATGACGCGCGCGGAAAACATCGAATCGACACACAGAACGCTATGACAGTTGTTAAAAAAATTCAACAAACGGTTTTACGATAAAACAAACAATCGTACGAATAACGGCGATAATAACATAGAAGACTACAACAATTCGTCATTTAAAGTACGTTGCTTCAAGTGCAATAAACTGGGTCATAAAGCACACGAATGTCGACGCACCCATGGAATCGGAAGACAATACGCGAAAACAATCGACGACACGAGCTTGTACGCGGAAACACATATAGCTGAGGCCCTACGTATCGACGAATTCGGCAATAATCGATGGTGTCTCGACAGCGGTTGCACTTCGTATTTGCGCAACGATGCACAAAAATTTAACGCGATAAAAAAGACACATCCGAAATCGCTGAACCTCGCGAGCCATGAATCCACAAACGTTGATGGAAAAGGCACAGTCTCAATCATAGCTCAAACCAAGAATACAAAAAGGAACATCAAGCTCGAAGATACTGTGCTCGTCCCCGATCTACGCTCAAATTTATTATCGGTTAGAAAAATTACCGACCACCATGTGGAAGTTATCTTCAAAAAAAGCCGCACAACCGTTATCGACCAAAAAGACAACGTAATATTTACGGCCGACCACGTCAATGGACTGTATTACGTCCAGGACAAAGATATCGACGAATGCAGCGCGATGTCAACTCAGACTCATCGTTCGGAAGAAAAATCAAATGAGCTAGAACTATGGCATCGACGATTGGGACACGTAAATCTCAGCGATCTACGCGCAGCGAAGAATGAAGGGTTGCTGAAAGGCTTCGAAAAGGTGAAACTTTCTGGAACCTTCACATGCGACGTCTGTGCACGATGCAAAATGACACGCGCTCCGTTTCCGAAAAATCACGTCAAGCGAACAGTAACCCTCGAAGTCGTGCACACAGACGTGTGCGGGCTCATGAGGACACGATCCAACGGAGAATCACTGTACTTCGTCATATTTATTGACGAAGCCACTCG
Source organism: Ophion ellenae (assembly GCA_963210295.1). Lineage (NCBI taxonomy): Eukaryota > Metazoa > Arthropoda > Insecta > Hymenoptera > Ichneumonidae > Ophion > Ophion ellenae. The sequence goes on along the minus strand of OY723386.1, from coordinate 10,113,915 downwards.
ATAGTGTGAGGTAAAGTTCCTTCGCAGCAAGAACGAGGTGCTTGAAGCTTTTAAAGAGTATAAAGCAATGACCGAAAACCTCATTGGAAAAAAAATAAAGTATCTACAAAGTGACATCGGCCATGAATATGCAAACAAGGAATTCGACGAGTTCCTACGCAAACACGGGATCCAACGAAGATTAGTAGTATAACAGGGCTGATTCTAACCCAGGCATCTCAGGGGGGAGCGGGGCGGGGGGTTCCAGCGCGGGGGACCTAGGGCAGACGTCACGCGGCGGGGTGGGGGAAGGCGACGCAGAGAGGGGGGTCTAGCGCGAGATAGCCGAGAGTGGGGACGTGATGATACGCGACGCTGAGCGATAAGGGGGGTTTGGCGCGGGGCCGTTGACACCATAGGGCGGTGGGTAAGTGTTGAAAACTCATAAAATCGTGTGATTTATTATAATCATTAAAATTATTTACATATTATCGATGCAGGCTGAGCGTTTTTATTACGTCACTGGAAGTCCGCACAAAGAACAATTTAGATATGCGTGTGCACGTGTGTGTGTGTGTGTGTGTGTGTGTGTGTGTGTGTGAGAGAGAGAGAGAGAGAGAGAGAGAGAGAGAGAGAGAGAGAGAGAGAGAGAGAGAGAGAGAGAAACAACTATGAATGGCTAGAATTTTTTTTTATAATACAAAAATCTGCAGTTGCCATATCAAGGGCGGCCTTTCAAAGAGCTATAAAATGCCTTATTTATTATATGCAGCTGCGGCTATGAGAAGGGTCATTGATAAAAAAAAAACAAATTTCAATTCCATCGAGATTTTGCTTTCATTCCGAAATATAACGTCAAGATGTTCACATGTGCAAGTATGTATGCAGTGCATCAGGCCAAACACCTCCTGGACTTGACCAAAAACGAGCTCCAACAAGTTCCAAAGGTCTTGCTCTTAAAATATATTGGTTTACTGTGGGATCGTTTGCCAGAACATCATCGCAACGACAGAGAAGTGATATCATATCTTCCATGCATGGAGCATTATAATACGCCACAAATGAAAGATCACATTGATGGCCCCCCACCTCAACGTCGAGACTGTGAAAAATGTCATGAAGTGGGAAACTTTCCACGTGGGAGGAGGACCGGGTTCCACGAACGTGTTTGACCCCGTTTTTCATTATTGGAAAAGTGGGGAGAAGTTTGCAAATTTTAGTGGTGGGGTTACAAAACGAGGGAGCTATAATTTCATGGACCAAGCTCAGACTGCACTAATCCACTGCCACATCTTCAAAAATAACTTTGAAATTTTTTTGAAAAGTGACAAGTGTGGAAAATGGATTTCACGAGTATCAACAAAGTCAGCCGAATGGCGGAATTCCTTCCAAAGACGAAGCTGTCAGAACTCATCGTTTACTCGGAGCATTCAATCTCTGACATGAGGGCCGTACAAACCAAGTTTGGGAAACGCTACATCGTTGACATCGCGAATGCGTTCACTGTCTTCCTACCAGCGCGACTTGTGAAGGCCTTCGACGAAGATTTGGAAACGTTCGAGCGTATGCGGCAAGAGGCACGCGATCATCATCTCTTCATGAGGTACATGGGTGGGAAATACAAAAGCGTCGAGTTCTATCGACTGTGAGCACACCATAGTGGAAAAGACAAAATTCGTTGGAACACCATCGTCGAACGGCTGTCCGCATCATCGAGAGTATGCTGTAACTGGCGCGCCATGGTCAACTCTACATGCAGTTGCGGAAAATACAACAGCGTCAAGTTCCATCGCCACTGAGCATGGTGGAAAAGACAAAATTCATTGGGGCAGCATCGTTGAGTGCAACAGCCGTCCGCATCACAGTCGCCTCGCCATCGCTTCCGACGTTTTTAGTGTTGAATATGTAAAAATGTATTTAGAAAAAACTGTATTATTGAAATGTATGAGAAAGAGAAATTCAAACTATTTTCGCCGTAGAATAAATGAAGAACACAAATGATATATATTTTCATCGAAACGTTTTCTTATTCATTTTTAAAAAATCCCTCGCTCACACAACGCTTCGTATACACTTAACCAGCTTTTCAGCGATTTTACATTCACATGGGCGCAGTTGTATTTCGTGTTGAAGGAATGGTGCGGGCATTTGGAGTTTGTGATTTTCGGCAACTTCTGCAGCGATGGACAGTCCAGAGTCTCCAAGTCGATGACCTTTGTTGCGGGATCCGTGAATCTTGATAGCCATGAGCATTTCTCGAAACCCTTCACATAGATGGTTGGAGCTCTTTGCAAGATTTCTCGAATTGTCTTTCTAGCTGCCTCGTATGGTATGCCGCTGTGATCCCATCGTATTCCATGGAAATTGCGTTCCAGCCACTTGTTTGTTATTTTGTACTTGGCCGGTAAAGAGTCCCATGCAAATGGTGCGTCGAAGGCGAGCGTCAACGGTTCAGCATTCTTGTCGTGGAGTTTGACGATGGACATCTCCTTTAAGACAAATTTGTTGATGGGTCTCTTAAAGCCCTGCACATCGATGATAAGCTCCATGTTGACTGACGTGGACGCGAATCATCGGCATGATTTTATACCAATTGTTTCACCCCACCACTAATTATATTGTACTCGACAATAGGATCATGGAGGATCATGCAGTATGCTGAGGTTTGCGGTGGAATATTGTTTTTCAATTCGAACTCAAGACGCACGTCCACAGGACCGGACTTGAGAGAATCGTTTTGCTTTGAGCAGTCAATGACAACGAGGGGGGCTTTTTCTAAAAATTCCATCCTACTCAGGCATGGTTCAGCCTCTTTGTTGTAATAGGTCGGCTGAAAGTTTGCATACATCTCGTAGAGTAGAGCATATTGATTTTGATCAATGTTTAAATTCAAACTTCCATATGGATAACATTGCCAGTTGAGGTATAATTTGACATTGCTCAGGTTACAATGATCAAAGTGGCTCGCATTGTGTTGTTTCTTATTTTTTCGTTCCGTCTGCAGCGCGAGTATGACATATCGTGGCTTCTCCAGCTGATTCGAGGTTTTTACAGACCACACGTGCTTAGAGGTGGCAGGCAGCAATGGATATTCATACAGTTCCCATGTACGAAAACTCATGGAAATTGGCGCGTCTTTGGCGAGAAACTTTAACAGTTGAATTTTTCGCTGATCTGAGACTGTGACATACGGTACGAGCCATTCTATTTTATGCAATTCGAGTTTGTAGTCTTCGGGCGCTGTTTGTACAATGTCATTGTCATCGGTCTTTGATCTTGTGAGAATCAACTCGTGCTTGGCATTTACGACAATTTTCCGATAATCTTCAGCAAATCCGAGGAGCATGCTGAGCGGTATACACACATCAAAGTTTCCCGATACATCTACAATCTGCTTGGTTTCTTCGACATCGAGCTATCCAGTGTTCTCGAGCATAGAACTTTTGGCCGGTGAGAGAGATGAATATCCCTTAATTACACTCGTAATACCGACATTCTTATTACGATCAATTTCTATGGCATTCAATTCATATTGCACTTCCTCAAACAAATGACAAATAGCATTGTTGACGAGACTTGTAGCAGTGGTTGGCGCCCCATCACGCTTGGATAATTTCCCACATATGTGTAGGGAACTCTTGCTTGGCAGGATAGAGAGGTCTTGATGTTGGATGGCAATACGGATTTCATCGCTGTTATTGAAGATGCATATGGCTAATGAGCGTGAATCTCACACTGGATGATGAATTCATCAAAGACCACGGGCGTTTGAATGTTTACAATTTCTTCTTCCATTTCACGCAACAGATGCACAAAGCACAGACTAAATAATTTTTTACACGCTTTCGCCACGCACTTTGAGACCCAAATTCTTCACGAGTAGCACGTTTTGAGGTATTAGCACTTTGGGCACTGACCGACGACTGATTGTTTTTATCCATGACCGTTTATTGTTATTGGAAGATCTATTGAAAACTATACCCATCACGACTTTATATGCAGGCGTACGGTGATTACTTCACCTCGGAAATTCACCAAATCACCGTCCTGGTCCACTATGCGAAGCTGTATGGTGTCAATTGTTCGGCTCGTGATTGGCAGATAAATAACGCGTGAAGGAACTTCAATGATCTTATAGCCCGGTGGCACAGATGGAAAAAATTCGTGAATTGTGTGTGCTTTTTGTCCGTTAATATAGGCTCCAGCGGTAATATTGCACTCAACGCGTAAGGCGTTCACTTTGAGAATGGCTACACGAAGGTCAGATTCGTGTCTTTTATTGGCTTCCAATTTGCGTGCGGTGAAGCCTAGAAGATGGCCAATAGAATCTTTCCGCTCAAAATTGACATCATAATCACACTCGATCTCACTGCGTAGCGTATTATTATTCGGTTTAATGCTAATTTTGATGTTTTTACGCGTGAGCTCTGCTTGTACAAACGCCTCAATATCCTCTATTTCATAGCTACCCGTAGGTATCGTCAACACCTCATCTCCCACGTAAAGTTTATCATGGTTTACGTCGATATTTGGAATAGAGTTGAAAGTTAACAATTCAACGAGACCGAGGGTATAACTTTTGTGTGGCGAGAGTTCGATGGGGGGAAAGTACTGCGCCTCGAGTATGGACGATGAGCCAGATATGGTCAAGGTTAAGCTATCATCCATGGTGCTGGTAAATTGACAACTGAATTCTCCACGTCATTTCCTACTTGTGCTGTCATTTCCTCTTTGTGCTGCAATTGTCGAGAAACTTCAGACACAAATGTCCACATTCACTCGTATCATATTTCTGATATCCCTTATAATTATAATTAACGCTACCAACACGAAAATATCTCATGAGTTCGGATGGTGGTGGAAGATTGCCGAAACTATCAAAGTACACGACTTTCCATCCAGTCTTTTTGTAAGCGACCCAGTATGTTCCAGGACCGACATTTTAATCCAAATTTACAATTGCTGCTCCACATTTCAGGGGTCCGCTCGCTGGTAATGTATCGCGCATGTAAACCCCACGGAAATATGGAATCTTGAGGATTTTCGCATATTTAAGAAGGTCGATGTCAGTGAGGGGTCGGTGAGGTAGCGTTACTTCTAGTTTTTTGGCTTGATATGAAGACCCAATCCCTGCTTATGTGGTTTCAGATGTAAGCCCCTGCCCAATGCAATTGCTTCAATTGTTCGATTATGGCGTTTACTTTCATCCAATTCACGTTTAGCTGCTTGAGCAGCATTTACAGCTTTAGCTATACTAGCCGCACCACCTGGCAGAGCACCAGCAGCGCTAAGACCCGCAAAAATGGGAACGAGGAACGGTAATAAACCACCAATTTTATGAGGTACAGGTAGAACCCGAGGTATGCACACTTTGCCACCTTGTGTCTTTACAGCTGCACGAGGACCCTTTAGAGCTGATTTAATAATCTTTTGTGGATCATTACTTTCAATCATTGTCTTCTTTGCGGCGCCAATTATTTTTTTCAAACAAACGCCACCCTTACGGGCCTTCATCCCCATACCGAATTTTCTCATTGTCCTCATAATATATGCCACACCCCAAGCACTCGCTTTTTCACCGATGCTAGCGTCTTTAGCAGTAACACGTTGCCAAGCCTGTTCAGACAACACTTTATCCACCAAATGTCTCACTTCAAGATTATCCAGATTTTTCGAATATGCAATATCGTGTTGTTTGCATGCCGTATCCAATGGATTAATACCCGGATCACCACGAGCAAGCCGCTCGGTCAACTTTGTGCCTGGTCCGCAATACTGATACCCGGGCAGATGTAGTTCAACGGGGAGTTTGTTGATTAGGCGGTTGACGAAACCTTTACCACTCTTGCCATGCACAATCATGTCTGAAGACAATACGCGCCTGATGGATAATCGCTATAAGAATGCTATTTATATGATTTCGCCGTTAGTCGTGTGTGAGATGACGCCCAACAAGCAAACTATCGGAGGCGGACTTCCCGTGATAAATTTCGATGAATTAGTCGAAGATGCTGGAGCGAAAAAGCGGCAAAAACGTCATGGAAATTTATTGCCGGATAGCATACGTGCACTGTTTTGTGGTCCATCGAATTGTGGGAAAACCAACGCTCTGCTCACTCTTGTCATCCATCCCAATGGTTTGAGATTTGAGAACATTTACTTGTATTCCAAATCGCTGAAGCAGCCATAGTATAAGTTGCTCGAACGGTTGCTCGAACCTGTGAGTGGAGTTGCGTATCATCCGTTCAACGCGCATGAACAGGTGATAGCACCAAGTGAGGCACAATCCAACTTTATATTCATCTTTGATGATATAGCGTGTGAAAAACAGGATAATGTTAGAGCCTTCTTTTCCATGGGAAGACACGAGATTGTTGACAGTTTTTATCTGTGTCAGACGTACACCCGTATCCCGAAACATCTCATGAGAGATAATGCAAATTTCGTGGTGCTTTTCAAGCAGGACGATATGAACCTCAAACACGTCTACAACGATCATGTTAATACGGATATGACTTATACGTGCTTTAAAAACATGTGCATGAAATGCTGGAATTCCGACAAGTATGCATTTATCACGATTGACAAGGATAGTGGTATTAATGAGGGTCGAGACAGAAAAGGTTTTGATTATTTCTGACCATTGATAAATGATTCATCGCTGGTGGTTGAAGAGGAAGTATTGTGCATACATTGACAGTGACAAAATGAAGACCGAACAACTTTTGCGTGAAAAAGATGTATTGTGTGAAATTGCCAAGGCGAGCAATGCAATCAGACGAAAGCATCGACTGATAAAAATGGGAAAGGATAGCGATGAGCGGAGAATGCAAGATGTCTTTAAGCCTATAGTGAGACCACTGGAGAAATTGGTGTCGTAGAAAAACGGCGAGGTAGCGAAAAAGGAAATTAAGCATGAAAAAGTGAGTGATAATGCTGAAGAAGGAGATGCGATAAATAGTGTGAAAAATCAATTGAAGAATGAGACACAAGATTCCTTCAAGAGTGAAACACAAGATTCTTTCAAATTGATATATGAGGATGGTGATGATGACTCGCAGAATGTTGATGAATTAATCGGTGAATATCTCCTGTTATTACGAACGAACAGAAAGGCAAGTTCGGATGTATTATATGGTGTACGGAATCTCGCAAAAAACAAATTAATGATTGGCAATTCTCCGATAATTTTCGAGTCTCAACATATTCGTGTGGGTGATGTGAATTATCCGAAAACTATTGGACTAACGGAGCTGTTGTTTCAAAAAGTGGCCAATGTCGAAACTCTCACACCGGACGATTTGAAAAACTATGAAAAGATTGTCATCTCGACAAATGCGCACAAAAAATTTTACAAGCCTAATGAGGCTATACGACGCAATACCTGCCATAAATTCAACACTTATATCGCAAATATAGTCGATCATCATGTGGGAAAGGGTATGCCAAAGTATAAGCTAGCCAGAAAAAACACCGAATTGGACTATATATATTGGGATAATCCAAATGAGCTAGTAGATCGTCTTCGCTTATCTTCTGGCATCGCAAGCAGCCCGAAATTCTGTGCATTCGAATGAAATCATATCGACTATCGAGGAATTACGTGAAGCAGAAATCATTTATTAACTCAGCATCGGAGAATTCATGCATTCCCAACATGAGTGTCGATGTGTTTGGACGCCAATTAAATAAGAGTGTGCTCCTCAGTAAGCAAGGTCCTCCGGGCCGACCTGGGATTTGGTTTAGAACGACCGCAAATGGCCATTATGACTTGGGGCAGAAACGATTGTGTAACGTCGCTAATCCGGAAGGACAAGACGACGCCATCACTCTAAGTGCTTTACATAAAAAATCTCGAAATATCATTAAGAACATACGCAAAGAAATGAATGAGAGTAATCAGTTGTTGGTCAATGGACTTGAAGCTACGATGAGAGACATTGCAAAAACACTCGAAGCCGATGTCAAAACTCTACAAGATTTGGTGATTCGTAACTCACGCACCATTGCTGCACTGGATGCGCCACTGAGTGGACTAGAAAATGAACGAGAAAAAGAGCGCTCTCGTGCTGGAGCTACATAGGCCTGCTCGACGAAATTATCCTCGTCGACATGTGGACATCTGTAGTTTGGACGAAACCTGGCAAGCTGATCTCGTTGATATGTCATCATACGCGCGTGAAAACTCCAAACATACATTTCTCCTCACCGTCATCGATACTTTCTCAAAATTCGCCTGGGCCGCACCAATGTTGAGTAAGAATGGCAGAAATACAGCAGCCGCAATGAAGTCGATAATTGATAACCCCCATGGAAATTTATGTATGTAAAATATATGCAGAAAATATATGCTACATACATATATATCGGTCGCATATGTAGTTACGAAAAATAGAATATTACGTATAGATTCAGTATATACGCACCAAATATATGACGCATATATGACCCATATGTTTTCGATGTATTTTTTTGACCAAAAAAATATATGCTACGTATAATCACTATATATGATGCATTTATGAGGCATATACGACGCATATATTTTCGATATATTTTCAATTTATTTGTTTTGTCATAAAAATATATCAAAAATGCATGCGTCATATATGACTCATATATGTGTAATTTATGCGTCATATATGACGCATACTTTTTTGATACATATTCCTGACAAGAAATATATGCTGTGTATAAACACTATTACAGTTAAACTTAATAAAACTTAAAACTTAAACTCAAAAAAACTTAACTTACAGCTAAAGTACACCATTACATATAAACACTATATACAGATATGCTACGCATATCTGTATATATGTGGCATATATGTACCATTTATGCAGTATATATATGGTATGTATGTAGTGTGTATGCAACATATATGCTAAATATATGTGGTATATATGCAGGGTAAATGCTACATATATCATTGATATATGAAACATTGATATACAGTAACACCACGCATAAACATCTCATATATAAAAACGTTACGAAAATTAGAATTTGGCACATATATTTTCAATATATGGCATACATTTCACATATATTACAATTATTTATAAAATAAATTTGCAGTATAATTTTGCGTATATAAATTTCCATGGGGGAAGGGAGGACGGACACCGCAGAACTTGCATGTCGATCATGGAAAAGAATTTTATAATTCCACTTTCAAGTCTCTAATGGAAAAGCACAATATTAACATGGATTCAACGTATTGTAAATTAAAATCCTCCATTTGCGAGCGTTTTAATCGTACACTGAAAAACAAAATGTGGAAGCAATTTAGCCTTCGTGGTAATTTTAAGTGGATCGATATTCTTGATAATTTAATTGTCAAGTATAATGACTCTGTACACCGTACAATTAGAATGAAGCCAAGGAATGTCAATGGCGGTAACGAGAAGAAAATATTGCGACAAGTTTTTAACAAGACTCAACCTCCAATGAAAAAGCCACCAAAATTCGAAATTAGCGATAACGTGAGAATCAGCAAATTTAAGAGTGTATTTGAAAAGGGTTACACATCAAACTGGACAACGGAAATATTTACAATATATAGCGTGAAAAACACAAGCCCTGTAATGTATAGCCTGAAAGACCATACGGATAAACCTATTGCAGGTGGTTTCTACGAGCAAGACCTTCTAAAAGATAAGGGATCGTCTCAGTGTGAACCTCTGAAAAATCACTGATTTTCGCGATTTTTTTTTAAATGTTCAAATAAACTAATCGGTCCAGTTTTTTTAAATAAATAAATATATTCATGACGAATACAAAATGATTTTTTTAATGTTTATTTATCGGATGTACAATAGTTAAATAAATTGTTGAAATGACACGTAATAAAAAAAGGTCCTGTACGGTTTCCACGATTGCGGCCGCAATTTTGATCTGAAACAAAAATTTCAAAAAGATTATTAATCTGTAGGAAAGTCGCTATCGCGCTATGGAAGGGTTTTTTTTTAATTTGACGAAATGGCGGCGGTTCGACCAAAAAGTATCGAATTTGGCCCTTTTTCTCGACAGTTTTTCGTAAAAAAAATAGGAAGATTTCCAAAAAAAAAAGCTTCCATAGCGCTATAAAGAATGACGTTAAAAATGTTCTCTTTAAAGGGGAACTAGATATCTTCAAAACTCTTCCTTTGAGAGTGGAAACCGTTTCGAAAAACACTATTATGAGAAAAACGCGTTTAAAGATTGAAGTTGGAAAATTTTTAGATAAATCGTTTACTTACGATCAATCGGCGTCTATCCGGTCTATCGGTGTCTATCCGTGGTTGATGTCGAAAACGAACTGAAATGCTTGGCCAGTTTATTTTGGAAAGTTATAGAACGTAAGCACCTTTCGAAGGTAACACGCAGGTAGAAAAATAAACAAAAGGAATAACGGTCGTGCGGAGCGCCGAGCGAGGCAGATGTCTCGCTCCGTTCCCTTTCTACAAGAAACGTTGTAGCGACCGTAATAATTTGAATTTCGATTAAAAAATTTGAGAGAATGTTTATTACAGTGTATACTATCCAATAATGCAACAAAAAAATCGATTTTTCGAAAATTTCACACTGAGACGATCCCTTAAATATCCCGATATCTATCTCGTGGAAAAAGTACTGAAGAAACGTGGCAATCGAATGTTTGTAAAATGGTTGGGTTTCGACAATACCCACAATAGTTGGATAAATACATCTGATTTGTAGTGAACAATAAAAAATCTTTTTTTTTTTAATTTATGACTCCTTCCTCTCTGCCAAAAGCCCCAACAAGTGGCGGTCAAGTGCCATCTCCATCTCCGCACGTGCAGCAAAGGATGAAGAGTCCGTCTTTCCCGACACCGCATCATGTGTCTCTTGGGTAGCTCTTTTTTTTTGCTCCTCGCATTTGAATCTTTTTTCCCCTGGAAAAATGCGTCACGACGATATGGAGGAAAATAGTTTGAATGAATATATGGATTACAAAGGGTAATGTTTTTTGTCTTCTTTATTTTCTACCAGTTGAAAAATATACAAAAAAGATTGCGATGTTATAGAATATATCGGTGTTAAAATGGTATTCTGTAATGTCCCCATGGTAATGTGTTCGTGCTATTGGGTATGATATATCGCTTATCATCGTGTGGGCTAAGAGCAATTTTTCTTTCGCGAATAGTATTTACATCGTGCAGTGTGGATCTTATACACGTTTGGCTCCGACACACTTCAATCTCCTCATTTAAACACTCCATATAATCATCAAAAGTTATTGTTCTTGCGATAACGCCACTCTTTACACCTTTGACTTTTTTGGTATCCTTTTTACCATCTACTCTTAACGCATACATTTTTGACCGAAGTCCAACAAATTCAGTCGTTATAGCACCGTTGTTTTCATCCTTCATGAGACCTGGCACTTTATTATTTACTAATGGAATATCGAAGACATTATCGATGGGATAATCACTCGTGTCAAACCGGACAATAGTTTGCTTCATACCTTCATATACATCTTCGCACTCAATGTGGTAGATAAGGCTATCGGTATCGGTGTACATTATCTTACATTTTTCACGATACAACGGAGCCATATGATCATAGTGGAACTCGTAGAAACACGTTTTCGATATATCGAGTATGCACATACCGACATATATTGGTTTGTAGAATTTCACTTCAAGTTTACGCAATTCAACGGCAATCAAGTTTTCGGAAAACATGCTCCTACTGTGAAAGTTGGGCTTCGCAATCAATGCCTCGGCACCATATCTCCCCTCCCATTTTGTTAACAGTTTCACGTCAACGTGATTTCGAACGTTTTCCATTGTTTTGCCAAATACCGCATTATTCATCAGCGTATATAATTTTTTTTTCAAAATCATTTTCCGCCATGGATCTGAATTGCGTGTTTAGCTCGATGTAAGACCGTAACCATGGAGATTGTTGGAATTGCAATATTCGATGGATTTTTGTTCTACGGAGCCCATGGCGTAGACACTGCAGAACATTCCGGTAATGTGTAATATAGCGCTCTTTATTATATAAAGTTGCGAGCAACTTGTCCTGCCGCTTACCGGGTGGTTTTCCACGCGTTGGACAAAACGGAAGATCGCTATGTGCATCGTGTAAATTTTGTGGATAATCCAAGTCTACCTTGAGAATGTAGCCCGTAGGCAAATCGTTTGAGATTGATGATACATCAAAATTTGACAGGTCGTTGACCCATTTGAAATTTGCATAAGGCAAAAATTGACACATTGCCCAGCCGTACAAATTATTTACATCGAAATACATAAGATACGATGAAGCTTTAGATGGATCATGTGAGTCTATATATTTGTTATTCGCGTTAGCATATCTGTTCGAACATTGACTTAGTCCGCCACGTATACCACGTTCGATAAACATGACCATGTCAATGGCAGTGAGCAATTCGAATGTAATACTCGTATGCTTCAACATTGCGTCCCATGTATACCCGGGGAGTGAATAGTAATATGCCGGGTCAAGTCCATAGCTCTCAATACAGCTATCACGGAGATTTTCAAATATGTCAGCTAATAACAAGACATCCGTTTTCAAATATCGATCGCTATATTCGCCTAACGTTTGAATGGAGAATTCGTTCCACATATTTTCCGCGTGTGTATAGTCGCTCTCGCTTACAGTGCCACCACTCAATGAACTGTAAAATGAGTCAATTGGCGGTAGACACGTTTCTTGCAGCCTGGTGACGTCGTCCACATATTCATATGGGAAAACACCTTTGCGTGTCAATAAATCGAATTATTGATTGTTAGGAATTGCAGATTTCAAAAATTTTAGTTTATCCTTGGTAAGAAACGATGCTAATTTATCGAGAGAAGTATTGAGAAATCTGTATAAATCGATAAATCGCAATTTGATGTCATTTCGCGTATCGTTCGTGAGTTTCACATTTTTCGTAAATGAAATATACTTTTCTTTTGTTATGGGAAGTACTTCGACACTCCCTTCGAAAGCTGTAGCCACTTCCTTAATAATGAAATGCGCATCATATCCGGATGAATTGTGAAATACGATGGGGATGAAAAAGGATTGCTGAAAGTTCAAATTGCAGTTCGAATGCGCGGGGCCTCGATAACGCCCAGTCAAATGACAATGATCTCTAACACGTGTATCGCCTTGCGTAAATGTTTTCTCACATATGTGGCAGTGCATAGCGCGGCGGAATTCTGCCCATTCCTCGCGTGTCAAATGTATCATGGGGACATTAGTACATAAAATGGTTTGCACGCGAATAGCTAAACTTTTCAGTTCTTGAACGAACCAGGAAATGCAATTATCACTGCGAGCCGACTGATATGTGGATAGGGAATTGTCATATGAACAATGCATGTAATACGCAGCACTGAATACTTGGTGATGTTGATACCTATTTGGATCGTCGGTTTTCGACAAGACACACTCGAGGTCTGCGTATACAACGAAGGGGAGACGCTGCTTCCGATCAAAGTTGCTGAAAGTGAGCCACTTGTCCTCTTCGCGTGGCAACTGAATGGCATAGTCGTTCAGCTTTCCACAATCCGTTGTGTGTGACTCCAGTTTCACATTCGAACTGAAGTAATGCAAGCACCTGTGCAAAGAGATTTAATTGTTTTTATTCGACCGATTTTTACAAATATATAAGTATGTCGCATATTTGATTGTATTTTAGATTTACATACCGATCGCAGATATATTTTCGATCGCCCAGTTTGCTAAGTTGCGAGCTCACCAGCCTGGATAAATTTTTAATCCACGCAAAATGTCCAACATTGGTGTCTGATGGATCTTGAAGGTATAGCAAATTTATATGCTCTTCCCTTTTGTGCTCACTGATGCGTATTGGAAGGGTTTTCTTCTTCTCGATGGTATACACATTGATTGATAAATTATTTTGTTGTTCGAATTTTTTAATTTTTTCTAGAGTCACGGGGAAGGCAATCCCCTGCAGATTTAAAACCGTCGAAAAATGTGGATATGAAGATTCACGATCACCTTTACGTTCGGCAGGGTATAGGGCCGCGATCACGGACCACGCAAAACACGCATTATCATTCGACTTTATATTTACTACTGCACGCTTTGTCATTACTTCCTGTGGCAATTTAAGCCGGCAACCGGCACGCATTGGATTATATTTATTCACACTTATGGTTAAATTTAGAATCTTTAACAAGGTCCAGCCACTATCGCGTTCTTGAAATTCGTCAAGAGATGCTAGAGTGGGTTCGACAACGCGTTGTTCATACCACTCATCTAAATCAGATGTTTGAAAAAGTTCCAAGTTTTTTGTATTGACACTTTTGTTTGCGTGCTTATCACCTGCCACAAACTCACCATTGAACGTGGTATTAACCTTTACACTAAAATGTTTTTCACATGTAAAAGCACTATGTCTCGGGCATCTTCGAGAAATTGACGTGGTTTAATATGGTTGCGGTTAATTACTGAACCAGTCAGTATGCGACTTTCGAATGCCGTCTCAATGTTCCGCCAAATCAAACCATTTCCTCGCGCACTACATCCAGCCCCCTCATGAACAAAACGTTGACGTATCGTTTTTTCAAACTTTCATGTCGCGCTATCTGAGCGATTAATGATTGGCGATTGCCAATTGTCAATCGCGGACGTTTATTTCGACTTTGGTTCTCCAACCATTCAATTAATTCATTGTATTGTTGCTCCCACACATTGTACTCTTCCACCGAATTGATGAGTATAGCTTGTTCTCGTAGTCTTTGTTCTAACACGATGCTACACATATTTATAAGTTTGAAAAAATGGTTGAAGTAAGAAACGATGTTGGTTTGTTGACTGCTCCATTCAAAGTGTTAAAACTTCCGAGCAGCAGCAATCACAACGTTCCACAATTTAGAGAAAAAAATATTCTTCCTCTTTATCATTATATTAGAAGTCTAACAGCCTCTCCTCTCAGGCTTTTTTATACCACCATTCGTATAGAGTCGGAGAGCAGAAAAAAAAATAGAGCGATCAATGTAGGGTCTGTGCGGGATCTTCCGAGTTTTTAAGGACGTGACGTGTTGCTGACTGACATTAAACGCTATTCGATATCTAGACCGAATATTCAGCATGGTGTCAGAGGCGTGAGTGAGAGAGACATACTATATATATATATATATATATATATATATATATATATATATATATATGGGTGACTTTTATAAGGTGGACAGGTGTTTTAGAGGGTCTTGCGCGGTGATTTTGCGACTGAAAAAATATGATTTTTAATGGTTTTTCACGCTTTCTTTGAAAAAAATATATCGTAATTTTGTCATGAATAGCATTCGCCAGAGAAAATAGCGTATTCTGGAAAAGAATAAAAAATCCATTTTGCGTGCAGGAGAATGAAGTTTATAAAATTCCGAATACGGGACACTCCCGAAAAACTTTATTTGTCCTCCCCGTCATGGAGAAAAAAATTATCAAACATACGATTAAAGTGTATATATCGGAATTTAATCAGTAGAACAAACGAGCTAAGTCAGGCACGACAGTGCTATAGGAAGTGCTAGTCTGCTGACGTCACAGCTGCAACTTCCGAATGGTCGGCTGGCACAGGAAGTTGGTTCAGAGTCCGATGATACGCGGTCGAGCCGAGGGACCTGAATGTATCCCTATCTGAGAACTTGATTCAACATAATGTCAATTCATAAAATGTTCGAGGATTCCGTGCACTGAAAATACGAATTTCAATCATTTGCGATTCGCTAACAACTTTTGGAATAAATGATTCTAGCAATTCATTTTAAAGTAATTTGACTCGGAATTATTAATTTTTACCAAATATTACGAGATTGTTGTTTTTTAATGTTGCATAAATTCTCTTCACATGTTGTAGTTACAGAATTTTTGAATATTTTATGAAAAAGTCAAAAATAAAAATGCTCGTATAATTTGGCAAAAAATAATAATTTCACGCGAAATTACTTTAAAATGTATTGATAGAATTATTTATTGCGAAAGTTATTAGCGAATCGCAAATGATGAGGAATATTGTTTGCGGACCATGAAATCCGCAAACATTTTCGAAATTAACATTATTTCCGATAAAGTTCGCAATCTATAGATCAAGTTCAATCGATTATCTTAAACCTCAATCCATAAACGTATTTCAGGCACATTTATCCCGTGAAACTGGGTCGTTTCCGTTTTTGCACTGCCAAACCAACAATTGTCAGTGGAAAAAATCTGAAAAAATGACGGTCGATCTTTATACCGTACTTCTACAGGAATAATAAGGTTGTTTTGTTCCTTATTTTCGATTTTTTTAAAATAAATATTAAGTGAAGAAATTGATCTTGGGCGGGATGAAGACGACCCAGGTTTGCGAATCGCGGGTTAGCATTTGCTCCGCAATGGGTCACATTGAGTCCAGAAATCTGACGATGCTGCGACAACGACGGAAAGAGCATTATTTATTTAACAGAGATAGAATCAGTGCTCGCAACGGTTCTCGGAGCACCGATCGGACAATCCTGACACTACTGGCCCGAATTCGTCTCCGAGTTTATCTTATTTCCGGTCAGATTGGGTCGAGAAGGCTGACGATCCTGCGACAGCGAGGGAAGGAGCATTATTTATTTAACAAAGATAAAATCGGTAGTCGCAACGTTTCTAGGAGCCTCAATCGGAAATTCCTGATAGTACTGCCCCGAATCCGTCTCAGATTTTATCTTATTTCCGGTCAGATTGAGTCGAGAAGTCGGACGATGCCGCGAGAACGACGTTAGGAGCTTTGTTTATTTAACAAAGGAAAAATGGGTGCTCGGAATGGTTCCCGGAGCCTCGATCGGACGTTCCCGATATTACTGCCGCGAATTCGTCTCCGATTTTATCCTACTTCCGGTCAGATTGGGTCGAGAAGTCTGACGATGCCGCGCGAACGACGCTAGGAGCTTTGTTGAGTTAACAAAGATAAAATCGGTGCTCGGAATGGGTCCCGGGGGCTCGATTGGACATTCCCGATATTACTGCCCCCAATTCGTCTGCGATTTTATCTTACTTCCGGTCAGAATGGATAAGGAAGTCTGACGATGCCGCGAGAACGACGGAAGGAGCATTGTTTATTTAACAAAGATAAAATCGGTGCTCTCAATGGTTCCCGGGGCCTCGATCGGACATGCCCGATACTACTGCCCCGAATTCGTCTCCGATTTGATCTTAATCCCGGTCAGATTGGGTCAAGAAGTCTGACGATGCCGCGAGAACGACGGTAGGAGCTTTGTTTATTTAACAAAGATAAAATCGGTGCTCGGAATGGTTCTCGGAGCCTTGATCGGACATTCCCGACATTACTGCCCCGAGTTCATCTCCGATTTCATCCTACTTCCGGTCAGATTGGGTCGAGAAGTCTGACGATGCAGCGAGAACAACGCTAGGAGCTTTGCTTATTTAACAAAGATAAAATCGCTGCTCGGAATGGTTCCCGGGGCCTCGATCGGACATTCCCGATAATACTGCCCCGAATTCGTCTCCGATTTTATCCTACTTCCGGTCGAATTGGGTCGAGAAGTCTGACGATGCCGCGAGAACGACGCTAGGAGGTTGGTTATTTAACAAAGATAAAATCGGTTCTCGGAATGGTTCCCGGGGCCTCGATCGGACATTCCCGATATTACTGCCCCGAATTCGTCTCCGATTTTATCCTACTTCCGGTCAGATTGGGTCGAGAAGTCTGACGATGCCGCGAGAACGACGCTAGGAGATTTGTTTATTAAACAAAGATAAAATCGGTGCTCGGAACGGTTCCCGGGGCCTTGATCGGACATTCCCGACATTACTGCCCCGAATTCGTCTCCGATTTTATTCTACTTCCGGTCAGATTGGGTCGAGAAGTCTGACGAAGCCGCGAGAACGACGCTAGGAGGTTTGTTTATTTAACAAAGATAAAAGCGGTGCTCGGAATGGTTCTCGGAGCCTTGATCGGACATTCCCGACATTACTGCCCCGAATTCGTCTCCGATTTCATCCTACTTCCGGTCAGATTGGGTCGAGAAGTCTGACGATGCAGCGAGAACAACGCTAGGAGGTTTGTTTATTTAACAAAGATAAAATCGGTGCTCGGAATGGTTCCCGGGGCCTCGATCGGACATTCCCGATATTACTGCCCCGAATTCGTCTCCGATTTTATCCTACTTCCGGTCAGATTGGGTCGAGAAGTCTGACGATGCCGCGAGAACGACGCTAGGAGCTTTGTTTATTTAACAAAAATAAAATCGGTGCTCGGAATGGTTCCCGGGGCCTCGATCGGACATTCCCGACATTACTGCCCCGAATTCATCTCCGATTTCATCCTACTTCCGGTCAGACTGGGTCGAGAAGTCTGACGATGCAGCGAGAACAACGCTAGGAGCTTTGTTTATTTAACAAAGATAAAATCGCTGCTCGGAATGGTTCCCGGGGCCTCGATCGGACATTCCCGATATTACTGCCCCGAATTCGTCTCCGATTTTATCCTACTTCCGGTCGGATTGGGTCGAGAAGTCTGACGATGCCGCGAGAACGACGCTAGGAGGTTGGTTATTTAACAAAGATAAAATCGGTGCTCGGGATGGTTCCCGGGGCCTCGATCGGACATTGCCGATATTACTGCCCGGAATTCGTCTCCGATTTTATCCTACTTCCGGTCAGATTGGGTCGAGAAGTCTGACGATGCCGCGAGAACGACGCTAGGAGTTTTGTTTATTTAACAAAGATAAAATCGGTGCTCGGAACGGTTCCCGGGGCCTTGATCGGACATTCCCGACATTACTGCCCCGAATTCGTCTCCGATTTTATCCTACTTCCGGTCAGATTGGGTCGAGGAGTCTGACGATGCCGCGAGAACGACGCTAGGAGCTTTGTTTATTTAACAAAAATAAAATCGGTGCTCGGAATGGTTCCCGGGGCCTCGATCGGACATTCCTGATATTACTGCCCCGAATTCGTCTCCGATTTTATCCTACTTCCGGTCAGATTGGGTCGAGAAGTCTGACGATGCCGCGCGAACGACGCAAGGAGCTTTGTTTATTTAACAAAGATAAAATCGGTGCTCGGAATGGGTCCCGGGGGCTCGATTGGACATTCCCGATATTACTGCCCCCAATTCGTCTGCGATTTTATCTTACTTCCGGTCAGAATGGATAAGGAAGTCTGACGATGCCGCGAGAACGACGGAAGGAGCATTGTTTATTTAACAAAGATAAAATCGGTGCTCTCAATGGTTCTCGGGGCCTCGATCGGACATGCCCGATACTACTGCCCCGAATTCGTCTCCGATTTGATCTTACTCCCGGTCAGATTGGGTCAAGAAGTCTGACGATGCCGCGAGAACGACGGTAGGAGTTTTGTTTATTTAACAAAGATAAAATCGGTGCTCGGAATGGTTCTCGGAGCCTTGATCGGACATTCCCGACATTACTGCCCCGAATTCATCTCCGATTTCATCCTACTTCCGGTCAGATTGGGTCGAGAAGTCTGACGATGCAGCGAGAACAACGCTAGGAGCTTTGTTTATTTAACAAAGATAAAATCGCTTCTCGGAATGGTCCCGGGGCCTCGATCGGACATTCCCGATATTACTGCCCCGAATTCGTCTCCGATTTTATCCTACTTCCGGTCGGATTGGGTCGAGAAGTCTGACGATGCCGCGAGAACGACGCTAGGAGGTTGGTTATTTAACAAAGATAAAATCGGTGCTCGGAATGGTTCCCGGGGCCTCGATCGGACATTGCCGATATTACTGCCCGGAATTCGTCTCCGATTTTATCCTACTTCCGGTCAGATTGGGTCGAGAAGTCTGACGATGCCGCGAGAACGACGCTAGGAGCTTTGTTTATTTAACAAAGATAAAATCGGTGCTCGGAACGGTTCCCGGGGCCTTGATCGGACATTCCCGACATTACTGCCCCGAATTCGTCTCCGATTTTATTCTACTTCCGGTCAGATTGGGTCGAGAAGTCTGACGAAGGCGCGAGAACAACGCTAGGAGGTTCGTTTATGTAACAAAGATAAAATCGGTGCTCGGAATGGTTCTCGGAGCCTTGATCGGACATTCCCGACATTACTGCCCCGAATTCGTCTCCGATTTCATCCTACTTCCGGTCAGATTGGGTCGAGAAGTCTGACGATGCAGCGAGAACAACGCTAGGAGGTTTGTTTATTTAACAAAGATAAAATCGGTGCTCGGAATGGTTCCCGGGGCCTCGATCGGACTTTCCCGATATTACTGCCCCGAATTCGTCTCCGATTTTATCCTACTTCCGGTCAGATTGCGTCGAGAAGTCTGACGATGCTGCGAGAACGACGCTAGGAGCTTTGTTTATTTAACAAAGATAAAATCGGTGCTCGGAATGGTTCCCGGGGCCTCGATCGGACATTCCTGATATTACTGCCCCCAATCCGTCTCGGATTTTATCCTACTTCCGGTCGGATTGGGTCGAGAAGTCTGACGATGCCGCGAGAACGACGCTAGGAGGTTTTTTTATTTAACAAAGATAAAATCGGTGCTCGGAATGGTTCCAGGGGCCTCGATCGGACATTCCCGATATTACTGCCCCGAATTCGTCTCCGATTTTATCCTACTTCCGGTCAGATTGGGTCGAGAAGTCTGACGATGCCGCGCGAACGACGCTAGGAGCTTTGTTTATTTAACAAAGATAAAATCGGTGCTCGGAATGGGGCCCGGGGGCTCGATTGGACATCCCCGATATTACTGCCCTCAATTCGTCTGCGATTTTATCTTACTTCCCGTCAGAATGGATAAGGAAGTCCGACGATGCCGCGAGAACGACGGAAGGAGCATTGTTTATTTAACAAAGATAAAATCGGTGCTCTCAATGGTTCCCGGGGCCTCGATCGGACATGCCCGATACTACTGCCCCGAATTCGTCTCCGATTGGATCTTACTCCCGGTCAGATTGGGTCAAGAAGTCTGACGACGCCGCGAGAACGACGGTAGGAGCTTTGTTTATTTAACAAAGATAAAATCGGTGCTCGGAATGGTTCTCGGAGCCTTGATCGGACATTCCCGACATTACTGCCCCGAGTTCATCTCCGATTTCATCCTACTTCCGGTCAGATTGGGTGGAGAAGTCTGACGATGCAGCGAGAACAACGCTAGGAGCTTTGTTTATTTAATAAAGATAAAATCGCTGCTCGGAATGGTTCCCGGGGCCTCGATCGGACATTCCCGATATTACTACCCCGAATTCGTCTCCGATTTTATCCTACTTCCGGTCGGATTGGGTTGAGGAGTCTTACGATGCCGCGAGAACGACGCTAGGAGGATGGTTATTTAACAAAGATAAAATCGGTGCTCGGAATGGTTCCCGGGGCCTCGATCGGACATTCCCGATATTACTGCCCCGAATTCGTCTCCGATTTCATCCTACTTCCTGTCAGATTGGGTCGAGAAGTCTGACGATGCAGCGAGAACAACGCTAGGAGCTTTGTTTATTAAACAAAGATAAAATCGGTGCTCGGAACGGTTCCCGGGGCCTTGATCGGACATTCCCGACATTACTGCCCCGAATTCGTCTCCGATTTTATTCTACTTCCGGTCAGAGTGGGTCGAGAAGTCTGACGAAGCCGCGAGAACGACGCTAGGAGGTTTGTTTATTCAACAAAGATTAAATCGGTGCTCGGAATGGTTCTCGGAATGGTTCTCGGAGCCTTGATCGGACATTCCCGACATTACTGCCCCGAATTCGTCTCCGCTTTCATCCTACTTCCTGTCAGATTGGGTCGAGAAGTCTGACGATGCAGCGAGAACAACGCTAGGAGGTTTGATTATTTAACAAAGATAAAATCAGTGCTCGGAATGGTTCCCGGGGCCTCGATCGGACATTCCCGATATTACTGCCCCGAATTCGTCTCCGATTTTATCCTACTTGCGGTCGGATTGGGTCGAGAAGTCTGACGATGCCGCGAGAACGACGCTAGGAGGTTGGTTATTTAACAAAGATAAAATCGGTGCTCGGAATGGTTCCCGGGGCCTCGATCGGACATTATCGATATTACTGCCCGGAATTCGTCTCCGATTTTATCCTACTTCCGGTCAGATTGGGTCGAGAAGTCTGACGAAGGCGCGAGAACGACGCTAGGAGGTTCGTTTATTTAACAAAGATAAAATCGGTGCTCGGAATGGTTCTCGGAGCCTTGATCGGACATTCCCGACATTACTGCCCCGAATTCGTCTCCGATTTCATCCTACTTCCGGTCAGATTGGGGCGAGAAGTCTGACGATGCAGCGAGAACAACGCTAGGTGGTTTGTTTATTTAACAAAGATAAAATCGGTGCTCGGAATGGTTCCCGGGGCCTCGATCGGACATTCCCGATATTACTGCCCCGAATTCGTATCCGATTTTATCCTACTTCCGGTCAGATTGGGTCGAGAAGTCTGACGATGCCGCGAGAACGACGCTAGGAGCTTTGTTTATTTAACAAAGATAAAATCGGTGCTCGGAATGGTTCCCGGGGCCTCGATCGGACATTCCTGATATTACTGCCCCGAATCCGTCTCGGATTTTATCCTACTTCCGGTCGGATTGGGTCGAGAAGTCTGACGATGCCGCGAGAACGACGCTAGGAGGTTTTTTTATTTAACAAAGATAAAATCGGTGCTCAGAATGGTTCCCGGGGCCTCGATCGGACATTTCCGATATTACTGCCCCGAATTCGGCCCCGATTTTATCCTACTTCCGGTCAGATTGGGTCGAGAAGTCTGACGATGCCGCGCAAACGAGGCTAGGAGCTTTGTTTATTTAACAAAGATAAAATCGGTGCTCGGAATGGGTCCCGGGGGCTCGATTGGACATTCCCGATATTACTGCCCCCAATTCGTCTGCGATTTTATCTTACTTCCGGTCAGAATGGATAAGGAAGTCTGACGATGCCGCGAGAACGACGGAAGGAGCATTGTTCATTTAACAAAGATAAAATCGGTGCTCTCAATGGTTCTCGGGGCCTCGATCGGACATGCCCGATACTACTGCCCCGAATGCGTCTCCGATTTGATCTTACTACCGGTCAGATTGGGTCAAGAAGTCTGACGATGCCGCGAAAACGACGGTAGGAGTTTTGTTTATTTAACAAAGATAAAATCGGTGCTCGGAATGGTTCTCGGAGCCTTGATCGGACATTCCCGACATTACTGCCCCGAATTCATCTCCGATTTCATCCTACTTCCGGTCAGATTGGGTCGAGAAGTCTGACGATGCAGCGAGAACAACGCTAGGAGCTTCGTTTATTTAACAAAGATAAAATCGCTCCTCGGAATGGTTTCCGGGGCCTCGATCGGACATACCCGATATTACTGCCCCGAATTCGTCTACGATTTTATCCTACTTCCGGTCGGATTGGGTCGAGAAGTCTGACGATGCCGCGAGAACGACGCTAGGAGGTTGGTTATTTAACAAAGATAAAATCGGTGCTCGGAATGGTTCCCGGGGCCTCGATCGGACATTGCCGATATTACTGCCCGGAATTCGTCTCCGATTTTATCCTACTTCCGGTCAGATTGGGTCGAGAAGTCTGACGAAGGCGCGAGAACGACGCTAGGAGGTTCGTTTATTTAACAAAGATAAAATCGGTGCTCGGAATGGTTCTCGGAGCCTTGATCGGACATTCCCGACATTACTGCCCCGAATTCGTCTCCGATTTCATCCTACTTCCGGTCAGATTGGGTCGAGAAGTCTGACGATGCAGCGAGAACAACGCTAGGAGGTTTGTTTATTTAACAAAGATAAAATCGGTGCTCGGAATGGTTCCCGGGGCCTCGATCGGACTTTCCCGATATTACTGCCCCGAATTCGTCTCCGATTTTATCCTACTTCCGGTCAGATTGGGTCGAGAAGTCTGACGATGCCGCGAGAACGACGCTAGGAGCTTTGTTTATTTAACAAAGATAAAATCGGTGCTCGGAATGGGTCCCGGGGGCTCGATTGGACATTCCCGATATTACTGCCCCCAATTCGTCTGCGATTCTATCTTACTTCCCGTCAGAATGGATAAGGAAGTCTGACGATGCCGCGAGAACGACGGAAGGAGCATTGTTTATTTAACAAAGGTAAAATCGGTGCTCTCAATGGTTCCCGGGGACTCGATCGGACATGCCCGATACTACTGCCCCGAATTCGTCTCCGATTTGATCTTACTCCCGGTCAGATTGGGTCAAGAAGTCTGACGATGCCGCGAGAACGACGGTAGGAGCTTTGTTTATTTAACAAAGATAAAATCGGTGCTCGGAATGGTTCTCGGAGCCTTGATCGGACATTCCCGACATTACTGCCCCGAGTTCATCTCCGATTTCATCCTACTTCCGGTCAGATTGGGTGGAGAAGTCTGACGATGCAGCGAGAACAACGCTAGGAGCTTTGTTTATTTAACAAAGATAAAATCGCTGCTCGGAATGGTTCCCGGGGCCTCGATCGGACATTCCCGATATTACTCCCCCGAATTCGTCTCCGATTTTATCGTGCTTCCGGTCGGATTGGGTTGAGAAGTCTTACGATGCCGCGAGAACGACGCTAGGAGGTTGGATATTTAACAAAGATAAAATCGGTGCTCGGAATGGTTCCCGGGGCCTCGATCGGACATTCCCGATATTACTGCCCCGAATTCGTCTCCGATTATATCCTACTTCCAATCAGATTGGGTCGAGAAGTCTCACGATGCCGCGAGAACGACGCTAGGAGCTTTGTTTATTAAACAAAGATAAAATCGGTGCTCGGAACGGTTCCCGGGGCCTTGATCGGACATTCCCGACATTACTGCCCCGAATTCGTCTCCGATTTTATTCTACTTCCGGTCAGATTGGGTCGAGAAGTCTGACGAAGCCGCGAGAACGACGCTAGGAGGTTTGTTTATTTAACAAAGATAAAATCGGTGCTCGAACTGGTTCTCGGAATGGTTCTCGGAGCCTTGATCGGACATTCCCGACATTACTGCCCCGAATTCGTCTCCGATTTCATCCTACTTCCTGTCAGATTGGGTCGAGAAGTCTGACGATGCAGCGAGAACAACGCTAGGAGGTTTGTTTATTGAACAAAGATAAAATCAGTGCTCGGAATGGTTCCCGGGGCCTCGATCGGACATTCCCGATATTACTGTTCCGAATTCGTCTCCGATTTTATTCTACTTCCGGTCGGATTGGGTCGAGAAGTCTGACGATGCCGCGAGAACGACGCTAGGAGGTTGGTTATTTGACAAAGATAAAATCGGTGCTCGGAATGGTTCCCGGGGCCTCGATCGGACATTGCCGATATTACTGCCCGGAATTCGTCTCCGATTTTATCCTACTTCCGGTCAGATTGGGTCGAGAAGTCTAACGATGCCGCGAGAACGACGCTAGGAGCTTTGTTTATTTAACAGAGATAAAATCGGTGCTCGGAACGGTTCCCGGGGCCTTGATCGGACATTCCCGACATTACTGCCCCGAATTCGTCTCCGATTTTATTTTACTTCCGGTCAGATTGGGTCGAGAAGTCTGACGAAGCCGCGAGAACGACGCTAGGAGGTTTGTTTATTTAACAAAGATAAAATCGGTGCTCGGAATGGTTCTCGGAGCCTTGACCGGACATTCCCGTCATTACTGCCCAGAAT
Source organism: Ophion ellenae (assembly GCA_963210295.1). Taxonomy (NCBI): domain Eukaryota; kingdom Metazoa; phylum Arthropoda; class Insecta; order Hymenoptera; family Ichneumonidae; genus Ophion; species Ophion ellenae. The sequence continues at coordinate 10,088,333 of OY723386.1, read as the reverse complement.
TCGTCTCCGATTTGATCTTACTCCCAGTCAGATTGGGTCAAGAAGTCTGACGATGCCGCGAGAACGACGGTAGGAGCTTTGTTTATATAACAAAGATAAAATCGGTGCTCGGAATGGTCCTCGGAGCCTTGATCGGACATTCCCGACATTACTGCCCCGAGTTCATCTCCGATTTCATCCTACTTCCGGTCAGATTGGGTGGAGAAGTCTGACGATGCAGCGAGAACAACGCTAGGAGCTTTGTTTATTTAACAAAGATAAAATCGCTGCTCGGAATGGTTCCCGGGGCCTCGATCGGACATTCCCGATATTACTCCCCCGAATTCGTCTCCGATTTTATCCTACTTCCGGTCGGATTGGGTCGAGAAGTCTGACGATGCCGCGAGAACGACGCTAGGAGCTTTGTTTATTAAACAAAGATAAAATCGGTGCTCGGAACGGTTCCCGGGGCCTTGATCGGACATTCCCGACATTACTGCCCCGAATTCGTCTCCGATTTCATTCTACTTCCGGTCAGATTGGGTAGAGAAGTCTGACGAAGCCGCGAGAACGACGCTAGGAGGTTTGTTTATTTAACAAAGATAAAATCGGTGCTCGGAATGGTTCTCGGAGCCTTGATCGGACATTCCCGACATTACTGCCCCGAATTCGTCTCCGATTTCATCCTACTTCCTGTCAGATTGGGGCGAGAAGTCTGACGATGCAGCGAGAGCAACGCTAGGAGGTTTGTTTATTTAACAAAGATAAAATGGGTGCTCGGAATGGTTCCCGGGGCCTCGATCGGACATTCCCGATATTACTGCCCCGAATTCGTCTCCGATTTTATCCTACTTCCGGTCGGATTGGGTCGAGAAGTCCGACGATGCCGCGAGAACGACGCTAGGAAGTTGGTTATTTAACAAAGATAAAATCGGTGCTCGGAATGGTTCCCGGGGCCTCGATCGGACATTGCCGATATTACTGCCCGGAATTCGTCTCCGATTTTATCCTACTTCCGGTCAGATTGGGTCGAGAAGTCTGACGATGCCGCGAGAACGACGCTAGGAGCTTTGTTTATTTAACAAAGATAAAATCGGTGCTCGGAACGGTTCCCGCGGCCTTGATCGGACATTCCCGACATTACTGCCCCGAATTCGTCTCCGATTTTATTCTACTTCCGGTCAGATTGGGTCGAGAAGTCTGACGAAGCCGCGAGAACGACGCTAGGAGGTTTGTTTATTTAACAAAGATAAAATCGGTGCTCGGAATGGTTCTCGGAGCCTCGACCGGACATTCCCGACATTACTGCCCCGAATTCGTCTCCGATTTCATCCTACTTCCGGTCAGATTGGGTCGACAAGTCTGACGATGCAGCGAGAACAACGCTAGGAGGTTTGTTTATTTAACAAAGATAAAATCGGTGCTCGGAATGGTTCCCGGGGCCTCGATCGGACATTCCCGATATTACTGCCCCGAATTCGTCTCCCATTTTATCCTACTTCCGGTCAGATTGGGTCGAGAAGTCTGACCCCGTGCGGAAATTGAGTTGGGGCTGTGATCGGGCCCCAATAATATTCCCCTAACTTTATTCGGGCCCTAATCTGGAAGCCACATGAGGGCCGTTAGCGGCCGGTCACACTTTGTCAACAAGGGCCACTAAAGGCGCAACGACCGGGGCCTTATAAGTTGCCTCAATGGCGCCTCATCAAAACCATTTTAGCGCCCTGAAAATGCCTCAACGGCGCCTCATCATAACCATTTCAGCGCCATAAAATATCCGTATCAGTGGATATACGTGTATGTTAAATGCGTCAGGATATATCTGTATTTGTTTTTATGTAATTGTTCATGTGCATAGGTGTGGGCGTGAGTACATGTGTATGTATGTGTGCGCGCGTAGAAATGTGATTGCGCATTTGCATGTGAGCCTTCATGACAAACTGCCATGACAAAATTAATACAAAAAAAAATCCATTCTAAGGAATGGATGTGTAGTAGAAATAACAAAATATATGGGTCTACTGAATTACTAGAATCTATTTCCATTGAGGGAAAGATCTGGAAAACAGACCAATTTATTTACCTATCCTACACAGTCAGATACAGTTTATGAATGGGAAATATCAGCGAAGTCTTCAGAAGAAATAATTCTCCCTATGATGAGTATTGAGCGGAAATTAGTAGCTATAAAAATGTCGAGAAAACCGGTTGGGACGGTTCACACTTATGCGCTAGCATTACTCCATGTATGAGTGAACCCATGAGTATTTGTTTGTATCTATGTAAAAGGTTTCTTTAATTTGATAAATAAATACTGTCTGATGTTTGTCTGCATATTTGTGTTCATCGTTGATTTTTTATTTGGTAATGCCCTTACGCTTTTTGCCAATTTGCGTTCGATAATATTACTCGATCGATGTATATAATCGATTTGAACAATTGAAATACCATAAACCATGTAGCCTAAGCTATTAATACTGGTTTATCGCTATAATAGTCAGATCTGGGCCTATTGTGGAGATCCCTACTTGTTTAGCCCTATACTGGCCAACTCTGGGCCTATTGTGGAAATCCCTACAGGTTTATTCCTATTATGGCCAAGTCGGGTCCTTTTGTGGAAATCCCTACAGGTTTATCCCCATAATGGCCAAGTCGGGGCCCATTGTGGAAATCCCTACAAGTTTATCCCGATAATGGCCAAGTCTGGGCCCATTGTAGAAATCCCTACTAGGGAAAGCACTAGGAAAGCCCTGAAAGGCCCTTATTTTTATTAGGAATGCCCTATCAGTTTTCCGCACGGGACGATGCCGCGCGAACGACGCTAGGAGGTTTGTTTATTTAACAAAGATAAAATCGGTGCTCGGAATGGTTCTCGGAGCCTTGACCGGACATTCCCGTCATTACTGCCCCGAATTCGTCTCCGATTTGATCTTACTCCCGGTCAGATTGGGTCAAGAAGTCTGACGATGCCGCGAGAACGACGGTAGGAGCTTTGTTTATATAACAAAGATAAAATCGGTGCTCGGAATGGTCCTCGGAGCCTTGATCGGACATTCCCGACATTACTGCCCCGAGTTCATCTCCGATTTCATCCTACTTCCGGTCAGATTGGGTGGAGAAGTCTGACGATGCAGCGAGAACAACGCTAGGAGCTTTGTTTATTTAACAAAGATAAAATCGCTGCTCGGAATGGTTCCCGGGGCCTCGATCGGACATTCCCGATATTACTCCCCCGAATTCGTCTCCGATTTTATCCTACTTCCGGTCGGATTGGGTCGAGAAGTCTGACGATGCCGCGAGAACGACGATAGAAGGTTGGTTATTGAACAAAGATAAAATCGGTGCTCGGAATGGTTCCCGGGGCCTCGATCGGACATTCCCGATATTACTGCCCCGAATTCGTCTCCGATTATATCCTACTTCCGGTCAGATTGGGTCGAGAAGTCTGACGATGCCGCGAGAACCACGCTAGGAGCTTTGTTTATTAAACAAAGATAAAATCGGTGCTCGGAACGGTTCCCGGGGCCTTGATCGGACATTCCCGACATTACTGCCCCGAATTCGTCTCCGATTTCATTCTACTTCCGGTCAGATTGGGTCGAGAAGTCTGACGAAGCCGCGAGAACGACGCTAGGAGGTTTGTTTATTTAACAACGATAAAATCGGTGCTCGGAATGGTTCTCGGAGCCTTGATCGGACATTCCCGACATTACTGCCCCGAATTCGTCTCCGATTTCATCCTACTTCCTGTCAGATTGGGTCGAGAAGTCTGACGATGCAGCGAGAACAACGCTAGGAGGTTTGTTTATTTAACAACGATAAAATCGGTGCTCGGAATGGTTCCCGGGGCCTCGATCGGACATTCCCGATATTACTGCCCCGAATTCTTCTCCGATTTTATCCTACTTCCGGTCGGATTGGGTCGAGAAGTCTGACGATGCCGCGAGAACGACGCTAGGAGCTTTGTTTATTAAACAAAGATAAAATCGGTGCTCGGAACGGTTCCCGGGGCCTTGATCGGACATTCCCGACATTACTGCCCCGAATTCGTCTCCGATTTCATTCTACTTCCGGTCAGATTGGGTCGAGAAGTCTGACGAAGCCGCGAGAACGACGCTAGGAGGTTTGTTTATTTAACAAAGATAAAATCGGTGCTCGGAATGGTTCTCGGAGCCTTGATCGGACATTCCCGACATTACTGCCCCGAATTCGTCTCCGATTTCATCCTACTTCCTGTCAGATTGGGTCGAGAAGTCTGACGATGCAGCGAGAACAACGCTAGGAGGTTTGTTTATTTAACAAAGATAAAATCGGTGCTCGGAATGGTTCCCGGGGCCTCGATCGGACATTCCCGATATTACTGCCCCGAATTCGTCTCCGATTTTATCCTACTTCCGGTCGGATTGGGTCGAGAAGTCTGACGATGCCGCGAGAACGACGCTAGGAAGTTGGTTATTTAACAAAGATAAAATCGGTGCTCGGAATGGTTCCCGGGGCCTCGATCGGAGATTGCCGATATTACTGCCCGGAATTCGTCTCCGATTTTATCCTACTTCCGGTCAGATTGGGTCGAGAAGTCTGACGATGCCGCGAGAACGACGCTAGGAGCTTTGTTTATTTAACAGAGATAAAATCGGTGCTCGGAACGGTTCCCGGGGCCTTGATCGGACATTCCCGACATTACTGCCCCGAAATCGTCTCCGATTTTATTCTACTTCCGGTCAGATTGGGTCGAGAAGTCTGACGAAGCCGCGAGAACGACGCTAGGAGGTTTGTTTATTTAACAAAGATAAAATCGGTGCTCGGAATGGTTCTCGGAGCCTTGACCGGACATTCCCGTCATTACTGCCCCGAATTCGTCTCCGATTTGATCGTACTCCCGGTCAGATTGGGTCAGGAAGTCTGACGATGCCGCGAGAACGATGGTAGGAGCTTTGTTTATATAACAAAGATAAAATCGGTGCTCGGAATGGTCCTCGGAGCCTTGATCGGACATTCCCGACATTACTGCCCCGAGTTCATCTCCGATTTCATCCTACTTCCGGTCAGATTGGGTGGAGAAGTCTGACGATGCAGCGAGAACAACGCTAGGAGCTTTGTTTATTTAACAAAGATAAAATCGCTGCTCGGAATGGTTCCCGGGGCCTCGATCGGACATTCCCGATATTACTCCCCCGAATTCGTCTCCGATTTTATCCTACTTCCGGTCGGATTGGGTCGAGAAGTCTGACGATGCCGCGAGAACCACGCTAGGAGCTTTGTTTATTAAACAAAGATAAAATCGGTGCTCGGAACGGTTCCCGGGGCCTTGATCGGACATTCCCGACATTACTGCCCCGAATTCGTCTCCTATTTCATTCTACTTCCGGTCAGATTGGGTCGAGAAGTCTGACGAAGCCGCGAGAACGACGCTAGGAGGTTTGTTTATTTAACAAAGATAAAATCGGTGCTCGGAATGGTTCTCGGAGCCTTGATCGGACATTCCCGACATTACTGCCCCGAATTCGTCTCCGATTTCATCCTACTTCCTGTCAGATTGGGTCGAGAAGTCTGACGATGCAGCGAGAACAACGCTAGGAGGTTTGTTTATTTAACAAAGATAAAATCGGTGCTCGGAATGGTTCCCGGGGCCTCGATCGGACATTCCCGATATTACTGCCCCGAATTCTTCTCCGATTTTATCCTACTTCCGGTCGGATTGGGTCGAGAAGTCTGACGATGCCGCGAGAACGACGCTAGGAGCTTTGTTTATTAAACAAAGATAAAATCGGTGCTCGGAACGGTTCCCGGGGCCTTGATCGGACATTCCCGACATTACTGCCCCGAATTCGTCTCCGATTTCATTCTACTTCCGGTCAGATTGGGTCGAGAAGTCTGACGAAGCCGCGAGAACGACGCTAGGAGGTTTGTTTATTTAACAAAGATAAAATCGGTGCTCGGAATGGTTCTCGGAGCCTTGATCGGACATTCCCGACATTACTGCCCCGAATTCGTCTCCGATTTCATCCTACTTCCTGTCAGATTGGGTCGAGAAGTCTGACGATGCAGCGAGAACAACGCTAGGAGGGTTGTTTATTTAACAAAGATAAAATCGGTGCTCGCAATGGTTCCCGGGGCCTCGATCGGACATTCCCGATATTACTGCCCCGAATTCGTCTCCGATTTTATCCAACTTCCGGTCGGATTGGGTCGAGAAGTCCGACGATGCCGCGAGAACGACGCTAGGAAGTTGGTTATTTAACAAAGATAAAATCGGTGCTCGGAATGGTTCCCGGGGCCTCGATCGGACATTGCCGATATTACTGCCCGGAATTCGTCTCCGATTTTATCCTACTTCCGGTCAGATTGGGTCGAGAAGTCTGACGATGCCGCGAGAACGACGCTAGGAGCTTTGTTTATTTAACAAAGATAAAATCGGTGCTCGGAACGGTTCCCGCGGCCTTGATCGGACATTCCCGACATTACTGCCCCGAATTCGTCTCCGATTTTATTCTACTTCTGGTCAGATTGGGTCGAGAAGTCTGACGAAGCCGCGAGAGCGACGCTAGGAGGTTTGTTTATTTAACAAAGATAAAATCGGTGCTCGGAATGGTTCTCAAAGCCTTGACCGGACATTCCCGACATTACTGCCCCGAATTCGTCTCCGATTTCATCCTACTTCCGGTCAGATTGGGTCGACAAGTCTGACGATGCAGCGAGAACAACGCTAGGAGGTTTGTTTATTTAACAAAGATAAAATCGGTGCTCGGAATGGTTCCCGGGGCCTCGATCGGACATTCCCGATATTACTGCCCCGAATTCGTCTCCCATTTTATCCTACTTCCGGTCAGATTGGGTCGAGAAGTCTGACGATACCGCGCGAACGACGCTAGGAGCTTTGTTTATTTAACAAAGATAAAATCGGTGCTCGGAATGGGTCCCGGGGGCTCGATTGGACATTCCCGATATTACTGCCCCCAATTCGTCTGCGATTTTATCTTACTTCCGGTCAGAATGGATAAGGAAGTCTGACGATGCCGCGAGGACGACGGAAGGAGCATTGTTTAATTAACAAAGATAAAATCGGTGCTCTCAATGGATCCCGGGGCCTCGACCGGACATGCCCGATACTACTGCCCCGAATTCGTCTCCGATTTGATCTTACGCCCGGTCAAATTGGGTCAAGAAGTCTGATGAAGCCGCGAGAACGACGGTAGGAGCTTTGTTTATTTAACAAAGATAGAATCGGTGCTCGGAATGGTTCTCGGAGCCTTGATCGGACATTCCCGACATTACTGCCCCGAATTCATCTCCGATTTCATCCTACTTCCGGTCAGATTGGGTCGAGAAGTCTGACGATGCAGCGAGAACAACGCTAGGAGCGTTGTTTATTTAACTAAGATAAAATCGCTGCTCGGAATGGTTCCCGGGGCCTCGATCGGAAATTCCCGATATTACTGCCCCGAATTCGTCTCCGATTTTATCCTACTTCCGGTCGGATTGGGTCGAGAAGTCTGACGATGCCGCGAGAACGACGCTAGGAGGTTGGTTATTTAACAAAGATAAAATCGGTGCTCGGAATGGTTCCCGGGGCCTCGATCGGACATTGCCGATATTACTGCCCGGAATTCGTCTCCGATTTTATCCTACTTCCGGTCAGATTGGGTCGAGAAGTCTGACGAAGGCGCGAGAACGACGCTAGGAGGTTCGTTTATTTAACAAAGATAAAATCGGTACTCGGAATGGTTCTCGGAGCCTTGATCGGACATTCCCGACATTACTGCCCCGAATTCGTCTCCGATTTCATCCTACTTCCGGTCAGATTGGGTCGAGAAGTCTGACGATGCAGCGAGAACAACGCTAGGAGGTTTGTTTATTTAACAAAGATAAAATCGGTGCTCGGAATGGTTCCCGGGGCCTCGATCGGACTTTCCCGATATTACTGCCCCGAATGCGTCTCCGATTTTATCCTACTTCCGGTCAGATTGGGTCGAGAAGTCTGACGATGCCGCGAGAACGACGCTAGGAGCTTTGTTTATTTACCAAAGATAAAATCGGTGCTCGGAATGGGTCCCGGGGGCTCGATTGGACATTCCCGATATTACTGCCCCCAATTCGTCTGCGATTTTATCTTACTTCCCGTCAGAATGGATAAGGAAGTCTGACGATGCCGCGAGAACGACAGAAGGAGCATTGTTTATTTAACAAAGGTAAAATCGGTGCTCTCAATTGTTCCCGGGGACTCGATCGGACATGCCCGATACTACTGCCCCGAATTCGTCTCCGATTTGATCTTACTCCCGGTCAGATTGGGTCAAGAAGTCTGACGATGCCGCGAGAACGACGCTAGGAGCTTTGTTTATTTAACAGAGATAAAATCGGTGCTCGGAACGGTTCCCGGGGCCTTGATCGGACATTCCCGACATTACTGCCCCGAATTCGTCTCCGATTTTATTCTACTTCCGGTCAGATTGGGTCGAGAAGTCTGCCGAAGCCGCGAGAACGACGCTAGGAGGTTTGTTTATTTAACAAAGATAAAATCGGTGCTCGGAATGGTTCTCGAAGCCTTGACCGGACATTCCCGACATTACTGCCCCAAATTCGTCTCCGATTTGATCTTACTCCCGGTCAGATTGGGTCAAGAAGTCTGACGATGCCGCGAGAACGACGGTAGGAGCTTTGTTTATTTAACAAAGATAAAATCGGTGCTCGGAATGGTTCTCGGAGCCTTGATCGGACATTCCCGACATTACTGCCCCGAGTTCATCTCCGATTTCATCCTACTTCCGGTGAGATTGGGTGGAGAAGTCTGACGATGCAGCGAGAACAACGCTAGGAGCTTTGTTTATTTAACAACGATAAAATCGCTGCTCGGAATGGTTCCCGGGGCCTCGATCGGACATTCCCGATATTACTGCCGCGAATTCGTCTCCGATTATATCCTACTTCCGGTCAGATTGGGTCGAGAAGTCTGACGATGCCGCGAGAACGACGCTAGGAGCTTTGTTTATTTAACACAGATAAAATCGGTGCTCGGAACGGTTCCCGCGGCCTTGGTCGGACATTCCCGACATTACTGCCCCGAATTCGTCTCCGATTTTATTCTACTTCCGGTCAGATTGGGTCGAGAAGTCTGACGAAGCCGCGAGAACGACGCTAGGAGGTTTGTTTATTTAACAAAGATAAAATCGGTGCTCGGAATGGTTCTCGGAGCCTTGACCGGACATTCCCGACATTACTGCCCCGAATTCGTCTCCGATTTCATCCTACTTCCGGTCAGATTGGGTCGAGAAGTCTGACGATGCAGCGCGAACAACGCTAGGAGGTTTGTTTAATTAACAAAGATAAAATCGGTGCTCGGAATGGTTCCCGGGGCCTCGATCGGACATTCCCGATATTACTGCCCCGAATTCGTCTCCGATTTTATCCTACTTCCGGTCAGATTGGGTCGAGAAGTCTGACGATGCCGCGAGAACGACGCTAGGAGTTTTGTTTATTTAACAAAGATAAAATCGGTGCTCGGAATGGTTCCCGGGGCCTCGATCGGACATTCCTGATATTACTGCCCCGAATCCGTCTCGGATTTTATCCTACTTCCGGTCGGATTGGGTCGAGAAGTCTGGGGATGCCGCGAAAACGACACTAGGAGGTTTTTTTATTTAACAAAGATAAAATCGGTGCTCGGAATGGTTCCCGGGGCCTCTATCGGACATTCCCGATATTACTGCCCCGAATTCGTCTCCCATTTTATCCTACTTCCGGTCAGATTGGGTCGAGAAGTCTGACGATGCCGCGCGAACGACGCTAGGAGCTTTGTTTATTTAACAAAGATAAAATCGGTGCTCGGAATGGGTCCCGGGGGCTCGATTGGACATTCCCGATATTACTGCCCCCAATTCGTCTGCGATTTTATCTTACTTCCGGTCAGAATGGATAAGGAAGTCTGACGATGCCGCGAGAACGACGCTAGGAGGTTGGTTATTTAACAAAGATAAAATCGGTGCTCGGAATGGTTCCCGGGGCCTCGATCGGACATTGCCGATATTACTGCCCGGAATTCGTCTCCGATTTAATCTTACTCCCGGTCAGATTGGGTCAAGAAGTCTGACGATGCCGCGAGAACGACGGTAGGAGCTTTGTTTATTTAACAAAGATAAAATCGGTGCTCGGAATGGTTCTCGGAGCCTTGATCGGACATTCCCGACATTACTGCCCCGAATTCATCTCCGATTTCATCCTACTTCCGGTCAGATTGGGTCGAGAAGTCTGACGATGCAGCGAGAACAACGCTAGGAGCGTTGTTTATTTAACTAAGATAAAATCGCTGCTCGCAATGGTTCCCGGGGCCTCGATCGGACATTCCCGATATTACTGCCCCGAATTCGTCTCCGATTTTATCCTACTTCCGGTCAGATTGGGTCGAGAAGTCTGACGATGCCGCGAGAACGACGCTAGGAGCTTTGTTTATTTAACAAAGATAAAATCGCTTCTCGGAATGGTTCCCGGGGCCTCGATCGGACCATCCCGATGTTACTGCCCCGAATTCGACTCCGATTTTATCCTACTTCCGGTCGGATTGAGTCGAGAAGTCTGACGATCCCGCGAGAACGACTGTAGGAGCTTTGTTTATTTAACAAAGATAAAATCGGTGCTCGGAATGGTTCTCGGAACCTTGATCGGACATTCCCGACAATACTGCCCCGAGTTCATCTCCGATTTCATCCTACTTCCGGTCAGATTGGGTGGAGAAGTCTGACGATGCAGCGAGAACAACGCTAGGAGCTTTGTTTATTTAACAAAGATAAAATCGCTGCTCGGAATGGTTCCCGGGGCCTCGATCGGACATTCCCGATATTACTCCCCCGAATTCGTCTCCGATTTTATCCTACTTCCGGTCGGATTGGGTCGAGAAGTCTGACGATGCCGCGAGAACCACGCTAGGAGCTTTGTTTATTAAACAAAGATAAAATCGGTGCTCGGAACGGTTCCCAGGGCCTTGATCGGACATTCCCGAAATTACTGCCCCGAATTCGTCTCCTATTTCATTCTACTTCCGGTCAGATTGGGTCGAGAAGTCTGAGGAAGCAGCGAGAACGACGCTAGGAGGTTTGTTTATTTAACAAAGATAAAATCGGTGCTCGGAATGGTTCTCGGAGCCTTGATCGGACATTCCCGACATTACTGCCCCGAATTCGTCTCCGATTTCATCCTACTTCCTGTCAGATTGGGTCGAGAAGTCTGACGATGCAGCGAGAACAACGCTAGGAGGTTTGTTTATTTAACAAAGATAAAATCGGTGCTCGCAATGGTTCCCGGGGCCTCGATCGGACATTCCCGATATTACTCCCCCGAATTCGTCTCCGATTTTATCCTACTTCCGGTCGGATTGGGTCGAGAAGTCTGACGATGCCGCGAGAACGACGCTAGGAGGTTGGTTATTTAACAAAGATAAAATCGGTGCTCGGAATGGTTCCCGGGGCCTCGATCGGACATTGCCGATATTACTGCCCGGAGTTCGTCTCCGATTTTATCCTACTTCCGGTCAGATTGGGTCGAGAAGTCTGACGAAGGCGCGAGAACGACGCTAGGAGGTTCGTTTATTTAACAAAGATAAAATCGGTGCTCGGAATGGTTCTCGGAGCCTTGATCGGACATTCCCGACATTACTGCCCCGAATTCGTCTCCGATTTCATCCTACTTCCGGTCAGATTGGGTCGAGAAGTCTGACGATGCAGCGAGAACAACGCTAGGAGGTTTGTTTATTTAACAAAGATAAAATCGGTGCTCGGAATGGTTCCCGGGGCCTCGATCGGACTTTCCCGATATTACTGCCCCGAATTCGTCTCCGATTTTATCCTACTTCCGGTCAGATTGCGTCGAGAAGTCTGACGATGCTGCGAGAACGACGCTAGGAGCTTTGTTTATTTAACAAAGATAAAATCGGTGCTCGGAATGGTTCCCGGGACCTCGATCGGACATTCCTGATATTACTGCCCCCAATCCGTCTCGGATTTTATCCTACTTCCGGTCGGATTGGGTCGAGAAGTCTGACGATGCCGCGAGAACGACGGTAGGAGGTTTTTTTATTTAACAAAGATAAAATCGGTGCTCGGAATGGTTCCCGGGGCCTCGATCGGACATTCCCGATATTACTGCCCCGAATTCGTCTCCGATTTTATCCTACTTCCGGTCAGATTGGGTCGAGAAGTCTGACGATGCCGCGCGACCGACGCTAGGAGCTTTGTTTATTTAACAAAGATAAAATCGGTGCTCGGAATGGGTCCCGGGGGCTCGATTGGACATTCCCGATATTACTGCCCCCGATTCGTCTGCGATTTTATCTTACTTCCGGTCAGAATGGATAAGGAAGTCTGACGATGCCGCGAGAACGACGCGGGGAGCTTGGTTATTTAACAAAGATAAAATCGGTGCTCGGAATGGTTCCCGGGGCCTCGATCGGACATTGCCGATATTACTGCCCGGAATTCGTCTCCGATTTAATCTTACTCCCGGTCAGATTGGGTCAAGAAGTCTGACGATGCCGCGAGAACGACGGTAGGAGCTTTGTTTATTTAACAAAGATAAAATCGGTGCTCGGAATGGTTCTCGGAGCCTTGATCGGACATTCCCGACATTACTGCCCCGAATTCATTTCCGATTTCATCCTACTTCCGGTCAGATTGGGTCGAGAAGTCTGACGATGCAGCGAGAACAACGCTAGGAGCGTTGTGTATTTAACTAAGATAAAATCGCTGCTCGGAATGGTTCCCGGGGCCTCGATCGGACATTCCCGATATTACTGCCCCGAATTCGTCTCCGATTTTATCCTACTTCCGGTCAGATTGGGTCGAGAAGTCTGACGATGCCGCGAGAACGACGCCAGGAGGTTGGTTATTTAACAAAGATAAAATCGGTGCTCGGAATGGTTCCCGGGGCCTCGATCGGACATTCCCGATATTACTGCCCCGAACTCGTCTCCGATTTTATCCTACTTCCGGTGAGATTGGGTCGAGAAGTCTGACGATGCCGCGAGAACGACGCTAGGAGCTTTGTTTATTTAACAAAGATAAAATCGCTGCTCGGAATGGTTCCCGGGGCCTCGATCGGACATTCCCGATATTACTCCCCCGAATTCGTCTCCGATTTTATCCTACTTCCGGTCGGATTGGGCCGAGAAGTCTGACGATGCCGCGAGAACCACGCTAGGAGCTTTGTTTATTAAACAAAGATAAAATCGGTGCTCGGAACGGTTCCCAGGGCCTTGATCGGACATTCCCGACATTACTGCCCCGAATTCGTCTCCTATTTCATTCTACTTCCGGTCAGATTGGGTCGAGAAGTCTGACGAAGCCGCGAGAACGACGCTAGGAGGTTTGTTTATTTAACAAAGATAAAATCGGTGCTCGGAATGGTTCTCGGAGCCTTGATCGGACATTCCCGACATTACTGCCCCGAATTCATTTCCGATTTCATCCTACTTCCGGTCAGATTGGGTCGAGAAGTCTGACGATGCAGCGAGAACAACGCTAGGAGCGTTGTGTATTTAACTAAGATAAAATCGCTGCTCGGAATGGTTCCCGGGGCCTCGATCGGACTGTCCCGATATTACTGCCCCGAATTCGTCTCCGATTTTATCCTACTTCCGGTCAGATTGGGTCGAGAAGTCTGACGATGCCGCGAGAACGACGCTAGGAGGTTGGTTATTTAACAAAGATAAAATCGGTGCTCGGAATGGTTCCCGGGGCCTCGATCGGACATTCCCGATATTACTGCCCCGAACTCGTCTCCGATTTTATCCTACTTCCGGTGAGATTGGGTCGAGAAGTCTGACGATGCCGCGAGAACGACGCTAGGAGGTTTTTTTATTTAACAAAGATAAGATCGGTGCTCGGAATGGTTCCCGGGGCCTCGATCGGACATTCCCGATATTACTGCCCCGAATTCGTCTCCGATTTTATCCTACTTCCGGTCAGATTGGGTCGAGAAGTCTGACGATGCCGCGCGAACGACGCTAGGAGCTTTGTTTATTTAACAAAGATAAAATCGCTTCTCGGAATGGTTCCCGGGGCCTCGATCGGACATTCCCGATATTACTGCCCCGAATTCGACTCCGATTTTATCCTACTTCCGGTCGGATTGGGTCGAGAAGTCTGACGATCCCGCGAGAACGACGGTAGGAGTTTTGTTTATTTAACAAAGATAAAACCGGTGCTCGGAATGGTTCTCGGAGCCTTGATCGGACATTCCCGACAATACTGCCCCGAGTTCATCTCCGATTTCATCCTACTTCCGGTCAGATTGGGTCGAGAACTCTGACGATGCAGCGAGAACAACGCTAGGAGCTTTGTTTATTTAACAAAGATAAAATCGCTGCTCGGAATGGTTCCCGGGGCCTCGATCGGACATTCCCGATATTACTGCCCCGAATTCGACTCCGATTTAATCCTACTTCCGGTAGGATTGGGTCGAGAAGTCTGACGATGCCGCGAGAACGACGCTAGGAGGTTGGTTATTTAACAATGATAAAATCGGTGCTCGGAATGGTTCCCGGGGCCTCGATCGGACATTGCCGATATTACTGCACGGAATTCGTCTCCGATTTTATCCTACTTCCGGTCAGATTGGGTCGAGAAGTCTGACGATGCCGCGAGAACGACGCTAGGAGATTTGTTTATTTAACAAAGATAAAATCGGTGCTCGGAACGGTTCCCGGGGCCTTGATCGGACATTCCCGACATTACTGCCCCGAATTCGTCTCCGATTTTATTCTACTTCCGGTCAGATTGGGTCGAGAAGTCTGACGAAGCCGCGAGAACGACGCTAGGAGGTTTGTTTATTTAACAAAGATAAAATCGGTGCTCGGACTGGTTCTCGGAATGGTTCTCGGAGCCTTGATCGGACATTCCCGACATTACTGCCCCGAATTCGTCTCCGATTTCATCCTACTTCCTGTCAGATTGGGTCGAGAAGTCTGACGATGCAGCGAGAACAACGCTAGGAGGGTTGTTTATTTAACAAAGATAAAATCAGTGCTCGGAATGGTTCCCGGGGCCTCGATCGGACATTCCCGATATTACTGCCCCGAATTCGTCTCCGATTTTATTCTACTTCCGGTCGGATTGGGTCGAGAAGTCTGACGATGCCGCGAGAACGACGCTAGGAGGTTCGTTATTTAACAAAGGTAAAATCGGTGCTGGGAATGGTTCCCGGGGCCTCGATCGGACATTCCCGATATTACTGCCCCGAATTCGTCTCCGATTTTATCCTACTTCCGGTGAGATTGGGTCGAGAAGTCTGACGATGCCGCGAGAACGACGCTAGGAGGTTTTTTTATTTAACAAAGATAAGATCGGTGCTCGGAATGGTTCCCGGGGCCTCGATCGGACATTCCCGATATTACTGCCCCGAATTCGTCTCCGATTTTATCCTACTTCCGGTCAGATTGGGTCGAGAAGTCTGACGATGGCGCGCGAACGACGCTAGGAGCTTTGTCTATTTAACAAAGATAAAATCGCTTCTCGAAATGGTTCCCGGGGCCTCGATCGGACATTCCCGATATTACTGCCCCGAATTCGACTCCGATTTTATCCTACTTCCGGTCGGATTGGGTCGAGAAGTCTGACGATCCCGCGAGAACGACGGTAGGAGCTTTGTTTATTTAACAAAGATAAAATCGGTGCTCGGAATGGTTCTCGGAGCCTTGATCGGACATTCCCGACAATACTGCCACGAGTTCATCTCCGATTTCATCCTACTTCCGGTCAGATTGGGTCGAGAAGTCTGACGATGCAGCGAGAACAACGCTAGGAGCTTTGTTTATTTAACAAAGATAAAATCGCTGCTCGGAATGGTTCCCGGGGCCTCGATCGGACATTCCCGATATTACTGCCCCGAATTCGACTCCGATTTAATCCTACTTCCGGTCGGATTGGGTCGAGAAGTCTGACGATGCCGCGAGAACGACGCTAGGAGGTTGGTTATTTAACAAAGATAAAATCGGTGCTCGGAATGGTTCCCGGGGTCTCGATCGGACATTGCCGATATTACTGCCCGAAATTCGTCTCCGATTTTATCCTACTTCCGGTCAGATTGGGTCGAGAAGTCTGACGATGCCGCGAGAACGACGCTAGGAGCTTTGTTTATTTAACAAAGATAAAATCGGTGCTCGGAACGGTTCCCGGGGCCTTGATCGGACATTCCCGACATTACTGCCCCGAATTCGTCTCCGATTTTATCCTACTTCCGGTCGGATTGGGTCGAGAAGTCTCACGATGCCGCGAGAACGACGCTAGAAGGTTGGTTATTGAACAAAGATAAAATCGGTGCTCGGAATGGTTCCCGGGGCCTCGATCGGACATTGCCGATATTACTGCCCCGAATTCGTCTCCGATTATATCCTACTTCCGGTCAGATTGGGTCGAGAAGTCTGACGATGCCGCGAGAACGACGCTAGGAGATTTGTTTATTTAACAAAGATAAAATCGGTGCTCGGAACGGTTCCCGGGGCCTTGATCGGACATTCCCGACAATACTGCCCCGAATTCGTCTCCGATTTTATTCTACTTCCGGTCAGATTGGGTCGAGAAGTCTGACGAAGCCGCGAGAACGACGCTAGGAGGTTTGTTTATTTAACAAAGATAAAATCGGTGCTCGGACTGGTTCTCGGAATGGTTCTCGGAGCCTTGATCGGACATTCCCGACATTACTGCCCCGAATTCGTCTCCGATTTCATCCTACTTCCTGTCAGATTGGGTCGAGAAGTCTGACGATGCAGCGAGAACAACGCTAGGAGGTTTGTTTATTTAACAAAGATAAAATCAGTGCTCGGAATGGTTCCCGGGGCCTCGATCGGACATTCCCGATATTACTGCCCCGAATTCGTCTCCGATTTTATTCTACTTCCGGTCGGATTGGGTCGAGAAGTCTGACGATGCCGCGAGAACGACGCTAGGAGGTTCGTTATTTAACAAAGATAAAATCGGTGCTCGGAATGGTTCCCGGGCCTCGATCGGACATTCCCGATATTACTGCCCCGAATTCGTCTCCGATTTTATCCTACTTCCGGTGAGATTGGGTCGAGAAGTCTGACGATGCCGCGAGAACGACGCTAGGAGGTTTTTTTATTTAACAAAGATAAGATCGGTGCTCGGAATGGTTCCCGGGGCCTCGATCGGACATTCCCGATATTACTGCCCCGAATTCGTCTCCGATTTTATCCTATTTCCGGTCAGATTGGGTCGAGAAGTCTGACGATGCCGCGCGAACGACGCTAGGAGCTTTGTTTATTTAACAAAGATAAAATCACTTCGCGAAATGGTTCCCGGGGCCTCGATCGGACATTCCCGATATTACTGCCCTTAATTCGACTCCGATTTTATCCTACTTCCGGTCGGATTGGGTCGAGAAGTCTGACGATCCCGCGAGAACGACGGTAGGAGCTTTGTTTATTTAACAAAGATAAAATCGGTGCTCGGAATGGTTCTCGGAGCCTTGATCGGACATTCCCGACAATACTGCCCCGAGTTCATCTCCGATTTCATCCTACTTCCGGTCAGATTGGGTCGAGAAGTCTGACGATGCAGCGAGAACAACGCTAGGAGCTTTGTTTATTTAACAAAGATAAAATCGCTGCTCGGAATGGTTCCCGGGGCCTCGATCGGACATTCCCGATATTACTGCCCCGAATTCGACTCCGATTTAATCCAACTTCCGGTCGAATTGGGTCGAGAAGTCTGACGATGCCGCGAGAACGACGCTAGGAGGTTGGTTATTTAACAAAGATAAAATCGGTGCTCGGAATGGTTCCCGGGGCTTCGATCGGACATTGCCGATATTACTGCCCGAAATTCGTCTCCGATTTTATCCTACTTCCGGTCAGATTGGGGCGAGAAGTCTGACGATGCCGCGAGAACGACGCTAGGAGCTTTGTTTATTTAACAAAGATAAAATCGGTGCTCGGAACGGTTCCCGGGGCCTTGATCGGACATTCCCGACATTACTGCCCCGAATTCGTTTCCGATTTTATCCTACTTCCGGTCAGATTGGGTCGAGAAGTCTGACGAAGCCGTGAGAACGATGCTAGGAGGTTTGCTTATTTAACATAGATAAATTCGGTGCTCGGAATGGTTCTCGGAGCCTTGATCGGACATTCCCGACATTACTGCCCCGAAGTCGTTTCCGATTTCATCCTACTTCCGGTCAGATTGGGTCGCGAAGTCTGACAATGCAGCGAGAACAACGCTAGGAGGTTTGTTTATTTAACAAAGATAAAATCGGTGCTCGGAACGGTTCCCGGGGCCTCGATCGGACATTCCCGATATTACTGCCCCGAATTCGTCTCCGATTTTATCCGATTTCCGGTCAGATTGGGTCGAGAAGTCTGACGATGCCGCGCGAATGACGCTAGGAGCGTTGTTTATTTAACAAAGATAAAATCGGTGCTCGAAATGGGTCCCAGGGGTTCGATTGGACATTCCCGATATTACTGCCCCCAATTCGTCTGCGATTCTACCTTACTTCCGGTCAGAATGGATAAGGAAGTCTGACGATCCCGCGAGAACGACGGAAGGAGCATTGTTTATTTAACAAAGATAAAATCGGTACTCTCAATGGTTCCCGGGGCCTCGATCGGACATGCCCGATACTACTGCTCCGAATTCGTCTCCGATTTGATCTTACTCCCGGTCGGATTGGGTCAAGAGGTTTGACGATGCCGCGAGAACGAAGGTAGGAGCTTTGTTTATTTAGCAAAGATAAAATCGGTGCTCGGAATGGTTCTCGGAGCCTTGATCGGACATTCCCGACATTACTGCCCCGAATGCACCTCCGATTTCATCCTACTTCCGGTCAGATTGGGTCGAGAAGTCTGACGATGCCGCGAGAACAACGCTAGGAGCTTTGTTTATATAACAAAGATAAAATCGGTGCTCGGAATGGTTCCCGGGGCCTCGATCGGACATTCCCGATATTACTGCCCCGAATTCGTCTCCGATTTTGTCCTACTTCCGGTCGGATTGGGTCGAGAAGTCTGACGATGCCGCGAGAATGACGCTAGGAGCTTTGTTTATTTAACCAAGATAAAATCGGTGCTCGGAACGGTTCCCGGGGCCTCGATCGGACATTCCCGACATTACTGCCCCGAATTCGTCTCCGATTTTATCCTACTTCCGGTCGGATTGGGTCGAGAAGTCTGACGATGCCGCGAGAACGAAGCTAGGAGGTTGGTTATTTAACAAAAAAAAAAAACGGTGCTCGGATCGGTTCCCGGGGCCTTGATCGGACATTCCCGACATTACTGCCCCGACTTCGTCTCCGATTTTATCCTACTTCCGGTCAGATTGGGTCGAGAAGTCTGACGAAGCCGCGAGAACGATGCTAGGAGGTTTGTTTATTTAACAAAGATAAAATCGGTGCTCGGAATGGTTCCCGGGGCCTCGATCGGACATTCCCGATATTACTGCCCCGAATTCGTCTCCCATTTTATCCTACTTCCGGTCAGATTGGGTCGACAAGTCTGACGAAGCCGTGAGAACGATGCTAGGAGGTTTGTTTATTTAACAAAGATAAATTCGGTGCTCGGAATGGTTCTCGGAGCCTTGATCGGACATTCCCGACATTACTGCCCCGAATTCGTCTCCGATTTCATCCTACTTCCGGTCAGATTGGGTCGAGAAGTCTGACGATGCAGCGAGAACAACGCTAGGAGGTTTGTTTATTTCACAAAGATAAAATCGGTGCTCGGAACGGTTCCCGGGGCCTCGATCGGACATTCCCGATATTACTGCCACGAATTCGTCTCCGACTTTATCCTATTTCCGGTCAGATTGGGTCGAGAAGTCTGACGATGCCGCGCGAATGACGCTAGGAGCTTTGTTTATTTAACAAAGATAAAATCGGTGCTCGAAATAGGTCCCGGGGGCTCGATTGGACATTCCCGATATTACTGCCCCCAATTCGTCTGCGATTTTATCTTACTTCCGGTCAGAATGGATAAGGAAGTCTGACGATGCCGCGAGAACGACGGAAGGAGCATTGTTTATTTAACAAAGATAAAATCGGTACTCTCAATGGTTCCCGGGACCTCGATCGGACATGCCCGATACGACTGCCCCGAATTCGTCTCCGATTTGATCTTACTCCCGGTCGGATTGGGTCAAGAAGTTTGACGATGCCGCGAGAACGACGGTCGGAGCTTTGTTTATAGAACAAAGATAAAATCGGTGCTCGGAACGGTTCCCGGGGCCTCGATCGGACATTCCCGATATTACTGCCCCGAATTCGTCTCCGATTGTATCCTACTTCCGGTCGGATTGGGTCGATAAGTCTGACGATGCCGCGAGAACGACGCTAGGAGCTTTTTTTATCGAACAAAGATAAAATCGGTGCTCGGAATGGTTCCCGGGGCCTCGATCGGACATTCCCGATATTACTGCCCCGAATCCGTCTCGGATTTTATCCTACTTCCGGTGGGATTGGGTCGAAAAGTCTGACGATGCCGCGAGAACGACGCTAGGAGGTTTTTTTTATTTAACAAAGATAAAATCGGTGCTCGGAATGGTTCCCGGGGCCTCGATCGGACATTCCCGATATTACTGCCCCGAATTCGTCTCCGATTTTATGCTACTTCCGGTCAGAGTGGGTCGAGAAGTCTGACGTTGCCGCGCGATCGATGCTAGGAGCTTTGTTTATTTAATAAAGATAAAATCGGTGCTCGGAATGGGTCCCGGGGGCTCGATTGGACATTCCCGATATTACTGCCCCCAATTCGTCTGCGATTTTATCTTACTTATGGTCAGAATGGATAAGGAAGACTGACGATGCCGCGAGAACGACGGAAGGAGCATTGTTTATTTAACAAAGATAAAATCGGTGCTCTCAATGGTTCCCGGGGCCTCGATCGGCCATGCCCGATACTACTGCCCCAAATTCGTCTCCGATTTGATCTTACTCCCGGTCAGATTGGGTCAAGAAGTTTGACGATGCCGCGAGAACGAAGGTAGGAGCTTTGTTTATTTAACAAAGATAAAATCGGTGCTCGGAATGGTTCTCGGATCCTTGATCAGACATTCCCGACATTACTGCCCCGAATGCATCTCCGATTTCATCCTACTTCCGGTCAGATTGGGTCGAGAAGTCTGACGATGCAGCGAGAACAACGCTAGGAGCTTTGTTTATTTAACAAAGATAAAATCGGTGCTCGGAATGGTTCCCGGGGCCTCGATCGGACATTCCCGATATTACTGCCCCGAATTCGTCTCCCATTTTATCCTACTTCCGGTCGGATTGGGTCGAGAAGTCTGACGATGCCGCGAGAATGACGCTAGGAGCTTTGTTTATTTAACAAAGATAAAATCGGTGCTCGGAATGGTTCCCGGGGCCTCGATCGGACATTCACGATATTACTGCCCCGAATTCGTCTCCGATTTTATCCTACTTTCGGTCAGATTGGTTCGAGAAGTCTGACGATGCCGCGAGAATGACGCTAGGAGGTTTGTTTATTTAACAAAAATAAAATGGGTGCTCGGAATGTTTCCCGGGGCCTCGATCGGACATTCCCGACATTACTGCCCCGAATTCGTCTCCGATTTCATCCTACTTCCGGTGAGATTGGGTCGAGAAGTCTGACGATGCCGCGAGAACGACGCTAGGAGCTTTGTTTATCTAACAAAGATAAAATCGGTGCTCGGAACGGTTCCCGGGGCCTTCATCGGACATTCCCGACATTACTGCCCAGAATTCGTCCCCGATTTCATCCTACTTCCGGTCAGATTGAGTCGAGAAGTCTGACGATGCAGCGAGAACAACGCTAGGAGGTTTGTTTATTCAACCAAGATAAAATCGGTGCTCGGAATGGTTCCCGGGGCCTCGATCGGACATTCCCGACATTACTGCCCCGAATTCGTCTAGGATTTTATCCTACTTCCGGCCGGATTGGGTCGAGAAGTCTGACGATGCCGCGAGAACGACGCTAGGAGCTTTGTTTATTTAACAAAGATAAAATCGGTGCTCGGAACGGTTCCCGGGGCCTTGATCCGACATTCCCGACATTACTGCCCCGAATTCATTTCCGATTTTATCCTACTTCCGGTCAGATTGGGTCGAGAAGTCTGACGAAGCCGTGAGAACGACGCTAGGAGGTTTGTTTATTTAACAAAGATAAATTCGGTGCTCGGAATGGTTCTCGGAGCCTTGATCGGACATTCCCGACATTACTGCCCCGAATTCGTCTCCGATTTCATCCTACTTCCGGTCAGATTGGGTCGAGAAGTCTGACGATGCAGCGAGAACAACGCTAGGAGGTTTGTTTATTTAACAAAGATAAAATCGGTGCTCGGAACGGTTCCCGGGGCCTCGATCGGACATTCCCGATATTACTGCCCCGAATTCGTCTCCGATTTTATCCTATTTCCGGTGAGATTGGGTCGAGAAGTGTGACGATGCCGCGCGAACGACGCTAGGAGCTTTGTTTATTTAACAAAGATAAAATCGATGCTCGGAATGGACCCCGGGGGCTCGATTGGACATTCCCGATATTACTGCCCCCAATTCGTCTGCGATTTTATCTTACTTCCGGTCAGAATGGATAAGGAAGTCTGACGATGCCGCGAGAAGGTCGGAAGGAGCATTGTCTATTTAACAAAGATAAAATCGGTGCTCTCAATGGTTCCCGGGACCTCGATCGGACATGCCCGATACGACTGCCCCGAATTCGTCTCCGATTTGATCTTACTCCCGGTGAGATTGGGTCAAGAAGTTTGACGATGCCGCGAAAACGACGGAAGGAGCATTATTTATTTAACAAAGATAAAATCGGTGCTCTCAATGGTTCCCGGGGCCTCGATCGGCCATGCCCGATACTACTGCCTCAAATTCGTCTCCGATTTGATCTTACTCCCGGTCAGATTGGGTCAAGAAGTTTGACGATGCCGCGAGAACGAAGGGAGGAGCTTTGTTCATTTAACAAAGATAAAATCGGTGCTCGGAATGGTTCTCGGAGCCTTGATCGGACATTCCCGACATTACTGCCCCGAATGCATCTCCGATTTCATCCTACTTCCGGTCAGATTGGGTCGAGAAGTCTGACGATGCAGCGAGAACAACGCTAGGAGCTTTGTTTATTTAACAAAGCTAAAATCGGTGCTCGGAATGGTTCCCGGGGCCTCGATCGGACATTCCCGATATTACTGCCCCGAATTCGTCTCCGATTTTATCCTACTTCCGGTCGGATTGGGTCGAGAAGTCTTACGATGCCGCGAGAACGACGATAGGAGCTTTGTTTATTTAACAAAGATAAAATCGGTGCTCGGAATGGTTCCCGGGGTCTCGATCGGACGTTCCCGACATTACTGCCCCGAATTCGTTTCCGATTTTATCCTACTTCCGGTCAGATTGGGTCGAGAAGTCTGACGAAGCCGTGAGAACGATGCTAGGAGGTTTGTTTATTTAACAAAGATAAATTCGGTGCTCGGAATGGTTCTCGGAGCCTTGATCGGACATTCCCGACATTACTGCCCCGAATTCGTCTCCGAGTTCATCCTACTTCCGGTCAGATTGGGTCGAGAAGTCTGACGATGCAGCGAGAACAACGCTAGGAGGTTTGTTTATTTAACAAAGATAAAATCGGTGCTCGGAACGGTTCCCGGGGCCTCGATCGGACATTCCCGATATTACTGCCACGAATTCGTCTCCGATTTTATCCTATTTCCGGTCAGATTGGGTCGAGAAGTCTGACGATGCCGCGCGAATGACGCTAGGAGCTTTGTTTATTTAACAAAGATAAAATCGGTGCTCGAAATAGGTCCCGGGGGCTCGATTGGACATTCCCGATATTACTGCCCCCATTCGTCTGCGATTTTATCTTACTTCCGGTCAGAATGGATAAGGAAGTCGGACGATGCCGCGAGAACGACGGAAGGAGCATTGTTTATTTAACAAAGATAAAATCGGTACTCTCAATGGTTCCCGGGGCCTCGATCGGACATGCCCGATACTTCTGCCCCGAATTCGTCTCCGATTTGATCTTACTCCCGGTCGGATTGGGTCAAGAAGTTTGACGATGCCGCGAGAACGACGGTAAGAGCTTTGTTTATTGAACACAGATAAAATCGGTGCTCGGAACGGTTCCCGGGGCCTCGATCGGACATTCCCGATATTACTGCCCCGAATTCGTCTCCGATTGTATCCTACTTCCGGTCGGATTGGGTCGATAAGTCTGACGATGCCGCGAGAACGACGCTAGGAGCTTTTTTTATTGAACAAAGATAAAATCGGTGCTCGGAATGGTTCCCGGGGCCTCGATCGGACATTCCCGATATTACTGCCCCGAATCCGTCTCGGATTATATCCTACTTCCGGTGGGATTGGGTCGAAAAGTTTGACGATGCCGCGAGAACGACGCTAGGAGGTTTTTTTTATTTAACAAAGATAAAATCGTTGCTCGGAATGGTTCCCGGGGCCTCGATCGGACATTCCCGATATTACTGCCCCGAATTCGTCTCCGATTTTATCCTACTTCCGGTCAGATTGGGTCGAGAAGTCTGACGATGCCGCGCGATCGACGCTAGGAGCTTTGTTTATTTAATAAAGATAAAATCGGTGCTCGGAATGGGTCCCGGGGGCTCGATTGGACATTCCCGATATTACTGCCCCCAATTCGTCTGCGATTTTATCTTACTTATGGTCAGAATGGATAAGGAAGCCTGACGATGCCGCGAGAACGACGGAAGGAGCATTGTTTATTTAACAAAGATAAAATCGGTGCTCTCAATGGTTCCCGGGGCCTCGATCGGCCATGCCCGATACTACTGCCCCAAATTCGTCTCCGATTTGATCTTACTCCCGGTCAGATTGGGTCAAGAAGTTTGACGATGCCGCGAGAACGAAGGTAGGAGCTTTGTTTATTTAACAAAGATAAAATCGGTGCTCGGAATGGTTCTCGGATCCTTGATCAGACATTCCCGACATTACTGCCCCGAATGCATCTCCGATTTCATCCTACTTCCGGTCAGATTGGGTCGAGAAGTCCGACGATGCAGCGAGAACAACGCTAGGAGCTTTGTTTATTTAACAAAGATAAAATCGGTGCTCGGAATGGTTCCCGGGGCCTCGATCGGACATTCCCGATATTACTGCCCCGAATTCGTCTCCGATTTTATCCTATTTCCGGTGAGATTGGGTCGAGAAGTGTGACGATGCCGCGCGAACGACGCTAGGAGCTTTGTTTATTTAACAAAGATAAAATCGATGCTCGGAATGGACCCCAGGGGCTCGATTGGACATTCCCGATATTACTGCCCCCAATTCGTCTGCGATTTTATCTTACTTCCGGTCAGAATGGATAAGGAAGTCTGACGATGCCGCGAGAAGGTCGGAAGGAGCATTGTCTATTTAACAAAGATAAAATCGGTGCTCTCAATGGTTCCCGGGACCTCGATCGGACATGCCCGATACGACTGCCCCGAATTCGTCTCCGATTTGATCTTACTCCCGGTGAGATTGGGTCAAGAAGTTTGACGATGCCGCGAGAACGACGGAAGGAGCATTATTTATTTAACAAAGATAAAATCGGTGCTCTCAATGGTTCCCGGGGCCTCGATCGGCCATGCCCGATACTACTGCCTCAAATTCGTCTCCGATTTGATCTTACTCCCGGTCAGATTGGGTCAAGAAGTTTGACGATGCCGCGAGAACGAAGGTAGGAGCTTTGTTCATTTAACAAAGATAAAATCGGTGCTCGGAATGGTTCTCGGAGCCTTGATCGGACATTCCCGACATTACTGCCCCGAATGCATCTCCGATTTCATCCTACTTCCGGTCAGATTGGGTCGAGAAGTCTGACGATGCAGCGAGAACAACGCTAGGAGCTTTGTTTATTTAACAAAGCTAAAATCGGTGCTCGGAATGGTTCCCGGGGCCTCGATCGGACATTCCCGATATTACTGCCCCGAATTCGTCTCCGATTTTATCCTACTTCCGGTCGGATTGGGTCGAGAAGTCTGACGATGCCGCGAGAACGACGATAGGAGCTTTGTTTATTTAACAAAGATAAAATCGGTGCTCGGAATGGTTCCCGGGGTCTCGATCGGACGTTCCCGACATTACTGCCCCGAATTCGTTTCCGATTTTATCCGACTTCCGGTCAGATTGGGTCGAGAAGTCTGACGAAGCCGTGAGAACGATGCTAGGAGGTTTGTTTATTTAACAAAGATAAAATCGGTGCTCGGAATGGTTCCCGGGGCCTCGATCGGACATTCCCGATATTACTGCCCCGAATCCGTCTCGGATTTTATCCTACTTCCGGTGGGATTGGGTCGAAAAGTTTGACGATGCCGCGAGAACGACGCTAGGAGGTTTTTTTTATTTAACAAAGATAAAATCGTTGCTCGGAATGGTTCCCGGGGCCTCGATCGGACATTCCCGATATTACTGCCCCGAATTCGTCTCCGATTTTATCCTACTTCCGGTCAGATTGGGTCGAGAAGTCTGACGATGCCGCGCGATCGACGCTAGGAGCTTTGTTTATTTAATAAAGATAAAATCGGTGCTCGGAATGGGTCCCGGGGGCTCGATTGGACATTCCCGATATTACTGCCCCCAATTCGTCTGCGATTTTATCTTACTTATGGTCAGAATGGATAAGGAAGCCTGACGATGCCGCGAGAACGACGGAAGGAGCATTGTTTATTTAACAAAGATAAAATCGGTGCTCTCAATGGTTCCCGGGGCCTCGATCGGCCAAGCCCGATACTACTGCCCCAAATTCGTCTCCGATTTGATCTTACTCCCGGTCAGATTGGGTCAAGAAGTTTGACGATGCCGCGAGAACGAAGGTAGGAGCTTTGTTTATTTAACATAGATAAAATCGGTGCTCGGAATGGTTCTCGGATCCTTGATCAGACATTCCCGACATTACTGCCCCGAATGCATCTCCGATTTCATCCTACTTCCGGTCAGATTGGGTCGAGAAGTCTGACGAAGCCGTGAGAACGACGCTAGGAGGTTTGTTTATTTAACAAAGATAAATTCGGTGCTCGGAATGGTTCTCGGAGCCTTGATCGGACATTCCCGACATTACTGCCCCGAATTCGTCTCCGATTTCATCCTACTTCCGGTCAGATTGGGTCGAGAAGTCTGACGATGCAGCGAGAACAACGCTAGGAGGTTTGTTTATTTAACAAAGATAAAATCGGTGCTCGGAACGGTTCCCGGGGCCTCGATCGGACATTCCCGATATTACTGCCCCGAATTCGTCTCCGATTTTATCCTATTTCCGGTGAGATTGGGTCGAGAAGTGTGACGATGCCGCGCGAACGACGCTAGGAGCTTTGTTTATTTAACAAAGATAAAATCGATGCTCGGAATGGACCCCGGGGGCTCGATTGGACATTCCCGATATTACTGCCCCCAATTCGTCTGCGATTTTATCTTACTTCCGGTCAGAATGGATAAGGAAGTCTGACGATGCCGCGAGAAGGTCGGAAGGAGCATTGTCTATTTAACAAAGATAAAATCGGTGCTCTCAATGGTTCCCGGGACCTCGATCGGACATGCCCGATACGACTGCCCCGAATTCGTCTCCGATTTGATCTTACTCCCGGTGAGATTGGGTCAAGAAGTTTGACGATGCCGCGAGAACGACGGAAGGAGCATTATTTATTTAACAAAGATAAAATCGGTGCTCTCAATGGTTCCCGGGGCCTCGATCGGCCATGCCCGATACTACTGCCTCAAATTCGTCTCCGATTTGATCTTACTCCCGGTCAGATTGGGTCAAGAAGTTTGACGATGCCGCGAGAACGAAGGGAGGAGCTTTGTTCATTTAACAAAGATAAAATCGGTGCTCGGAATGGTTCTCGGAGCCTTGATCGGACATTCCCGACATTACTGCCCCGAATGCATCTCCGATTTCATCCTACTTCCGGTCAGATTGGGTCGAGAAGTCTGACGATGCAGCGAGAACAACGCTAGGAGCTTTGTTTATTTAACAAAGCTAAAATCGGTGCTCGGAATGGTTCCCGGGGCCTCGATCGGACATTCCCGATATTACTGCCCCGAATTCGTCTCCGATTTTATCCTACTTCCGGTCGGATTGGGTCGAGAAGTCTTACGATGCCGCGAGAACGACGATAGGAGCTTTGTTTATTTAACAAAGATAAAATCGGTGCTCGGAATGGTTCCCGGGGTCTCGATCGGACGTTCCCGACATTACTGCCCCGAATTCGTTTCCGATTTTATCCTACTTCCGGTCAGATTGGGTCGAGAAGTCTGACGAAGCCGTGAGAACGATGCTAGGAGGTTTGTTTATTTAACAAAGATAAATTCGGTGCTCGGAATGGTTCTCGGAGCCTTGATCGGACATTCCCGACATTACTGCCCCGAATTCGTCTCCGAGTTCATCCTACTTCCGGTCAGATTGGGTCGAGAAGTCTGACGATGCAGCGAGAACAACGCTAGGAGGTTTGTTTATTTAACAAAGATAAAATCGGTGCTCGGAACGGTTCCCGGGGCCTCGATCGGACATTCCCGATATTACTGCCACGAATTCGTCTCCGATTTTATCCTATTTCCGGTCAGATTGGGTCGAGAAGTCTGACGATGCCGCGCGAATGACGCTAGGAGCTTTGTTTATTTAACAAAGATAAAATCGGTGCTCGAAATAGGTCCCGGGGGCTCGATTGGACATTCCCGATATTACTGCCCCCATTCGTCTGCGATTTTATCTTACTTCCGGTCAGAATGGATAAGGAAGTCGGACGATGCCGCGAGAACGACGGAAGGAGCATTGTTTATTTAACAAAGATAAAATCGGTACTCTCAATGGTTCCCGGGGCCTCGATCGGACATGCCCGATACTTCTGCCCCGAATTCGTCTCCGATTTGATCTTACTCCCGGTCGGATTGGGTCAAGAAGTTTGACGATGCCGCGAGAACGACGGTAAGAGCTTTGTTTATTGAACACAGATAAAATCGGTGCTCGGAACGGTTCCCGGGGCCTCGATCGGACATTCCCGATATTACTGCCCCGAATTCGTCTCCGATTGTATCCTACTTCCGGTCGGATTGGGTCGATAAGTCTGACGATGCCGCGAGAACGACGCTAGGAGCTTTTTTTATTGAACAAAGATAAAATCGGTGCTCGGAATGGTTCCCGGGGCCTCGATCGGACATTCCCGATATTACTGCCCCGAATCCGTCTCGGATTTTATCCTACTTCCGGTCAGATTGGGTCGAGAAGTCTGACGATGCCGCGCGATCGACGCTAGGAGCTTTGTTTATTTAATAAAGATAAAATCGGTGCTCGGAATGGGTCCCGGGGGCTCGATTGGACATTCCCGATATTACTGCCCCCAATTCGTCTGCGATTTTATCTTACTTATGGTCAGAATGGATAAGGAAGCCTGACGATGCCGCGAGAACGACGGAAGGAGCATTGTTTATTTAACAAAGATAAAATCGGTGCTCTCAATGGTTCCCGGGGCCTCGATCGGCCATGCCCGATACTACTGCCCCAAATTCGTCTCCGATTTGATCTTACTCCCGGTCAGATTGGGTCAAGAAGTTTGACGATGCCGCGAGAACGAAGGTAGGAGCTTTGTTTATTTAACATAGATAAAATCGGTGCTCGGAATGGTTCTCGGATCCTTGATCAGACATTCCCGACATTACTGCCCCGAATGCATCTCCGATTTCATCCTACTTCCGGTCAGATTGGGTCGAGAAGTCTGACGAAGCCGTGAGAACGACGCTAGGAGGTTTGTTTATTTAACAAAGATAAATTCGGTGCTCGGAATGGTTCTCGGAGCCTTGATCGGACATTCCCGACATTACTGCCCCGAATTCGTCTCCGATTTCATCCTACTTCCGGTCAGATTGGGTCGAGAAGTCTGACGATGCAGCGAGAACAACGCTAGGAGGTTTGTTTATTTAACAAAGATAAAATCGGTGCTCGGAACGGTTCCCGGGGCCTCGATCGGACATTCCCGATATTACTGCCCCGAATTCGTCTCCGATTTTATCCTATTTCCGGTGAGATTGGGTCGAGAAGTGTGACGATGCCGCGCGAACGACGCTAGGAGCTTTGTTTATTTAACAAAGATAAAATCGATGCTCGGAATGGACCCCGGGGGCTCGATTGGACATTCCCGATATTACTGCCCCCAATTCGTCTGCGATTTTATCTTACTTCCGGTCAGAATGGATAAGGAAGTCTGACGATGCCGCGAGAAGGTCGGAAGGAGCATTGTCTATTTAACAAAGATAAAATCGGTGCTCTCAATGGTTCCCGGGACCTCGATCGGACATGCCCGATACGACTGCCCCGAATTCGTCTCCGATTTGATCTTACTCCCGGTGAGATTGGGTCAAGAAGTTTGACGATGCCGCGAGAACGACGGAAGGAGCATTATTTATTTAACAAAGATAAAATCGGTGCTCTCAATGGTTCCCGGGGCCTCGATCGGCCATGCCCGATACTACTGCCTCAAATTCGTCTCCGATTTGATCTTACTCCCGGTCAGATTGGGTCAAGAAGTTTGACGATGCCGCGAGAACGAAGGGAGGAGCTTTGTTCATTTAACAAAGATAAAATCGGTGCTCGGAATGGTTCTCGGAGCCTTGATCGGACATTCCCGACATTACTGCCCCGAATGCATCTCCGATTTCATCCTACTTCCGGTCAGATTGGGTCGAGAAGTCTGACGATGCAGCGAGAACAACGCTAGGAGCTTTGTTTATTTAACAAAGCTAAAATCGGTGCTCGGAATGGTTCCCGGGGCCTCGATCGGACATTCCCGATATTACTGCCCCGAATTCGTCTCCGATTTTATCCTACTTCCGGTCGGATTGGGTCGAGAAGTCTTACGATGCCGCGAGAACGACGATAGGAGCTTTGTTTATTTAACAAAGATAAAATCGGTGCTCGGAATGGTTCCCGGGGTCTCGATCGGACGTTCCCGACATTACTGCCCCGAATTCGTTTCCGATTTTATCCTACTTCCGGTCAGATTGGGTCGAGAAGTCTGACGAAGCCGTGAGAACGATGCTAGGAGGTTTGTTTATTTAACAAAGATAAATTCGGTGCTCGGAATGGTTCTCGGAGCCTTGATCGGACATTCCCGACATTACTGCCCCGAATTCGTCTCCGAGTTCATCCTACTTCCGGTCAGATTGGGTCGAGAAGTCTGACGATGCAGCGAGAACAACGCTAGGAGGTTTGTTTATTTAACAAAGATAAAATCGGTGCTCGGAACGGTTCCCGGGGCCTCGATCGGACATTCCCGATATTACTGCCACGAATTCGTCTCCGATTTTATCCTATTTCCGGTCAGATTGGGTCGAGAAGTCTGACGATGCCGCGCGAATGACGCTAGGAGCTTTGTTTATTTAACAAAGATAAAATCGGTGCTCGAAATAGGTCCCGGGGGCTCGATTGGACATTCCCGATATTACTGCCCCCATTCGTCTGCGATTTTATCTTACTTCCGGTCAGAATGGATAAGGAAGTCGGACGATGCCGCGAGAACGACGGAAGGAGCATTGTTTATTTAACAAAGATAAAATCGGTACTCTCAATGGTTCCCGGGGCCTCGATCGGACATGCCCGATACTTCTGCCCCGAATTCGTCTCCGATTTGATCTTACTCCCGGTCGGATTGGGTCAAGAAGTTTGACGATGCCGCGAGAACGACGGTAAGAGCTTTGTTTATTGAACACAGATAAAATCGGTGCTCGGAACGGTTCCCGGGGCCTCGATCGGACATTCCCGATATTACTGCCCCGAATTCGTCTCCGATTGTATCCTACTTCCGGTCGGATTGGGTCGATAAGTCTGACGATGCCGCGAGAACGACGCTAGGAGCTTTTTTTATTGAACAAAGATAAAATCGGTGCTCGGAATGGTTCCCGGGGCCTCGATCGGACATTCCCGATATTACTGCCCCGAATCCGTCTCGGATTTTATCCTACTTCCGGTGGGATTGGGTCGAAAAGTTTGACGATGCCGCGAGAACGACGCTAGGAGGTTTTTTTTATTTAACAAAGATAAAATCGTTGCTCGGAATGGTTCCCGGGGCCTCGATCGGACATTCCCGATATTACTGCCCCGAATTCGTCTCCGATTTTATCCTACTTCCGGTCAGATTGGGTCGAGAAGTCTGACGATGCCGCGCGATCGACGCTAGGAGCTTTGTTTATTTAATAAAGATAAAATCGGTGCTCGGAATGGGTCCCGGGGGCTCGATTGGACATTCCCGATATTACTGCCCCCAATTCGTCTGCGATTTTATCTTACTTATGGTCAGAATGGATAAGGAAGCCTGACGATGCCGCGAGAACGACGGAAGGAGCATTGTTTATTTAACAAAGATAAAATCGGTGCTCTCAATGGTTCCCGGGGCCTCGATCGGCCATGCCCGATACTACTGCCCCAAATTCGTCTCCGATTTGATCTTACTCCCGGTCAGATTGGGTCAAGAAGTTTGACGATGCCGCGAGAACGAAGGTAGGAGCTTTGTTTATTTAACAAAGATAAAATCGGTGCTCGGAATGGTTCTCGGATCCTTGATCAGACATTCCCGACATTACTGCCCCGAATGCATCTCCGATTTCATCCTACTTCCGGTCAGATTGGGTCGAGAAGTCCGACGATGCAGCGAGAACAACGCTAGGAGCTTTGTTTATTTAACAAAGATAAAATCGGTGCTCGGAATGGTTCCCGGGGCCTCGATCGGACATTCCCGATATTACTGCCCCGAATTCGTCTCCGATTTTATCCTATTTCCGGTGAGATTGGGTCGAGAAGTGTGACGATGCCGCGCGAACGACGCTAGGAGCTTTGTTTATTTAACAAAGATAAAATCGATGCTCGGAATGGACCCCAGGGGCTCGATTGGACATTCCCGATATTACTGCCCCCAATTCGTCTGCGATTTTATCTTACTTCCGGTCAGAATGGATAAGGAAGTCTGACGATGCCGCGAGAAGGTCGGAAGGAGCATTGTCTATTTAACAAAGATAAAATCGGTGCTCTCAATGGTTCCCGGGACCTCGATCGGACATGCCCGATACGACTGCCCCGAATTCGTCTCCGATTTGATCTTACTCCCGGTGAGATTGGGTCAAGAAGTTTGACGATGCCGCGAGAACGACGGAAGGAGCATTATTTATTTAACAAAGATAAAATCGGTGCTCTCAATGGTTCCCGGGGCCTCGATCGGCCATGCCCGATACTACTGCCTCAAATTCGTCTCCGATTTGATCTTACTCCCGGTCAGATTGGGTCAAGAAGTTTGACGATGCCGCGAGAACGAAGGTAGGAGCTTTGTTCATTTAACAAAGATAAAATCGGTGCTCGGAATGGTTCTCGGAGCCTTGATCGGACATTCCCGACATTACTGCCCCGAATGCATCTCCGATTTCATCCTACTTCCGGTCAGATTGGGTCGAGAAGTCTGACGATGCAGCGAGAACAACGCTAGGAGCTTTGTTTATTTAACAAAGCTAAAATCGGTGCTCGGAATGGTTCCCGGGGCCTCGATCGGACATTCCCGATATTACTGCCCCGAATTCGTCTCCGATTTTATCCTACTTCCGGTCGGATTGGGTCGAGAAGTCTGACGATGCCGCGAGAACGACGATAGGAGCTTTGTTTATTTAACAAAGATAAAATCGGTGCTCGGAATGGTTCCCGGGGTCTCGATCGGACGTTCCCGACATTACTGCCCCGAATTCGTTTCCGATTTTATCCTACTTCCGGTCAGATTGGGTCGAGAAGTCTGACGAAGCCGTGAGAACGATGCTAGGAGGTTTGTTTATTTAACAAAGATAAAATCGGTGCTCGGAATGGTTCCCGGGGCCTCGATCGGACATTCCCGATATTACTGCCCCGAATCCGTCTCGGATTTTATCCTACTTCCGGTGGGATTGGGTCGAAAAGTTTGACGATGCCGCGAGAACGACGCTAGGAGGTTTTTTTTATTTAACAAAGATAAAATCGTTGCTCGGAATGGTTCCCGGGGCCTCGATCGGACATTCCCGATATTACTGCCCCGAATTCGTCTCCGATTTTATCCTACTTCCGGTCAGATTGGGTCGAGAAGTCTGACGATGCCGCGCGATCGACGCTAGGAGCTTTGTTTATTTAATAAAGATAAAATCGGTGCTCGGAATGGGTCCCGGGGGCTCGATTGGACATTCCCGATATTACTGCCCCCAATTCGTCTGCGATTTTATCTTACTTATGGTCAGAATGGATAAGGAAGCCTGACGATGCCGCGAGAACGACGGAAGGAGCATTGTTTATTTAACAAAGATAAAATCGGTGCTCTCAATGGTTCCCGGGGCCTCGATCGGCCATGCCCGATACTACTGCCCCAAATTCGTCTCCGATTTGATCTTACTCCCGGTCAGATTGGGTCAAGAAGTTTGACGATGCCGCGAGAACGAAGGTAGGAGCTTTGTTTATTTAACATAGATAAAATCGGTGCTCGGAATGGTTCTCGGATCCTTGATCAGACATTCCCGACATTACTGCCCCGAATGCATCTCCGATTTCATCCTACTTCCGGTCAGATTGGGTCGAGAAGTCCGACGATGCAGCGAGAACAACGCTAGGAGCTTTGTTTATTTAACAAAGATAAAATCGGTGCTCGGAATGGTTCCCGGGGCCTCGATCGGACATTCCCGATATTACTGCCCCGAATTCGTCTCCGATTTTATCCTATTTCCGGTGAGATTGGGTCGAGAAGTGTGACGATGCCGCGCGAACGACGCTAGGAGCTTTGTTTATTTAACAAAGATAAAATCGATGCTCGGAATGGACCCCGGGGGCTCGATTGGACATTCCCGATATTACTGCCCCCAATTCGTCTGCGATTTTATCTTACTTCCGGTCAGAATGGATAAGGAAGTCTGACGATGCCGCGAGAAGGTCGGAAGGAGCATTGTCTATTTAACAAAGATAAAATCGGTGCTCTCAATGGTTCCCGGGACCTCGATCGGACATGCCCGATACGACTGCCCCGAATTCGTCTCCGATTTTATCCTATTTCCGGTGAGATTGGGTCGAGAAGTGTGACGATGCCGCGCGAACGACGCTAGGAGCTTTGTTTATTTAACAAAGATAAAATCGATGCTCGGAATGGACCCCGGGGGCTCGATTGGACATTCCCGATATTACTGCCCCCAATTCGTCTGCGATTTTATCTTACTTCCGGTCAGAATGGATAAGGAAGTCTGACGATGCCGCGAGAAGGTCGGAAGGAGCATTGTCTATTTAACAAAGATAAAATCGGTGCTCTCAATGGTTCCCGGGACCTCGATCGGACATGCCCGATACGACTGCCCCGAATTCGTCTCCGATTTGATCTTACTCCCGGTGAGATTGGGTCAAGAAGTTTGACGATGCCGCGAGAACGACGGAAGGAGCATTATTTATTTAACAAAGATAAAATCGGTGCTCTCAATGGTTCCCGGGGCCTCGATCGGCCATGCCCGATACTACTGCCTCAAATTCGTCTCCGATTTGATCTTACTCCCGGTCAGATTGGGTCAAGAAGTTTGACGATGCCGCGAGAACGAAGGTAGGAGCTTTGTTCATTTAACAAAGATAAAATCGGTGCTCGGAATGGTTCTCGGAGCCTTGATCGGACATTCCCGACATTACTGCCCCGAATGCATCTCCGATTTCATCCTACTTCCGGTCAGATTGGGTCGAGAAGTCTGACGATGCAGCGAGAACAACGCTAGGATCTTTGTTTATTTAACAAAGCTAAAATCGGTGCTCGGAATGGTTCCCGGGGCCTCGATCGGACATTCCCGATATTACTGCCCCGAATTCGTCTCCGATTTTATCCTACTTCCGGTCGGATTGGGTCGAGA
The DNA here is from genome assembly GCA_963210295.1 of Ophion ellenae. Lineage (NCBI taxonomy): Eukaryota > Metazoa > Arthropoda > Insecta > Hymenoptera > Ichneumonidae > Ophion > Ophion ellenae. The sequence continues at coordinate 10,052,501 of OY723386.1, read as the reverse complement.
AGTCTGACGATGCCGCGAGAACGACGATAGGAGCTTTGTTTATTTAACAAAGATAAAATCGGTGCTCGGAATGGTTCCCGGGGTCTCGATCGGACGTTCCCGACATTACTGCCCCGAATTCGTTTCCGATTTTATCCTACTTCCGGTCAGATTGGGTCGAGAAGTCTGACGAAGCCGTGAGAACGATGCTAGGAGGTTTGTTTATTTAACAAAGATAAATTCGGTGCTCGGAATGGTTCTCGGAGCCTTGATCGGACATTCCCGACATTGCTGCCACGAATTCGTCTCCGATTTTATCCTATTTCCGGTCAGATTGGGTCGAGAAGTCTGACGATGCCGCGCGAATGACGCTAGGAGCTTTGTTTATTTAACAAAGATAAAATCGGTGCTCGAAATAGGTCCCGGGGGCTCGATTGGACATTCCCGATATTACTGCCCCCAATTCGTCTGCGATTTTATCTTACTTATGGTCAGAATGGATAAGGAAGCCTGACGATGCCGCGAGAACGACGGAAGGAGCATTGTTTATTTAACAAAGATAAAATCGGTGCTCTCAATGGTTCCCGGGGCCTCGATCGGCCATGCCCGATACTACTGCCCCAAATTCGTCTCCGATTTGATCTTACTCCCGGTCAGATTGGGTCAAGAAGTTTGACGATGCCGCGAGAACGAAGGTAGGAGCTTTGTTTATTTAACAAAGATAAAATCGGTGCTCGGAATGGTTCTCGGATCCTTGATCAGACATTCCCGACATTACTGCCCCGAATGCATCTCCGATTTCATCCTACTTCCGGTCAGATTGGGTCGAGAAGTCCGACGATGCAGCGAGAACAACGCTAGGAGCTTTGTTTATTTAACAAAGATAAAATCGGTGCTCGGAATGGTTCCCGGGGCCTCGATCGGACATTCCCGATATTACTGCCCCGAATTCGTCTCCGATTTTATCCTATTTCCGGTGAGATTGGGTCGAGAAGTGTGACGATGCCGCGCGAACGACGCTAGGAGCTTTGTTTATTTAACAAAGATAAAATCGATGCTCGGAATGGACCCCAGGGGCTCGATTGGACATTCCCGATATTACTGCCCCCAATTCGTCTGCGATTTTATCTTACTTCCGGTCAGAATGGATAAGGAAGTCTGACGATGCCGCGAGAAGGTCGGAAGGAGCATTGTCTATTTAACAAAGATAAAATCGGTGCTCTCAATGGTTCCCGGGACCTCGATCGGACATGCCCGATACGACTGCCCCGAATTCGTCTCCGATTTGATCTTACTCCCGGTGAGATTGGGTCAAGAAGTTTGACGATGCCGCGAGAACGACGGAAGGAGCATTATTTATTTAACAAAGATAAAATCGGTGCTCTCAATGGTTCCCGGGGCCTCGATCGGCCATGCCCGATACTACTGCCTCAAATTCGTCTCCGATTTGATCTTACTCCCGGTCAGATTGGGTCAAGAAGTTTGACGATGCCGCGAGAACGAAGGTAGGAGCTTTGTTCATTTAACAAAGATAAAATCGGTGCTCGGAATGGTTCTCGGAGCCTTGATCGGACATTCCCGACATTACTGCCCCGAATGCATCTCCGATTTCATCCTACTTCCGGTCAGATTGGGTCGAGAAGTCTGACGATGCAGCGAGAACAACGCTAGGAGCTTTGTTTATTTAACAAAGCTAAAATCGGTGCTCGGAATGGTTCCCGGGGCCTCGATCGGACATTCCCGATATTACTGCCCCGAATTCGTCTCCGATTTTATCCTACTTCCGGTCGGATTGGGTCGAGAAGTCTGACGATGCCGCGAGAACGACGATAGGAGCTTTGTTTATTTAACAAAGATAAAATCGGTGCTCGGAATGGTTCCCGGGGTCTCGATCGGACGTTCCCGACATTACTGCCCCGAATTCGTTTCCGATTTTATCCTACTTCCGGTCAGATTGGGTCGAGAAGTCTGACGAAGCCGTGAGAACGATGCTAGGAGGTTTGTTTATTTAACAAAGATAAAATCGGTGCTCGGAATGGTTCCCGGGGCCTCGATCGGACATTCCCGATATTACTGCCCCGAATCCGTCTCGGATTTTATCCTACTTCCGGTGGGATTGGGTCGAAAAGTTTGACGATGCCGCGAGAACGACGCTAGGAGGTTTTTTTTATTTAACAAAGATAAAATCGTTGCTCGGAATGGTTCCCGGGGCCTCGATCGGACATTCCCGATATTACTGCCCCGAATTCGTCTCCGATTTTATCCTACTTCCGGTCAGATTGGGTCGAGAAGTCTGACGATGCCGCGCGATCGACGCTAGGAGCTTTGTTTATTTAATAAAGATAAAATCGGTGCTCGGATTGGGTCCCGGGGGCTCGATTGGACATTCCCGATATTACTGCCCCCAATTCTTCTGCGATTTTATCTTACTTATGGTCAGAATGCATAAGGAAGCCTGACGATGCCGCGAGAACGACGGAAGGAGCATTGTTTATTTAACAAAGATAAAATCGGTGCTCTCAATGGTTCCCGGGGCCTCGATCGGCCATGCCCGATACTACTGCCCCAAATTCGTCTCCGATTTGATCTTACTCCCGGTCAGATTGGGTCAAGAAGTTTGACGATGCCGCGAGAACGAAGGTAGGAGCTTTGTTTATTTAACATAGATAAAATCGGTGCTCGGAATGGTTCTCGGATCCTTGATCAGACATTCCCGACATTACTGCCCCGAATGCATCTCCGATTTCATCCTACTTCCGGTCAGATTGGGTCGAGAAGTCCGACGATGCAGCGAGAACAACGCTAGGAGCTTTGTTTATTTAACAAAGATAAAATCGGTGCTCGGAATGGTTCCCGGGGCCTCGATCGGACATTCCCGATATTACTGCCCCGAATTCGTCTCCGATTTTATCCTATTTCCGGTGAGATTGGGTCGAGAAGTGTGACGATGCCGCGCGAACGACGCTAGGAGCTTTGTTTATTTAACAAAGATAAAATCGATGCTCGGAATGGACCCCGGGGGCTCGATTGGACATTCCCGATATTACTGCCCCCAATTCGTCTGCGATTTTATCTTACTTCCGGTCAGAATGGATAAGGAAGTCTGACGATGCCGCGAGAAGGTCGGAAGGAGCATTGTCTATTTAACAAAGATAAAATCGGTGCTCTCAATGGTTCCCGGGACCTCGATCGGACATGCCCGATACGACTGCCCCGAATTCGTCTCCGATTTTATCCTATTTCCGGTGAGATTGGGTCGAGAAGTGTGACGATGCCGCGCGAACGACGCTAGGAGCTTTGTTTATTTAACAAAGATAAAATCGATGCTCGGAATGGACCCCGGGGGCTCGATTGGACATTCCCGATATTACTGCCCCCAATTCGTCTGCGATTTTATCTTACTTCCGGTCAGAATGGATAAGGAAGTCTGACGATGCCGCGAGAAGGTCGGAAGGAGCATTGTCTATTTAACAAAGATAAAATCGGTGCTCTCAATGGTTCCCGGGACCTCGATCGGACATGCCCGATACGACTGCCCCGAATTCGTCTCCGATTTGATCTTACTCCCGGTGAGATTGGGTCAAGAAGTTTGACGATGCCGCGAGAACGACGGAAGGAGCATTATTTATTTAACAAAGATAAAATCGGTGCTCTCAATGGTTCCCGGGGCCTCGATCGGCCATGCCCGATACTACTGCCTCAAATTCGTCTCCGATTTGATCTTACTCCCGGTCAGATTGGGTCAAGAAGTTTGACGATGCCGCGAGAACGAAGGTAGGAGCTTTGTTCATTTAACAAAGATAAAATCGGTGCTCGGAATGGTTCTCGGAGCCTTGATCGGACATTCCCGACATTACTGCCCCGAATGCATCTCCGATTTCATCCTACTTCCGGTCAGATTGGGTCGAGAAGTCTGACGATGCAGCGAGAACAACGCTAGGATCTTTGTTTATTTAACAAAGCTAAAATCGGTGCTCGGAATGGTTCCCGGGGCCTCGATCGGACATTCCCGATATTACTGCCCCGAATTCGTCTCCGATTTTATCCTACTTCCGGTCGGATTGGGTCGAGAAGTCTGACGATGCCGCGAGAACGACGATAGGAGCTTTGTTTATTTAACAAAGATAAAATCGGTGCTCGGAATGGTTCCCGGGGTCTCGATCGGACGTTCCCGACATTACTGCCCCGAATTCGTTTCCGATTTTATCCTACTTCCGGTCAGATTGGGTCGAGAAGTCTGACGAAGCCGTGAGAACTCTGCTAGGAGGTTTGTTTATTTAACAAAGATAAATTCGGTGCTCGGAATGGTTCTCGGAGCCTTGATCGGACATTCCCGACATTGCTGCCACGAATTCGTCTCCGATTTTATCCTATTTCCGGTCAGATTGGGTCGAGAAGTCTGACGATGCCGCGCGAATGACGCTAGGAGCTTTGTTTATTTAACAAAGATAAAATCGGTGCTCGAAATAGGTCGCGGGGGCTCGATTGGACATTCCCGATATTACTGCCCCCAATTCGTCTGCGATTTTATCTTACTTCCGGTCAGAATGGATAAGGAAGTCGGACGATGCCGCGAGAACGACGGAAGGAGCATTGTTTATTTAACAAAGATAAAATCGGTACTCTCAATGGTTCCCGGGGCCTCGATCGGACATGCCCGATACTTCTGCCCCGAATTCGTCTCCGATTTGATCTTACTCCCGGTCGGATTGGGTCAAGAAGTTTGACGATGCCGCGAGAACGACGGTAAGAGCTTTGTTTATTGAACAAAGATAAAATCGGTGCTCGGAACGGTTCCCGGGGCCTCGATCGGACATTCCCGATATTACTGCCCCGAATTCGTCTCCGATTGTATCCTACTTCCGGTCGGATTGGGTCGATAAGTCTGACGATGCCGCGAGAACGACGCTAGGAGCTTTTTTTATTGAACAAAGATAAAATCGGTGCTCGGAATGGTTCCCGGGGCCTCGATCGGACATTCCCGATATTACTGCCCCGAATCCGTCTCCGATTTGATCTTACTCCCGGTCAGATTGGGTCAAGAAGTTTGACGATGCCGCGAGAACGAAGGTAGGAGCTTTGTTTATTTAACAAAGATAAAATCGGTGCTCGGAATGGTTCTCGGATCCTTGATCAGACATTCCCGACATTACTGCCCCGAATGCATCTCCGATTTCATCCTACTTCCGGTCAGATTGGGTCGAGAAGTCCGACGATGCAGCGAGAACAACGCTAGGAGCTTTGTTTATTTAACAAAGATAAAATCGGTGCTCGGAATGGTTCCCGGGGCCTCGATCGGACATTCCCGATATTACTGCCCCGAATTCGTCTCCGATTTTATCCTACTTCCGGTCGGATTGGGTCGATAAGTCTGACGATGCCACGAGAACGACGCTAGGAGCTTTGTTTATTTAACAAAGATAAAATCGGTGCTCGGAATGGTTCCCGGGGCCTCGATCGGACATTCACGATATTACTGCCCCGAATTCGTCTCCGATTTTAGCCTACTTTCGGTCAGAATGGGTCGAGAAGTCTGACGATGCCGCGAGAATGACGCTAGGAGGTTTGTTTATTTAACAAAAATAAAATCGGTGCTCGGAATGGTTCCCGGGGCCTCGATCTGACATTCCCGACATTACTGCCCCGAATTCTTCTAAGATTTTATCCTACTTCCGGTCGGATTGGGTCGAGAAGTCTGACGAAGCCGTGAGAAAGACGCCAGGAGGTTTGTTTATTTAACAAAGATAAATTCGGTGCTCGGAATGGTTCTCGGAGCCTTGATCGGACATTCCCGACATTACTGCCCCGAATTCGTCTCCGATTTCATCCTACTTGCTGTCAGATTGGGTCGAGAAGTCTGACGATGCAGCGAGAACAACGCTACGAGGTTTGTTTATTTAACAAAGATAAAATCGCCGCTCGGAACGGTTCCCGGGGCCTCGATCGGACATTCCCGATATTACTGCCCCGAATTCGTCTCCGATTTTATCCTGTTTCCCGTCAGATTGGGTCGAGAAGTCTGACGATGCCGCGCGAATGACGCTAGGAGCTTTGTTTATTTAACAAAGATAAAATCGGTGCTCGGAATGGGTCCCGGGGGCTCGATTGGACATTCCCGATATTACTGCCCCCAATTTGTCTGCGATTTCATCTTACTTCCGGTCAGAATGGATAAGGAAGTCTGACGATGCCGCGAGAACGACGGAAGGAGCATTGTTTATTTAACAAAGATAAAATCGGTACTCTCAATGGTTCCCGGGGCCTCGATCGGACATGCCCGATACTAGTGCCCCGAATTCGTCTCCGATTTGATCTTACTCCCGGTCAGATTGGGTCAAGAAGTTTGACAATGCCGCGAGAACGACGGTAGGAGCTTTGTTTATTTAACAAAGATAAAATCGGTGCTCGGAATGGTTCCCGGGGCCTCGATCGGAAGTAGAAGAGCTAGAGCGGTTCTAACCCTGGCATCTCAGGGGGGAGCGGGGCGGCGGGGTCCATCGCGGGGAAGCCAAGTGCCTGGTGGTGGGGGGGTCCAGCGCGGGGACGTGACGTCAGGGGTCTCTGTGGAGGGGGTAGCCATGTGGTCCGAAGAGCGACTGTCGGGAGGGGGCAGCCGTCGTCGGAGAGTGTCTTGTGGGGGCGGGGGTCAGGTAGTGGTGAGTGACCGTTGAAAACCCATAAATCTCCTAATTTATTATAGACATAAAAAAGATTAGCATCGATGCAGTGTTTTTCTTTCTACACTATTTAGTCCGCGTGAAAAAAGAACTCACACACACACGATATGTGTGTATGTAATGGCCATATATGGGTAGGAAAATTTGGTTAATTTGAAGCGATACATGAAGGGGACGGCTTTTCAAAGCTGTTTATTTATGTAATGCAGGTGTGATGCGCTTGGTTTCGTTTCCGAAATCTTTAAAATGTTTTTATGTGTGTCCACTCCTGTCACGCGAGGTCTTCGTTCCCATTCCATGTTAAGATGTCGCATGTAAGTCCGCCGAATCTCGCTCACTTTTGACACAGGTCTTAACAAGTCAGGGTTGAAGCTTTTTTTTTTTTTTTTCTTTTTACATTCATAGCCACTCACGATGGGAATTTTTTTATAGCTCGAATATTCAAAACATAGATGAAAACAACGTATTTTTTGGACAAACTATCAACTGTAGGGATCTATCGTCTTTAGCCTCGATGGACCACTTGAGCAGAGCTGCAGGACCCCATAAAATAAATCTTTTCACTCGATGCATCCCAACTTGTTATTTTTGTCTCGTTTCCCTCGGTCAATATATACCAGCGCGTTATCGGAAAATCTGTAGGGGTCTGCTGTCCAGAAAAGGGGTACTCCACGGTCGAGGTGAAATCTAGCCAGACTCATCAAGCATTGATTTTTATGATCTCCACACATTTTCGGATTACCATGTATGTGCCACTTGCCTCCAAAACATAGATGAATACGACGTATTTTCGTGGAAAAAAAAAGATTAACTTTAGGGGTCTATCGTCGAAAGCCTTTGAGGCCAATGGACCACTTGATCACAGCTGCAGGACCCATAAAATACATCTTTTAACCCGATGCATCCCGACTTGTTTTCTATGTCGTTTCTTCCTCAGACAATCTTTACCAACACGATGTCGGAAAAAGTCCGGTTTTTCCCCCGAGATATAGGGAAAGCCGAAATTTTTCTTCCGAACGGGGAGCCATTTTTTTTATTATCTGCTTCGCTCCAAACTGGCCACACTTTGAACGAAGCAGTCAGTCAGCTAACATCGCGGAAGTCGTCTCCAACTTATTACTATGGATAACAACATTGAACAAAGTTTGCACGATCAAGCCGCGCTTTTAAGTTCGTTCGAAGATTTTACTGTGTGGGAGCAACGGTGCGTCGAGTTCATCGAAGTGCTAGAAACGCAAAGCCGAACTAAGCGCCCGCGCTTGGTAATTGGACATCAACAGTCACTGATAGCCCAAATATCGCGTCTGGAAGGATTGAAGAATTCTGTATGCAGTCGTTTTATACACACGGGTGCAGGGCATGGTGATCATGGATTAATCTGGCGTGAGATTGACACATCATTCAAGAGTCGAATATCGACTGGTTCTGTAATCAATCACAGTCACATCGGGCCGAAACAATTTCTTAATGATGCTCGGGACCTAGTGCTTCAACATGTACAAAATATTATCTGCAAGCACAACAGTATCAAAGTTAATACGGTGTTCAATGGTGAATTCGCGAGTGGAGATAAACATGCTAATAAAAGTGTCAACACGCGAAACTGTGAACTCTTTAACACGAGCGATTTGAATGAGTGGTATGAACAACGTGTTATTGAGCCCACTTTAACCTCACTCGACGAATTTCAAGAACGAGACAGTGGCTGGGCTCTACGGAAAATACTTAACCTCACGATAAATGTGAATACGTATAATCCGATGCGTGCTGGGTGCTCCATATCATTACCGCGGGAAATAATGTTGAAGAGGGCTGTGGTTAACATCAAATCCAACGATAACGCATGTTTCGCGTGGGCAGTTGTCGCTGCTTTATACCCAGCTGAACGACACAGTGACCGTCCATCTTCTTATCCGCATTATTCGACTGTACTGAATCTCCAGGATATCGAATTCCCGGTGACGATACATCAAATTAAAAAATTTGAATTTAATAACAATGTATCGATCAACGTATATACCACCACCACCAAAAAGGACATTGTTCCAATACGAGTCACTCAACACAAGAAGGAGAAGCACATCAATTTGCTGTACATGCAAGATACTGAAGACAACAATGTGGGGCACTTCGTGTGGATCAAGAATCTGTCGAGACTCGTGAGGGCACAACTAACCAAAATGGAGCATAAAAAATATATCTGTGATCGGTATGTAGTTACCATAATATATATATACATATATATATATATGTACTTATATATGCTTGACGAATTAAACAAATCAATTTTTTTTTCTTTTTGCAGGTGTTTGCACTACTTCGGTTCCGAGGAAAAATTGCAATCGCACGAGGTCGATTGTGGGACGATAAACGACTGTGCAATTCGACTACCAAACGACACCAATAAGTGGCTCCAGTTCAGCAACTTTAGCCGGAAAGAGCGACATCCTTTCATCGTGTATGCTGATTTGGAGTGTGTGCTGGCAAAGACCGACGGGGTGAACCTGGCGAAAGATATGTATCAACATCATGAAGTATTTAGCATTGGATACTATGTGCGTTGTTCGTATGACGATTCATTATCTTCATATCACTCGCGTCGTAGTGCTGATTGTGTATCGTGGTTTGTCGAAGGACTAAAAAATCTAGCACTGCGGATAAAAGAAATTTTCTGCGACAACGTGCCAATGGTATATTTAACACCGAGTGAGTGGGCTAGTTATCGAGCCGCGACTCAATGTCACATTTGTAAGAAACCAATTGCGCATGAAGATGTACGCGTTCGAGATCATTGCCATCTGACTGGACGCTATAGAGGCCCTGCCCATTCCAACTGCAACTTAAATTACAAGCAGTCATTTTTCATTCCTGTAGTTTTCCACAATTTATCCGGCTATGATGCGCATTTTATAATCAAGGAAGTAGCCACAGCGTTCGAAGGAAAAACCGATGTGCTTCCAATTACAAAGGAGAAATACATCTCCTTCACGAAGCATGTTGAAATTAAAGACGATTCAAAACACAAGATCCAATTGCGCTTCATCGATTCGTACAAATTTCTCAACACCAGTCTCGACAAATTAGCCTCATTTTTGACCGAGGACAAACTCAAAATTTTACGCATGCAATTCCCAACTCTCTCGACAGACGATTTCAATTTGTTGACGCGAAAAGGGGTCTTCCCTTATGAATATATTGATGACGTGACCAAGCTAGACGACACTTGCCTACCACCACGTGACGCATTTTATAGTTCCCTGACAGATGCTACAGTATGTGAGAGTGAGTATGCACATGCTAAGAAAGTTTGGGAGCGGTTCTCCATTCGAACGCTGGGTGACTATAGCGATTTGTATCTGAAGACAGATGTCTTGTTATTAGCTGATATTTTCGAAAACTTTCGAAATACGTGCATTGAGAGCTATGGCCTAGATCCCGCGTATTACTACACATTGCCGGGGTATACCTGGGATGCAATGTTAAAACACTCGAATGTCAAGTTTGAGTTACTAACTGACATCGACATGGTTTTATTCGTTGAGCGGGGTATACGCGGTGGTCTCAGTCAATGCTCAAACCGATATGCACACGCTAATAATAAGTACATGGAGTCGTTTGATCCATCGAAAGCATCATCATACTTGATGTATTTTGATGTCAACAATTTGTATGGATGGGCAATGTGTCAACCCTTGCCATATGCAGATTTTCGATGGGTCAACGACGTGTCCAATTTTGATCCATCTTCCATCGCGCTAGATTCACCGACAGGCTACATCCTTGAGGTCGACTTGGAATATCCCCAATCTCTACATGATGCGCACAAAGACCTACCGTTTTGCCCAATACACGAAAAACCACCGGGTAAGCAGCAGGAAAAGCTACTAGCAACCGTCAGCGATAAAAAACGCTACATCATACACTACAGAAATTTACAACAATGTTTACGTCATGGACTTTGCCTCACAAAAATCCATAGGGTATTACAATTCACGCAATCCCCATGGCTACGTTCATATATCGAGTTAAATACTCAGTTTCGAACGCTGGCCAAAAACGATTTTGAAAAGAATTTATTCAAATTGATGAATAATGCGGTGTTTGGCAAAACGATGGAGAATGTACGCAATCATGTAGATGTAAAGCTTTTGACAAAATGGGAGGGCAGGTATGGCGCGGAAGCAATGATAGCGAAGCCAAACTTCCACAGCCGAAGCGTTTTCTCCGAAAACCTCGTTGCCGTAGAATTGCGCAATCTCGAGGTGAAGTTCAACAAGCCGATATATGTGGGTATGTGCATACTCGACATATCCAAAACGTGCTTGTATGGATTTCATCACGAGTATATGGTACCATTGTATCGGAATAAATGTAAAGTGATGTATACCGATACAGATAGCCTCATATATGCCATTGAGAGCGAAGATGTATATGCAGACATGAAGTGTGACATTGAAAAATTTGATACGAGCGATTATTCAACGGACAATAGGTATGATATGCCGCTTGTCAATAAGAAGGTACCCGGTCTCATGAAAGACGAATGCAATGGTGCAATTATGACCGAGTTCATTGGACTTCGATCGAAAATGTATGCGACACGTGTCGAGGGTAAGAAGGATACTAAAAAAGTTAAAGGTGTCAAGAGCAATGTTGTGGCTAGGACAATCACGTTTGACGATTATGCCCGATGCTTGAAAGAAGACATTGAAATGATGCGTAGTCAAACGTGTATTCGATCGAAGTTGCACAAGGTCTACACCATTCGTGAGACGAAAATCGCTCTAAGTCCTCATGATGATAAGCGGTATATCATACCTGGGACCTCTGATACCCTACCATGGGGGCATTACAGAATACCGTCGTGAAAAGTTTTGTAATTTTTTTCCCCCCACAACCTTGATGTAAAATTGTGTATACTTTGTGAATATTGATGTATAAAACTCGTGAAAATTATGTATATATTTTGTTCACTCGATGTTAAAATTATGTTTGTTGTATATATTGTGCAAGAATGGATTTATTATTTTCCGTAAATAAAGAAGCGGACTTTTTATAATCACATGTGTATATTCACTCTATCCATTTCCTCACGTTCCACGAAAAAGGATGACGGCGAGAAGGGGGGAAGCCTGCTGTGGAGTCGGTCGGAGGCCTTGGAGGGATGCGGGGACGACCAGCAGGTCAAGAGTCATAAAACATCCATATTTTTTTCCATATTCTTTATTATCGACTACAAATCGGATTTACTTATCCAACTATTGTGGCTATTGTCGAAACCTAACCACTTTACAAACATTCGATTACCGCGCTTCTTCAATACCGCTTCAATGAGATAGATATCGGGGTGCTTGACCCTGAGAAGCTCTTGTTCGTAGAAACCACCGGCGATCGGTTCATCTTTATGGTCCTTCAAGTGGTACGTCAGGGGATGAGTTTTTTTCACACGATAGATTGTAAATATTTCTGTTGTCCAGTTTGGGGTGTAACCCTTTTCGAAAACAGTCTTAAATTTGCTGATTCTCACTTTATCACCAACGGCGAATTTCGGTTGTCTTTTTATTGGAGGCGTATTGAAAATCTGCTGCAATTGCTTCTCATTTTCCGCGTTGACATTTCTCGGCTTCATCTTAATGGTGCGATGTACCGAATCGTTGTACTCGGCTACTAGATTATCAAGAATATCGATCCACTTATAATTACCACGAAGACTAAATTGCATCCACATCTTGTTCTTCAATGTACGATTGAAACGCTCGCAAATGGATGCCTTCAAGTTGCTATATGTTGAATACATGTGAATATTGTACTTTTTCATGATGGCCTTAAAGTCACAATTGTAGAATTCTTTTCCCTGATCGACATGCAAGTTCTGCGGTATGCGTCCCTTAACGAGGATCGACTTCATTGCTGCTGCTACATCTTTACCACTCTTACTCAAAATTGGCATGGCCCAGGCGAATTTCGAGAAGGTATCGATGACGGTGAGAAGAAATTTGTGTTTGGAGTTTTGACGCGCGTATGATGACATATCGACGAGATCGGCTTGCCAGGTTTCGTCCAAGCCCCGGATGTCCACATGCCGACGCGGATAGTTTCGTCGAGCAGGCTTATGTAGCTCTAGCACGAGAGCGCTCCTTTTCTCGTTCATTTTCCAGTCCACGCAGTCGCGCATCCAATTCAGCAATGACGTGTGAATTACGCATCACCAAATCTTGTAGAGTTTTGACATTGGCCTCGAGTGTTTTTGCAATGCCTCTTATCGTAGCTTCAAGTCCATTAACCAACAATTGACTACTCTCATTCATTTCTTTGCGTATGTTCTTAATGATAGTTCGGGATCTCTTTTGTAACGCACTTAGAGTGATGGCGTCATCTTCTCCTTCTGGATTTGCAATGTTACACAATCGTTTCTGCCCCAAGTCATAATGACCATCTGCGGTAATTCTAAAGCCAATCCCAGGTCGACCTGGAGGACCTTGCTTACTGTGGAGTACACTCCTACTTGAATGACGCCCAAACACATCGACACTCATGATGAGAATGTGTAAATTCTCCGATGTCGACTTAATAAATGATTTCAGCTTCTCGCAATTCCTCGATAATCGATATAATGTCATTCGCATGGGCCGAATTTCCGGCTGCTTGTGATGCCAAGAGTAAACGAAGACGATCTACTAGCTCATTTGGATTGTCCCAATAAATATAGTCCGATTGTGTGTTTTTTCTAGCTAGCTTATACTTTGGCATACCCTGTCCCACATGATGATCAACTATATTTGCAATATATGTGTTAAATTTGTGGCTGGTGTTACGTCGTATAGCCTCACTAGGCTTATAAAATTTTTTGTGCGCATTCGTCGAGATTACAATCTTTTCATAGTTTTTCAAATCGTCCGGTGTGAGAGTTTCGACATTGGGCACTTTTTTAAACAACAGCTCTGTTAATCCAACAGTTTTCGCATAACTCGCATCTCCCACGCGAATATGTTGAGAGTCGAAAATTATCGGAGAATTACCAATCATTAATTTGTTGCTTGCGAGATTCCGTACACCATATAATACATCAAAGTTTGCCTTTCTATTTGTTTGTAATAGCAGGATATATTCACGGATCAATTCCTCGACATTTTGCGAGTCATCATCATCATCCTCGTATATTAATTTAAACGAATCTTGGGTTTCACTCTTGAAGGAATCTTGTGCCTCGTTCTTCAATTGATGTTTCGCACTATTTAATGCATCTCCTTCTTCAACATTATCACTCACTTTTTCATCCTTAATTTCCTCCTTCACCACCTCACCGTTTTTATATGACACCAATTTCTCCAATGGTCTCACGATAGGCTTAAAGACATCTTGCATTCTCTGCTCATCGCTATCTTTTCCAATTTTGATCATCCGATGCTTTCGTCTGATTGCATCGCTCGCTTTGGCAATTTCATGCAATACATCTTTTTCTCGCAACAGTTGTTCGCTCTTCGTGTTGTCACTGCCACGGCATGCACAATACTGTCTCTTCAACTACCAGCGATGAGTCATTTATCAATGGTTAGAAAACAATCAAAACCCTGTCTATATCGACCTTCGTTAATATCGCTATCCTTATCAATTGTGACAAATGCATACTTGTCGGAATTCCAGCATTTCACGCACATGTTTTTAAAGCACGTATAAGTCATATCCGTATTAACATGATCGTTGTAGACGTGTTTGAGATTCATATCGTCCTGCTTGAAAAGCACCACGAAATTTGCATTATCTCTCACGAGATGTTTGGGGATACGAGTGTACGTCTGACAAAGATAAAAACTGTCAACAATCTCGTGTCTTCCCATGGAAAAGAAGGCCCGAACATTATCCTGCTTTTCGCATGCTATATCATCAAAGATGAATATAGAGTTGGATCGTACATCACTTGGTGCTATCACTTGTTCATGCGCCTCGAATGGATGATATTCAACTCCACTCACAGGTTCGAGTAATTGTTCGAGCAACTTATACTTTGGCTGCTTCAACGATTTGGAATACAAGTAAATGTTCTCAAATCTCAAACCATTCGGATGGATGATGAGAGTGAGCAAAGCGTTGGTTTTCCCACAATTCGATGGACCGCAAAACAGTGCACGTATGCTATCCGGCAATAAATTCCCATGACGTTTTTGTTTCTTCTTCCTCCCTCCGTCTTCGACAAACTCGTCGAAATTTATCACGGGGAGTCCACCTCCGATAGTTTGCTTCTTGGACGTCATCTCACACACGACTAACGATGAAATCATATAAATAGGATTCTTATAGGGATCATCAATCAGTCGCATATTGTCTTTAGACATGATCGTGCATAGCAAGAGCGGTAAAGGTTTAGTCAACCGCCTAATCAACAAACTCCCCGTTGAACTACATCTGCCTGGGTATCAGTATTGTGGGCCAGGCACAAAGTTGGTCAAGCGCCTTGCTCGTGGTGATCCGGGCATCAACCCATTGGATACGGCTTGCAAACAACACGATATTGCGTATTCGAAAAATCCAGATAATCTTGAGGCGAGACATTTGGCGGATAAAGTGTTGGCTGAACAGGCTGTACAACGTGTTACCGCGAGAGACGCTAGTATCGGTGAAAAAGCTAGTGCTTGGGGTGTGGCAAATATTATGAAGACAAAGAGAAAATTCGGTATGGGAATGAAGGCCCGTAAGGGTGGCGTTTGTTTAAAAAAGATAATTGGCGCTGCAAAGAAGACAATGATTCAAAGTAATGATCCGCATAAGATTATTAAATCAGCTCTAAAGGGTGCTCGTGCAGCTGTAAAGATGCAAGGTGGCAAAGTACGCACACCTCGGGTTCTACCTGTACCCCATAAAATTGGTGGTTTATTGCCCTTCCTCGTGCCCATTTTTGCTGGTCTTAGCGCTGCGGGTGCTTTGTCGGGTGGTGCGGCTAGTATAGCTAAAGCCGTAAATGCTGCTCAAGCAGCTAAACGTGAATTGGATGAAAGTAAGCGTCATAATCGGACAATTGAAGCAATTGCATTAGGTCGGGGTCTACATCTGAAACCATATAAGCAGGGATTGGGCCTTCATATCAAGCCAAAAAACTAGAAGTTACGCTACCTCACCGACCCCTCACCGACCGCGACCTACTTAAATATGCAAAAATCCTAAAGATTCCACATTTTCGCGGGGTTTACATGCGCGACACATTGCCAGCGAGCGGACCTCTCAAATGTGAAGCAGCAATTGTAAATTTGGATGCAAATGCCGGTCCTGGAACGCACTGGGTCGCTTACAAAAAGACTGGATTGAAAGTCATGTACTTTGATAGTTTCGGCAATCTTCCACCACCATCTGAACTCATGAGGTATTTTCGTGTTGGTAGCGTAAATTATAATTATAAGGGATATCAGGAATATGATACGATTGAATGTGGGCATTTGTGTCTCAAATTTCTTTGTCGACAATTGCAGCACAAAGACAAGTATACACTATATATAGGGGGAAAATGATGTGGGGAATTCAGTTGTTAATTTACCAGCATCATGGACGAAAGTTTAACATTGACCATATCTGGCTCATCGTCCATACTCGAGGCGCAATACTTTCCCCCCATCGAACTCTCGCCACACAAAAATTATACTCTCGGTCTCGTGGAATTGTTAACCTTCAACTCTATTCCCAATATCGACGTTGACCACGATAAACTTTACGTGGGAGACGAGGTGTTGACGATACCTACGGGCAGTTATGAAATAGAGGATATTGAGACGTTCGTACAAGCAGAGCTCTCACGTAAAAACATCAAAATCAGCATTAAACCCAATAATAATACGCTACGCAGTGAGATCGAGTGCGATCGTGATATAAATTTTGAGCCGAAAGATTCTATTGGGCATCTACTAGGCTTCACCGCACGCAAATTGGAAGCCAATAAAAGGCACGAATCGGACCTTCCGGTGGCCATTCTCAAAGTGAACGCCTTACGCGTTGAGTGCAACATTACCGCTGGCGCCTATATTAATGGACAAAAAGTACACACAATTCACGAATTTTTTCCATCTGTGCCACCGCGCTATAAGATCATTGAAGTTCCCTCCCACGTAATTTATCTGCCAATCACGAGCCGAACGATTGACGCGATACAGCTTCGCATAGTGGATCAGGACGGTGATTTGGTAAATTTCCGCGGTGAAGTGATCACCATACGCCTGCATATAAAGTCGTGATGGGTATAGTTTTCAATAGATCTTCCAATAACAATAAACGGCCATGGATAAAAACAATCAGTCGTCGGCCAGCGCCCAAAGTGCTAACACCTCAAAACGTGCTACTGTTGAAGAGTTTGGGTCTCAAAGTGCGTGGCGAAAGCGCGTAAAAAATTATTTAGTCTGTGCTCTGTGCATCTGTTGCGTGAAATGGAGGAAGAAATTGTAAACATTCAGGCGCCCGTGGTCTTTGATGAATCCATCATCCATTGTGAGTTTCACGCTCATCAGCCATATGCATCTTCAACCTTCAATAACAGCGATGAAATCCGTATTGCCATCCAACATCACGACCTCTCCATCCTGCCAAGCAAGAGTTCTCTACACATATGTGGGAAATTATCCAAGCGCGATGGGACGCCGACCGCTGCTACAAGTCTCGTCAACAATGCCATTTGCCATTTGTTTGAGGAAGTGCGATATGAATTGAATGCCATAGAAATCGATCGTAATAAAAATGTGGGCATTACGAGTGTAATTAAGGGATATTCATCTCTCTCACCGGCCAAAAGTTCTATGCTCGAGAACACTGGATGGCTCGATGTCGAAGAGACGAAGCAGATTGTAGATGTATCGGGAAACTTTGATGTGTGCATTCCGCTCAGCATGCTCCTCGGGTTTGCCGAAGATTATCGTAAAATTGTCGTAAATGCCAAGCACGAGTTGATCCTCACGAGATCAAAGACCGACGACAATGCCATTGTACAAACAGCGCCCGAAGACTACAAACTCGTATTGCATAAAATAGAATGGCTCGTGCCGTATGTAACAGTCTCCGATCAGCGAAAAATTCAACTATTAAAGTTTCTCGCCAAAGACGCACCAATCTCCATGAGTTTCCGAACATGGGAACTGTATGAATATCCATTGCTGCCTGCGACCTCTAAGCACGTATGGTCTGTGAAAACCTCGAATCAGCTGGAGAAGCCACGTTATGTCATACTCGCGCTACAGACGGGACGGAAAAATAAGAAGCAACAAAATGCGAGCCACTTTGATCATTGTAACCTGAGCGATGTTAAACTTTACCTCAACTCTCAATGTTATCCATATGGAAATTTGAATTTGAACATTGATCAAAATCAATATGCTCTACTCTACGAGATGTACGCAAACTTTCAACCGACCTATTACAACAAAGAGGCTGAACCATGGCTGAGCAGGATTGAATTTTTAGAAAAAGCGCCCCTCGTTGTCATTGACTGCTCAAAGCAAAACGATTCTCTCAAGTCTGGCCCTGTTGACGTGCGCCTTGAGTTCGAATTGAAAAATAATATTCCGCCACACACTTCAGCATACTGCATGATCCTCCATGATCGTATTGTCGAGTACAATCCAATCAGCGGTGGGGTTAAAAAATTGGTATAAAATCATGCCGATAATTCGCGTCCACGTCAGTCAATATGGAGCTTATCGTCGATGTACAGGGCTTCAAGAGCCCCATCAACAAATTTGTCCTAAAGGAGATGTCCATCATCAAACTCCACGACAAGGATGCTGAACCGCTGACGCTCGCCTTCGACGCACCATTTGCATGGGACTCTTTACCGGCCAAGTACAAAATGACAAACAAGTGGTTGGAACGAAATTTCCATGGAATACGATGGGATCACAGCGGCATACCATACGAGGCAGCTAGAAAGACAATTCGAGAAATCTTGCAAGGAGCCCCCACCATCTATGCGAAGGGATTCGAGAAATGCGCATGGCTATCAAGATTCACGGATCCCACGACAAACGTCATCGACTTGGAGACTCTGGACTGTCCATCGCTGCAGAAGTTGCCGAAAATCACAAACTCGAAATGCCCCCATCATTCCTTCAACACGAAATACAACTGCGCCCATGATAATGTAAAATCGCTGAAAAGCTGGTTGAGTGTATACGAAGCGTTGTGTGAGCGAGGGATTTTTTTTAAATGAATAAAAAAACATTTCGATGAAAATATATACCATTTGTATTCTTCATTTATTTTACGACGAAAATTGTTTTGCATTTCTCCTTCTCATACATTTCGATAAAACAGTTCTTTACATACATTTTTACATAGTCAAACACTTCAAACGTCGAAACGATGGTGAGACGACTGTGATCTGGACGGCTGTTCCACTCAACGATGCTGCCCCCACGAATTTGCCCTTTTCCACCATACTCCACGACGATGGAACTTGACGCTGATGTATTTTCGACAACTGCATGTAGAATTGACTCTTACGCGCCAGTTGCAGCATACTCTCGATGGTGCAGACAACCGTTCGACGATGGTGTTCCAACGAATTTCGTATTTTTCCACCATGTGTTCTCAGACTTGGAAAAAGTCTATGCTGTTGTATTTTCCACCTTTGTATGTCATCCAGAGACGATGATCCCGTGCCGCTTGCCGCATTCGCTCGAACGTTTCCAAATCTTCATCGAAGGCCTTCACAAGTCGCGCTGGTAAGAAGACAGTGAATTCATCCGCGATGTCCGCGAGGTAGCGTTTCCCAAACTTGGTTTGTACGGCCCTCATGTCGGAGATTCGATGATCCGAGTGAACGCGGAGTTCTGACAGCTTCTTCGTTGGAAGGAATTCCGCCATCACGCTGACTTTGTTGATACTCGAGAGATCCATTTTCCCCGCACTTTCAAAGTTCTTTTTGGAGAGATGTTGATGTCGCGGTGGAATACTGCAGTCTGAGCTTGGACTACGAAATTATAAGCTCCCTCATAACCCTCCCACTTAAATTTTCAAACTTCTCCCCACTTTTCCAATCATGAAAAACAGGTTCAAACACTTTTGAAGAACCTCGTACGTGGAGAATATCCCCCATGACATTTTTTCACACTCCCAAAAACAGGTTCAAACACGTTTGAAGAACCCCGTACGTGGAGAATTTCCACAGCATTTTTCACATTCCCGACGTTGAGGTGAGGGGCCATCGATGTGATCTATCATCTGTGGTGTATTATAATGCTCCATACATGGAAGATATGATATCACTTCATTATCGTTCCGATGATGTTCTGGCAAACGATCCCACAATAAGCCAACATATTCACCCCAATATTTTAGGAGCAAGACCTTTGGAACCTGTTCGAGCTCGTTTTTGGTCAAGTCCAGGGGGTGCTTGGCCGGATGCACTGCGTACATACTCGCACATCTGAACATCTCGACGTTATATTTCGTAATGAATACGAGTCCTCGATACATCGAAACATTTTTTTCCCGAGTGCAGCTGTGCTCCGGTGGCCCATCTGGGGTCAAAAACCCTTTGACGATAGGTCTCTAAAGTTTATAGTTTTTCCGAGAAATCCCGACTTGTCAGGGCCTGTCTCGGGTGTTGGCGAGAGTCGTGACAGGAGTGGACACGCATACAAACATTTTAAAGATTTCGGAAACAAAACCAAGCGCATCACACCTGCATTACATAAATAAACAGCTTTGAAAAGCCGTCCCCTTCATGTATCGCTTCAAATTAACCAAATTTTCCTACCCATATATGGCCATTACATACACACATATCGTGTGTGTGTGAGTTCTATTTTCACGCGGACTAAATAGTGTAGAAAGAAAAACACTGCATCGATGCTAATCTTTTTTATGTCTATAATAAATTAGGAGATTTATGGGTTTTCAACGGTCACTCACCACTACCTGACCCCCGCCCCCACAAGACACTCTCCGACGACGGCTGCCCCCTCCCGACAGTCACTCTTCGGACCACATGGCTACCCCCTCCACAGAGACCCCTGACGTCACGTCCCCGCGCTGGACCCCCCCTCCACCAGGCACTTGGCTTCCCCGCGCTGGACCCCGCCGCCCCGCTCCCCCCTGAGATGCCTGGGTTAGAACCGCTCTAGCTCTTCTACTATCGGACATTCCCGATATTACTGCCCCGAATTCGTCTCCGATTTTATCCTACTTCCGGTCACAGTGGGTCGAGAAGTCTGACGATGCCGCGCGAACGACGCTAGGAGCTTTGTTTATTTAACAAAGATAAAATCGGTGCTCGGAATGGGTCCCGGGGGCTCGATTGGACATTCCCGATATTACTGCCCCCAATTCGTCTGCGATTTTATCTTACTTCCGGTCAGAATGGATAAGGAAGACTGACGATGGCGCGAGAACGACGGAAGGAGCATTGTTTATTTAACAAAGATAAAATCGGTGCTCTCAATGGTTCCCGGGGCCTCGATCGGACATGCCCGATACTACTGCCCCGAATTCGTCTCCGATTTGATCTTAGTCCCGGTCAGATTGGGTCAAGAAGTTTGACGATGCCGCGAGAACGAATGTAGGAGCTTTGTTTATTTAACAAAGATAAAATCGGTGCTCGGAATGGTTCTCGGAGCCTTGATCGGACATTCCCGACATTACTGCCCCGAATGCATCTCCGATTTCATCCTACTTCCGGTCAGATTGGGTCGAGAAGTCTGACGATGCAGCGAGAACAACGCTAGGAGCTTTGTTTATTTAACAAAGATAAAATCGGTGCTCGGAATGGTTCCCGGGGCCTCGATCGGACATTCCCGATATTACTGCCCCGAATTCGTCTCCGATTTTATCCTACTTCCGGTCGGATTGGGTCGAGGAGTCTGACGATGCCGCGAGAACGACGATAGGAGCTTTGTTTATTTAACAAAGATAAAATCGGTGCTCGGAATGGTTCCCGGGGCCTCGATCGGACATTCCCGATATTACTGCCCCGAATTCGTCTCCGATTTCATCCTACTTCCGGTCAGATTGGGTCGAGAAGTCTGACGATGCCGCGAGAACGACGCTAGGAGCTTTGTTTATTTAACAAAGATAAAATCGGTGCTCGGAACGGTTCCCGGGGCCTCGATCGGACATTCCCGACATTACTGCCCCGAATTTGTCTTCGATTTTATCCTACTTCCGGTCGGATTGGGTCGAGAAGTCTGACGATGCCGCGAGAACGACGCTAGGAGGTTGGTTATTTAATAAAAATAAAATCGGTGCTCGGAACGGTTCCCGGGGCCTTGATCGGACATTCCCGACATTACTGCCCCGAATTCGTATCCGATTTTATCCTACTTCCGGTCAGATTGGGTCGAGCAGTCTGACGAAGCCGCGAGAACGACGCTAGGAGGTTTGTTTATTTAACAAAGATAAAATCGGTGCTCGGAATGGTTCTCGGAGCCTTGATCGGACATTCCCGACATTACTGCCCCGAATTCGTCTCCGATTTCATCCTACTTCCGGTCAGATTGGGTCGAGAAGTCTGACGATGCAGCGAGAACAACGCTAGGAGGTTTGTTTATTTAACAAAGATAAAATCGGTGCTCGGAATGGTTCCCTGGGCCTCGATCGGACATTCCCGATATTACTGCCTCGAATTCGTCTCCGATTTGATCCTACTTCCGGTCAGATTGGGTCGAGAAATCTGACGGTGCCGCGAGAACGACACTAGGAGCTTTGTTTATTTAACAAAGATAAAAAAAAAAGGTGCTCGGAATGCTTCCCGCGGCCTCGATCGGACATTCCCGATATTACTGCCCCGAATCCGTCTCGGATTTTATCCTACTTCCGGTCGGATTGGGTCGAGAAGTCTGACGATGCCGCGAGAACGACGCTAGGAGGTTTTTTTATTTAACAACGATAAAATCGATGCTCGGAATGGGTCCCGGGGGCTCGATTGGCCATTCCCGATATTACTGCCCCCAATTCGTCTGCGATTTTATCTCACTTCCGGTCAGAATGGATAAGGAAGTCTGACGATGTCGCGAGAACGACGGAAGGAGCATTGGTTATTTAACAAAGATAAAAACGGTGCTCTCAATGGTTCCCGGGGCCTCGATCGGTCATGCCCGATACTACTGCCCCGAATTCGTCTCCGATTTGATCTTACTCCCGGTCAGATTGGGTCAAGAAGTTTGACGATGCCGCGAGAACGACGGTGGGAGCTTTGTTTATTTCACAAAGATAAAATCGGTGCTCGGAATGGTTCTCGGAGCCTTGATCGGACTTCCCCGATATTACTGCCCCGAATTCATCTCCGATTTCATCCTAATTCCGGTCAGATTGGGTCGAGAAGTCTGACGATGCAGCGAGAACAACGCTAGGAGCTTTGTTTATTTAACAAAGATAAAATCGGTGCTCGGAATGGTTCCCGGGGCCTCGATCGGACATTCCCGATATTACTGCCCCGAATTCGTCTCCGATTTTATCCTACTTCCGGTCGGATTGGGTCGAGAAGTCTGACGATGCCGCGAGAACGACGCTAGGAGCTTTGTTTATTTAACAAAGATAAATTCGGTGCTCGGAATGGTTCCCGGGGCCTCGATCGGACATTCCCGATATTACTGCCCCGAATTCGTCTCCGATTTCATCCTACTTCCGGTGAGATTGGGTCGAGAAGTCTGACGACGCCGCGAGAACGACGCTACGAGCTTTGTTCATTTAACAAAGATAAAATCGGTGCTCGGAACGGTTCCCGGGGCCTTGATCGGACATTCCCGACATTACTGCCCCGAATTCGTCTCCGATTTTATCCTACTTCCGGTCAGATTGGGTCGAAAAGGCCGACGATGCCGCGCGAACGACGCTAGGAGCTTTGTTTATTTAACAAAGATGAAATCGATGCTCGGAATGGGTCCCGGGGGCTCGATTGGACATTCCCGATATTACTGCCCCCAATTCGTCTGCGATTTTATCTTACTTCCGGTCAGAATGGATAAGGAAGTCTGACGATGCCGCGAGAACGACGGAAGGAGCATTGTTTATTTAACAAAGATAAAATCGGTGCTCTCAATGGTTCCCGGGGCCTCGATCGGACATGCCCGATACTACTGCCACGAATTCGTCTCCGATTTGATCTTACTCCCGGTCAGATTGGGTCAAGAAGTTTGACGATGCCGCGAGAACGACGGTAGGAGCTTTGTTTATTTCACAAAGATAAAATCGGTGCTCGGAATGGTTCTCGGAGCCTTGATCGGACATTCCCGACATTACTGCCCCGAATTCATCTCCGATTTCATCCTACTTCCGGTCAGATTGGGTCGAGAAGTCTGACGATGCAGCGAGAACAACGCTAGGAGCTTTGATTATTTAACAAAGATAAAATCGGTGCTCGGAATGGTTCCCGGGGCCTCGAGCGGACATTCCCGATATTACTGCCCCGAATTTGTCTCCGATTTTATCCTACTTCCGGTCGGATTCGGTCGAGAAGTCTGACGATGCCGCGAGAACGACGCTAGGAGCTTTGTTTATTTAACAAAGATAAAATCGGTGCTCGGAATGGTTCCCGGGGCCTCGATCGGACATTCCCGATATTACTGCCCCGAATTCGTCTCCGATTTCATCCTACTTCCGGTGAGATTGGGTCGAGAAGTCTGACGATGCCGCGAGAACGACGCTAGGAGCTTTGTTTATTTAACAAAGATAAAATCGGTGCTCGGAACGGTTCCCGGGGCCTCGATCGGACATTCCCGACATTACTGCCCCGAATTCGTCTCCGATTTTATCCCACTTCCGGTCAGATTGGGTCGAGAAGTCTGGCGAAGCCGCGAGAACGACGCTAGGAGGTTTGTTTATTTAACAAAGATAAAATCGGTGCTCGGACTGGTTCTCGGAGCCTTGATCGGACATTCCCGACATTACTGCCCTGAATTCGTCTCCGATTTCATCCTACTTCCGGTCATATTGGGTCGAGAAGTCTGACGATGCAGCGAGAACAACGCTAGGATGTTTGTTTATTTAACAAAGATAAAATCGGTGCTCGGAATGGTTCCCGGGGCCTCGATCGGACATTCCCGACATTACTGCCCCGAATTCGTCTAGGATTATATCCTACTTCCGGTCGGATTGGGTCGAGAAGTCTGACGATGCCGCGAGAACGATGCGAGGAGCTTTGTTTATTTAACAAAGATACAATCGGTGCTCGGAACGGTTCCCGGGGCCTTGATCCGACATTCCCGACGTTACTGCCCCGAATTCGTTTCCGATTTTATCCTACTTCCGGTCAGATTGGGTCGAGAAGTCTGACGAAGCCGTGAGAACGACGCTAGGAGGTTTGTTTATTTAACAAACATAAAATCGGTGCTCGGAATGGTTCTCGGAGCCTTGATCGGACATTCCCGACATTACTGCCCCGAATTCGTCTCCGATTTCATCCTACTTCCGGTCAGATTGGGTCGAGAAGTCCGACGATGCAGCGAGCACATCGCTAGGAGGTTTGTTTATTTAGCAAAGATGAAATCGGTGCTCGGAACGGTTCTCGGGGCCTCGATCGGACATTCCCGATATTACTGCCCCGAATTCGTCTCCGATTTTATCCTACTTTCGGTCAGATTGGGTCGAGAAGTCTGACGATGCCGCGCGAACGACGCTAGGAGCTTTGTTTATTTAACAAAGATAAAATCGGTGCTCGGAATGGGTCCCGGGGGCTCGATTGGACATTCCCGATATTACTGCCCCCAATTTGTCTCCGATTTTATCTTACTTCCGGTCAGAATGGATAAGGAAGTCTCACGATGCCGCGAGAACGACGGAAGGAGCATTGTTTATTTAACAAAGATAAAATCGGTACTCTCAATGGTTCCCGGGGCCTCGATCGGACATGCCCGATACTACTGCCCCGAATTCGTCTCCGATTTGATCTTACTCCCGGTCAGATTGGGTCAACAACTTTGACGATGCCGCGAGAACGCCGGTAGGAGCTTTGTTTATTTAACAAAGATAAAATCGGTGCTCGGAATGGTTCCCGGGGCCTCGATCGGACATTCCCGATATTACTGTCCCGAATTCGTCTCCGATTTTATCCTACTTCCGGTCAGATTGGGTCGATAAGTCTGACGATGCCGCGAGATCGACGCTAGGAGCTTTGTTTATTTAACAAAGATAAAATCGGTGCTCGGAATGGTTCCCGGGTCCTCGATCGGACATTCCCGATATTACTGCCCCGAATCCGTCTCGGATTTTATCCGACTTCCGGTCGGATTGGGTCGAGAAGTCTGACGATGCCGCGAGAACGACGCTAGGAGGTTTTTTTATTTAACAAAGATAAAATCGGTGCTCGGAATGGTTCCCGGGGCCTCGATCGGACATTTCTGATATTACTGCCCCGAATTCGTCTCCGATTTTATCCTACTTCCGGTCAGATTGGGTCGAGAAGTCTGACGATGCCGTGAGAACGACGCTAGGAGCTTTGTTTATTTAACAAAGATAAAATCGGTGCTCGGAATGGTTCCCGGGGCCTCGATCGGACATTCCCGATATTACTGCCCCGAATCCGTCTCGGATTTTATCCTACTTCCGGTCGGATTGGGTCGAGAAGTCTGATGATGCCGCGAGAACGACGGAAGGAGCATTGTTTATTTAACAAAGATAAAATTGGTGCTCTCATTCGTTCCCGGGGCCTCGATCGGACATGCCCGATACTACTGCCCCGAATTCGTCTCCGATTTGATCTTACTCCCGGTCAGATTGGGTCAAGAAGTTTGACGATGCCGCGAGAACGACGGTAGGAGCTTTGTTTCTTTAACAAAGATAAAATCGGTGCTCGGAATGGTTCCCGGGGCCTCGATCGGACATTCCCGATATTACTGCCCCGAATTCGTCTCCGATTTTATCCTACTTCCGGTCAGAGTGGGTCGAGAAGTCTGACGATGCCGCGCGAACGACGCTAGGAGCTCTGTTTATTTAACAAAGATAAAATCGGTGCTCGGAATGGGTTCCGGGGGCTCGATTGGACATTCCCGATATTACTGCCCCCAATTCGTCTGCGATTTTATCTTACTTCCGGTCAGAATGGATAAGGAAGACTGACGATGCCGCGAGAACGACGGAAGGAGCATTGTTTATTTAACAAAGATAAAATCGGTGCTCTCAATGGTTCCCGGGGCCTCGATCGGACATGCCCGATACTACTGCCCCGAATTCGTCTCCGATTTGATCTTACTCCCGGTCAGATTGGGTCAAGAAGTTTGACGATGACGCGAGAACGACGGTAGGAGCTTTGTTTCTTTAACAAAGATAAAATCGGTGCTCGGAATGGTTCCCGGGGCCTCGATCGGACATTCCCGATATTACTGCCCCGAATTCGTCTCCGATTTTATCCTACTTCCGGTCAGAGTGGGTCGAGAAGTCTGACGATGCCGCGCGAACGACGCTAGGAGCTCTGTTTATTTAACAAAGATAAAATCGGTGCTCGGAATGGGTCCCGGGGGCTCGATTGGACATTCCCGATATTACTGCCCCCAATTCGTCTGCGATTTTATCTTACTTCCGGTCAGAATGGATAAGGAAGACTGACGATGCCGCGAGAACGACGGAAGGAGCATTGTTTATTTAACAAAGATAAAATCGGTGCTCTCAATGGTTCCCGGGGCCTCGATCGGACATGCCCGATACTACTGCCCCGAATTCGTCTCCGATTTGATCTTACTCCCGGTCAGATTGGGTCAAGAAGTTTGACGATGCCGCGAGAACGAAGGTAGGAGCTTTGTTTATTTAACAAAGTTAAAATCGGTGCTCGGAATGGTTCTCGGAGCCTTGATCGGACATTCCCGACATTACTGCCCCGAATGCATCTCCGATTTCATCCTACTTCCGGTCAGATTGGGTCGAGAAGTCTGACGATGCAGCGAGAACAACGCTAGGAGCTTTGTTTATTTAACAAAGATAAAATCGGTGCTCGGAATGGTTCCCGGGGCCTCGATCGGACATTCCCGATATTACTGCCCCGAATTCGTCTCCGGATTTATCCTACTTCCGGTCGGATTGGGTCGAGAAGTCTGACGATGCCGCGAGAACGACGATAGGAGCTTTGTTTATTTAACAAAGATAAAATCGGTGCTCGGAACGGTTCCCGGGGCCTCGATCGGACATTCCCGACACTACTGCCCCGAATTCGTCTCCGATTTTATCCTACTTCCGGTCGGATTGGGTCGAGAAGTCTGACGATGCCGCGAGAACGACGCTAGGAGGTTGGTTATTTAACAAAAATAAAATCGGTGCTCGGAACGGTTCCCGGGGCCTTGATCGGACATTCTCGACATTACTGCCCCGAATTCGTCTCCGATTTTATCCTACTTCCGGTCAGATTGGGTCGAGAAGTCTGACGAAGCCGCGAGAACGACGCTAGGAGGTTTGTTTATTTAACAAAGATAAAATCGGTGCTCGGAATGGTTCTCGGAGCCTTGATCGGACATTCCCGACATTAATAGCCCGAATTCGTCTCCGATTTCATCCTACTTCCGGTCCGATTGCGTCGAGAAGTCTGACGATGCAGCGAGAACAACGCTAGGAGGTTTGTTTATTTAACAAAGATAAAATCGGTGCTCGGAATGGTTCCCTGGGCCTCGATCGAACATTCCCGATATTACTGCCCCGAATTCGTCTCCGATTTTATCCTACTTCCGGTCAGATTGGGTCGAGAAATCTGACGATGCCGCGAGAACGACACTAGGAGCTTTGTTTATTTAACAAAGATAAAAAAGTTGCTCGGAATGCTTCCCGCGGCCTCGATCGGACATTCCCGATATTACTGCCCCGATTCCGTCTCGGATTTTATGCTACTTCCGGTCGGATTGGGTCGAGAAGTCTGACGATGCCGCGAGAACGACGCTAGGAGGTTTTTTTATTTAACAACGATAAAATCGATGCTCGGAATGGGTCCCGGGGGCTCGATTGGACATTCCCGATATTACTGCCCCCAATTCGTCTGCGATTTTATCTTACTTCCGGTCAGAATGGATAAGGAAGTCTGACGATGCCGCGAGAACGACGGAAGGAGCATTGTTTATTTAACAAAGATAAAATCGGTGCTCTCAATGGTTCCCGGGGCCTCGATCGGACATGCCCGATACTACTGCCCCGAATTCGTCTCCGATTTGATCTTACTCCCGGTCAGATTGGGTCAAGAAGTTTGACGATGCCGCGAGAACGAAGGTAGGAGCTTTGTTTATTTAACAAAGATAAAATCGGTGCTCGGAATGGTTCTCGGAGCCCTGATCGGACATTCCCGACATTACTGCCCCGAATGCATCTCCGATTTCATCCTACTTCCGGTCAGATTGGGTCGAGAAGTCTGACGATGCAGTGAGAACAACGCTAGGAGCTTTGTTTATTTAACAAAGATAAAATCGGTGCTCGGAATGGTTCCCGGGGCCTCGATCGGACATTCCCGATATTACTGCCCCGAATTCGTCTCCGGATTTATCCTACTTCCGGTCGGATTGGGTCGAGAAGTCTGACGATGCCGCGAGAACGACGCTAGGAGCTTTGTTTATTTAACAAAGATAAAATCGGTGCTCGGAATGGTTCCCGGGGCCTCGATCGGACATTCCCGATATTACTGCCCCGAATTCGTCTCCGATTTCATCCTACTTCCGGTGAGATTGGGTCGAGAAGTCTGACGACGCCGCGAGAACGACGCTAGGAGCTTTGTTCATTTAACAAAGATAAAATCGGTGCTCGGAACGGTTCCCGGGGCCTTGATCGGACATTCCCGACATTACTGCCCCGAATTCGTCTCCCATTTTATCCTACTTCCGGTCAGATTGGGTCGAGAAGTCCGACGATGCCGCGCGAACGCCGCTAGGAGCTTTGTTTATTTAACAAAGATACAATCGATGCTCGGAATGGGTCCCGGGGGCTCGATTGGACATTCCCGATATTACTGCCCCCAATTCCTCTGCGATTTTATCTTACTTCCGGTCAGAATGGATAAGGAAGTCTGACGATGCCGCGAGAACGACGGAAGGAGCATTGTTTATTTAACAAAGATAAAATCGGTGCTCTCAATGGTTCCCGGGGGCTCGATTGGACATTCCCGACATTACTGCCCCGAATTCGTCTCCCATTTTATCCTACTTCCGGTCAGATTGGGTCGAGAAGTCCGACGATGCCGCGCGAACGCCGCTAGGAGCTTTGTTTATTTAACAAAGATACAATCGATGCTCGGAATGGGTCCCGGGGGCTCGATTGGACATTCCCGATATTACTGCCCCCAATTCCTCTGCGATTTTATCTTACTTCCGGTCAGAATGGATAAGGAAGTCTGACGATGCCGCGACAACGACGGAAGGAGCATTGTTTATTTAACAAAGATAAAATCGGTGCTCTCAATGGTTCCCGGGGCCTCGATCGGACATGCCCGATACTACTGCCCCGAATTCGTCTCCGATTTGATCTTACTCCCGGTCAGATTGGGTCAAGAAGTTTGACGATGCCGCGAGAACGAAGGTAGGAGCTTTGTTTATTTAACAAAGATAAAATCGGTGCTCGGAATGGTTCTCGAAGCCTTGATCGGACATTCCCGACATTACTGCCCCGAATTCATCTCCGATTTCATCCTACTTCCGGTCAGATTGGGTCGAGAAGTCTGACGATGCAGCGAGAACAACGCTAGGAGCTTTGTTTATTTAACAAAGATAAAATCGGTGCTCGGAATGGTTCCCGGGGCCTCGATCGGACATTCCCGATATTACTGACCCGAATTCGTCTCCGATTTGATCTTACTCCCGGTCAGATTGGGTCAAGAAGTTTGACGATGACGCGAGAACGACGGTAGGAGCTTTGTTTCTTTAACAAAGATAAAATCGGTGCTCGGAATGGTTCCCGGGGCCTCGATCGGACATTCCCGATATTACTGCCCCGAATTCGTCTCCGATTTTATCCTACTTCCGGTCAGAGTGGGTCGAGAAGTCTGACGATGCCGCGCGAACGACGCTAGGAGCTCTGTTTATTTAACAAAGATAAAATCGGTGCTCGGAATGGGTCCCGGGGGCTCGATTGGACATTCCCGATATTACTGCCCCCAATTCGTCTGCGATTTTATCTTACTTCCGGTCAGAATGGATAAGGAAGACTGACGATGCCGCGAGAACGACGGAAGGAGCATTGTTTATTTAACAAAGATAAAATCGGTGCTCTCAATGGTTCCCGGGGCCTCGATCGGACATGCCCGATACTACTGCCCCGAATTCGTCTCCGATTTGATCTTACTCCCGGTCAGATTGGGTCAAGAAGTTTGACGATGCCGCGAGAACGAAGGTAGGAGCTTTGTTTATTTAACAAAGATAAAATCGGTGCTCGGAATGGTTCTCGGAGCCTTGATCGGACATTCCCGACATTACTGCCCCGAATGCATCTCCGATTTCATCCTACTTCCGGTCAGATTGGGTCGAGAAGTCTGACGATGCAGCGAGAACAACGCTAGGAGCTTTGTTTATTTAACAAAGATAAAATCGGTGCTCGGAATGGTTCCCGGGGCCTCGATCGGACATTCCCGATATTACTGCCCCGAATTCGTCTCCGGATTTATCCTACTTCCGGTCGGATTGGGTCGAGAAGTCTGACGATGCCGCGAGAACGACGATAGGAGCTTTGTTTATTTAACAAAGATAAAATCGGTGCTCGGAACGGTTCCCGGGGCCTCGATCGGACATTCCCGACACTACTGCCCCGAATTCGTCTCCGATTTTATCCTACTTCCGGTCGGATTGGGTCGAGAAGTCTGACGATGCCGCGAGAACGACGCTAGGAGGTTGGTTATTTAACAAAAATAAAATCGGTGCTCGGAACGGTTCCCGGGGCCTTGATCGGACATTCTCGACATTACTGCCCCGAATTCGTCTCCGATTTTATCCTACTTCCGGTCAGATTGGGTCGAGAAGTCTGACGAAGCCGCGAGAACGACGCTAGGAGGTTTGTTTATTTAACAAAGATAAAATCGGTGCTCGGAATGGTTCTCGGAGCCTTGATCGGACATTCCCGACATTAATAGCCCGAATTCGTCTCCGATTTCATCCTACTTCCGGTCCGATTGCGTCGAGAAGTCTGACGATGCAGCGAGAACAACGCTAGGAGGTTTGTTTATTTAACAAAGATAAAATCGGTGCTCGGAATGGTTCCCTGGGCCTCGATCGAACATTCCCGATATTACTGCCCCGAATTCGTCTCCGATTTTATCCTACTTCCGGTCAGATTGGGTCGAGAAATCTGACGATGCCGCGAGAACGACACTAGGAGCTTTGTTTATTTAACAAAGATAAAAAAGTTGCTCGGAATGCTTCCCGCGGCCTCGATCGGACATTCCCGATATTACTGCCCCGATTCCGTCTCGGATTTTATGCTACTTCCGGTCGGATTGGGTCGAGAAGTCTGACGATGCCGCGAGAACGACGCTAGGAGGTTTTTTTATTTAACAACGATAAAATCGATGCTCGGAATGGGTCCCGGGGGCTCGATTGGACATTCCCGATATTACTGCCCCCAATTCGTCTGCGATTTTATCTTACTTCCGGTCAGAATGGATAAGGAAGTCTGACGATGCCGCGAGAACGACGGAAGGAGCATTGTTTATTTAACAAAGATAAAATCGGTGCTCTCAATGGTTCCCGGGGCCTCGATCGGACATGCCCGATACTACTGCCCCGAATTCGTCTCCGATTTGATCTTACTCCCGGTCAGATTGGGTCAAGAAGTTTGACGATGCCGCGAGAACGAAGGTAGGAGCTTTGTTTATTTAACAAAGATAAAATCGGTGCTCGGAATGGTTCTCGGAGCCCTGATCGGACATTCCCGACATTACTGCCCCGAATGCATCTCCGATTTCATCCTACTTCCGGTCAGATTGGGTCGACAAGTCTGACGATGCAGTGAGAACAACGCTAGGAGCTTTGTTTATTTAACAAAGATAAAATCGGTGCTCGGAATGGTTCCCGGGGCCTCGATCGGACATTCCCGATATTACTGCCCCGAATTCGTCTCCGGATTTATCCTACTTCCGGTCGGATTGGGTCGAGAAGTCTGACGATGCCGCGAGAACGACGCTAGGAGCTTTGTTTATTTAACAAAGATAAAATCGGTGCTCGGAATGGTTCCCGGGGCCTCGATCGGACATTCCCGATATTACTGCCCCGAATTCGTCTCCGATTTCATCCTACTTCCGGTGAGATTGGGTCGAGAAGTCTGACGACGCCGCGAGAACGACGCTAGGAGCTTTGTTCATTTAACAAAGATAAAATCGGTGCTCGGAACGGTTCCCGGGGCCTCGATCGGACATTCCCGACATTACTGCCCCGAATTCGTCTCCCATTTTATCCTACTTCCGGTCAGATTGGGTCGAGAAGTCCGACGATGCCGCGCGAACGCCGCTAGGAGCTTTGTTTATTTAACAAAGATACAATCGATGCTCGGAATGGGTCCCGGGGGCTCGATTGGACATTCCCGATATTACTGCCCCCAATTCCTCTGCGATTTTATCTTACTTCCGGTCAGAATGGATAAGGAAGTCTGACGATGCCGCGAGAACGACGGAAGGAGCATTGTTTATTTAACAAAGATAAAATCGGTGCTCTCAATGGTTCCCGGGGCCTCGATCGGACATGCCCGATACTACTGCCCCGAATTCGTCTCCGATTTGATCTTACTCCCGGTCAGATTGGGTCAAGAAGTTTGACGATGCCGCGAGAACGAAGGTAGGAGCTTTGTTTATTTAACAAAGATAAAATCGGTGCTCGGAATGGTTCTCGAAGCCTTGATCGGACATTCCCGACATTACTGCCCCGAATTCATCTCCGATTTCATCCTACTTCCGGTCAGATTGGGTCGAGAAGTCTGACGATGCAGCGAGAACAACGCTAGGAGCTTTGTTTATTTAACAAAGATAAAATCGGTGCTCGGAATGGTTCCCGGGGCCTCGATCGGACATTCCCGATATTACTGACCCGAATTCGTCTCCGATTTTATCCTACTTCGGGTCGGATTGGGTCGAGAAGTCTGACGATGCCGCGAGAACGACGATAGGAGCTTTGTTTATCTAACAAAGATAAAATCGGTGCTCGGAATGGTTCCCGGGGCCTCGATCGGACATTCCCGATATTACTGCCCCGAATTCGTCTGCGATTTTATCTTACTTCCGGTCAGAATGGATAAGGACGTCTGACGATGCCGCGAGAACGACGGAAGGAGCATTGTTTATTTAACAAAGATCAAATCGGTGCTCTCAATGGTTCCCGGGGCCTCGATCGGACATGCCCGACACTACTGCCCCGAATTCGTCTCCGATTTGATCTTACTCCCGGTCAGATTGGGTCAAGAAGTTTGACGATGCCGCGAGAACGACGGTAGGAGCTTTGCTTATTTCACAAAGATAAAATCGGTGCTCGGAATGGTTCTCGGAGCCTTGATCGGACATTCCCGACATCACTGCCCCGAATTCATCTCCGATTTCATCCTACTTCCGGTCAGATTGGGTCGAGAAGTCTGACGATGCAGCGAGAACAACGCTAGGAGCTTTGATTATTTAACAAAGATAAAATCGGTGCTCGGAATGGTTCCCGGGGCCTCGAGCGGACATTCCCGATATTACTGCCCCGAATTCGTCTCCGATTTTATCCTACTTCCGGTCGGATTGGGTCGAGAAGTCTGCCGATCCCGCGAGAACGACGCTAGGAGCTTTGTTTATTTAGCAAAGATAGAATCGGTGCTCGGAATGGTTCCCGGGGCCTCGATCGGACATTCCCGATATTACTGCCCCGAATTCGTCTCCGATTTCATGCTACTTCCGGTGAGATTGGGTCGAGAAGTCTGACGATGCCGCGAGAACGACGCTAGGAGCTTTGTTTATTTAACATTGATAAAATCGGTGCTCGGAACGGTTCCCGGGGCCTCGATCGGACATTCCCGACATTACTGCCCCGAATTCGTCTCCGATTTTATCCTACTTCCGGTCCGATTGGGTCGAGAAGTCTGACGAAGCCGCGAGAACGACGCTAGGAGATTTGTTTATTTAACAAAGATAAAATCGGTGCTCGGAATGGTTCTCGGAGCCTTGATCGGACATTCCCGACATTACTGCCCCGAATTCGTCTCCGATTTTATCCTACTTCCGGTCAGATTGGGTCGAGAAGTCCGACGATGCAGCGAGAACAACGCTAGGAGGTTTGTTTATTTAGCAAAGATGAAATCGGTGCTCGGAACGGTTCCCGGGGCCTCGATCGGACATTCCCGATATTACTGCCCCGAATTCGTCTCCGATTTTATCCTACTTCCGGTCAGATTGGGTCGAGAAGTCTGACGATGCCGCGCGAACGACGCTAGGAGCTTTGTTTATTTAACAAAGATAAAATCGGTGCTCGGAATGGGTCCCGGGGGCTCGATTGGACATTCCCGATATTACTGCCCCCAATTTGTCTGCGATTTTATCTTACTTCCGGTCAGAATGGATAAGGAAGTCTGACGATGCCGCGAGAACGACGGAAGGAGCATTGTTTATTTAACAAAGATAAAATCGGTACTCTCAATGGTTCCCGGGGCCTCGATCGGACATGCCCGATACTACTGCCCCGAATTCGTCTCCGATTTGATCTTACTCCCGGTCAGATTGGGTCAAGAAGTTTGACGATGCCGCGAGAACGCCGGTAGGAGCTTTGTTTATTTAACAAAGATAAAATCGGTGCTCGGAATGGTTCCCGGGGCCTCGATCGGAAATTCTCGATATTACTGTCCCGAATTCGTCTCCGATTTTATCCTACTTCCGGTCGGATTGGGTCGATAAGTCTGACGATGCCGCGAGAACGACGCTAGGAGCTTTGTTTATTTAACAAAGATAAAATCGGTGCTCGGAATGGTTCCCGGGGCCTCGATCGGACATTCCCGATATTACTGCCCCGAATCCGTCTCGGATTTTATCCTACTTCCGGTCGGATTGGGTCGAGAAGTCTGACGATGCCGCGAGAACGACGCTAGGAGGTTTTTTTATTTAACAAAGATAAAATCGGTGCTCGGAATGGTTCCCGGGGCCTCGATCGGACATTCCCGATATTACTGCCCCGAATTCGTCTCCGATTTTATCCTACTTCCGGTCACATTGGGTCGAGAAGTCTGACGATGCCGCGAGAACGACGCTAGGAGCTTTGTTTATTTAACAAAGATAAAATCGGTGCTCGGAAGGGTTCCCGGGGCCTCGATCGGACATTCCCGATATTACTGCCCCGAATCCCTCTCGGATTTTATCCTACTTCCGGTCGGATTGGGTCGAGAAGTCTGATGATGCCGCGAGAACGACGGAAGGAGCATTGTTTATTTAACAAAGATAAAATCAGTGCTCTCAATGGTTCCCGGGGCCTCGATCGGACATGCCCGATACTACTGCCCCGAATTCGTCTCCGATTTGATCTTACTCCCGGTCAGATTGGGTCAAGAAGTTTGACGATGCCGCGAGAACGAAGGTAGGAGCTTTGTTTATTTAACAAAGATAAAATCGGTGCTCGGAATGGTTCTCGGAGCCTTGATCGGACATTCCCGACATTACTGCCCCGAATTCATCTCCGATTTCATCCTACTTCCGGTCAGTTTGGGTCGAGAAGTCTGACGATGCAGCGAGAACAACGCTAGGAGCTTTGTTTATTTAACAAAGATAAAATCGGTGCTCGGAATCGTTCCCGGGCCCTCGATCGGACATTCCCGATATTACTGCCCCGAATTCGTCTCCGATTTTATCCTACTTCGGGTCGGATTGGGTCGAGAAGTCTGACGATGCCGCGAGAACGACGCTAGGAGGTTTGTTTATTTAACAAAGATAAAATCGGTGCTCGGAATGGTTCTCGGAGCCTTGATCGGACATTCCTGACATTACTGCCCCGAATTCGTCTCCGATTTCATCCTACTTCCGGCCAGATTGGTTCGAGAAGTCTGACGATGCAGCGAGAACAACCCTAGGAGGATTGTTTCTTTAACAAAGATAAAATCGGTGCTCGGAATGGTTCCCGGGGCCTCGATCGGACATTCCCGATATTACTGCCCCGAATTCGTCTCCGATCTTATCTTACTTCCGGTCAGATTGGGTCGAGAAGTGTTACGATGCCGCGAGAACGACGCTAGGAGCTTTGGTTATTTAACAAAGATAAAATCGGTGCTCGGAATGGTTCCCGGGGCCTCGATCGGACATTCCCAATATGACTGCCCCGAATCCGTCTAGGATTTTATCCTACTTCCGGTCGGATTGGGTCGAGAAGTCTGACAATGCCGCGAGATCGACGCTAGGAGGTTTTTTGATTTAACAAAGATAAAATCGGTGCTCGGAATGGTTCCCGGGGCCTCGATCGGACATTCCCGAATTCGTCTCCGATTTTATCCTACTTCCGCCAGATTGGGTCGAGAAGTCTGACGATGCCGCGAGAACGACGCTAGGAGGTTTGTTTATTTAACAAAGATAAAATCGGTGCTCGGAATGGTTCCCGGCGCCTCGATCGGACATTCCCGATATTACTGCCCCGAATTCGTCTCCGATTTTATCCTACTTCCGGTCATATTGGGTCGAGAAGTCTGACGATGCCGCGAGAACGACGTGTCACATCCGGAAGGGATGAGAGCATAAAACTTTCGTTTCCCTCTTTCTTGCCTACGCCAAGCGCAATAGCACGGGATGAGGGTAAAAGGAGAATGTGTGAAACGGGTGTTCTAGGTCTCGAGTGCCTAGATGGTCAAGAGTTATATGAGTGATTGCGACAGATGTAGCTACCGTTTACAAATTTTCGTTTATTACCAAGTGCCGTCCACTTGGCCGGTCGGAAACATGGGAAGAGTACAGTTCGGCGGATTAAGAAAATGATACAAAAAAAATGGTGCAGTTAGCTTACGTTCGCTGGATGACGGTCCTTTGGACTTCGGTGAAAGGGCCTTCGCTCTCGGCCTGTTACGCTCGCTTGTACAAAGTCGGTCGGTGGGCCGCACACACGCTGTGTTTACAATGGTGCCGCAGATGGGTCAGAGGGTCACTTCGTGAGTGTGAAGAGCGCGGAGAAGGTTCACAATACTTTTCGAAGTATATAGATATGCAAATGGATGATCGAAAAACAGAGTTGGATTGTTAAACGCGGAATAGAGTTACGAATCGCGATACAGGGTTGGAGTCGATAGAAGAGATCTTTCTAGTTCGGATGATGATGCTGAACTGATTTTTCTTTTAATCCTCTGGACCTTCCTGCTCCAGATTTCCCTTCTTGGGTGGAGTAGGAGAAAAAAAAGGGGGTTTTCGTTTTTGACTCTTTTAACCAATCGGAGCGGTCGACGTGGGAGTCAGTTCTTTGTATCTGGGAGTCTAGGCGCATGAAATTAATTACAAGGCGACCAATCGGAATGAAGCTATTCCGAGCGAGTTTTCGTGGAAAAAGCGCATGAGATCGTGTTTGTTTATCTAAGGTCTAGGGCCCGGCGCCGAGTCGCCCCGCGATAGTGCAGCTGCTATGCGCCTCATAGCCCTTCCATGTGCATTTTGTTTTTCGTCGCGGCCCGGTTTTATGACCGAGTCGAGTGGACTTTTCCGGCGGTCTTGGTCTATCCTTGATTCCCACACGGATTTAAGAATTGGAGCTCAGATATGCCTCCGCCGGCGGGTGAACTCTGGGTCATCTGGCTTGCAGTATGATAATTTTTGTTTTACGACTTTTCCGAGAAAGCGTGCCTAAAACTATGTTCTCGTTGGATTCGAGTGGGTAAGGAGGGTCGTACGAAAGTACGCCCGACGCTCGCTTATTATCGATAGGTTACATTGCAGTTGTAGTATGTCTAAGCTTAAGAAGATACAAGAATGTGTCGAAAAATGTGAATGCCATATTCGTTTAATGGTTATTCTCGATTTCCATGGGAAATCGCTCAGGCCAGCGTCTCGGGGGTTTTCAACAAAGTAGGAGAAAGAAAACGCAATATTTTTATGCGCTTTGCTCGCGACGTTACACCTCCCCCCTTTAGGATTGAGCGTCTCGCTCGATCAGTCATTGAGGGTGGTGATAAAAATATAGTGGCACGATAGTATGCATTGGCATTGTCATTGATCGACTTACAATTTGACTTAAATATATTCGAAGGTTGGTATCTATTATGACGGTGTAACTTATAGTTATCTTGCGCTTAGGAGGTACGCATGAATTTCATTATCGACTTATAAGAAAGCGTATGTGTTTATTTTAAAAAGATTTTTGTACGAGATTTTTGGTTTCCTTTTTTTTAAATTATGTATATATGTTTTTTTTTCCCTTTTTTTACATCCCTGTAAGATGTATATTTACGCGTTTTTTTCTTTCTTTTTCTTTACGAATAGATACTTATTAACTCATTCCAATTTATCTTACTTGACAAGGTTAAAAGAATAATAGTAATGAGGATAGAGAGAAACGTTATTAGGCATGACTAAAATGATCGTTTTGATACTCGAATGTCTTCTCGTGCGAACTCAAAGGAAAGGGACGTGTTTTAGGACGTTGATCGTACCTTGAACGATCGGAGATGTTAATGTAGAGATCATGTGTTGCAGCGTTGGTCTTGACTTGATCCGTTGGTTCGACAGAAGGAGATGTGACGAGTTTAGAGTTCTTGACCAGTTCCACGGTTGACGTTTTCTTCTTAGGTCACCTAGCCAGGTGCATCAGGAGGTGCGTAACCGAGTCCCTTACTGCACCGATGAGGTAGACCGACCAGCCGTAGGCAGTGTATAGGCTGTACGTATAGATCACCGTATCTGTGAGAAGCGTACTCGATCGAACGATGGGTAACTTTCGGGTGACACCAGCGTTTGCTGTACCGAATTCAAAAAATTTTCCCCAGGTGCGATTCCAGATTGAGTCCGCTTGGTTGACAGTGTTTTGACCACTGATGCCCCGTGCCATGTTGTTTATGGCAGTGGGCTGCTCTACAGGAAACATGATGTGTTTTCGTACGTTGTCGATGTTTTCTGCGGAATAGATCCCATATGGTAATTCTGGGTTGGTGTATCGCCAAGTAGACTTCGTCGACGGCTTCATGTGTGCAGGTAGTATGGCTTTGATAGGAGCAGGTATGAATTTGTACCCGATGTCTCCGTAAAGGTAATATCGAGGAAGGAATTACAGGTTGTTTGAGTTCTTGTTTTGGTAATATATGAGTTCGAGGAGTAAGGCCATATTTTTCGTTCCCACGAGTGACAGGTTGATCGTAATATTCATTTAACATCCTTTTAATATTCTTTCAAACTCTTTAAGCCTTCTTTTAACATACTTTTAACATTCTTTTAGCATTATTTTAAACTTCTTTTAACATTCTTTTAACATTCTTTTAACCTGATCAGGTTTACTTTTATTGGTACACATTTAATAACATGTAATACTTCGCTACCTAGAGTCGCCATATGGCTTGGAGCTTTCATTAAACTATATGTAAATTCGTCTAGTGCTTGTATCGCAGGAGATAAACTATTTTGAAGAATTTAACATTCTCAGTTACATTATTGAATAAGAATATCGTAGTATAGCGTTTAAATTTCTTTCTGGATGTGTCGCTCATCGGATATAACTGTAGTGTTAACATTGGGCGGATATCTTTTAAATTAGTGTTAGATAATTCTTAATAGACAGCGTTGTTGTTTTTGGAAATTTGAATTCGTTTTTGGAATTTCGAATTTGTTTTTGGGATCTCATAAAAGTTATACCCCTTGATGTTTCTGAATAGTTCGATAACAGCCATCTGAAAAAACAGTGTAATTGTTGTGGTTATTTATTTAATTATGATTAAAATCGGATTCGTCGACTCTTGGTGGTTCGTTCTTCTTTTTGTTTTTGATTTCAGTGTTAATGTGTGAGTATTGCAATCTGTTTTCATGCACTATTCGTGTTTTGTTATTATATTGGATTTTTACGTTACCCTTGTCCAGTTTTTCTAGAACCTTATGTGGTCCAGTATAATCGTCTCCGAGTTTACCAGATCTCGGTCCCTTTTGGAGGTAGACGTAGTCTCCTACCTTAAAACTTTTAGGATTCGCATTTTTATCATAATATTTTTTTGACCGATGTTTGGATGAGATTAAATTTTCGTAAGCAAGGTTTCTGATTCCGTTTATTCGTGTTATCAATTCGATTAAGTATCCACGATAAGTGGGTAGTTGGTCTGATTCGCGAAGAGGTTCACTCGACGGGACTCTTGCTAGTTTTCCAAAGACTACCTCATAAGGAGTATGTCTTGTGCTTTCGTGAACACTAGTGTTGTATGGAAGCATAGCTAGTTCCAACCATTGATCCCATTCGTTATCCTTATCGGTATACTGTTTCAAGAATTCGGCTAGCACGTGGTGAGATCTTTCAAGGGATCCATTGGACTGGGGGTGAAACGCTGTAGTTCGGTATTGCTTTATGCGGAAGCGTTTCGCGATTCTTTTCATTAGACCGCTTAGGAAGTTATTCCCCTGATCTGTCAGTAATGCCTTGGGTGCGCCGAAAACACATATGAATCTTTTTATGAATGCATCAGCGACTGTTGTCGCAAGTGCGTTTGATAGCGGGATAGCAACACAATACTTTGATAAATGGTCTTGAATTGTGAGAATGTACTCATTTTGATTTGAAGTACGTTGCATTGGACCTACAATATCCATCGATATTTTTTCGAAAACTGTACCTGGAGTGTCGGTAATTATCATCGGCTGCTTGGTTTTGACTCTGACTAATTTTTTTAGTTGACACTCTAAGCATTGTTGAATTCTTCTTTGGATGTCTGATTTCAAGTCTTCCCAGAAATATTCGCGTTTAATTCTATTGTACGTTTTTGAGACACCTTTGTGTCCTCCTATCGGGGACTTGTGCATCTCCTAAAAAATGGAATCGCGTTTTTCGATCGGCACGTATTGTAATGTTCCCAAACAAATCAATATTTTTATTGGACTGACTTTGAACGTTTCTTTAATTATGTTGAGGACGTCGGCCCATATTAGGTGCTCGACGTGATTACTGTGGCAAATACTCAGCGATTGGAGTTTGAGATCTTCGCAAAGGTCTTTTAATTCTCTTATGCTTTCCTTAACATTTTCTGATACGAAGGATAATGATCCAGAATATTCGTCTTTGATGACTAGGGCAACATGATATTTTTTTCCGACCTTTTTACTGTAGGCTTGGCCTACTGATACATCTTTCCAGAGCGGAAGCTTGTTTGATTCTGATAATTTTTGTGCTCCAGTGTCACATGGTTTTCCTTGTGAGTCGATAAAATAGACTAAATTGTCATTACGGAAATGGAATAATTCTTTCGTATCAATGCAATTGGCGAATTTAAATTTGGACATTGTTGGTTCCTCTGCAGGAGGATCCTCGTCTTCGGAAGTTAATGGATCATGAGAACTGGTATCTGAATCTGTCGAATCATCGGAGTTAGGATTGGCGGATTTTTTGGAATAAGGGATAGGACGTGCTTTGTGCTGGCTAGGGCCCTCAGCTGTTTTGGGGTGAACGGCCTCTCTGGGTCGTCGGGCACGCGTAGGCTCGAATATCTCGGCCTCTGTTTCCTCGTCGCTACTCTCCTCGTAGTTTATGGGTTTACAAGTGCGGCGCGCAAGGTGTCGGGGTTCGGAGTGCACGTCTACCCGTTTGGTGGTAGGTGCATCGACCCTGGTCATAGCGTTGTCGCCAGATGTTTCG
The DNA here is from genome assembly GCA_963210295.1 of Ophion ellenae. Classification (NCBI taxonomy): domain Eukaryota; kingdom Metazoa; phylum Arthropoda; class Insecta; order Hymenoptera; family Ichneumonidae; genus Ophion; species Ophion ellenae. The sequence goes on along the minus strand of OY723386.1, from coordinate 10,010,200 downwards.
TTTTTTCGTTGTGACGGTTCTCCTAATTTCGGGGATGCATCGTTTTTTGCTCGTGAGCGAGTGACAACGTTTATATTTTCTTCACAGGGAATGGGATGGACTTCAGCTTGAGTTGTGAAAGTTGTGGGATTTTCGTTTTCTTCATCGCTATCACTAGTCTCTTCTAATTGGCGCGCTAAATCTTGTAACGTGATTTTTGAATTTTCGATTTGTTCCTGTTGACAATTGGGTATGGTTTTGACATCTTCCAATTTTTCTATCGGGTTTCGGGATAAGGCATCAGCGTTTGAGTTAAGTGGGCCGGGTTTGTAGACGACTTCGTAGTCGTATTCGGAAAGTTTGAGTCGCCATTTGAGTACACGCGTGTTAGCGTCTTTAGCGGTTCTGAACCAAACCAAGGGCTTATGATCCGTAACGAGCGTGAACCTTCTACCATAGATATAAGGACGGAAGGCCTTCACGCCGTGAACGATCGCCATGGCTTCCTTCTCGTACGTATCGTACCGAAGGGCTGCGCCGCGTAATACGCACGATGTGTACGCTATGGGTTTGTCTTTTCCTATTTCTCCCTGTGACAGGACTGCGCCCAGGGCGTACCCGGAAGCGTCTGTCGTAATAATAAATGGTTTATCGAAATCGGGGTACTGGAGGATAGGGGCTTCGCATAATTTATTTTTAAGAATTTCGAATGCTGTTTGCGTTTCGTTCGTCCATTCAAAGTCGGTTTTGTCTTCTAAGAGATGGGTTAGAGGTTTTGCAATTTTTGAGAAGTCTTTAATGAACCTGCGATAATATCCTGTTAAGCCCAAGAATTGGCGAACATTTTTAACGTTTTTTGGGATAGGAAATTCCTTTACTGCTGACAATTTGTTTGGGTCTGGTTTTAATCCATCTTTTCCAATTATGTGGCCGAGGTAATTTACTTCTGGTCTGAGAAATTCGCATTTATCCGGTTGTAATTTGAGGTTAGCCTTACGCAATCGTTCCATTAATTTGTGAATTTTGTCACCGTGTTCTTCTAAGTCTTTTGCGTAAACTACGATATCGTCAAGATAAACAAAGAGGGATACTCCTTGGAGTCCGCTAAGCACAACATCCATTAAGCGTTGGAAGGTCGCCGGAGCATTTTTGAGCCCGAAAGGCATTCGAGTGAATTCATAATGCCCGTATGGCGTGGAGAAGGCTGTCTTTGGTTTATCTTCGAGGTTCATCTCGATTTGATGAAAACCGGATGCTAAATCGAATACGGAGAAATAGGTTGCGTGTCCTAATTGGTCCAGAATGTCAGTGATATTCGGTAAAGGGTAAGAATCGCCGATTGTTTTCTCGTTAAGGGCTCGGAAGTCTATTACCATCCGCCAACGTTTATTGCCGTTGGAGTCCGGTTTTTTCGGTACTATCCAAACAGGACTGTTATTTGGGGATTCCGAGTGGTTTATGATATTTGATTCTAGCAGCTCATCTACCTGACGCTGGACTTCGCCTTTGAGGGCTTGTGGGAACCGATACTGTTTGGTGTTGATTGGGTGGTCGTCGACTGTAGGAATTTTATGTTTGAGTCCGTGGGTAGCTCCCAGTACTTCGTTTTTTAAATGGAACCGATCTGAATACGTTTCGATAATTTCTTCGACATGTTTTAATTCTTCGTCTCCCAAGTGATCCAGACGTAAGAGATTCTTGATTATTTCTGGACGCTCTAGATTTTTTTTGATTATACGCGATGTTGACTCAGAGGTGGAGACGCAATTTACGTTTGTTTCTAAAATTGTTTTTACACTTAGGTTTTTATTTTGGTTTTGATTTTTATTTTGATTCGTTGTCGATATTTCGTTTTTCTCATTGTTTAATTTTTTGATTGATGTTGGTTTTTTGCTTTTCGCGTTTTCGTCTTTGCTTGATTTTGATTTTTTATTGGATTTTGTTCTTGCTCTTTCCTCGCTACAGAAATTTTTATTTGGTTTTCCTTGGTCATCGCTCTCATTAGGGCGAAGGCAAGGTTTTATTTCGACATTTTTCGCCGAAACTTTTGGATTGGCCTCTATTGGGCTCTGGATTGACGTGATTGTCTTGCAATCTACGCCTGGAATAGAAGGATCACGAGGGATGGAACTAGAACTGAAGGTTGTCGTGCAACCGGATTTTGTTTTGTTTTCGTTTTGGTTTGTTTTTGATTTTTGGTTTTTATTAGGTTTTTCTTCGTCTTCGCTCTCGCTGGAGCGTTGACAAAGTTCTATTTCGACGTTTTTTGTCGATGTTTTTGGATTGGCCACTACTGGGCTCTGGACCGGCGTAGTTGTCTTGCAATCTACGTCCGAATTAGGATTAGAATCGCGAGAAATTGGAATAGCATCGCGAGAAATAGGATTGGAACTGGAGATTGTCATGCAATTTGGATTTGATTCGATTTTCGTCAGGTCTTCGACAATGTCGAATTCCTGTAGTTTTATGACTGGCACGCGCAGTCTTACGGCGTCATTTGTGGTATTAAAAACCTTCAAATGGGCCTTTCCGTGGGTGTTTGTTACCAGGCAATCGCCGGCGTAAACACCCTGGCGGATTTTTAAAGGCGGGATATATCCTTCCTTTAACGTGCGGTTTTCGACTTTCACATGGAAGGTCGTTTCCGAGCGCGCGGGGATTTCGATCACCTCGTCGGGTTCATTCGTTTTTTCGAAAGGCAATGTCTTATTTCCACATTCGAAACACTCTGTCTCGAAATTTATTTTGGATTTTGTTTGATAAAAGTAACGGGTCCCCAATAAACCGGGGTGAGGGATTCCTACCTCATCGGGTATGATATGGAATAAGGCCTCGAATCCGAATACACGCAGCATTACACTTCCCAATGCAAAAACTGGTGCCTCGGATATTCCCTTTAATCTAATGATATCTTGTTCGTCGATACCAGCCAAATTTTTTGTATATTTCTTTTTAATCAAATTTGGGATAGCGCCACTGTCTAACAGTACCGATATTTTACCCACTTCCGGTAGTGCTCCGATACACACCGAGGGTAATTTGTCGAAATTTTCTACATTTATTGTGTAGGTAGGATGGGTTCGTTCGGTGGGGTCGTTACGACCGTGGTAACCGGACGCTTTGGGATCGGAGAACCTCTCGGCGCGTCCGCCCGAGGGGTATTCAAGCCGTTTCCCGGCTGATTTCGCGAGTTATTAAATTCGCGGGTACGACAATTTTCGATAACGTGCCCTACCCTTTTGCAGTACCGACAAACGTTCGAGTTGGGGTTAGGCGGCTCGGTTTTTGCTTGGAAACATTTATCAGCGGTATGCCCGATTTTTTTGCAAATTTGGCATTGAGGACCGGCCGACTGACGTCGCCAGTCTGTTGCGAAGTTTGTGAACCGGCCTTGCGAATTGCATTTATCGGCCGTGTGTCCTGGATTTTTGCACAATTGGCAATTTATGGAGCGGGAGTTCTGATTGGCATAACACCGATCTGCCGTGTGACCGGGTTTTTTACAGATTTGACAAGAGACAGAGCTTTGCTCATTTTATACTTTTCGGCATTCATTAGCACTGTGGCCTTGATTTTTACAGATTTGGCAAGTGAGGGATCCGAATCGACAAGCTTCAGTTGAATGATCGTCCTTTTTGCAAATACTGCATAATTTAACTGCTTGTGTTGGAACGGGTTTTTCGAGTTTAGCGGTGTTTGTTTGCAATTCTTTTCGCGCATTAACCTCGCGTTCGATTTTTATCGCGTGTTCGATCGCGTCTTCAATTAGGTCGCACTGAGGGAGTCGTTGTTCAATTTCCCCTTTTAAACCCCGTTTAAAACACGTTAGGCAATAATCGCTCACCACGGTCTTGAAAATGGGGTCGTCTGTGCCATTGTTAACTAATTTTCGCGCCTCAAGTATCTCTCTTGCCTTTTTCTTAATTTTTTAAATGAAATCTACGACACTTTCGTTGTCCATCTGGAAAATTGTACCGAGTTCTCCTAACAATTGCATTTCGGATTTGTTTGGTGTATATATTTTTTTAAGGAATTTTGTGAGTTCTTCTATCGTTTCGAATTTTGTCCCATGTATCGCTTCTCTAGCTTGATCTTTTAATTTGTTTCTAGCTAATTTGGCTAAGTATTTTTCAGCTTCGGGAGGAAGCATATCTTTTGCGTCTTCGCATCCCGTGATAAATTCTGACAAAGGGATATTTTTTCCATCGAATTCGGGAACGCAACTTATTGCATCTTTAAGGGAGATTAACTGATTTGTTCCTAACGTCGTCATTGTTACTGTGTTTTTTATTTCGGTTTTACGAGGTAAGTTTAATGTTTTTATTGATCTTTTTGGAATAGATTCGAGACCAGACAATAATTCTACGTTGGAACTTCTCAGTGAATATCCTGATTGCTCAGCTGGGTCTTCAGTAATATTTAGATTTAATGAGCTAGTTGATTCGTCGTCAGACATTGGGTTAATTAACACATTTCCTTTTTACAATCCCGGACGAGCCCCCAAAAATTAATATGTCACATCCGGAAGGGATGAGAGCATAAAACTTTCGTTTCCCTCTTTCTTGCCTACGCCAAGCGCAATAGCACGGGATGAGGGTAAAAGGAGAATGTGTGAAACGGGTGTTCTAGGTCTCGAGTGCCTAGATGGTCAAGAGTTATATGAGTGATTGCGACAGATGTAGCTACCGTTTACAAATTTTCGTTTATTACCAAGTGCCGTCCACTTGGCCGGTCGGAAACATGGGAAGAGTACAGTTCGGCGGATTAAGAAAATGATACAAAAAAAATGGTGCAGTTAGCTTACGTTCGCTGGATGACGGTCCTTTGGACTTCGGTGAAAGGGCCTTCGCTCTCGGCCTGTTACGCTCGCTTGTACAAAGTCGGTCGGTGGGCCGCACACACGCTGTGTTTACAATGGTGCCGCAGATGGGTCAGAGGGTCACTTCGTGAGTGTGAAGAGCGCGGAGAAGGTTCACAATACTTTTCGAAGTATATAGATATGCAAATGGATGATCGAAAAACAGAGTTGGATTGTTAAACGCGGAATAGAGTTACGAATCGCGATACAGGGTTGGAGTCGATAGAAGAGATCTTTCTAGTTCGGATGATGATGCTGAACTGATTTTTCTTTTAATCCTCTGGACCTTCCTGCTCCAGATTTCCCTTCTTGGGTGGAGTAGGAGAAAAAAAAGGGGGTTTTCGTTTTTGACTCTTTTAACCAATCGGAGCGGTCGACGTGGGAGTCAGTTCTTTGTATCTGGGAGTCTAGGCGCATGAAATTAATTACAAGGCGACCAATCGGAATGAAGCTATTCCGAGCGAGTTTTCGTGGAAAAAGCGCATGAGATCGTGTTTGTTTATCTAAGGTCTAGGGCCCGGCGCCGAGTCGCCCCGCGATAGTGCAGCTGCTATGCGCCTCATAGCCCTTCCATGTGCATTTTGTTTTTCGTCGCGGCCCGGTTTTATGACCGAGTCGAGTGGACTTTTCCGGCGGTCTTGGTCTATCCTTGATTCCCACACGGATTTAAGAATTGGAGCTCAGATATGCCTCCGCCGGCGGGTGAACTCTGGGTCATCTGGCTTGCAGTATGATAATTTTTGTTTTACGACTTTTCCGAGAAAGCGTGCCTAAAACTATGTTCTCGTTGGATTCGAGTGGGTAAGGAGGGTCGTACGAAAGTACGCCCGACGCTCGCTTATTATCGATAGGTTACATTGCAGTTGTAGTATGTCTAAGCTTAAGAAGATACAAGAATGTGTCGAAAAATGTGAATGCCATATTCGTTTAATGGTTATTCTCGATTTCCATGGGAAATCGCTCAGGCCAGCGTCTCGGGGGTTTTCAACAAAGTAGGAGAAAGAAAACGCAATATTTTTATGCGCTTTGCTCGCGACGTTACAGACGCTAGGAGGTTTGTTTATTTATCAAAGATAAAATCGGTGCTCGGAACGGTTCCCGGGGCCTCGATCGGACATTCCCGATATTACTGCCCTGAATTCGTCTCCGATTTTATCCTACTTCCGGTCAGATTGGGTCGAGAAGTCTGACGATGCCGCGAGAACGACGCTAGGAGGTTTGTTTATTTAACAAAGATAAAATCGGTGCTCGGAATGGTTCTCGGAGCCTTGATCGGACATTCCCGACATTACTGCCCCGAATTCGTCTCCGATTTCATCCTACTTCCGGCCAGATTGGTTCGAGAAGTCTGACGATGCAGCGAGAACAACGCTAGGAGGATTGTTTCTTTAACAAAGATAAAATCGGTGCTCGGAATGGTTCCCGGGGCCTCGATCGGACATTCCCGATATTACTGCCCCGAATTCGTCTCCGATTTTATCTTACTTCCGGTCAGATTGGGTCGAGAAGTGTTACGATGCCGCGAGAACGACGCTAGGAGCTTTGTTTATTTAACGAAGATAAAATCGGTGCTCGGAATGGTTCCCGGGGCCTCGATCGGACATTCCCAATATGACTGCCCCGAATCCGTCTAGGATTTTATCCTACTTCCGGTCGGATTGGGTCGAGAAGTCTGACGATGCCGCGAGAACGACGCTAGGAGGTTTGTTTATTTAACAAAGATAAAATCGGTGCTCGGAATGGTTCCCGGGGCCTCGATCGGACATTCCCGACATTACTGCCCCGAATTCGTCTCCGATTTTATCCTACTTCCGGTCAGATTGGGTCGAGAAGTCTAACGATGCCGCGAGAACGACGCTAGGAGCTTTGTTTATTTAACAAAGATAAAATCGGTGCTCGGAACGGTTCCCGGGGCCTCGATCGGACATTCCCGCCATTACTGCCCCGAATTCGTCTCCGATTTTATCCTACTTCCGGACAGATTGGGTCGAAAAGTCTAATGATGCCGCGAGAACGACGCTAGGAGCTTTGTTTACTTAACAAAGATAAAATCGGTGCTCGGAATGGTTTCCGGGGCCTCGATCGGACATTCCCGATATTACTGCCCCGAATTCGTCTCCGATTTCATCCTACTTCCGGTCACATTGGGTCGAGAAGTCTGACGATGCCGCGAGAACGACGCTAGGAGGTTTGTTTATTTAACAAAGATAAAATCGGTGCTCGGAACGGTTCCCGGGCCCTCGATCGGACATTCCCGACATTACTGCCCCGAATTCGTCTCCGATTTTATCCTACTTCCGGTCAGATTGGGTCGAGAAGTCTGACGATGCCGCGAGAACGACGCTAGGCGGTTTGTTTATTTAACAAAGATAAAATCGTCGCTCGGAACGGTTCCCGGGGCCTCGATCGGACATTCCCGACATTACTGCCCCGAATTCGTCTCCGATTTTATCCTACTTTCGGTCAGATTGGGTCGAGAAGTCTGACGATGCCGCGAGAATGACGCTAGGAGGTTTGTTTATTTAACAAAGATAAAATCGGTGCTCGGAACGGTTCCCGGGGCCTCGATCGGACATTCCCGACATTACTGCCCCGAATTCGTCTCCGATTTTATCTTACTTCCGGTCAGATTGGGTCGAGAAGTCTGACGATGCCGCGAGAACGACGCTAGGAGGTTTGTTTATTTAAGAAAGATAAAATCGGTGCTCGGAATGGTTCCCGGGGCCTCCATCGGACATTCCCGACATTACTGCCCCGAATTCGTCTCCGATTTTATCCTACTTCCGGTCAGATTGGGTCGAGAATTCTAACGATGCCGCGAGAACGACGCTAGGAGCTTTCTTTATTTAACAAAGATAAAATCGGTGCTCGGAACGGTTCCCGGGGCCTCGATCGGACATTCCCGACATTACTGCCCCGAATTCGTCTCCGATTTTATCCTACTTCCGGTCAGATTGGGTCAAAAAGTCTAATGATGCCGCGAGAACGACGCTAGGAGCTTTGTTTACTTAACAAAGCTAAAATCGGTGCTCGGAATGGTTCCCGGGGCCTCGATCGGACATTCCCGATATTACTGCCCCGAATTCGTCTCCGATTTCATCCTACTTCCGGTCAGATTGGGTCGAGAAGTCCGACGATGCCGCGAGAACGACGCTAGGAGGTTTTTTTATTTAACAAAGATTAAATCGGTGCTCGGAATGGTTCCCGGGGCCTCGATCGGAAATTCCCGATATTACTGCCCCGAATTCGTCTCCGATTTTATCCTACTTCCGGTCAGATTGGGTCGAGAAGTCTGACGATGCCGCGCGAACGACGCTAGGAGCTTTGTTTATTTAACAAAGATAAAATCGGTGCTCGGAATGGGTCCCGGGGGCTCGATTGGACATTCCCGATATTACTGCCCCCAATTCGTCTGCGATTTTATCTTACTTCCGGTCAGAATGGATAAGGAGGTCTGACGATGCCGCTAGAACGACGGAAGGAGTATTGTTTATTTAACATAGATAAAATCGGTGCTCTCAATGGTTCCCGGGGCCTCGATCGGACATGCCCGATACTCCTGCCCCGAATTCGTCTCCGATTTGATCTTACTCCCGGTCAGATTGGGTCAAGAAGTCTGACGATGCCGCGATAACGACGGTAGGAACTTTGTTTATTTAACAAAGATAAAATCGCTGCTCGGAATGGTTCTTGGAGCCTTGATCGGACATTCCCGACATTACTGCCCCGAATTCATCTCCGATTTCATCCTACTTCCGGTGAGATTGGGTCGAGAAGTCTGACGATGCAGCGAGAACAACGCTAGGAGCTTTGTTTATTTAACAACGATAAAATCGCTGCTCGGAATGGTTCCCGGGGCCTCGATCGGACATTCCCGATATTACTGCCCCGAATTCGTCTCCGATTTTATCCTACTTCCGGTCGGATTGGGTCGAGAAGTCTGACGATGCCGCGAGAACGACGCTAGGAGCTTTGTTTATTTAACAAAGATAAAATCGGTGCTCGGAACGGTTCCCGGAGCCTTGATCGGACATTCCCGACATTACTGCCCCGAATTCGTCTCCGATTTTATTCTACTTCCGGTCAGATTGTGTCGAGAAGTCTGACGAAGCCGCGAGAACGACGCTAGGCGGTTTGTTTATTTAACAAAGATAAAATCGGTGCTCCGAATGGTTCTCGGAGCCTTGATCGGACATTCCCGACATTACTGCCCCGAATTCGTCTCCGATTTCATCCTTCATCCGGTCAGATTGGGTCGAGAAGTCTGACGATGCAGCGAGAACAACGCTAGGAGGTTTGTTTATTTAACAAAGATAAAATCGGTGCTCGGAATGGTTCCCGGGTCCTCGATCGGACATTCCCGATATTACTGCCCCGAATTCGTCTCCGATTTCATCCTACTTCCGGTCAGATTGGGTCGAGAAGTCTGACGATGCCGCGAGAACGACGCTAGGAGGTTTTTTTATTTAACAAAGATTAAATCGGTGCTCGGAATGGTTCCCGGGGCCTCGATCGGAAATTCCCGATATTACTGCCCCGAATTCGTCTCCGATTTTATCCTACTTCCGGTCAGATTGGGTCGAGAAGTCTGACGATGCCGCGCGAACGACGCTAGGAGCTTTGTTTATTTAACAAAGATAAAATCGGTGCTCGGAATGGGTCCCGGGGGCTCGATTGGATATTCCCGATATTACTGCCCCCAATTCGTCTGCGATTTTATCTTACTTCCGGTCAGAATGGATAAGGAGGTCTGACGATGCCGCTAGAACGACGGAAGGAGTATTGTTTATTTAACATAGATAAAATTGGTGCTCTCAATGGTTCCCGGGGCCTCGATCGGACATGCCCGATACTCCTGCCCCGAATTCGTCTCCGATTTGATCTTACTCCCGGTCAGATTGGGTCAAGAAGTCTGACGATGCCGCGATAACGACGGTAGGAACTTTGTTTATTTAACAAAGATAAAATCGCTGCTCGGAATGGTTCTTGGAGCCTTGATCGGACATTCCCGACATTACTGCCCCGAATTCATCTCCGATTTCATCCTACTTCCGGTGAGATTGGGTCGAGAAGTCTGACGATGCAGCGAGAACAACGCTAGCAGCTTTGTTTATTTAACAACGATAAAATCGCTGCTCGGAATGGTTCCCGGGGCCTCGATCGGACATTCCCGATATTACTGCCCCGAATTCGTCTCCGATTTTATCCTACTTCCGGTCGGATTGGGTCGAGAAGTCTGACGATGCCGCGAGAATGACGCTAGGAGGTTTGTTATTTTACAAAGATAAAATCGGTGCTCGGAATGGTTCCCGGGGCCTCGATCGGACATTCCCGATATTACTGCCCCGAATTCGTCTCCGATTTTATCCTACTTCCGGTCAGATTGGGTCGAGAAGTCTGACGATGCCGCGAGATCGACGCTAGGAGCTTTGTTTATTTAACAAAGATAAAATCGGTGCTCGGAACGGTTCCCGGAGCCTTGATCGGACATTCCCGACATTACTGCCCCGAATTCGTCTCCGATTTTATTCTACTTCCGGTCAGATTGGGTCCAGAAGTCTGACGAAGCCGCGAGAACGACGCTAGGAGGTTTGTTTATTTAACAAAGATAAAATCGGTGCTCCGAATGGTTCTCTCAGCCTTGATCGGACATTCCCGACATTACTGCCCCGAATTCGTCTCCGATTTCATCCTACTTCCGGTCAGATTGGGTCGAGAAGTCTGACGATGCAGCGAGAACAACGCTAGGAGGTTTGTTCATTTAACAAAGATAAAATCTGTGCTCGGAATGGTTCCCGGGGCCTAAATTCCGATTTATACACTTTAATCGAATGTTTGATAATTTTTTTCTCCATGACGGGGAGCACGAATAAAGTTTTTGGGAGTGTCCCGTATTCGGAATTTTATAAGCTTCATTCTTCTGCACGCAAAATGGATTTTTTATTCTTTTCCAGAATACGCTATTTTCTTTGGCAAATGCTATTCATGACAAAAATACGATATATTTTTTTTCAAAGAAAGCGTGAAAAACCATTAAAAATCATATTTTTTTCAGTCCCAAAATTACCGCGCAAGACCCTCTAAATACACCTTTCCACCTTATAAAAGTCACCCTGTATATATATATATATATATATATATATATATATGCAAACCGATAGGACGTCTGTGCTCCAGTCGTGCATACATAGCAATCCGTAATCCCAAAATACTGGGATGTTCGCTATGAGAAACCACTTTTATGGGTCTCCATACGTTATTTTCAAACGTGGTTTTGTGGAGATCGTAAAATTCAACACTTGAGATGAGTCCTAGCTGGTCAGCCTTCGCCTCCACGATGTAGGGTCACTTTTTTACAGTGCATCAACACCCTTGCCGACAGTCACGAAAGAAAAAAACATTGAGAAAAATCTTTCGACATCGTAGAAAGCCATTTTTTCCTACTCATCCCCCTATTTCCCACAGGCTGAGGAGAAAAACCGTTTGCATATCCTAGCGTTGAATTATGGACAAATTCGAGTAATACCATCCCCACCATTCTGCATCCCAATAGAGATCCAAAAATCGAAATCTCAGAAAGAATCGGGACAGGATTTTTCCCCATTCCAGTCTCCAACCTCCGAGGCGCGTTTAATAACGAAAGAGCTGTAGAAAAAAAAAATAAAAGTGCAATAATGGCTGATCAAATCCGCGAAGTTGATGTGATTGATATCGCCGGCGACGACGACAATGAATTGGACGTTATGGATGTAGACAATCTGGAAAGTGATATCGAATCGGTAGATTCCGCGTAAGAAAGTGGATCTGATGGTGAAAACCACGATGTGCGGGAAAATAGAATGGACATGCTTCAAATTTATCTTCTCGACCAGAACGTCAAATGTTGAGTGAATTATTTTTACTTCACAACAAATGCTCAAGCGAAGTATTGCACTTCGTGCTATTTCCACGCACGGGACGCGTTTGGAGAAGCAATAAGAGTGTGCGGTCACTACCGCGAACGCTATGCTGAGATGAGGGGAATTTTCTGCAACGACTGTCGATATCCACTGCACCAAATAATTCCACCTGACATGTGTATCACCTGCATAAATGTATACCGAGCTGATTGTAAGTATTCCCATTCAACTTTGGTATCATTGTAAATAATGTCAATGTGTCACATAGATTAATGAGACAAAAATGCTTGTTTTGTTTGTTTTAGAACGATTGCATCGACGTCGATTTTTTCTTTTCTTTTTCATTTTTAACACACACACGCGCATACATACACTAACACACACACACACACACACACACACACACACACACACCCACACACTCAGGCACGCGCGCGCGCGCGATATTATGTATAACACACTCTGATATTTTGTATTTAAAATTATTGCATTATTGATGAAAATGTTCTATTGCGACCATTCTGTATGCAATTTATACGAGAAAAAAAATAAGTACTTGCTAATTATGATTGTTGTCTCGTTCTGCCCCCCCCCCCCCCCGCGCTTGGCATCGCTGTCCTCCCCCTCGCCGTGTGACGTCACACCCCCACTCCCGGCTACCGCGTGCTAGACCCCCACTGTACTGCCTTCCCCCTCTGCAGCGCCTTCCCTCTCCCTGCCGCATGACGTCTGCCCTCGGTCGTCCGCGCTGGAGCCCCCTGCCCCGCTCCCCCCTGAGATCCCACGGTTAGAATCAGTCCTGTTATACTACTAAGATTAACCGTACCAAGACATCCAGAACAAAATGGACTGGCCGAACGAAAGAATAGAACATTAATAGAAATGACCAGGTGTCTTCTAGATCAATCCAGACTATCAGCGTCTTTATGGGCAGAAGCCCTGTCAATGTCCAATTACCTACGAAATCGATGCCCGACCAGCAGTGGGGCGAAATCAACGCCCTATCAGGCATGGCATGGGCGAAAACCAACTGTGACCCACTTACGTGAATTCGGATGCAAGGTATTTTGCTTAAATACAAATTACCAGAAAGGAAAGTTCGACCCCCGCTCTCGCGAGGGAACCCTCATTGGGTACGCTGACCAATCCAAAGGATACCGGATCTGGATACCGACAGAAAATAAAGTAGAGATCTTTCGCGATGTCATATTCTCACAAAGAAAATCACCGAGAATCGAGAAAATTCCCCAGGACTTCGAGCCAATAGCCACATCAACTCCGGAGGAGCGTACGGACGGAACACCACGACACGAAGCTGTCATCGAAGATCAACTGCCTACGAATGACGACGAACCACAGATAGAAGAGGAACGACAGGACCAAACTCAGAGACGCGGCAGGGGAAGACTACGCATTGTACGATCTGGGTGCAGGGGAAGCCGCGAAGACTCTTTCAAACCGCCACATCAAAACTCCCGGAGCAGAATGAAGCGACATGGAAACGAGACGGGGGCAAAGATGACGAGGATGAACAATGCGAAAGACCATCAACCAGCAACGAAACCGAAACCGCATGTGCAGCAGAAATACCAGTTAAATGCGCGATATCAGGACCCGCGACAAACGAGTGGAAGTCCGCCACAGCCGAAGAGGTACGATTGATCATAAAAAATGACACTTGGGACGTCGTTGACAAACTAAAACGTAATTCGAGCATCGGCGGTCGATTCGTCCTCCGAAATAAGTACAATTCTGATGGGACCCGTCAAAGACGACAAGCGCGAATCGTAGCGCAGGGATTCACTCAGAAACCAGGAATCGATTTTTCAGAGTCTTTCGCCCCAGTGGCTCGAATGAATTCAATAAGACTCCTCTCAGCCATCGCAGCACAACACAAGATGAGAATTCATCAAATCGACGTATCAACAGCGTACTTGAACGGAGTTCTCGAAGAGGATGTGTACATGAACGTACCCAAATTTTTCAGAGAATCCTTAGAAGAATTAACTCACACCGAATCCGACGACAACATTCAAAAAAGGGCCTCAGAAATGTTAACGGATATCGAGTCCGGTGACAAAGTGTTCCACTTGAAGAAAGCCTTATATGGCCTACGTCAAGCCGGTCGAGCCTGGTATAAGCGATTGGATGAAGAATTAAGAAAACTGGGTGCAAGATCCACGAACGCAGATCCATGCGTATATCATATCGGCCGAGGGGAAGACGCTGTTATAATGACGATTTACGTCGACGATATATTAATTGCAGCCCGAACGACAGAATCTATCAATAAGGTCAAGCGTCATCTCGGGGAATCCTTTGAAATCAAGGATCTAAAAGACGTAAAATGCTGCATCAGGATCGAATTCCAGCGCGCAGGAGATAACGTATCGATCCACCAAGGGGGTTATATCAAAGACCTATTGAATAACTTCGGATTGTCGGAATGCAACCCAGTATCGACCCCCATGAACGCCGGAATGAGATTACAAAAACGAACTACTCAAATCCATCCCGAGTAGGAAAAGTTACCCTACCGGGAATTAACCGGAAGTGTGATGTATTTAGCAGTAGCAACGAGACCTGATATCGCACACACGATCAGCTATCTGAGCCTATTTCTGACGTGTTACGATAAATCACACTGGGCCGCTGCTAAAAGGGTATTGAGATACCTTAAATACACCTCCGAGTATCGAATCATATACAAGCATACAAAAGAAACAACCAGAGGCTACGTCGACGCCGATTGGAGAAACTGTACGATCGACAAAAGATCCTTCACTGGATATGCGTTCACATTGGCCCACGGAACCATCAGTTAGAACTCTAGGAAGCAACACACAGTTGCCCTATCTTCCACCGAATCGGAGTATATGGCACTAACAGAAGGAGCCAAAGAAGCGATATTACTCCGTGAATACCTCATCGAAATCGGCCTTGACAACCTCGCCGCCATCATAGTCTACAACGACAACATTGGAGCGTCAAAAATCGCCGATAAGCCATTTATCGGCGATTAGCGCCAATTTTTTTTGGCACTGATCAGACTTTGCGGTGCTAAAAATGTTGATTGTTGAACAACGGGAACAAATGTTTGTTTAATGACAAAAAATTAATTTAAAAAAAAATGTTTACAAAAAAAATTAATTTAAAAAATCGAAAAAAAATTGTTAGATTTTTTTTATAGCCCTGAACGTTTTTTATGATACGACGAGCGATTGGAGTTGTTGGAATTCACAGTTCTTTGAATGTGTTCGTGTGTACAGTTTACATCCCTACGATACGATACGACACCCTACGCACACATCCCACGATCATTAGATCAAGATTTTTTTATAAACATTTTATTCACCACCGGCATCAGCGTAACCTGAAGCGTGCCACGTAGAGGTTGCTCGGTTGGATTTACGCTTTTTTGTGTGTGTGTTCCACACGCACACATTCAAAGAACTGTGAATTCCAACAACTCCAATCGCTCGTCGTATCAGGAAAGACGTTCAGCGCTATAAAAAAAAATTGCACAATTTTTTTTTCGATTTTTTTTATGAATTTTTTTTTTGTCAAGAAAAACTTTTTTTAATTAATTTTTTTTTTCATTAAACAAAAAATTTTCCCCGTTGTTCAACAAACAACATTTTTTAGCATCGGAAATTCGGATCAGTGCCAAAAAAATTGTGATTCTCAAAAGACGAATAAAAGGTGATAGATTGCGCCTTTGATCGATTTTTGGCAAAAACCACAATTTCGATCATTCGGAACACAATGAAAAAAAATCGCAGGGGTTTAAACTTTTGAGGACTTTTTGAGGATACTTTGAGGTCATAAAAAACCGAATTTTTTTTTATCTATTCGATATTGGCAAAATAATCCTTAGTTAAAAGAATATTCGTAAATATGCCATTTTTCACGTTTTTTAAAATCCATTTTCCCGCATAAAAAAAAATCTTGATAAAAAAATGATAAAAGCATATTATAGAGAATACTTCAAAGTTCCCAAACCCTCTGGTTTTTTTCTGGGCGACCATTAGTCTCCGAGTAATCAGTCATCAAAGTCAAAAGTGTCGTTTTTGCTTTGAGCATCGATAACTCAGCGAGAAAAAATCGTACAGAGCTCTCGCACCGCTCAAATTAAAGGGGAAGAATCCAGCTAGACGATCCTTTTAATCCGATCATTCAAAAAAAATTATTGAAATCCGTGCAGACCGTGAAAGAGGAGCAAAAATTTTGAAATTTTTTTTACTTTGGTTTTTTGATGGCTACTAAAAATTGGCTGATGCGAAAAATGTTTGAGTTCAAGATCTCAAAACTAAAGATTCACACCTTCAATTTGAAAATGACCTTAAAATTGGCGGACTTTTCCAATATCCTTTAATTCTTTTGCCTAGTGTATTATATTTTTTTTAAAGAGAGAATTTTTTGCTTCGAAACCCACGTAACCCCGAATTGATTTTGTTATGATATTCCGACGTATGTTGTATCGACAATAACACAAGAATGCAAAAAGATTAATAACATTTAAAAAACAAATTTAATCGTAAAATATATTGAATTCAACAATGAATACAATTCAAAAATCAATATTTTGATTGTTCGAAAATTTCGAAAAAAATGATCGAATGCTATATCAAATACTATATTGAAATGTAATCTAACACTCGGGGATTTTGGGGTCACTGACTTCAAATCCCATATCAAATTGTATAAATTCTAAATGGCGGAGCCAATGTGGTGGACCAAAAAACAGTCACTCGAAAGTTGTTGACGTCACACGATTCCAAGTTAATGTCAATATTCGAAATTCAAAAGAGCCTTGAAACGTCTGCGGAGACTCGAAAAAAATTGAACAAATGAGACATTAAAGAAAAAAATCAGAAAAAAATCTAACGATCGCGGCAACTTTACCAAACAAAAATATAGTTTGGCTGAGTGGAAGAGATGGGAAGCACAGGTTTCATCCTAATCCGACAATTTTTGAGTTTTGTAGAAACCATTTTGAAGTCGCTAGGTTCAAATTAATTATTTGAATACGAAGTTTGAATTCAGAAACCCCAAAAACCCCGAGCATCAGCTTTTATTTCAAAAAAATTAAATTTTGTTTTTTATCCGCCATATTGAATTTTGAAAACTTAACTCCAGGTGTGAATTCATTGGTCTCAATAATCTAAGTATACTCACTCTTGTCGAAATGCAACTATATTCTTAATTTGCCTCCACGATATTGTATCCACCGTTGGAAATATTAAAAAACTTATGTTAGGTTTGAATTTAACGACCATGAAAACAAAAGATACTTTTGTCGGAATCAAACGATTTTTCGAATTTTGCATCCGCTATATTCCACTATATCCGCCAAAAATTGAAATGTTCTTTCTTTCGATCCGTTCATTATATCCACCATTTTGAATTTTCAAAATCTGATTTCAGATTTGGATTCAACAACACCAAAAACCCTCTGAGGCTTAGCTTCTATTTTTTTTAAAATGTGATTTTTTTATCCGCCATGTTGGATCCCCATTTTGAATTTTGAAAATCTGAGTTCACGTTCGGATTCAACGACCCTGAAAACCCTCAAGTATCGGTTTTTATTTGAAAAAAAAAAATTGTTTTTTTGGGATTCGCCATTTTGAATTTCGACAGACACGCGCACGTACGCATACACGCACATGCACACATGCTGGCAAACACACATACACGCACTCGCAATGTTAGGCAGACACTTACCCAGGTAAGCACACAGTCACATATCTTCACTTAAAGACACGCACTTGGGTACAGATAGGGTCCGCACCCTTACATAGTCTCTTTAACATTTACTCCCATCCGAATCATATTAGAGAAAATTAGAAGAAGGCTAGTTTTTTGACAGGTGACTTTATAGGTGCCGCGGGTATTAAATCCAAGATTGCCTAAAAAACGGGGTGTAGGTTTTTTTTAGAGGATGAAAGGAGATGGGGGTGGATTAATGCCAAACTACAACCCCTACAAGGTTGGCGCCTCGAGATAAAATGGGCAGAAAAATCCGGGCTTCAGTTTTGTCCACAGCGCCGAACTCGTGGGAGTTCATTTTGAGGGTGAAAAAGTGGAGTGAAATTTCGAAAAATCAGTTTTAATCCAATAACTCTTTAGAAAACATCGTACACTTTTTTTTCAAATGGAAACGTTGTAGCCCTTGAAAAGACGCGTCGACCGAGTATTTGATCATCACTCTCCGATAATAACTTCACCCTCAAAAAAATTGTTAAAAAACAAAAAAAAATTGTTTATTGAATAACTAAAAACAATCGGTTTTTTGGGTATGGTTCAAATGTACGAAATGTAGAGAATAATTTTCTCTATATTTTCGTTGCTATGGACTACCCTTGAATTATGATTTTCCAACCCCTCTGGGGGTTGAAAATTCAAAATGAAATTCTGGGAAAACTATTGACCGCAGGAATTCGCCGCCGTGGAAGAATTTGTAGCTAGAACCCTCAGCTACATTTTTGTCCACAGCGCCAAACTCGTATCTTTTTATTTTCAGTCAATAGTTTTCCCAGAATTTCATTTTGTATTTTCAACCCCTAAAAAAGGTTCGAAAAAACAAAATTCAAGAGTGGTCCATGAGAACGAAAATATAGAGGAAATTATTGTCTACATTTCGTACATTTAAACTATCTCCGGAAAGTCGATTGTTTATGAGTTATTCAATAAACAATTTTTTTGTTAATGCTTCAACAATTCTTTCGGAGGTGAATATATTATTGGAGAGGGATGATCGAATACTCAATCGACGCGTCTTTCCAAGGGCTACAACGTTTCCATTTGAACAATAATTGTATGTATTTTTCCTAAAGAGTTATCGAATGAAAACTGATCTTTCAAAATTTCACCCCACTTTTTCACCCTCAAAATGAACTTTCACGACATCGGAGCTGTGGACAAAAATAATACCCGGATTTTTCTGAACATTTTGTCTCTCGGCGCCGACCTCGTGGGGGGTGTTTGCAAGCATTTGTGCATGTGCGTGTATGCGTACGTGCGCGTGTATGTCGAAATTCAAAATGGCGGATCAGAAAAACAATATTTTATTTTTTTGAAATAAAAACTGATACTCGAGGTTTTTCAGGGTCAGTGAATCCGAACGTGAACTCAGATTTTCAAAATTCAAAATAGCGGATCCAACACGGATTTTTCTGAACACTTTGTCTCCCGGCGGCGACCTCGTGGGGGTTGTAGTTTGGGATTAACCCACCCCCATCCCCTAAAAAAAACCTTACACACCGATTTTTAGGCAAACTTGGTTTTAGCACCCGCGGCGCCTATAAAATCGCCTGTCAATAAACTAGCCTTCTTCTATTTTTTTCCGATTCCAATATGCAACACGACTGTACTATATGAATATAGCTAAATTGCAAATATAATTAAATAGAAACTGGAATTAAATTACAAATGTAATCAATTAACATCTGTAATTAAATTACAAATTTAATTGAATTACAATTGCCTAAAGTACAATTATAATTAAATTACAAATGTAATTGAATTACAATTGTTATTTAATGCTCAATGTAATTCTTAATTTAACAGCGTCCAATTACCCATTAAGCGTATAATGTGTAATTAAATCTTGTTTCAATTATCCATTACCAGCTTAGTGTGTAATTAAATCGTGTTTCAATTCCTCATTACTGGGATAATCTATAATTGGATTTTATCCGATTACATTGTTGCCCATCTCTGCTCTCGACAGCCTCCAATCAATTAAAAAAATGCTTAAGATATCCATTCCTAAATTAGTTATACCGTGATGTAATTCTGCTACGATTCGTTTTAGGGAATTTACGTTAGCCGTGTAACGACTCATAGTTCGATTGACTTTATTGTTGTTATTGATCTTCCCAGATAGATACGTACAGCTCGTGTACTGCTCTGGTGGAGTACGCCGTAACGTCACCCTGACCACCACGTACTTGCGTACGGTAACGTTACCGTACCAGTACGGCGTACGGTACGGCGTACGGTGAGCTCACGCCGTATCGTACGCGAGCAGTACGGCGTACTACTCGTGTGCGGTACAGGAGTAGTACGGCGTATGGTACACCGTACAGTGAATGTACCAGTACCGTGACGTTAACGTACACTCCCGGTACCGGTATAGTAAAGCTATTGTATCCGTACAAAACGAGCTGTGTATGTTCATAGTACGGTTGAAATAACCTCTCGTTAGGATCAAAATACTCACACCGTACAACTATAGTACCATACATGAACGGACCGCTTTTTTGTCTTTGCATGTATATGTTTGTGTATATACACTACCGGCGGAAAGTTTCCGGACAAGAGTTGGAAAAAGTGCCCGAAGGGTTTTTTATGCCATTCCGCCGGTAGTTGGGCTAGGCCAATTTGACCGACGGCATTTTAACGAGAGGGGATTTACCTACATTTTGGCTTATCAAAAAAAATTTTACGATTTTTTTTACACTTGGCACCCAGTTTTGAAAACGACAATTTTTTGTACAGTAAAAATCTTTTTTATGCATTTCTCCTATTAAAATCATAAAAGGGGAAGCCTAAGCTTCAATTTCGTTTTGTAGAAAAATTTTTGCGATTTTTTTTCCCAAAAATATTTCGTTTTTTCGATAAAAATATACAATATGAAAATTGCTCCGGAGTACGAAAACGACGAGGTTTACAACAAAACCTCAAGATGGTAAGAAGTTGTGTTACTTTTTCTTGAGTTCATGAGAATTTTTTCAGATTTTTTCTTGCGAATTTTTTTTTTAAATTTACATCCGGCCG
Source organism: Ophion ellenae (assembly GCA_963210295.1). Classification (NCBI taxonomy): domain Eukaryota; kingdom Metazoa; phylum Arthropoda; class Insecta; order Hymenoptera; family Ichneumonidae; genus Ophion; species Ophion ellenae. The sequence goes on along the minus strand of OY723386.1, from coordinate 9,989,683 downwards.
GATCTCGATTGATCTCAACACCATGATAATATTATAATTAATTTTTTTATTTACATATTATACTTTGGTCTCGTCGAAAAAACCTCCTCTCGCCAACAGCACGCTCTTTACCACACGCGGCATCCTCTCCACAAGTTTTTCGAATGTCTCTCGGGTTGTTTCTTTCCATGATTTTTGTAGGGATTCCCATAGCTTTTCTGCGGATGAATGCGTGACCTTGCGCACTCGCCGATCCATTTCATCCCACAGCAGCTCTATGGGATTGAGATCGGGAGATTGAGGAGGCCATTGCATAATTTGAAGCTCCCCACTTTTTTGCTTCGTTTCAAGATACTTCGAGCAGAATTTTGAAGTATGTATCGGGTCGTTGTCTTGTTGAAAAACGAACCCCCTTCCGATGAGTCGCTTTCCAGAAGGAACAGCGTGGTTTTTCAGAATCGCGTGATATCCTTTCTGGTCCAGGATTCCTTTGACTCGGTAAAGGTCCCCCGCACCAGCATACGAAAAAGATCCCCACACCATTACAGAACCGCCGCCGTGTTTAACGGTTGGAATTACGCAATCAGGATGCATTTTATCGATACCTGAGCAACGAACGAAAACTCGACATTTTCCTGCAGATATTTCAAATTTGGATTCGTCGGTCCATAACACCCGTTTCCAATCTTCGATCGTCCAATTCTTGTGCTTGCGTGCCCAATTCAATCGCTTCTTTTTGTTTCCACGGCGCAAGAGTGGCTTTTTCGTTGCGACTCTTCCGCATAATTGTGCGCTGCGCAAGCGTTGTTTAATCGTCGTAATTGAAATGTTTTTTCCACGACTTTCGACAAACTGCTTGGATGTTTGCCGCCGTAAGTTTTCGATTCCTTTTAGACATCACAATTATTAATTGGTCTTCCGCTTTGGAAGTAACAGGAGGCCTCCCGGAACGATTTTTATCGCGGTTCGATTGTGTCTCTCTGAAGCGTTTTTTAGCATCCCCAACGGTTGATTTGGGTATTGTCAATCGATTTGCAATGTAGCGAATTTTGAACCCTTCATTGCAAAGAGCAAGGATTGATGCACGCTTTTCGATGCTTAAATTGGGTCGACGACCCATTTTTTCCTTGAAAATAAAGATAAAATTAACTCTAAGAAGTCGAAAATTTTATTTAATAAACCGTCAATAAAGTAATAGTTAAACACACTTCAAATTCAATATATTATTCGACACGATACGACAGAAAAATCTAACGCGAACGTTTTTTCGATGCTTGCCAAAGAAGTACTGAGTCGAAATAATTTTTGAATATTATGTCATTGTAATACGTAAAGAGTGCGTGGACGTTTTTCCCACTCTTTGTTTTCTTCTTGTTTTCGAAGTAAAGTAGTCAGCGAACATAGCGAATCTCGCGACGGAGTGTCTGTCCTTGTTCCTTGTTTATTTTTTCGCGAGGTTCGCATTGTCGAGCGTTCGCTTTGTCGCATAGGTGAGCGATATATTTTTTTTTACTACTCTACAAAGAGTGGGAGAAACGTTCACGCACTCTTTACGTGTTACAATGAAAAAATATTCAAAAATTATTTCGACTCAGTACTTCTTCGGCAAGCATCGAAAAAACGTTCGCGTTAGATTTTCCCGTCGTATCGTGTCGAATAATATATTGAATTTGAAGTGTGTTTAACTATGAATTTATTGACGGTTATTAAATACAATTTTTGACTTCATTAGAGTTTTTTTTTTTAAGAAGAAAATGGGTCGTCGACCCAATATAAGCATTAAAATCGATTGAAAATACCCAAATCAACCGTTGGGGATGCTATAAAACGTTTCAGAGAGACACAATCGAACCGCGATAAAAATCGTTCCGGGAGGCCTCCTGTTACTTCCAAAGCGGAAGACTAATCAATAATTGTGATGTCTAAAAGGAATCAAAAACTCACGGCGGCAAACATCCAAGCGCAGTTTGTCGAAAGTCGTGGAAAAAACATTTCAATTACGACGATTAAGAGCGTGCTGTCAGCGAGAGGAGGTTTTTTCGACGAGACCAAAGTATAATATGTAAATTAAAAAATTAATTATATTATTATCATGGTGTTGAGATCAATCGAGATCCGACCGGAAATAAAATTTAAAAAAATTTCGCAAAAAAAATCTGAAAAAATTCTCATGAACTCAAGAAAAAGTAACGCAACTTTTTACCGTCTTGAGGTTTTGTTGTAAACCTCGTCGTTTTCGTACTCCGGAGCAATTTTCATATTGTATATTTTTATCGAAAAAACGAAATATTTTTGGGAAAAAAAATCGCACATATTTTTCTACAAAACGAAATTGAAGCTTAGGCTTCCCCTTTTATGATTTTAATAGGAGAAATGCATAAAAAAGAATTTTACTGTAAACGGGGTCCACTCACAAAACAAGAAAAAAACGACAAAAAATTGTCGTTTTCAAAACTGGGTGCCAAGTGTAAAAAAAAATCGTACAATTTTTTTTGATAAGCCAAAATGTAGGTAAATCCCCCCTCTTTAAAATGCCGTCGGTCAAGTTGGCCTAGCCCAACTACCGGCGAAATAGCATAAAGAACCGTTCGGGCACTTTTTCCAACTCTTGTCCGGAAACTTTTCGCCGGTAGTGTATATATTGAATAAAACGGGAAACTATTTTGGATTATTGATTTATTTACGTTTCCTTGGCAAACATCGTTTACAATTTACAAAGATTGCTTAGAATTTACAAATTCTTTTTACAATTGTACGAAATATTTTTACAATTGACGAAATTTGCTTACAATTTACAAAAATTTCTTGCAATTTACAACTTTTTTTTACAATTTACGAAAATTTCTTACAAATTAAAAAAATTTCTTGCAGATTGCTTACAATTTCGTTTTGACAATTTATACATTTTTTGGTTTTTAAATTAATTCAATTTTCAACAATTTTATATTGTCGCAATTTTAACAATTTTTCGTTTCTATAACTTTTGCCATTGAACATTGAATTCCAGAAATGTTTGCTTTGTTTTCCAAAGCGAAAATTTGTTTTGTATTAGACAACAAAGCGAATTGCGACAATTCTTTATTTTTATAACTTTGACAAATGTGCATTACACTTTCTGAAATTTTCAAAACATGGCGAATTTACAATTTTTGCTTTTTCGGTTTCTACTGTTTTTTGATTTTGTGGTTTTTGATATTTGTACAGTTTTTAACAACTTTTGATTGTCGTAATTTTAACAAATTTTATTTTCATTACTTTAACAATTGAGAATTGGATTTTTAGAAACTTTTGCTTTATTTTCCAAAGCGAAAATGCGTTTTGATTTGAGAAACAAAGTGAATTGGGACAATTTCTTATTTTTATTACTTTTACAATTGCACATTAGATTGTCAGAAATTTTTGCTTTCTTTTCCACAGCGAAACTTCGTTATATTTTGGAAGCAATGGGGCACAGGATTTTCGGAAATTGTCACTTTGTTTCAACCGCCGCCACCCGCCATACATCGGCGGTGGCACAATACAATTGTGCCACGCGTTTCGGTATTCTCGTTCTCGTCTCCATTATACGAAGATTGTCGGCCTCGAGTTTGAACATGACGGAATTGGTGCGATGAACATGACAATTGTCGGGATCTTGTATTAGCCGTGGTGTCACTCCGTTCGCCATGTTCACGGGGCTCAGCACGTCCACATCGTCATCCGAATTAAAATCGGTAAAATCCAAGTCGCACGACTCCAATTTGTTCACGAACTCCTCCTCTCAGGGCACCTCGTTCTCCGATTTCTCGTTCCTCGTTCTTCATTTCTCAATTACCTCGGCCCAAAAGTAGATTGCCGGATTGACTAGAAAAAATACACATTATTAACAATAAAATATATATCAGTATATATCCAAGGTCATCGCGTATTTGCGACAAAAAATGGACCTGAAAAATATGACCTCCTCAATTGTTTATATCTCCTAGTACTAATAATAATTATAATGATGTTAACAGTGAAAACTTTTAATCAAAGTTAAAAGTATAATATTAATTTAACGAAAAAAATTGAATATTCGAGGATAAGAAACAAAATACTTCTTATTTTTACAAACGAATCGTTAAAAACAATATTTATAACAATTTTTACGATATTGCAGGTTTGTGCAAATACTACTAAATTAAAGAATATCTGTATAAAATTTCAAGTTGATTGGTTCATTACTTTTTGAGTTTCATTCCACGTCGCAAAAAAAAACACGTTTCGAGTAAAACGCGTTCGAAATTTTTGTCCTTGAAAAATACGAGACGAGGGAGCAGCGGAAGACCGAGAGTGTACTGGGACGCGGAATTGGAAACATTATTAAAGGAAAATTCGATCCAAACGATTTATTGTTATGTTTTATTCAAATACTTCGAATACACATAAAGATTTCGACGCACAGTAGAATACTTCCAATAAAACAGAAACTACCGTTCTTTCATAATAAATGCCCAGTTTTCGATTTTAAAAAACGGCGGAGACTTATTTCATCATGAAATAAATAATTTACTTTATTTACCTTGATAAAAAAGAGGTAAGGAGGAAAGGAAGAGTTAAAGCGGAAAGAATTGCGTAAAAGAAAAACTTACCCTGTCAAAAAAGTTGATCTTTATCCAAAATGGCACTTGGTGCAACGCTTTCAGTCGAATCTCGCAGATTCCTTGGGTGTCTTGAAGTTTTCCTTTTCACACGTCCGGTAACGCACTATCGAACACTCTCTCACTTTAATTATCGCTCTCGTTGAGCGACGAGAATTGATATTTTTCGCATAATTATACTTTTTATTTGCCATCTCGTCCGGCGTAATGATTTGTCACTAATGCGGCTTCGGTGCAAACTAAAGCGAAGTGGTGTTCACGCCGGCCGGATTAGCGCGCTGTCTACAGACCGGCGGAAGATTATGGAATAAGCTATCTTCCCGTGCCTATTCAATAACTGTTACAGATGGCATATTCATATATTTTTTCAAGGAATTATATGAAAGAATATTATTCTTATCAAAACACTTCCTCTTGCATACGCGTATTTATAAATATGGAAAATGCCATACCGGTCATGGCATATGCCACGGCTTACTAGGTCCGTACCGGTACGGTAACAGTACGCCGTAGTGTTCGTGACGGTTCGTGAAATCGCACGGCGTATTGGTACGGTAACATTACGCCGTACTGCTCGTGTACGATTCGCTCGAATCGCACGGCGTACCGGTACCGTAACGTTGCGCCGTGAGATAGTACGCCGTGACAGTACGGTAATGGTACGATGACTTCACGCCGAGGAGTGCCCTAGGGGAGTCGTACGCTTGTCTATCTGGGTTATTGTTATGGATTTTATTATCGATCCTAATCCGTCGATTAATATTCTCTTAATAATCTTTTTCTTTGTCCCTGTAACATCGTAGATTGACTTTACTTCGCTTTCTATTTTCTTTTCTAAATTTTCGAGGGAATCCGCTAGTACGTTGCCTAAATCGTATTCCGGAGTCCGGTGACAACTTTCCAGTAAAGGTTTTAATGCTAACTTTATTTGTAGATCTCTATCCATACTGGGCTGGAGATCCATGCGTATGACCAATTTCCATGCTTCTTTCGTGATGAATAGCGTTCCAATTTCCTCGTAATAAATTTCTGGTGACGTGGAAAATGTTTCCACGTGAAAATTTACATTTTTCCTTTTGTGGTTAATCCCTTCCGTACCCCTAGGAAGGGCGATTAGGAACCTGCAAAGAGAATTATAGGATTCATCCCTTGATTTTCTCTGTGCATATAAATAATTTTTCTTGAAATATATTTTTTATTTTTCATTTCTTCCTATGATAATTTTTATGCGCGTTAAATGCTTGCGTTTCGTCGACCCTGACTGGACGTGTGGTCAGGTATTCGGTGCTGTATCCGCACCCGAGCTACCCTTAAAGGTGTAGTTCGTTCACTTCGATGTTGAATTTCTTCGAAAATTAGAATGAAGTGGGGATTGTTTCTCGGCTCTGGAGCTCCGTTATTCCAGAGGAGCATGATTAATCGTTCGGTTTCCATTGAGAACAGGTCGAGAAAAAGAAAAGTTTTGTAAAAGTAAGTCGACCTTTTCTCTCTTTTTTTCACGATTCGTCTATTAATTTGTGCGTGTTTTTTTCTCTGCAGGATGTCGTTTCTCGTTCGAGGGGACCGGGTAGTATTCGAAGGCGAGGGGGTCGACCTCGTGTTGGTAAGTCTATTCTTCCTTTTAAATTTCACCTTTCCCCTATTCTTGTTTTAATTCACTTTTTTCCTTTTTTTTCAGTCGGTGAGGCGCGAGGCCCACGCGAGGTCGCCCTGAAAGGGCCTTTGGCTGCGCCGCTTCGTGGCCCATGTGAAGGGCGTACGGGCCCGTCGTCGCCGCGCTCGGGTGGCCCTTCTCCAGTTGTAGAAGGAAGACTCATTCCCTCGGGAATGCTGGGAGTGAAACTACGAAGGGATGCCTGGCGACATTTTGTCCCTTCGGTCCCTTTTCGGCCTTGAGCCGTTTCAGCCGGTCGTGATCCGTGACCCGATCTGGGATGCCTACATGGCGTCCCTTTACAAATATTGACATCTCATAATGTAACAATATATGGAAATTTTATATTTCATTCATGCTTGAAAAACTTCCTTTTAATGCTTCTTGCCCTTATTATGATTATCTGCAATATATATATATATATATATATATATATATATATATATATATATATACATTTTTTTCATTATTTTATTTTATTTATTTTTTATTATTATTTTGATATTTTTCTTCTTTTTATATAATTAATACAATCTTTATAAATAAAGATAATTTATTTTTTTTTTGTTTGAACGGGTGACAGCGCGCCAGCCGTACGTGAATCCGTCGCGTGACGATGGCCGCTCGGCCGTTGCTTGGCAACGGCGCGAGGCGGAAAGGCGTTGGTCTTCGCCTCGTGGGCCGCTCGCGAGCCTCCGCGGGGTAGGCGAGTAGTCGCTTCTACCCTACCGGCCAGTGGATAACGTAGGGTTTAATCCAGTCTACATGTACCCGGACTGCCTTACGTCCACGGCCGATTGTGTAGTTCACTTCGGAGTCTTTGCTCTGTACTTTGGGGTGAAGTTCCGAATACCAACCCCCTCCAATCGAGCTGACATTTTGCCCATACCTTCTTTTCATTATTCTAAGACGACTCCTAAAAGGATTTTCCCCGACTCACAATAGATTTCGAGATATTGAATTTTAAAGTTATTTATTTTACCGCACGCCGACTATATCTATATCTGGTAGGTGTCAGTTCTGGCTATACCTATTTATAGGTTTTCGCGCTCTCCGTTTTGTGCGGATCTCCGTCCAAAAAATGAAATAAAATGAAAAACCAAAAAAATAAAATAAAAAAACCAAAAAAATAAAATAAAGAAATTAAAAAATCTCCATTTGGATTTGTTCGTTTCTTTAGGTTTATTTTGGGTTTCAAAATATTAAAAAAAATAACCAAAAAAAACGAGACGATAAAGAACCAAAAAAAAAAACAAATAAACCAAAACAGCGCCACTTGTTTGTTTGTTTCGGCACCTCATGATTCCACACACCCATGCAAGGACGTGCTTTACGTCCACCCCAGTATACTATGCACCCCACGATTCCACACACCCGTATTTGTTTGGGTTTGTTTGTGGTTGTTTGCTTGGGTGTAGTTGGGTCTGTTTGTTGGGTTAGTCTCCTCCCCTCCCGTGACGTCATCGTCAGCGGAGGGGATTACGCTACCGCATCCCAGATGGATAAGCGTACGATTCCCCTATAGGGCACTCCACGGCGTGAAGTCACCGTACCATTACCGTACTGTCACGGCGTAATGTTACGGTACCGGTACGCCGTGCGATTCGAGCGAATCGTACACGAGCACTACGGCGTACTGTTACCGTACCGGTACGGTACTAGTACGCCGTGGCATATGCCATGACCGGTATGGCATATTACATATTTATAAATACGCGTATGCAAGAGGAAGTGTTTTCATAAGAATAATATTCTTTCATATAATTTCTTGAAAAAATATATGAATAAGCCATCTGTAACAGTTATTGAATAGGCACGGGAGGATAGCTTATTCCATCATCTTCCGCCGGTCTGTAGACAGCGCGCTAAACCCGTCGGCGTGAACACCACTTCGCTTTAGTTTGCACCGAAGCCGCATTAGTGACAAATCATTACGCCGAACGAGATGGCAAATAAAAAGTATAATTATGCGAAAAATATCAATTCTCGTCGCTTAACAAGAGCGATAATTAAAGTGAGAGAGTGTTCGATCGTGTGTTACCGGACGTGTGGAAAGGAAAATTTCAAGACACCCGAGGAATCTGCGAGATTCGACGGAAAGCATTGCACCAAGTGCCATTTTGGATAAAGATCAACTTTTTGACAGAGTAAGATTTTCTTTTACGCAATTCTTTCCGCTTTAACTCTTCCTTTCCTCCTTACCTCTTTTTTATCAAGGTAAATGAAGTAAATTATTTATTTCATGAAGAAATAAGTCTCCGTCGTTTTTCTTAAATCGAAAACTGGGCATTCATTGTGAAAGAACGGTAGTTTCTGTTTTATTGGAAGTATTCGACTGTGCGTCGAAATCTTTATGTTTATTCGAAGTATTTGAATAAAACATAACAATAAATCGTTTGGATCGAATTTTCCTTCAATAATGTTTCCAATTCCGCGTCCCGGTACACTCTCGGTCTTCCGCTGCTCCCTCGTCTCGTATTTTTCAAGGACGAAAATTTCAAACGCGTTTTGCTCGAAACGTGTTTTTTTTTGCCACGTGGAATGTAACTCAAAAAGTAATGAACCAATCAACTGGAAATTTTATACAAAAATTCTTTAATTTAGTGGTCTTTGCACAAACCTGAAATATCGTAAAAATTGTTATAAATATTGTTTTTAACGATTCGTTTGTAAAAAATAAAAGTATTTTGTTTCTTATCCTCAAATATTCAATTTTTTTCGCTAAATTAATACTATACTTTCAACTTTGATTAAAAGTTTTCACTGTTAATATCATTATAATTATTATTAGTATTAAGAGATATAAACAATTAAGGAGGTCATATTTTTAAGGTCCATTTTTTGTCGCAAATGCGCGATGACCTTCGATATATACTGATATATATTTTTTTGTAGATAATGTGTATATTTTCTAGTCGATCCCGCAATCTACTTTTGGGCCGAGCTAATTGAGAAATGGAGAACGAGGAACGAGAAATCGGTGAACGAGGTGCCCTGAGAGGAGGAGTTCGTGAACAAATTGAAGTCGTGCGACTTGGATTTTAGCGATTTTAATTCGGACGACGATGTGGACGTGCTGAGCCCCGTGAACGTGGCGAACGGAGTGACACCACTGCTAATACAAGATCCCGACAATTATCACGTTCTTCGCACCAATTCCGTCATGTTCAAACTCGAGGCCGACAATCTTCGTATAATGGAGACGAGAACGAGAATTCCGAAACGCGTGGCACAATTGTATTGTGCCACCGCCGATGTGTGGCGGGTGGCGGCGGTTGAAACAAAGTGACAATTTCCGAAAATCCTGTGCCCCATTGTTTCCAAAATATAACGAAGTTTCGCTGTGGAAAAGAAAGGAAAAATTTCTGACAATCCAATGTGCAATTGTAAAAGTATTAAAAATAAGAAATTGTCCCAATTCACTTTGTTTCTCAAATCAAAACGCATTTTCGCTTTGGAAAATAAAGCAAAAGTTTCTAAAAATCCAATTCTCAATTGTTAAAGTAATGAAAATAAAATTTGTTAAAATTACGACAATCAAAAGTTGTTAAAAACTGTACAAATCAAAAACCACAAAATCAAAAAACAGTAGAAACCGAAAAAGCAAAAATTGTAAATTCGCCATGTTTTGAAAATTTCAGAAAGTGTAATGCACATTTGTCAAAGTTATAAAAATAAAGAATTGTCGCAATTCGCTTTGTTTTCTAATACAAAATGAATTTTCGCTTTGGAAAACAAAGCAAACATTTCTGGAATTCAATGTTCAATGGCAAAAGTTATAGAAACGAACAATTGTTAAAATTGCGACAATATAAAATTGTTGAAAACTGTATAAATTTAAAAACCAACAAATGTATAAATTGTCAAAACGAAATTTTAAGCAAACTGTAAGAAATTTTTGTAATTTGTAAGAAATTTTCGTAAATTGTAAAAAAAAGTTGTAAATTGCAAGAAATTTTTGTAAATTGTAAGCAAATTTCGTCAATTGTAAAAATATTTCGTAAAATTGTAAAAAGAATTTGTAAATTCTAAGCAATCTTTGTAAATCTTGAACGATGTTTGCCAAGGAAACGGAAATAAATCAATAATCCAAAATAGTTTCCCGTTTTATTTGATATATATATACACAAACATATACATGCAAAGACAAAAATGCGGTCCGTCCATGTATGGTACTATAGTTGTACGGTGTGAGTATTTTGAGCCTAACGAGAGGTTATTTCAACCGTACTATGAACATACGCAGCCCGTTTTGTACGGATACAATAGCTTTACTATACCGGTACCGGGAGCGTACATTAAGCGCACGGTAACGTCACGGTACTGGTACATTCACCGTACGCCGTACCGTACGCCGTACTAGTACGGTAACGTTACCGTGCGCACGTACGTGGAGGTCAGGGTGACGTTACGGTGTACTCCACCAGAGCAGTAGACGAGCGGTACGTGTCTATCTGGGATAGGCTTGACGAAAATCCACACAACGCGGAGAGCGCGATAACGTATATATAGGTATAGCCAGAACTGACAAATATGAGACATAGATATAGTCGGCGCGCGGTAAAATAAATAACTTTAAAATTCAATATTTTGAAAACTATTGCGAGTCGGGAAAAATCCTTTTAGGGGTCGTCTTAGAATAATAAAAAGGTCTGTGCAAAGTTTCAGCTCGATCGGAGGAGGTTGGCTTTCGGAACCTCCCAGTTAACCAAGCGTACCATTAGTACAGCGTAACGCAAATGTGGAGTACGCCGTACCCCATAGTACCGGTAATGTACGGGTACGGGATACCAGCGTAGTCGTACCTCCACGGTATCGCTACCGTGAAGTTACACCGTACTGCAGTGCACGGTGGATCCACGGTGGCGATACTGTACCGGTACCGTACTAGTACATTGGCGGTACAGCGAACCGTACAGCGTACTGGTAATGTACCAATACCGTCCGCACGTACGAGGTGGTAACAGTACCGGTACGGCGCTCTCCACATGAGCGGTACATTTCCGATACTTGGTTAGCTGGGCTTTTCCAGGACTTTATCCCCGAGCCAGTATTCTACCTTACCGGCCGTATTGTCCCGTTCTTCCTTTACCTTAATTTTTCCTTGTGTGAGCCGGTCTCTTGCTACCCGCCATGTGGCTCGGAATCGCTCGCGCACAGGGATGGGCAACAATATAATCGTATAAAATCCAATTATAGATTATCCCAGTAATGTGTAATTGAACCTCGGATTAATTACTCATTGAACGGGTAATGGATAATTGAAACAAGATTTAATTACACATGACACGCTTAATCGGTAATTAGACTCATTTAAATTAAGAATTACATTGAGCATTAAATGGACTGCCGTTTCCGGTGTGAGTGCGAGTGAACTTGTGCGTGACGGAGAGGAAAGGAAAGGGAAAAAACAGGGCGGAATGTAGCGGAAAATAGTGGAAGTGCGAGGAACAGGGAAGGGGAAGGAAGGAAGCGTGGGAGAGACGAAAAAACACAGCGATAAGGGGGAAGTAAAGAGGTAACGAGCGGGAAACAGGTGAGTGTGAGGTTAGGAAGGGTAGACTGGTGAGGGGGAACGAGGTAAGGAAAACGAAGGGGGAAGGTGTAAGCGCGAGGCGAAGAAAGAGCAGCAGCGACAGAGGACGGAAGTGATAAGAAGTAGAAGGAGAAAGGGTGGGTAAAACAGAGGCGGTGGGAGACGTGGCAAGTAAAAGGTGAAGGAAGAGATGTGGGACGAAAGAAAGGAGCGGGAGGGGAGCAGCGAGGCACATGGACTCGGCGAGGCACATGGACTCGTTGAGGCGCAACGGCCAGGGGCGATGGAGAGAGAGGAGGAGGAAGTTGTGAGAAGGAGGGGGAGAAAGACGAACGCGGAACGGCTACGGTTAGAAAGAAGTGAGAGCGTAGGGGAAATTAGCGAGTTATGGAAGTGGAAGAGAGAGCAGATGGAGGATAAAGGGCAGGAGGGAAAAGAGGCCTTCCAGAAGAGCAGGAAGGTGCCGAGGTCGCCGGAGGGAAGGAGACAGGAGGGGGGAAGATTAGAGGAGTTAATAGAGGCAATGAGGAGGGAGATACAGAGGGGACTGGAGGACGTAAAGGGGCAAGGGAAAAAAGTGGAAAACGAATTAGGGAGGGTGAGAGGAGAGATGGAACTGGCAGAGGAAAGATGGAGAAAGGAAAAGGAGGAAATGGAAAAAAGAATAAGGGAAGTAGAAGGAAAATGGAAAAAGTAGGGGAACAAGGGAGGGAGATAGTACGGATCGGAGAAAGACTGCGTGAAATGGAGTGCGCAGAGGAGAGAAGGAGGGGGTGAGGGAGAGGGAGACGAAGCGAGGGGAGAGAGAGGGGAGGGGCTGGTGGAGAGATGGTTAGAGGAAATGGAGAGGAAGATGGAGTGGAAGGACAGGGAGGAAAGAAGAAGGAATTTCATAATAAGGGGGGTTACACGGAAGGGAACGATAAAACAAACGGTAGAAAAGATGTTGGAGAGAATAGGAGTGACGGGAAGAGTGGAGGGGGCGAGGGAGATTGAAAAAGGGCAAGAAGGAGGGAAAGACATAATGATAGAGGTAAGAATGGAGGAAATAGAGAAGAAAAAAGAGGAGCTGAGGGGGAGGAAAGAAAGAATTGTGGACGACTTAACGTGGAAGGAAAAGAAAATGTAGTGAAAGTTGAAAAGAATAGGAGAGGAAGAGGAAAGAAGGGGGAAACGGGTGAGGGTGGGGTATGGGAAGGTGATAATAGAGGTCGCAGTGTGGTATTGGGATGAGAAAAAGGAAGTATTGCGAGACTGGAGGGGAAAGGAAGGGGGGCAGGAAGAGCAGAGGAGAGAAGGCAAGCGGAAAGAGGGGTGGAAGGGACCAAGGGGGATCAAAAAACGATTAAAGAGGACGGACAAAAAGGGCGAGAAAAAGAAAGGAAAGGAAGGAGAAGGGGGGAGGTGGAAAATAGCGTTTTGGAATGTGGCGGGTCTTACGAATAAGGATAAGGATTTTTAGAAGGGATTGGAGGATTGGGAAGTGGTAGTGATGGTGGAGACGTGGGTGGAAGAAAAAGGATGGGACAGAATAAGGGAAAGATTGCCGAGGGGGTATACATGAATGGCACAGTGGGCGGTGAAAAGAAATAGAAAGGGGAGAGCAATGGGCGGGATGGTGATAGGGGCGAGGGGGAAGATGAAAGCGCAAAGGAAAGGTGGCAGGGGAGAGGAAGAGGGGATGATGACGGTGGAGATGGAAGAGGGGGAGAATAGATGGGCAATAATCGGGGTGTACATAAACGGAGATATGGAAAGGAAAACAGAGAGGCTAAAAGAATGGATGGAGCGGCAGGAGGGAAGCAGAATAATAATGGGAGGGGATTTTAACGCGCGCACGAGAGTGGAAGGGGGAGGAGGACGGGAGGAGAGGGAGGAGGGGGAGGAGGGAAGAAGGTCGTAAGACGGGAAGGTAAACGCGGAAGGAAGAAAGCTGATAAAGGTGCTAGAGGAAACGGGGTGGGAGATTTTGAACGGGAACATAGAAGGGGATGAAGAGGGAGAATTCACATATACAGGGGGGAAGGGGGGAGACGGTCATCGACTACGCATTAGGAGACAGGAAAACAAGGGAAGCGGTGGAAAGGATGTGGATAGGGAACAATGTGGAGTCGGATCACCACCCGATAGTGGCGACGATTAAAAAAGGGAAAAGGGAAAGAAAGAGTCAGAGCATAGGGGAAAGAACGGTAGGAAGTGGCAAATGAACGGAAAGAATGAAGGAGGGGTACAGAAGACGACTGGAGGAAATGGAATTAGAGGGAGGGGACACGCAAGGGTTGGCCAAAGAGATGGAGGGGAAAATGAAGGAGGCGATGATGGTGAGCGAGGAGGGGGACAAGGGAAGGATGGTGGGACGAGGAAAGTAGAAAGAAGAAGAGGGAGATGAGAGAGGAACTAAGGAAATGGAGGAAAGGAAGAAGCACGACGGAACGGTACAAGGGGAAGAAAAGGGAGTACAATAAGATGTGTGAGAGGAAAAAGGAGGACGAACGAGATAGGCGAATTAGGGAGGTAGCAGAAGCGAAAACAGAAGTGGAAGTGGGGAAGATAGTGAACAGGGGAAGAAAGAGGAGGAAAAGAGTGGAGGGTGGAATAAAGGCGGTAGAGTGGAAGGAATACTTCAGGGGGCTGCTAGGTGGAACAGATAGAAGAGGGGAAGGGGGAGCAAGAAGGGAAAGAAGAGGAGATATGGAGGAGGGTTCAAGGAAAGAGGAAGTAAAGATGGCGATACAGAAAATAAAAGAGGTAAAGGCGATGGGGGGAGACGAAATTGAGAGCGAAGCCTGGAAGTGGGGAGGAGAGAAGGCGATTGACTGGGCTTGGGAGATCTGCAGGAGGGTGTGGGAAAAGGAGGGTTGGCCAGAGGGATGGAAGGAGGAAATTATAGTACTAATTATAAAAAAAAGGGAAGGGCGAGAGAGTTGGAGAATACAGGGGGGTGACGCTGATGCCGTCGCTGTACAAGGTGTACGCGACGGTGTTGGAAAGAAGGCTGGAAGAGGAGACGAAGAGAGTAGAAGCGGTGCCGCAGAACCAAACAGGATTCAGAACAGGAATGGGCACGATAGATAATATATATATATATATATATATATATATATATATATATATATATATATATAAAACTATTTGATAGGAAAGCAGGTGACGAAGAGGCGAGGAAAGCTAATAGCAGCTTTCATTGACCTGAGACCAGCCTTTGACTCGGTAGATCGCGGAGAAATAGCGAAGGCAATGGAGGAGAGAGGTATAAGGAAAGGGTTAAGGGAGAGAGTAAAAGAAATATATGGGGAGACGAGGAGTAGGGTGAAGGCAGGGGGGAGACGGGAGAGGTGTTTTGGATGGAGAAGGGGGTAAGACAGGGATGCCCTTCAAGCCCGGCGGTATTTAATATAATCACGGCAGACCTCGAAGAGGAGCTAAGGAAGGGGGAATGGGGAGGAATTAAAATAGGAAGAGAAAAAATATTCTCGCCGGCATACGCGGACGATGTGGTGGTGATGGCGGAGAGCGAGGAAGACATGGAGAATATAATCAGGAGGCTGGAGAGGTACTTTGAAAGGAAGAAGCTGGAAGTAAACGTGGGAAAGACGAAGGTGATGAGGTTTGGGAAAGGAGGGGGAAGGTTTAAAAAGAAGACGTGGAAATGGGGCAAGGAAGAGATAGAGGAAGTGAAGGAATTCAAGTACCTGGGGTATGTGCTTAAGAGGAATGGGGAGCAAGGGGCACAGGTGAAAGAGAGAATAAAGAAGGCGCGGACAGTAATGAGACAGATGTAGGGAATATGGAAGAGGGATGACGGGAAGGATGTGGCTTTTTGACACGCTGGTGTGGACGGTGCTGGGGTATGGGGGGCAGATCTGGGGGTGGGAGGAGAGGGAGGCAATGGAGGCAGTGCAGGAAAGGTATATAAGATGGGTGCTGGGGTTAGACTGGAGGACACCAGGATATATGGTAGAGAGAAAATGAAAAGAGAAAAAATAAGAACGAGAGCAGCAAGAACAGCATGGAGATATGAGGAAAAGTTAGAGAAGGGGGGAGGAAGTGAGGGGCGAGGAAATGCTGGGCGGAAAGGGAGAGGAGAGGGGAACCAGGAAGGTCAGCGTGAGAGAGAGGGAGGGAGGAATGCAGGAAAAAAGGGAGGCGGAACAAGAACAAGAAAGGGAGAGGTACGGGAGAATAGAGGCGGAGGACAGAGAAGAACAGGAAAGGGAGAGGTGGGAAAGGATAAGGAGATCGAGGTTTAATGGGTACAGGTTAAAGGTACAGGAGGGTAGCGAGGTTTAGGTTAGGGAACAAAATAAGAGAGGGGCGGTATTGGGAGACGGAGGAAGAGAAAAAATGTAGGATGTGTGGGGAGGAGGGTGAATCGTAGGAACATGTAATAGACAGGTGCGGCGGAGGAGGAGGGGAGGAAAGAGGGATAGGAGAAAGAGTAAGAGAAATTTTGGATGAAGGAGGAGGGGGAGAGGAATGGATGAAAAGGTTGCAGGAAAGAAGGAATGAGAGGGAGGAGAAGAATTATGAGAGAGGAGGAGAGGTAGAATCGGTATGAGAGAAGAATGGAGTGAGAGGGGGAAACGGAAGTAGGGCGGCAAGGAGAGGAGCGGAGTAGGTTTAAGTAGAATTAAGACGGAATGACACCTCATCGCCGTCGGTATTGTAGAACAATTATAGATTCCCAAAAATCTCTGAAACGGCTCTCCAGATCCCGTCGAAACTTTGCCAAACGACGTCAAATAGATAGGCGAACAGCTGTCTGCCCCTCAAATTCAGAAAATTTAAGGGGCAGACAGCTGTTCGTCTATCTATTTGACGTCGTTTAGCAAAGTTTCGACGCGATCTGAAGAGCCGTTTCAGAGATTTTTGGGTATCTATAATTGTTCTACCATACCGACCGCGATGAGGTGTCATTCCGTCTGAAGGTGAAAAAAAGAGAAGAGGGGCGGCGCGATAGATAGAGTGTAAATAGTAGGGAATAGAAGTGTAAGCGGCGGAATTGTGAAAAGGAGGAAGACGAGACGGAGGTCCAGATGTAACCCGAAGGGGACGCAATAAAGCATTACATACATACATTGAGCATTAAATGAAAATTGTAATTCAATTACATTTGTAATTTAATTACAATTGTAATTGAATTACATTGTAATTTAAATATAAATGTAATTGAATTATATTTGTAATTTAGTTACAATTGTAACTTAATTACATCTGTCATTAAATTACAAATGTAATTAAAGTGCAATTGTAATTCAGTTACATTTGTAATTTAATTACAGAGGTATGCATGTATGCTTTATTCGATTCCCCGTAGGGTTACAAAGGCCTCCGTTTCCTCTCCTCCCTCGCATTCTTCCTTACAATTTCCTTATTCTACTTAACCTATCTTACATCTATTTCGCCGCTCTCTCTCTCTCCCCCGACCGCGCCGCACCGCCTTTTTCTACTTTTATTTATTTTTTTATTATCACGCTTGCTTCCTTAATACTACTCCTCTCTCTATTCGCCCCGCCGTCCGACTTCCGTTTCCTCCTTTCACTCCATTCCTCTTTCACTCCGTTTTTTCCGCTCCTCCTTCCCCTCCCGCCCTTTCCTTTTCCTTCTTCCTCTCCTCCAGTCTCCTCAGCCATACCTGCCCCCGCCCCCTTCGTCCAAGATCTCTTTTATCCTTTCTCCTATCCATCTTTCCTCCCCTTCTCCTCCTCTGCACGAATCCATCACGTGTTCTCACGATTGCATCTCTTCTCCACATATCTTGCGTTCCCTCTCTTCCTCCTTCTCCCGGTAGTTTCCTTCTCCCATCTCGTTCCCCATCCTGAATCTTGCCACTCTCCTACACCGCTCTTCCCCCCATCCCGCCTTCAGGTACCCTGGCAGCCCTCCCACTTTTATCTCCTTGTACCATCTGTTGTACCTTGACTCCATTATCTTTTCCCACCTCTCCCGTTTCTGCTCTTCTCTATCCTCCTCCTCCTTCCTCTCGTACCCCTGCTGTTCTTGATCCCGTTCTTCTTCTTCTCCCCCCCTCCAATCTTCCTGAACTCCTCTCTGCCTTTCTCCCATTTCGATCTCCTGTGCTCACCTCTCCGCTCCCTTTCCCTAATCTCCTCCCACCACTTCCTTGCCCATTCACTCCCTCCCCCTTTCCTTAGCTTTTCCTCATATTTCCACCCTCTTCTACCTGCTCCCGTTCTTATCTTGTCTCTTTTCAACTCCTCCCTCGCTAAATACCCTGGTGTTCTCCAGTCGAGCCCCAGCACCCACCTCACATATCTCTCTTGCATCGCTTCCATCGCCCCTCTTTCTTCCCATCCCCAGATCTTGGCCCTGTAGCCCATCACCGTCCACACCAAGGTGTGGAACAACCACATCCGCCTTCCCACGTCTTTCTCAAATTCCCTCTTCCCTATTCCCCACACCTGCCTCATCACTGTTCCCGCCTTTCTTACCCTGTCTTTTATGTACGCCTCTGGCTCCCCATTTCTCCTGAACATGTACCCTAGGTACTTGAATTCCCTTACTTCTTCCAACTTTTCCCCTCCCCATTTCCATATCTTTTCCTTGAACCTTCCCACTCCTTTAATGAACCTCATCAACTTAGTCTTCCCCACATTCACCTCCAGCTTCTTGTCCTCGAAGTACCTCTCCAGCCTCCTTATCATGTTCCCCATGTCCTCCTCCCTTTCTGCCAGCACTGCCACATCATCCGCGTACGCTATTGAGGAAATATTTTCCCTCCCTATCTTTATCCCCCCCCCCCCATTTCCCTTTTCTCAATTCCTCCTCGAGATCTGCCATCAAAACGTTAAACAAAAGCGGGCTTAGCGGGCATCCCTGCCTTACCCCTTTCTCCGTCCAAAATTCCTCTCCTGTCTCCCCCCTACCTTCACCCTACTCTACGTCTCCTTGTATATTTCCTTTATTATCCTTTCCCTTAGCCCTTTCCTTATCCCTCTCCTCTCCAACGCCTTCCACAATTATTTTATGTCCACCGAATCGAAGGCCGCTGAAGAGCGCCGCCACCATTCCCTTCCTTCTCTCCACCTGCCTTCCTATTATATGGTTCAGGACATAGATGTTATCTATAGTTCCCATTCTCCTTCTGAAGCCGGTTTGGTTTTGTGGCACCGCTCCTTTCCTTTCCACCTTCTCTTCTAATCTTTTTGCCAACACTGCCGCGTATATTTTATACAGCGAGGGCAACAACGTCACCCCCCTGCACCCTCTACCCTCGTTCCTTGCCCTTTTTTTATTATTAGTACGATTATTCCCTCCTTCCACTGCTCTGGCCATCCTTCACCTCTCCACACCT
The DNA here is from genome assembly GCA_963210295.1 of Ophion ellenae. NCBI lineage: Eukaryota > Metazoa > Arthropoda > Insecta > Hymenoptera > Ichneumonidae > Ophion > Ophion ellenae. The sequence continues at coordinate 9,970,580 of OY723386.1, read as the reverse complement.
TCCCGCAGATTTGCCATGCCCACTCTATGGCCTTCTCTCCTCCCCATTTCCATGCTTCATTTGGGATTTCGTCTGCTGCCATCGCTTTTCCCTCCTTGAACCTTTCTACCGCCTTTCTTATTTCCTCTTTCCCTAATTCCTCCTCCGTGTCTCCTCTTCTCTCTCTCTCTGCCCCCCTTCCCTCTCTTCCTTCCGTTCCTCCCAATAACTCGATAAAATATATTTTCCATTCTTCCGCTTTTATTTTTTCCTCTACTCTTTTCCTTTTCTTTCTTCCCCTATTCACTATTTCCCACACCGTGTTCTCAGTTTTCGCTTCCGCTACCTCTCTTATTCTCCTTTCTCTTTCCTCCTCCTTCTTCCTCTTGCCCAGTTTTCCGTACTCTCTTTTCTTTTCTCTATAACGCGCTTCTGTGCTTCTTCCTTTCCTCCATTTCCTTAGCTCTTCCCTCATCTCCCCCTTTTTCTTCCTGCATTCTTCATCCCACCACCCTCCCCTCATCACTCTCCTCTCTCTGCCCACTTCCTCCTCGCCTGCCTTCATGGCCTCCTTTATTTTCCCTGTTATTTCTTTCACCACTTCTTGGACCCCTCCTCCTTCCATTCCTGCCTCCTCTATCCTTCTCCCATATTCCTCCTTCATCCTTTCCGACCATTTGCCACGCTCTGCTCTCCTCTCCCCCTTCCCCTGTCTTCTTCTTTCCCTCTTTCCTCTTTTTATCGTCACGATTAACGGGTGATGATCCGACTCAACGTTATCCCCTATCCTTATACTCTCTACCCCTTCCCTAGTTTCATTCTCCCCCAACACATAATCTATTACGGTATCCCCCCTCTCCCCTGTGTATGTGAATTCCCCCTCTTCGTCCCCTTCTATGTTTCCGTTAAATATTTCCCACCCCGTCTCCTCTAGCACCTTGATTAACTTCCTCCCTTCCGCCTTTACCGTCTTGTCTTTTGAACTCCTGCCTTCTTCCTTCTCCCCCTTATCCTCCCATCCTCCTCCTCCCTCTTCTCCCGTCCGCGTATTAAAATCCCCTCCGATTATGATCCTCCCTCCTTTCTCCTGCTTTTCCATCCATCCTTTTAATTTCTCCATTTTCCTCTTTATGTCCCCGTTCACATGCACCCCAATTACGGTCCATCTGTCCTCCCCTGCTTCTACCTTTATCGTCATTATCCCCTCTTCCTCCCTCCTCTCTTCCTTTATTTCCGCCTTCATCTTCATCCTCACCCCTATTACAATCCCTCCTATTGTCCTCACTTTTCTATTTCTTTTCCTGGCCCATTGTGTCATCCACGTATATCCCCTAGGAAGCCTTTCTCTTATTCTATCCCATCCTTTTTCTTCTACCCATGTCTCCACCATCACCACCACCTTCCAATCCTCCAGCCCCCTCCAAAACTCCTTGTCCTTGTTTGTGAGACCCGCTACGTTCCAAAACGCCACCGTCCAGCTCCCCCCTTCCTTTCCTTTCTTTTTCTCCCTCTTTCCTTTCTCCTTTTCTACCCGTTTTTTTGCTGTTCTCTACTCCCTCCCGCCCCCCTTTCCTCTTGACTTCTTCCCTACCCTTCTCCCGTCTCTCTTTCCTTCCCCCTCCAGTCCCTCAATACTTCCCTACTCTCGTCCCAAAACCACGTGACCCCCTCTTTTATCACCCTTCCATTCCCCGCCCCATACCCTCTTCCCCCTCCTTTCCTCTTCGTCCCCTATTCGTCTCAGTCTCCACAGCACCACCTCCTTTTTCCCCTCTATTTCCTCCATTTTTACGTCTATCATTCTCTTCTTCCCTTGTACTGCCCCATTCTTTTACTCTCTCACCCTCTCCACTCTCCATTCAGCTCCTATCTTCTCCAGTACCTCCTCCACCGCTTGCCTTATCGTTCCTTCCCTCGTCGCCCCCCTACCTCAAGTTCCTCCGTCTTTCCTCCCTCTCCCTTCTCTCCATTTTCCTTTCCATTTCTTCTACCCTCCTCTCCGTCTGTCCCTTCTCCCCCCTCAGCCCCTCTCCCCGCCTTCTTCTCCCCTCTGCACTCTCCAGCTCTCTCAGTCTCTCCCCGATTTTTTCCATCTCTTTCTCCTGCTCCCCTACTTTCTTCATTCTCCCTTCTACTTCCCTTATCCTTTTTTCCATCGCCTCCTTTTCCCTTCTCCATCTTTCCTCTCCCAACTTCATCTCGCCCCTCATCCTCCCTAGTTCCTTCTCACTCTTCACTCCTCACTCGTCCTTCCTTCCTAACCTCGCTTCCACCTTTCACCTCCTCTTCCTTCTTTAGTTCTCCCGTCGCCCTGCTTTTTTCCTTCTCCGCCGCACTCCCTACTTTCCCCCTCACCGATCCCCTCACTTTCGCTTTTTCCACCGCCCTCTCACTCACTTTTACCCGCTTTCCTCACCCACTGTCGCACACACGCTGTCTCTCATCCACTCCGGAAACGGAAGTCAGAGGAACGGATTACAGATGTTAATTGATTAGAATTGTAATTAAATTCCAGTTTCCATTTAATCATATTTGCAATGTAGATATATTCATATAGTACAGTCGTGCTGTATACTGGTATAGGAAGAAAAATAGAAAGCTCGTTTTTGACAGATGATTTTGTAGGTGCCGCGGGTGCTAAAACCAAGTTTGCCTAAAAATCGGGGTGTAGGGTTTTTTTAGAGGATGGGGGTGGATTAATGCCAAACTACAACCCCCACGAGGTCGGCGCCGGAAGACAAAATGTTCAAAAAAATCCAGGTTTTATTTTTGTCCACAGCGCCGAAGTCCTGGAAGTTCATTTCGAGGGTGAAAAGGTCAGGTGAAATTTTGAAAAATCAGTTTTCATTCGACAACTCTTCAGGAAAAATTCATACAATTATTGTTCAAATGAAAACGTTGTAGCCCTTGGAAAGACGCGTCGATCGAGTATTCGATCATCCCTCTCCAATAATTCCGTCACCCCCAAAAGAATTGTTGAAGCATTAACAAAAAAAATAGTTTATTGAATAACTCAAAAACAATCGATTTTCCGGGGATAGTTTGAATGTACGAAATTTAGACAATAATTTCCTCTATATTTTCGTTATCATAGACCACTCTTGAATTTTGCTTTTTCGAACCCCTTTTAGGGGTTGAAAATACAAAATGAAATTCTGGGAAAACTATTGACCGAACCTGTACCCAAGTGCGTGTCTTTAAGTGAAGATATGTGAATGTGTGCTTACCTGGGTGAGTGCCTGCCTAATATTGCGAGTGCATGTATGTGTGTTTGCAAGCATGTGTGCATGTGCGTGTATGCGTACGTGCGCGTGTATTTCAAAATTCAAAATGGCAGATCAAAAAAACAATTTTTTTTTTTTGATATAAACACGGTTTTTCAGGGTCGTTGAATCCGAACGTGAACTCAGATTTTCAAAATTAAAAATAGCGGATCCAACATGGCGGATAAAAACAAACATTTTTTTTTTAAATAAAGTCTAACCCTCACCGGGTTTTTGGTGTTGTTGAATCCAAATCTGAAAAAAGATTTAAAAAATTCAAAATGACGGATATAATGAACGGATCGAAAGAAAGAACATTTCAATTTTTGGCGGATATAGTGGAATATAGCAGATGCAAAATTCGTAAAATCGTTTGATTCCGACAAAAGTATCTTTTGTTTTCAAGGTCGTTAAATTCAAACCTAACATAAGTTTTTAAATATTTTCAACGGTGGATACAATATCGTGGAGGCAAATTAAAAATATAGTTGCATTTCGACAAGAGTAAGTATACTTAGGTTTTTGAGACCAATGAATTCACATCTGGAGTTAAATTTTCAAAGTTCAAAATGGCGGACCAAAAACTAAATTTAATTTTTTTGAAATAAAAGCTGATGCACGGGGGTTTTGGGATTGCTGAATTCAAACTTCGTATTCAAATAATGAATTTGAACCTAGCGACTTCAAAATGGTTTCTAGAAAACTCAAAAATTGTCGGATTAGGATGATACTTGTGCTTCCCATCTCTTCCACTCAGCCAAACTATATTTTTGTTTAGTAAAGTTGCCGCGATCGTTAGATTTTTTTCTGATTTTTTTCTTTAAGGTCTCATTTGTTCAATTTTTTTAGTTATTCGCAGACGTTTCAAAGCTCTTTTGAATTTCAAATATTTACATTAACTTGGGATCGTGTGACGTCAACAACTTTCGAGTGACTGTTTTGTGGTCCACCATATTGGTTCCACCATTGAGAATTTATAAAATTTGATATGTGATTTGAATTCAGTGACCCCAAATTCCCCGAGTGTTAGATTACATTTCAATATAGTATTCGATATAGCGTTCGATTATTTTTTTCGAAATTTTCGAAACAATCAAAATATTGATTTTTGAACTGTACTCATTGTTGAATTCAATATATTTTACGATTGATTTTTTTTTTATTTTATTCATCTTTTTGCATTCTTGTGTTATTGTCGATACAACATACGTCAGGATATCATAACAAAATCAATTCAGGGGTTACGTGGGTTTCGAAGCAAGAAAAAAATGTCTCTATTAAAAAAAAACATAATATATGAATTTTTAAATCAACATGTAAGCACATAAAAGAGCAATATTTCAACAATATGTTCAAAAAAATTCATCCAAAAATTTAGAAAAATCAGCCGGTGGGACCTGGTTTCCAGAGACCCCTCAAAAACGGTGGACACAATTTTTCAACGACCTCTCCTACTAAAATTTTGCACACTCCTTCAATATAGCATTGACTAGTCATTGAATAAAGATTTTTTTTATTTCGATTGCTACTAATTCTACAAGGCTATACGTAGTGTAAATTGTATCAAAAATTGAACTATTTTGCATACAACTCAGCAAAAATTCAAATTTCATTTTTTTAAAAGATCCTTCGTCCAATCACCAGTCGATGCCATTTTGAAGAAGTGCGCATAATTTCAATAAGATCGGTGCATTCGTTTTTGAGAAATCGTGTCCACCGGTCTTTTAGCGGTCTCCGGAAACCAGGTCGCATCGGCAGAATTTCCCAGCTTTTTGAATGAATTTTTTTCTGAGTATTATTGACATATTGCTCTTTTATGTGCTTAGCATTATACATAAAATAATTTATATATTATATTTTTTTTAATAGAGAAAATGTGCTTTTGTTGACTTCAAAACCCACGTAACACCTTATAACAAAATTATTATGTTTAGGCTTGGTGCCCGTTTCTCCCACAATTCCCGTATTCAGCCGAGGTGCCCATTTTGCTCTGCTGTCCATTTTGTCCTACTGTCCATTTTGCCCTTATCTCCCCCCACAAAGTGGATGATACCACGATTTACACCAGTTCCAACCCCCCCCTGCAAACACGCACAGTCATTCACCTTGTTACTCACACAGTCACCTATCTAGGCGCACACACAGGACTTCAGAGAGGCATAACCACATCCACTTTCACTGATACACACCCGCTCACAACTGCTCTCTAAGGCCCGGGCACAATCCTCATCCAGACAGTCTTTTGCACATTTACTCACATCATCGTCAAATAATGTAAACTCGATAAATGTAATTAATTTTTAAAATTAACCACGTAATCACAAAAGTAAGTGAATTACAAATGTAATTAAATTACAAAAGTAATTAAATTACAAATGTAATTAAATTACAAATGTAATTAAATTACAAAAGTAATTAAATTACGTATGTCACTAAATTACGAAATTAATTCAATCGAAAATGTATTTTATTTTATTTTTTTTTTATTGGTTTTTTTTTCCTTAGGTACACGCTTTTCGCGTTTGTTACCTATTCTTTCCCTTCATTGTGCCCGTTTCTTTCCTCTACTGTTTACTCCTTTTTTGTTCTCCATCTTTCTCCTTGTCCCCTCCCCCTCTTGCGGCCGCAGCCGACTTTCCCCTCTGTATTATATTCATCATGACATTTCTGTCATGGGTATAGGGAAACTGCGGAAAACCTATACCAATACAGCCGGTCATCGAGTTCGCCCCCCAGTCGTGGAACTAGTCTTATTTCGCCGCGAAATGCCGAAGAAAAACGCTGGTTTAGTGGCGAGCACGCTGACCACTAGACCATCGCACCGGTAATCGAAAATGTATTAAAATTACAAAAGTAATTAAATTACAAACGCTCGAAGTAATTTGTAATTAAATAAATTCTAATTACAAACGATCGAAGTAATTTTTGATTAAATAATTTCTAATTACAAACGCTTGAAATAATTTGTAATTAAATAAATTCGAATGACCAACGATCGAGATAATCTGTAATTAAATGATTTTTATTACAAACGCTAAAAGTAATAAGTAATTAGACATGTAATTTCATTACGTGGGTAATGGCCCACGCCCATCTCTGGTCGGGAGGTTATTTAACCATTGCTGTATATCTATATCTACAAGACTACTTCTACTTGAGAGAGCTTCCAGTGGATAAATGAGCAACTACGTTTTTGCCTCACTAACGATGACACTTTCCACCATGCAAAAACGCCGGAGTTTCCAGACCTGTATGTAAGAACGTGCCCTCAACTAAGCGTCTCAACCGATCGCAGCAACTCTAGCGGCCACCATAATATTTAACACTTTGAAGCAGACATTTTTCTTTACGTGCACGTTTTTCTGCACTTGCGTTATTGGTGACACTTGCTACGTGAAGAAAGAAAATTTAAGGCGATGTGCCACATGCCTCCGACCGCATCGAAATTTTGAAAAAAGAATTCTCCCAAACGGAACAACCGATTGGAATGAAATTTGTTGTGTGCATGCAGGACACTTGCTCCGAGAGGATGATGCCCTCCGTTATGCAAAATTTCCAAAAAAAAATTACAGTTTGTGGTTACCCTGCGAAAAATGGTGAATTATTAACCATTGCATCGCATTTTCGGTGATTTTCTGAGCGTCATCCTCTGGACCGTAAAAAAGCACACCTTTTAAGCTTTGTTTCATCTGTTTTCATGAACAAATGGCGGAGAAAAGGCATTTTGAAATTTTTACATAAATGTAGCAAAAATGTATCGACTAAGCTCAAAATATCAGTTACCGGAGCAAGCGTTCAGTTCATCCGTTTTCTCACTAGCGGCGCGCAGCTCGCTTCGCCCTTTTTTACCGACCTCGCTCGCCTCCTTCCGGAACAATTTATTTTTGACAGGTCGAAAGCCTGAGCCATAACCTCGCACATTCGTTCGAAAGATATTTCAAACGATGTGTAATAGTGTGTGATAGAGTGAAGTTTGCATTTGTCGCGTTTTGGTGAGTTTTCTTTTGACGTGAAAAACGAAACGAGCCCGGTGGTCGAGGACGTCGCCTCAGCTCGCCGGCACACCACCGACGACAAATCCCGACAAAGAAGTAATCGACGAGAAAACCGCAGCGGCCGATTTCACGAAGAAGATCGAGGAACATAGTAACAGCGAGGAGCCGAAGGAGAAAACACCGGAAGGCAAGGTACGTACGTGCTATAACTTGATAACTTCAATTTACGTGCTTTGTTATTTGCCACGATCTTCCCTCGCATGGCTGTCCCGCTCGCCGATGTGTCAAACAGCCAAGGGCTCTGATGCAAGAAAACTTTCATCTCCGATGAAAGAGATAGTACCCTACGGTGTACCTGTACGGTAGTACATGCTACACGCAAATGTACGTGTTACTAGTATGGTACGGGTACACTGTGCAATAATAAGATATACCGGTTCCGTATCCTCACCATACTAATGCTAGTACCGATACGGTACGCACACACGTGGTAGGTACGGTACCTGGGCTATCATGTAGGAACCAGAACTCAAATAGCATCGGATTTACCATCTAGATGGACCATCGGATTTATCCAGTGCAGCAAGTACGTACTGCCGAGGATAAGAAACCGCGTCAATCGTCGCAGCTACAATATATAGTCCCAGTGTCGAGAGGATATCACCGCTGTCTCCAATGTCTCTGAGAGCACGAGCGAGGCTGACCTCAAGGAACAACATCTCGCCATGGATCGCATCACCAATCTGTGCAAGGCCTTTCGCTTACGTATGTACGTTTAAAAACAAAGGGCGAGGACGCTAGGGCCTTCTTGCGTTGCAATGGTTACGGCTACCATCATCTCATACTCAGAGTCGATGGGGCCAAACCTTTAGCCCAACAGAATTGAATGCCCAACAGTTGAACGTGTTAAGGTAGAAAAAGCATGCGCTCTTGATTTTTATAGATTTTGTTCGAATTTTAACCAGACATTGTTCGTATAATTATGCATGTTTCAGTGAAATTTCAGAACAGTCGACTATGTAGATTCGGAGATAATGGGTTTTGAAATTGCAACTTTTAACACTGCAGGGTCGGCATTGAAATTTAGACAGAGTAATTTTTTGTAACACATATTTGTCCTCTATAAAAAGACACAAGGCAATAACATAATCAAGATAAAATATTAATGTTTATAACGCAAATATTTCTTTTTACGTTTGAAGTTTTCAACTTTAGGAACACGATAATTATCTTTTTTCTCAACATATTGAACAATACTGATCTACGGTGTTGCATAATGTCTTCTTATCATAGGGGACAAATATTTTTTACCGAGAGTTATTCTGTCGTTACTGAACGTCTTTAGCAAAACTGAATAGCAAAGACAATCCAAACTTTTTTCACTCGTTCCCTAACTAGTTTGCTATCTGATCATAATTTTTTTTTCAAAATGAATAATCCAATAGAATGGTACGCCGAATTATGTGACCTGACTTTCGGCCAATGCAGACCCTGCAGTATTAAAAGTTGCTATTGAAAAATCCATTATCTCCCAATCTAAATAGTCAACTGTTCTGAAATTTCACTCAAACTTGCATAATAATATCAATAATGTCTGGTTAAAATTTGAACAAAATCGATAGAAATCAAGAGCGCACGCTCGTTTTACCATAAGGGCTTACACTACTGTAAACGGCCAAAATTGAGTGATATTTCGCGATTTTTTTAGGACAAATGAGAGACTATTAATATTCAACGATGTTATTAGTCAAATCTTCGAGTGACCGAAATGAAATTTATATTAAAAAATTATGCCAAAAGGTGACGCTGGAGCCATTCTGGTGAGGCATGTTGAATTTGAGACGCTTTGTGGCACGCAGTATAGCTGACGGAAATTTTATTTTAGAATAAAATAAAAAATTTCTATCAATTTACACAAGTATAGCTAGAGAAATACGTAGAGGATTGTGAAAATAATAATTTTTGTGTAATTGGGGAGCACTAAACCAAAAACTTGATTTTCGACAGAAAAGAAGGATTATCATTTCGTAAATTACTAATGTTATAACTAACTCATAGAAAGTCCCGTACGTATTTCTCTTTGGAATATTATTTTAAATGTGTACTCAAAATTTGGAGTGAAAATAATGGAAATTTTTGGTGTCATGCGGCGTGCCGTTTTGAAAAATTGTGTTTCGAGATAGACCAGCGTAACGCAGAGTTTCTTCTTCGTTCCCTGGTAGACTATGGACAAAATATTTGCGATGAAACTTTTCGAGGAGAATAAGCCACTGTCCGGGCTGAATCTCCGTCGTCTGATGACATCAGCACCCTACCCCTACCTTCGTGAGGCGAGCGGTGGACAAAGTGTATATGAATCGTGGTCGAGGTATTTGTTTAAATTTATTACAACGGACGGTAAGATGTCACAACCTTTCCACAGGGCAAGTCGTTAGCAACTCGGAAAGCCTAAAGTTGAATTGTTGTAAAAAATTATTGAAAACTTTCTATTTTGGGAAAGTCAGCATTTTATTTCAAATTCGTTCAGGTAAAAATGACGCAGTGTGTCAAGGAAGGAGAACACCACCGTCACTGCCCATTTTCGACCGTTTTTTTAGATTTAAAAAAACAGAAACCAATAAAATACATGTTCAAAAGAACTGTTAGGCTTTATCAGGTATATATTGAAGTATGTAAAAAGAGTTTATTTGTCAAAAGAATAGAAAACCGCGGTGTACGAGTTGCTATAGCACTACTGGTTTTCAGTCAACCCTCTCCATAGTGTTGAAGTTTGCGTCGTTGAAACGCAACGAAAGCTCTTGCTTACATTTTATTTTTTATATTTTTATTGTTATAGAAAATCTTTTTTTTAAGATTTATATTGTAGATCGCTAAATAAACATCTAAAAAAATAGTTAGAAGATTTTTGTGAGCAAGATTTGCAAAAATAAATTAAAGGAATTCACGAATATTAATTTTCGTTGCGTTCCAACGATACAAACTTCAACCTCATACTCTCTCCGCGGAACGCAGTAGAACTATCGTAAATTTAATCCTGGAACTAAGAGCGAAATATTTTTGTTAATTATGTTAGTTTTAGAAGTCAAATACAAGAAATTTTAAAATAATCATAAAAAAATCGTAACGAGTTTGAAAAAAAGTTCGTGTTTTCGACCATAATTTTTATGTACTACTCCAAATAATTAAAGGAACAGAACATTTCTTCATTTTTGGAGTGTTTTTTGAAGCGCTGTATTTATGTGAAAAATGGTCGCATCGAGATAAAAAAACCTTCGAAGCTTCAAGTTTCTAGTTTCGCGATTTTTTGGCATTTTTTTTTGTGAGCTGCGGTTTTCTCTCTATCATAAGAATAGCGGAGGAAAAAAATTGCCAAATTTATTTGTTTTTTTTTTTCAAGGTTTCTAGTCTAGTTAATTTTTTTCCACGTAACTCAATGTATAGGTCCGTTAGCTTGTTGATTCAGCTTTAATTTGGATTTTTGTCTCTCTACGTCAATTTTTTGCTGAGATATCCTACTTTAAATGAAAAAAGATCCTTTTGTCTTTGTTCATCGATATCTCAGCAACCAATGATTGCAACGGAAATTAAAGGGCAACTTTGAAAACTTGAATAAATTTCCTACCAGCCCCTTTCGTTGACCTTTCAGAAAAACATTTTTTCACCCGTAACATTAATTTGAAAAAAGGACAAAAAGTGACTTTTTATAGTTTGTCAGTAAATCTACTATTACCTTACAAATATCGATGGAAACACTAATGTTGCCGCGTTTTTTTTTCAAGCGTAATATAGCCCCCTGTTAATTTTCAAATTGATCCATCGAACCGTTTTTCCGAACTCATTGATCAATGTTTTACAGAACAATCAAAGGCACAAGTGTATTGTTTCTAAACACCGTGTAATCATCATCAAAATGGAAAGACCAATTTTCTTCGACTCTTTTCACAAATTTGCACTAGTAAGAAAAAAAAATTCAAAAAATCTCAATTCTTAAAAAATATTGCTTTTAACTTTGTAAAACATTTCAGGAAACAATACTGACTCATTTTTTACCCGATTCGGCATTTACGCACTATAATTTCACTCATGTTTAATAGCATTAATTAAAAGTTGATAACCCTAAACTGTATTCAATAGTCGATCTGAGAACATTTATGCGATTAACTCTTGATATTTTTTACGAAGGTTATTAGGGTTCCAGAAAACATTTTTTTTTCAAACTAGGCATGAACAAAAATTGAAAAAAGTTAAAGTTTACAAAAACTTTAGACTAGTTTTTTTACCAAAACGTAGACAAAAATTACCAAAAAAAGAGTAGTTTGAAAAAATGTTAATTGTTTTTTTCTTTGAAAAAAGATCAGTTTTGAAAGAAAGTTTTTTTTGTAACCCTAATAAACTTCGCAGAAAATATCGAGAATTCATCTCATACAAGTTCTCAGATCGACTAGTGAATACAACTTGGGTGTATCAACTTTTAATTAATGCAATTAAAGATGAGTGGCATTATGGTGCGCAAAGGTCGCATCGTGTAAAAATGAGTCAGTATTGTTTCCTAAAATGTTTGACAAATTTGAAGAAAAAAAAATTGATATTTTTCGAATTTTTTTTCTTGACCTTAACAACCGGGCAACGCTATTCTTTCCATCAATACTTAAAGTATTATACATTTCCTATAATATATAAAGTAGTAGTACATTTACTGAAAAACCATAAAAAGTCATTTTTTGTCTTTTTTCAAATTAATATTAATGGTGAAAAAATGTTTTTTTTTCTAAAAAATCAACGAAAGGGTCGGGTAGGAAATTTATTTAAGTTTTCAAAGCTTCCCGTGCAATCATTGGTTGCCGAGAAAACGGTGATCGAAGACAAAAGGATCTTTTTACATTCAAAGTCGCATATCTTAGCAAAAAATTGACGTCGAGAGACAAAATAAACAAGCTAACTGATCTATACATGTATTTAACTGAAATAACATTCTCGAGCGCGTGTACCCTTGAAAAAAAACCCCAAAAATTTGGAATCAAATTTTCTCTCGCTATTTTTTATTATTGCGCGATTACAGTAGCTCAAAAATTTGTTTTGACGACAGATCTCGCAACTAGAAACTTGAAGCTTCATGATGCTTTTTTTCATCTCGATGCGACCATTTTTCACATTGATACAGTGCTTCAAAAAACACTTTGAAAAATTGAAGAAATTGGATTAGTCGATTGGACGAAAATTGTTCGAGTTCGTGGTTGAAAGCGTGGTTTGGAGAAAAAAACGTGTGTGAAGTCAACGGTTAAACGACAGAGCTGAAGAACTTTTGTTTCCATAATCTAATCCCACCTTTTGGTCGAAAATAAAACTATTTTTAGTCGGTGAATTTCTCCCCTTAGATAATAGGCGTACAAGAGTTGAGAATTGCGACTACCGGCATGGCATCGCCGAAGACGCGTTTCAGCGCCGGAGACCCTATAAAAATAGCTCGAAAACCACGTTAAAACTGTTTTTTTTCGGCTATAAACGAATTTTCATCATATTTTTGGAGGTTATAAGGATTTGTTAAATGTTTAAAAAAAAATGTTTTTTCGAAAGTTTTCAACTGGTGTCCTCCTTTAAACATATCGCGATCGTAAAACTTCACCGCTGTTCTGTAGGGCGAGACTCCTGCGATCGTCATTGCTAGAAAATTCGATCCTTGGAGGAACTTGCCGAAGATAAATCCCGACAGAGACAAAAAAATTCTAAATGTATTTATTTTAGCAATAATTATAAAATTTCACCACTCTTTCGCACAGTGAGACTCGGTCGATCGCGTTCGCTCGCTCGCGAATTTGGTCGGCCGCAGCCAACCTGCCGAAGATAAGCCATGGCAGAGAAAAAAATGGCGAACGCAATTGTTTAAACAAAGAGCATTGTAAAATTTTTTAAGATTCCAAGGATTTTTTAAAAGTGCTTCCAACAAACCGATTTTTCGAAAATTTTACACCGATGATCTCTAAACAATTCGCGGTAGTAAAGTTTTACCACTCTTCTGTAGAGCGAGACTTCTCCGATCGTCATGGCGAGAAAATTCGATCTTTGGAGAAACCTGCCGAAGATGAAGTCCGGCAGAGAGAAAAAATGCCAAACGAATTTTTTTTAGCATAATTAGTAATAATTTAGTAATAATAAAATTTTACCACTCTTTCGTAGAGTGAGACCCGGTCGATCTCGTTCGCTCGCGAATTTGGTCAGCCGCAGACAACCTGCCGAAGATAAGCCATGGCAGAGAAAAAGTGCCAATCGCAATTGTTTAAACAAAGAGCATTGTGACATTTTTTAAGTTTCCAAGGATTTTTGAAAAGTGCTTTTAACAAAACGATTTTTCGAAAAATTTTCACCGATGACCGCTAAACAATTCGCGATAGTCAAATTTTACCGCTCTTCTGTAGAGCGAGACTTCTCCGATCGCCATTGCTAGAAAATTCGATCCTTGGAGAAACCTGCCGAAGATGAATTCCGGCAGAGAGAAAAAATGCTAAACGAATTTTTTTTTTAGCATAGTTAGTAATAATTTAGTAATAATAAAATTTTACCACTCTTTCGCAGAGTGAGACTCGGTCGATCGCGTTCGCTCGCTCGCGAATTTGGTCGGCCGCAGCCAACCTGCCGAAGATAAGCCATGGCAGAGAAAAAAATGGCGAACGCAATTGTTTAAACAAAGAGCATTGTAAAATTTTTTAAGTTTCCAAGGATTTTTTAAAAGTGCTTCCAACAAACCGATTTTTCGAAAATTTTACACCGATGATCTCTAAACAATTCGCGATAGTAAAATTTTACCACTCTTCTGTAGAGCGAGACTTCTCCGATCGTTATAGCGAGAAAATTCGATCTTTGGAGAAACCTGCCGAAGATGAACTCCGGCAAAGAGAAAAAATGTCAAACGAATTTTTTTTAGCATAATTAGTAATAATTTAGTAATAATAAAATTTTACCACTCTTTCGTAGAGTGAGACCCGGTCGATCTCGTTCGCTCGCGAATTTGGTCAGCCGCAGACAACCTGCCGAAGATAAGCCATGGCAGAGAAAAAGTGCCAATCGCAATTGTTTAAACAAAGAGCATTGTAACATTTTTTAAGTTTCAAAGGATTTTTGGAAAGTGCTTTTAACAAAACGATTTTTCGAAAAATTTTCACCGATGACCGCTAAACAATTCGCGATAGTCAAATTTTACCGCTCTTTTGTAGAGCGAGACTTCTCCGATCGCCATTGCTAGAAAATTCGATCCTTGGAGAAACCTGCCGAAGATGAATTCCGGCAGAGAGAAAAAATGCTAAACGAATTTTTTTTTTAGCATAGTTAGTAATAATTTAGTAATAATAAAATTTTACCACTCTTTCGCAGAGTGAGACCCGGTCGATCTCGTTCGCTCCCGAATTTGGTCGGCCGCAGACAACCTGCCGAAGATAAGCCATGGCAGAGAAAAAAATGCCGATCGCAATTGTTTAAACAAAGAGCATTGTAAAATTTTACAACTCTTTTATAGAGTGAGTCTCGAGCGATCTCGCTCGTGACTTGAGATTTTAGCCAAATAGTCTTCAAGCTTATTTGTTTAAATTACTTTAAAAAGAATGGGAAATGCTACCACCCTTCCAGCATCCGAGTCTCTAGCAAACCCCGTTTGCTAGAAAATTCAACCATAAAGAAATTTCCACCGATGACCGCCGAAAAAATGCTGTCAAATATGAACCCGGCAGAGATAAAAATTCTGAACGCATTGGTATAAATAATGAGCATTGTAAAATTTTACCACTCTTTTGTAGAGTGAGTTTCGAGCAATTTCGGTCGCTCGAAATTTTGGCAAAGATCGATATCGTTAATGATAAGCAGCATCGATGTTACAAATTGTGCTCGAGCTTATTTGTTTAAATGAATTAAAAAAGTATGGGAAAATGCCTGAGTCTTTTAGTTGTGGCCGTCGTCGAAAAAAAATCGATTCGATTGCTGCATATACAATGTAAAATGCAACAAAGTTTCACCGCTCTCCTGCCGAGCGAGCGCATGCTTCCAATACAAGCGTACCATGGTCGCTACGCATAGTTGTGTGAATTGTGTGATACACACATAGATGTAAGGTGCTTGCGAACGACCGCGAACGGCGCGCGAGAATGGATTCGTTCTTTTTGCACGCGGTCGGTGTAGCTACATACACACACACACACACACACGCGCGTGCCAGCGATCGCCGTCTATTTGGCTTCGACGCTCCGTCCCAGTGCGAAGCATCGAGACCGAATTCGCGATCGCTGCGCTGTCCGTCGGTAGCGACTCGTAGCTAAAAACTACGAGATCTGCGCTACCGACGTAACGAGAGGCCGCGTCGAAATTTTCTGGCGTGTGGCACATGGCCTTAATAGGAATGTTTTAGTAGTTATTGAAGTCCTAGGAACCTTAAAACGCATTTACAACCGCCGTATTTAATTAAAAAATCATTTTTGAATCGTCAAAATCTGAATTGAACTAGGTGTGACACCGGTGTTACACTATGCCGCAAAGGGTTAAAAACATCTACAAAACGCGACCTACCCCCACCACGAAAAAAACGCCGGAGTTTCCAGATCTGTATGTAAGACTGTGGTTCAAGTACTAACTAATTTTATGCAAAAACTGAATGCGTTTAATTTTTTTATTTCCGATTATTTGATACCGAGCAGCAATGGTCACCGCGACGGACGTTTTCCAAACAGTTGCCGTTCAAAAGTTGTCGCCAAGAAAACAAAGAGGAAACCATTTTCAAGGGTTCTTTTCACCTCCTGAAAATGCAGTTTAGCAGATATAAAAAAAATACGTGCCGAATATTCTTACCCTCTTTAAAAATAAGCCAAATTTCATCTGAGTCAGAGGGAGCTACCTCACGCTGTCAGCTTCCCGAATACTTCGATTAATAAATTCATACATTTTCAGATTGCAATGAATGCTCAAAAATACTACAAAATATAGCTGCCTTCTATACAAGATCCTTATAGAATGGTATAACACGAACCTCTTCAATCTTGCCTTTCAACCATCTAGTCGCCTTCTTAAAAAAGTGGAAGGGCACAAAGTCGGCTACGTAATCGAGAGAGTCGAAATTCTTGTATTCCTCTGGAATGCCCTTTCTACCTGTAACAACAACAAAAATAATACAATCTCAAGAGACATGCACCAAAAACCAAATGAAAAGGTTCAATAAATCAAACAGATGTATGCACACACATGCACGTACATACACCGAATTGTCTGATCACTACTGGCACCTTTGATATTTAAAAAAATATGAGTGCCAGGGACACATTTCTAAAACGCAAGTTACATTGTTCATAAGGGGGAATCGAATGGTGTTAATGATTTTTTTTGTTGGTGGAGTTGCTTCCAAGATACGAAGGTCGCCTTTGCTTTTTCGATTGGAATGCAGTGTTTTTATATCTTCCATCTGATAGCACCGGTTAAAACGAATATAATGACCTTCAACACAATGTCATTCAAGGTCGTTGGCGACGCTTTCATTTATAAAAGGTGTTCGAAGTACGAAACGTGCAACTGAATCGTCGATGGAAAGACTACAGTATAGCCTGGATACCGACGCTCATCATTTCGATCACCTTTGTAATCCGAAAGCGACTTCGATTACGTTGAACGACCTTACGTTGTCGGTCATTATATTCGTCTCAACACCCGCTAGTAAATGGTAAGCACAAAAATACAGCATTCCATTTGAATAAACGAAAGTGACTTTTGTAACCTGAAAGCAATTTTACCAAAATATAAATTTTTATCACTATCGGATCACCCTTTCCGTATAATGCAACTTTGGTTGGAGAATTTTTTTTCTGGTACCCAGTGTTTTGAACAGATTGAAGATCCTGATGTTACGGGACCACTGGTACATATGGGTCATTCCATGTCAAATCGACAAATTTTTTACCTGACCCCCTTTGATTTCGCTGAAAATTTTCTATCTTTTTCTACCCCCCGAAAGTTATTTTTCAGAATTTTTTCTAATTTTTTTTCCCGACTCAAAAAAAGTTATGAATTTTTGAAAAAAAACCGCTCTTTTATTTTTAAATTGCCAGAACTTTTTCAAAAATTGACCGTTTGGGAACTTTTTTTTTCAAAATTTTTGTTTTTAAATGTAGTTTTCGAAAAAAAATATGAAAAAATTTTCAGAATCCCAGATATATGAAATATTTTAGATTTTTTGAAAAAACCGTAATTTTCTCAAAGTCCGACCGTTTTTTTTTTTTTTTGCTCTAAAAATACTTCAACTAATTCTGCAATGATCCCCGTTAATCAAAAGATGTGACGACAATCGCTTCTAATTTTTTTTCTTGATTATAAAAAAAATTTTGTTGAATTTTTGCTGATTTTATATAACTTTGTTATGAAATTTTTTTTATTTCCTCGTGAAACCTCAAAAGTTGAAAAATAAAATTTTATTGGAGAATTTCAAGTGATTATCGTCCAAGAAATTGTTATTTAAAAAAAAAAATAATTTTTTTCTCTCATTGACGTTATTTTTTTACTCTTATGGACGTTTTTTTGGTACTGAAATATGACAACTTCAAAAATACAATGGGTTTAAAAGTTACCTCCAGTTGATACAATGTGATAACTTAAGAGCTATCGATTGTCGGTAAAAAAGATATCATCTACATTTCATTTAAATTATATGGAGGTTATGTTTTCAGAATAATTACATTGTCGTTGTGTTCATCGTGTCACGTAGACTTACTATTGCTAAATAAAGTACCTATTATTTATCATAAAGTGCTGTTAATTTATATTTTGTTAACGAGTGATTACAATGCCGAAGTTTTTTGATCGATGTTGCAATCCATTTAATTTGGAGAAGCATAGAAAAAAAATATCCCTGCGAAATTTACCGGAGCATTTAGCAATTCGATACAATTTGTCGACTGATGAGCGAATATGTAGTTCATTTTATAAAAAAATGCTTCAGCCCTCTGTTGACAATACTTCTGATGAAAGTGATGATAATCAAAACAATTATTATTTTGAAATTGATCAAAATATTATCAGCGGATCTATAGAAGTTTACGATTCCGAACGCAATAATCTGACAGGTATTTTCTAAACTTTCATACGTCTCGGTATTCAACTATTAACGTTAATTTTTTATAGTTTTTATTCGTTCTTTTTTCTAGACCCAACGACAAGTTATGGAGAATCACTTGTTAAACAAAGTAGTTCGTCGTTATCGGAACTGAGTCTGGAGATAACTCGTCCGACCATAAATGATGCCCTACTGTTGTTAAACCAATCCCCATTGCTTACGAGAAGACAGAATGATGATACGTATTTGAACAATAAAATCACTCGTGTTGCTTATAATTTGAGAAAGGCATTAGGAGTACAAAATGCAGTGGAATTTCAATGCAGCGATACAGATGCTGCTGAAATAATTGAAAAATTGAGAGAGAAGTTTAATGACACTGATACAAGCACATCGTTACGTTTACAAATTTTGACTCTAATGCCGTCAAGTTGGAGCATTGATAAGATTGTCAAGGTTATGGGTGCTACGACGTATATGGCACGATTAGCGAGAAAGCTTGCTGCTGACCAAGGAGTTTTACCAATACCTGAAAAGAAAATAGGTACGATATTGAGTTACAAATTAATTTTGTTTGAAATCACCAATGCGTGAATATTTATAAATTAATTTATAACATCGTTATTTTCAGGCCATGGATTATCTTCTGAAGTGTCATCGGCTGTTATAGATTTTTATAATGACGATGAAATGAGTAGTGTTATGCCAGGAAAAAAGGATTTTATTTCATTGCGTAATGATGATGGTTCGAAAGTTCAAGTGCAAAAACGTTTAGTACTTTGTAATTTGAAAGAGTTACACAAAATATTCAAATCAAGATTTCCCCAAATTGAAATTGGATTTTCTTCATTTGCATCATTACGCCCAAAACACTGTATTTTAGCTGGTGGATCTGGTACTCACACAGTTTGCGTTTGCTCGATTCATTAGAATATAAAACTCATGATTTTAGGTGGTAAGTTATGTCGATTAACTGAAGGCTCAAATTTGCCGGTGAGAACTTATAATGACTGTTTAAATGCAACTGCGTGTGAAAAAACAACGACTGAGTGCTATTTCAATACATGTGCTAATTGTCCAGGTGTTGAAAATATAAAACAGTTATTACTAACAGAAATGGATAATAATGGAATCGATGAAGTAAGTTACAAACAATGGGTGTCGACTCCGAAAGTAACACTTGAAACAACCATTAAAAGTACTTTGGATTTTGTTGATGACTTCTGTGAAAAACTTGTTGCTTTATTACCACATAATTTCATTGCAAAAGAGCAAGCGGCTTATTTGAGAGCGTTAAAAGAATCTATAACAGAGAACGAATTTATGGTAATTGTTGATTTTGCTGAAAATTATGCATTTGTTGTTCAAGATGCTGCACCGGGATTCCACTGGAATAACGATCAAGCAACAGTTTACACAGTCGTTATTTATTATAAGGTAGATAATCAACTTACTCATCAAAGTATGGTTATCATTTCTGATTGCTTGAACCATGATTCTATTGCTGTCCATATTTATTCTGAGATCATTATCAATTTTATTAAGTCTCTGTCGTCTACAGTCGCTAAAATATTTTTCTTTTCGGATGGTGCACCTCAGCAATATAAAAATTACAAGCATTTTAGTAATTTGTCGCATTATCGTAGAGAGTTTGGTGTGATCGTCGAATGGAATTTTTTCGCAACAGCTCACGGAAAAGGGCCTTGTGACGGAGTCGGCGGGACAATTAAAAGAAAGGCCTCGCGGGCAAGTCTACAGTTACCACCTGATCAGCAAATATTAACACCTAAACAATTATTCGAATGGGCGTCACAAAATTTGACGAAAATGAATATTCGGTTCTCAACAATTGAAGTTTATAATTCGATGAAAGAAAAATTAGAAGATCGGTTCAATAATGCAAAAACAATACCAGCGACACAAAAAATCCATAAAATTTCACCATTGGAAGATTGTATGGTGCAAGTTAAGATGTTTTCTTCTTCAGAAAAATATTTAAATCACAGTACGATGAAGAAAAGAAGGGAATCATCCAGTAAAAAGAGATAATAAAAATAGGTGTAATGTTGAATTTTAGAATCAAGTATTATGTTAAATAAAAGATAATATAATTTGAACACATACAAAAAAATGTTTTTAATTTATTTAAAGATGTTAAGAGACGGTGAATTTATTTAAGAGTATGAAAAGTCCTTTTTTTTTACTTTTTTGAAAAAAAATAACAATTTCTTGGACGATAATCACTTGAAATTCTCCAATAAAATTTTATTTTTTAACTTTTGAGGTTTCACGAGGAAATAAAAAAAATTTCATAACAAAGTTATATAAAATCAGCAAAAATTCAACAAATTTTTTTTTATAATCAAGAAAAAAAATTAGAAGCGATTGTCGTCACATCTTTTGATTAACGGGGATCATTGCAGAATTAGTTGAAGTATTTTTAGAGCAAAAAAAAAAACGGTCGGACTTTGAGAAAATTACGGTTTTTTCAAAAGAACTAAAATATTTCATATATCTGGGATTCTGAAAATTTTTTCATATTTTTTTTCAAAAACTACATTTAAAAACAAAAATTTTGAAGAAAAAAAGTTCCCAAACGGTCAATTTTTGAAAAAGTTCTGGCAATTTAAAAATAAAAGAGCGGTTTTTTTCAAAAATTCATAACTTTTTTTGAGTCGGGAAAAAAAATTAGAAAAAATTCTGATAAATAACTTTCGGGGGGTAGAAAAAGATAGAAAATTTTCAGCGAAATCAAAGGGGGTCAGGTAAAAAATTTGTCGATTTGACATGGAATGACCCATATACAGACTAATGTAAGGCAGCAACTGTCAGAAGTAGAAATATTTTCAAACCTATCAGACTTAGGAGAAAACTTTTCCTAGGAAAGTTACACAGTTCGAAAGGGATCATCGAGTGGTGGCTACAAAGTTCATGCAGGTGGAGGAGCATCGAAGATTTCAAAGTCATCGCTATTTTTTTAAGGAGGACCATTATTTTATTTTCGCATTTTATCGAGGAACGAAAACTAAGTTCGAATGCCAAAATTAAACATGATTGAATAAGATATAGCATTGAAAGCGCTGGCCATCACTTTGAGCACCTTTAGAAAAAGTAAGTGTATGCCCCGTTTTTTAAATTTATTTCAGAGTGAAAACATTGGAATTTCTGTATTATCGATTTTTTATGATGAATCTTAATCGCACATCTTGAAATTTGGGATGTATAATTTTTTTTAGTTCCTCGACAAGATTCTGAAAAAAATAACCGTCTTCCTTTAAAATAGCGATGGCCTTGAAATTTCCGAAACGCCTACATCGGGATAAACCCCGCAGCCAACCTTCTTATTTGTAACAAAAAAAAAAAGCTCTGCTAAGTCTGATAGGTTTGAAAATATTTCTACTTCTAATAATTGTTGCCTCACCCTATGTGTGTGTGTATATATATATATATATATATATTTATGTACGCGCGCGTGTGTCGGCATACATATATGCGCGTACACACACACATACCGGGTGTCCTGTCTTAATCTTACGCCTGAATTATCTCAAAAAATACCGCTTCGATCAAGTATTGATTATAATCAAACATTTCGGATTCAAAGTGAGACGTTAAACAGAACCTTTTTTGATCGACAATTCAAAATGGCGACGTTACCCGAATTAAAATGTTTAGCCTCCTCTGAACCCTCGTAGGACCCATTTCTTTTGTAATACATAAGCCGCCAGCCTCCGTTGAATCGACGAAACCCCATTTGTCGAGTTCAGTGCCATGAAGAGATCTCCTCTTGGTCCAGTGAAGCCTCTCTTAGACCTCCCAAATTTTCTTACGACCCCCAGTTTCAATGAAACGTGCAGAACACAGGCCTTCTTAACCTGCTTTTAATCTCAAACCGTTGCCTCGACCCCACCTAACCTGCTTTGGGCCCAAATTCGATATCTCCTCCATTGTGGCCTGATCGGTAACCCGTTCGATGACGAAAATAATACGTTTTCCCTGATTATCGCCCGAAGAACGGTACAGGTAAATATGCATTATCGGATGATGGATAAATACTACACAATTAATAAAAATACATCATCGCCTTATGAAATTATTAGTCCAATATTAATATGGGAAAACAATCAAGTTTGCTCAATATCGATTCATTATTATTTTATGGGCGATTCGTAAAAGAATGCTCGTATATACAGTCTTACTCCAATTCTATCGGATTAATGGGCGTCACGAATTTTGCTGTAAGAAAAAATCTCACAGGAAGATTCTTAAAAAATGCCAGGCTATCCAGTATATGCTTACACGACTTTTTACATCATTGACATTTCTTCTTAAACCCTCTAGTTCTTGAGTTACACTGCATTATCTAGAATTAGTCTTTTTTAGCAAAAATGAAATAACATTGCGAAAAAAAATTGTACGAGACTTTATAAAAAACGAAAATGGAGCTGCTGCTACCCCGTTCACGTTTATCATGGATAAACGCGACAATTTTTTTTGCATTGGTCATGCACCCAATTCTCGATTGTCGAAAAAAGCGGAAAAACAGTCAAGTACAAAAGTGCGTACCGGATCAAAAAAAATATCGAATGGTGTGTCCAAACTTTTAAGCGACGGTATATGTGTGTGTGTGTGTGTGTGTGTGTGTGTGTGTGTGTGTGTGTGTGTGTGTGTGTGTGTGTGTGTGTGTGTGTGTGTGTGTGTGTGTGTGTGTGTGTGTGTGTGTGTGCGTGCGTGTGTGTGTGTGTGTGTTGGTGTGTGCGTGTGTGCGTGCGTGCGTGTGTGTGTGTGTGTGTGTGTGTGTGTGTGTGTGTGTGTGTGTGTGTGTGTGCGTGCGTGCGTGCGTGTGCGTGTGTGTGTGTGTGTGTGTGTGTGTGTGCGTGCGCGCGCGCGCGCGTGTGTGTGTGTGTGTGTGTGTGTGTGTGTGTGTGTGTGTGTGTGTGTGTGTGTGACGGAGGCTCATGTTCGAGACACTGTTATGCACTGCAACGTTTCAACCACCTGGTCCGAAAGTCTCAAATTTTACGACTCTTTTTTTTTTCTTACGTCGAGCGCCAGGGACCGTCATACCCTATCGCTTCGCATGTGCAACTCGGGCCTCATCATTCCATAGGTCCACACTTGAAAACACATAAAATTTTACGACAGCATGCGATGAAGACAGCGATCCGGGGAAAAAAATGCATTTCCATTTTACAGGGCTTTAGTTTTTCATCTCTGAATGATAATATATACAAAAAGTGCAACGTCAAACCTTGATGCCGACACTTGAGATCATGCAGGTCTGGACAAGTTAGCCCCATGGTTAAGGATTTTTTTTCTTCGTTAACACCACTCTCCAAGCTATTAGAATTTTTTTTATTGCTCCGCTATTCCGAGCATATATATGATAACGGGGTGTTTATTTTGAAAAAACTATAAACTTTTGGAGATGTATGGATAAAGACCTTTTTTAGGCTTCGACCGTGGACCACTTGAGCGCCGATGGAGAGCCCATAAATTTCTTTTTTCACTACACGCATCTCGAGTGAGATACTCTTTTATTTTTCCCGGCAATCCAATGTGATATTAGAAAATTCTCGTGGGTTGGTGATATTTTCCGAGATGGTAGGGAAAGACGAAAAATGTCTAAAGGGGAAAACCATTTTTAATGATCTGCTGCGCTCAAAAGTGTTCGCACTTTGGATCGAGCAGTCAGTTAGTGAACATCATCTCTTTTGGGAACCCTCGTTTCATCAAATATGGAGGGCAACGCGGAGAAGTCAGAACAAATCTTGCACGACCAAGCCGCGCTCCTAAGTTCATTCGAAGATTTTGCTGTGTGGGAACAACGGTGCGTTGAGTTTATCGAAGAATTGGAAACGCAAAGCCGGATTAAGCGCCCGCGACTATCAATTGGACTTCAACAGTCATTAATAGCCCAAATAGCGCGGCTGGAAGGGTTGAGGAATTTTGTGCGTAATCATTTTATACACACGGGTGCAGGACACGGCACTTCTCATGGATCAAGAATCTGTCGAGACTCGTGACGAAGCAACTGAGCAAAAAGGGACATAAAAAATATATCTGTGATCGGTATGTAGTTACCATAATATATATATATAGGTAATTATATATGCTAGACGAATTAAACAAAAACAATCTTTTTTTTTTGCAGGTGTTTGCATCACTTCGGATCCGAGGATAAATTGCAATCGCACGAGGTCGATTGTGGAGCAATAAACAACTGCGCGATCCGACTACCGAATGACACCAACAAGTGGCTCCAGTTCACTAACTTTAGGCGGAAAGAGCGACATCCTTTCATCGTGTATGCTGATTTGGAGTGTGTGCTGGCAAAGACCGATGAGAAGCGAAAGATATGTATCAACACCATGAAGTGTTTAGTATTGGATATTACGTGCGTTGTTCGTATGACGATTCATTGTCTTCATATCACTCGCGTCGCAGTGCTGATTGTGTATCGTGGTTTGTCGAAGAACTGAAAAATCTAGCTTTGCGCATAAAATAAATTTTCTGCGACGGTGTCCTAATAATTTATCTGACACCGAGCGAGTGGACAAGTTTTCGCAAAGCGACCCAATGTCATATATGCAGGAAACCATTCGCGCAAGACGATATACGCGTTCGAGATCATTGCCATCTGACTGGACGCTATAGAGGCCCTGCCCATTCTAATTGCAATTTAAACTACAAACAGTCATTCTTCATTCCCGTAGTTTTTCACAATTTATCGGGTTACGATGCACATTTTATCATCAAGGAAGTAGCCACAGCGTTCGAAGGAAAGACCGATGTGCTTCCAATCACAAAAGAGAAATACATCTCCTTTACGAAGCACATTCAAATCACAGACGATTCTAAACAGAAAATCCAATTGCGCTTTATCGATTCATACAAATTCCTCAATACCAGTCTCAACAAATTAGCCTCATTTTTGACCGAGGACAAACTCAACATTTTACGCATGCAATTTTCAACTCTATCGACGGACAATTTCAATTTGCTGACGCGAAAAGGGGTCTTCCCTTATGAGTATATTGACAACGTGAGCCGGTTGGACGACGCTTGCTTACCACCACGTGACGCATTTTATAGTTCCCTGACAGATGCTACAGTATCCGAGGGCGAGTACGCACATGCGGAGAACGTTTGGGAGCGGTTCTCCATTCGAACGCTGGGTGACTATAGCGATTCGTACTTGAAGACAGATGTCTTGTTATTAGCTGATATTTTCGAAAACTTTCGGAATACGTGCATTGATAGCTATGGCCTAGATCCCGCGTATTACTACACATTGCCGGAGTATACCTGGGATGCAATGTTAAAACACTCGAATGGCAAGTTTGAATTACTAACGGACATCGACATGGTTTTATTCGTTGAGCGGGGTATACGCGGTGGTCTCAGTCAATGCTCAAACCGATATGCACACTCTAATAATAAGTACAATATGCACACGATATGCACACGCTAATAATAAGTACATGGAGTCGTTTGATCCATCGAAAGCATCATCATACTTGATGTATTTTGACGTCAACAATTTGTATGGATGGGCAATGTGTCAACCCTTGCCATATGCAGATTTTCGATGGGTCAACGACGCGTCCAAGTTTGATCCATTATCCATTGCGCTAGACTCACCTATAGGCTACATCCTTGAGGTCGACTTGGAATATCCCCAATCTCTACATGATGCGCACAAAGACCTACCGTTTTGCCCAATACACGAAAAACCACCGGGTAAGCAGCAGGAAAAGCTGCTAGCAACCGTCTGCGATAAAAAACGCTACATCATACACTACAGAAATTTACAACAATGTTTACGTCATGGACTTTGCCTCACGAAAATCCATAGGGTATTGCAATTCACACAATCCCCATGGCTACGTTCATATATCGAGTTAAATACTCAGTTTCGAACGCTGGCCAAAAACGATTTTGAAAAGAATTTATTCAAATTGATGAATAATGCGGTGTTTGGCAAAACGATGGAGAATGTGCGCAATCATTTAGATGTAAAGCTTTTGACAAAATGGGAGGGCAGGTATGGCGCGGAGGCAATGATTGCGAAGCCAAACTTCCACAGCCGAAGCGGTTTTCCCGAAAACCTCGCCGTGGAATTGCGCAATCTCGAGGTGAAGTTCAACAAGCCGATATATGTGGGTATGTGCATACTCGATATATCCAAAACGTGCTTGTATGGATTTCATCACGAGTATATGGTACCATTGTATCGGAATAAATGTAAAGTGATGTATACCGATACAGATAGCCTCATATATGCCATTGAGAGCGAAGATGTATATGCTGACATGAAGTGCGACATTGGAAAATTTGATACGAGCGACTATTCAGCGGACAATAGGTATAATATGCCGCTTGTCAACAAGAAGGTACCCGGTCTCATGAAAGACGAATGCAATGGTGCAATTATGACCGAGTTCATTGGACTTCGATCGAAAATGTATGCGTCACCTGTCGAGGGTAAGAAGGATACTAAAAAAGTTAAAGGTGTCAAGAGCAGTGTTTGTGGCGAGGACAATCACGTTTGATGATTATGCTCAATGCTTGAAGGAAAATATTGAAGTGAATCGTAGTCAAACGTGTATTCAATCAAAGTTGCACAAGGTCTACACTATTCGTGAGACGAAAATCGCCCTAAGTCCTCATGATGATAAGCGGTATATCATACCTGGGACCTCTGCTACCCTACCATAGGGGCATTACAGTATACCGTCGTGAAAAGTTTTGTAGTTTTTTTTCTACAACCTTCATGTAAAATTATGTATATTTTTGTGAATATTGATGTATAAAACTCGTGAAAATTATGTATATATTTTGTTCACTCGATGTTAAAATTATGTTTGTTGTATATATTGTGCAAGAATGGATTTATTATTTTCCGTAAATGAAGAAGCGGACTTTTTATAATCACATGTGTTTATTCTCTCTATCCATCTCCTCACGTTCCACGAAAAAGGGCGACGGCAAGAAGGGGGGAAGCAAGCCTGCTGTGGAGTCGGTCGGAGGCCTTGGAGAGATGCGGGGACGACCAGCAGGTCAAGAGTCATAAAACATACATATTTTTCCATTTTCTTTATTATCGACTACAAATCGGATTTACTTATCCAACTATTGTGGCTATTGTCGAAACCTAACTACTTTACAGACATTCGATTACCGCGCTTCTTCAATACCGCTTCAATGAGATAGATATTGGGGTGCTTGACACTGAGAAGCTCTTGTTTGTCGAAACCACCGGCGATCGGTTCATCTCTATGGTCCTTCAAGTGGTACGTCACGGGATGAGTTTTTTTCAGACGATAGATTGTAAATATTTCCGTTGTCCAGTTTGGGGTGTAACCCTTTTCGAAAACAGTCTTAAATTTGCTGATTCTCACTTTATCACCAACGGCGAATTTTGGCGATCTTTTCATCGGAGGCTTGTTGAAAATCGGCTGCAATTGCTTCTCATTTTCCGCGTTGAGATTTCTCGGCTTCATCTTAATGGTGCGGTGTACAGAATCGTTGTACTCGGCAATTAGATTATCAAGAATAGCGATCCACTTATTATTACCACGAAGACTAAATTGCATCCACATCTTTTTCTTCAATGTACGATTGAAACGCTCGCAAATGGATGCCTTCAAGTTGCTATATGTTGAATACATGTGAATGTTGTACTTTTTCATGATGGCCTTAAAGTCACAATTGTAGAATTCTTTTCCCCGATCGACGTGCGAGTTCTGCGGGATGCGTCCCTTAACGAGGATCGACTTCATTGCTGCTGCTACATCTTTACCACTCTTACTCAGCATTGGCACGGCCCAGGCGAATTTTGAGAAGGTATCGATGACGGTGAGGAGAAATTTGTGTGTGGAGTTGCGACGCGCGTATGATGACATATCGACGAGATCAGCTTGCCAGGTCTCGTCCAAGCCACGGATGTCCACATGTCGATACGGATAGTTTCGTCGAGCAGGCTTATGTAGCTCCAGCACGAGAGCGCTCCTTTTTTCGTTCGTTTTCCAGTCCACTCAGTCGTGCGTCCAATTCAGCAATGACGTTTGAATTACGAATCACCAAATCTTGTAGAGCTTTGACATCGGCCTCGAGTGTCCTCGCAATGTCTCGTATCGTAGCTTCAAGTCCATTAACCAACAACTGACGACTCTCATTCATTTCTTTGCGTATGTTCTTAATGATAGTTCGAGATTTCTTTTGTAACGCACTTAGAGTGATGGCGCCATCTTCTCCTTCCGGATTTGCAATGTTACACAATCGTTTCTGCCCCAAGTCATAATGACCATCTGCGGTAATTTTAAAGCCAATCCCGGGTCGACTTGGAGGACCTTGCTTACTGTGGAGTACACTCCTACTTGAATGACGTCCAAACACATCGACACTCATGATGAAAATGCGTAAATTCCCCGATGTCGAGTTAATAAATGATTTCAGCTTCACGCAATTCCTCAATAATCGATATAATTTCATTCGCATGTGATTAATTTCCGGCTGCTTGGGATGCCAGACATAAGCGAAGACGATCCACTAGCTCGTTTGGATTGTCCCAATAAATATAGTCCAATTGGGTGTTTTTTCTAGCTAGCTTATACTTTGGCATACCCTGTCCCACATGATGATCGACTATATTTGCGATATATGTGTTGAATTTGAGGCTGGTGTTACGTCGTATAGCCTCACTAGGCTTATACAATTTTTTGTGCGCAGTCGTCGAGATTACAATCTTTTCGTAGTTTTTCAAATCGTCCGGTGTGAGAGTTTCAACATTAGGCACTTTTTTAAACAACAGCTCCGTTAATCCAACAGTTTTCGCATTACTCGCATCGCCCACATTTCCTCCTTCACTGCCACCACCTCACCGTTTTTATACGACACTAATTTCTCCAATGGCCCCACTATAGGCTTAAAGATATCCTGCATTCTCTGCTGATCGTTATCTTTCCCAATTTTCATCATTCGATGCTTTCGTCTGATTGCATCGCTCGCCTTGGCAATTTCACGCAATACATCCTTTTCACGCAACAATTGTTCGCTCTTCATGTTGTCACTACCACGGCATGCGTAATACTGTCTCTTCAACTACCAGCGATGAGTCATCTATCAGTAGTGAGAAAATAATCAAAACCGTGTCTATATTGACCTCCGTTAATATCGCTATCCTTGTCAATCGTGATTAAAGCATACTTGTCAGAATTCCAGCATTTCACGCACATGTTTTTAAAGCACGTATAAATCATATCCGTATTAACATGGTAATTGTAGACGTGCTTGAGATTCATATCGTCCTGCTTGAAAAGCACCACGAAATTTGCATTATCTCTCACGAGATGTTTGGGAATACGAGTGTACGTCTGACAAAGATAAAAACTGTCAACAATCTTGTGTCATCCCATGGAAAAGAAGGCCCGAACATTATCCTGCTTTTCGCATGCTATGTCATCAAAGATGAATATAGAGTTGGATCGTGCATCACTTGGTGCTATCACGTGTTCATGCGCCTCGAATGGATGATATTCAACTCCACTCACAGGTTCGAGTAGATGTTCGAGCAACTTATACTTTGGCTGCTTGAGCGATTAGGAATACAAGTAAATATTCTCAAATCTCAAACCATTCGGATGGATGATGAGAGTGAGCAAAGCGTTGGTTTTCCCACAATTCGATGGACCGCAAAACAGTGCACGTATGCTATCCGGCAATAAATTCCCATGGCGTTTTTGTTTCTTTTTCCCTCCACGGTCTTCGACGAACTCGTCGAAATTTATCACGGGAAGTCCGCATCCGATAGTTTGCTTCCTGGACGTCATCTCACACACGACTAACGGCGAAATCATATAAATAGGCTTCTTATATGGATTATCCATCAGTCACGTATTGTCTTTAGACATGATTGTGCATAGGAAGAGTGGTAAAGGTTTGGTCAACCGCCTAATCAACAAACTCCCCGTTGAACTACATTTGCCTGCATATCAGTATTGTGGACCAGGCACAAAGTTGGCCAAGCGCCTTGCTCGTGGTGATCCGGGCATTAATTCATTGAATACGGCTTGCAAACAACACGATATTGCGTATTCGAAAAATCCGGATAATCTTGAGGCGAGACATTTGGCGGATAAAGTGTTGGCTGAACAGGCTAGGCATCGGGTTACCGCGAGAAACGCTAGTATCGGTGAAAAAGCCAGTGCTTGGGGTGTGGCAAATATTATGAAGACAAAGAGAAACTTTGGCATGGGAATGAAGGCCCGCAAGGGTGGCGTTTGTTCGAAAAAGATAATTGGCGCTGCAAAGAAGACAATGATTCAAAGTAATGATCCGCATAAGATTATCAAATCAGCTCTAAAGGGTGCTCGTGCAGCGGTAAAGTCGCAAGGTGGTAAAGTGCGCACACCTCGCGTTCTACCTGTACCCCATAAAATTGGTGGTTTATTACCCTTCCTCGTGCCCATTTTTGCGGGTCTTAGCGCTGCGGGTGCTTTGTCGGGTGGTGCGGCTAGTATAGTTAAAGCTGTAAATGCTGCTCAAGCAGCTAAGCGTGAATTGGATGAAAGTAAGCGTCATAATCGAACAATTGAAGCAATTGCATTAGGTCGGGGTCTTCATCTGGAACCATATAAGCAGGGATTGAGCCTACATATTAAGCCAAAAAACTAGAAGTAACGCTACCACACCAACCCCTCACCGACCGCGACCTACTCAAATATGCAAAAATCCTAAAGATTCCACATTTTCGTGGAGTTTACATGCGCGATACATTGCCAGCGAGCGGACCTCTCAAATGTTAAGCAGTAATTGTAAATTTGGATGAAAATGTCGGTCCTGGAACACACTGGGTCGCTTACAAAAAGACCGGACCGAAAGTCATGTACTTTGATAGTTCCGGCAATCTTCCACCGCCATCCGAGCTCATGAGATATTTCCGTGTCGGTAGCGTTCATTATAATTATACTAGTTATCAGGAATATGACACTATTGAATGTGGACATTTTTGCCTCAAGTTTCTTTGTCGGCAGCTGCAGCACAAATACAAATATACACTATATATAGGAGGGAAATGACGTGGAGAATTCAGTTGTCAATTTACCAGCATCATGGATGATAGTTTAACATTGACCATATCTGGCTCATCGTCCATACTTGAGGCGCAATATTTCCCCCCATCGAACTCTCGCCACACAAAAATTATACCCTCGGTCTCGTGGAATTGTTAACCTTCAACTCTATTCCCAATATCGACTTTGACCACGATAAAATTTACGTGGGAGATGAGGTGATAACGATACCTACGGGCAGTTATGAAATAGAGGATATTGAGACGTTTGTACAAGCAGAGCTCGCGTGTAAAAACATCAGCATCAGCATTAAACCCAACAATAACACGCTACGCAGTGAGATCGAGTGTGATCGTGATGTCAATTTTAAGCCAAAAGATTCTATTGGTCATCTAGCACTAGGCTTCACCGCACTAGGCTTCACCGCACGCAAATTGGAAGCCAATAAAAGACACGAATCCGATCTTCCAGTAGCCATTCTCAAAGTGAACGCCTTACGCGTTGAGTGCAACATTACCGCTGGCGCCTATACTACCGGACACAAAGTGCACACAATTCACGATTTTTTTCCATCTGTGCCACCGGGCTATAAGATAATTGAAGTTCCCTCCCACGTAATTTATCTGCCAATCACGAGCCGAACGATTGACACAATACAGCTTCGCATAGTGGATCAAGACAGTGATTTGGTAAATTTCCGCGGTGAAGTAATCACCATACACCTGCATATAAAGTCGTGATGGGCATTGTTTTCAACAGATCTTCCAATAACAACAAACGGTCATGGATAAAAACAATCAGTCGTCGGCCAGCGCCCAAAGTGCTAACACCTCAAAACGTGCTACTCTTCAAGAATTTGGGTCTCAAAATGCGTGGCGAAAGCGTGTAAAAAATTATTTAGTCTGTGCTCTGTGCATCTGTTGCGTGAAATGGAAGAAGAAGTTGTAAACATTCAAACGCCTGTGGTCTTTGATGAATCCATCATCCATTGTGAGATTCACGCTCATCAGCCATATGCATCTTCAACCTTCAATAACAGCGATGAAATCCGTATTGCCATCCAACATCAAGACCTCTCTATCCTGCCAAGCAAGAGTTCGCTACACATATGTGGAAAATTATCCAAGCGTGATAGGGCGCCAACCACTGCTACAAGTCTCGTCAACAATGCCATTTGTCATTTGTTTGAGGAAGTGCGATATAAGCTGAATGCTATAGAAATCGATCGTAATAAGAATGTCGGCATTACGAGTGTAATCAAGCGATATTCATCTCTCTCACCGGCCAAAAGTTCTATGCTCGAGAACACTGGATGGCTCGATGTCGAAGAGAACAAGCAGATTGTAGATATATCGGGAAACTTTGATGTCTGCATTCCGCTCAGCATGCTCCTCGGATTTGCCGAAGATTATCGGAAAATTGTCGTAAATGCCCACCACGAGTTGATTCTCACGAGATCAAAGACCGACGACAATGCCATTGTACAAACAGCGCCCGAAGACTACAAACTCGTATTGCATAAAATAGAATGGCTCGTGCCGTATGTGACAGTCTCGGATCAGCGAAAAATTCAACTGTTAAAGTTTCTCGCCAAAGACGCACCAATCTCCATGAGTTTCCGAACATGGGAACTGTATGAATATCCATTGCTGCCTGCCACCTCCAAGCACGTGTGGTCTATGAAAACTTCGAATCAGCTGGAGAAGCCACGATATGTCATACTCGCGTTGCAAACAGAACGGAAAAATACGAAACAACACAATGCGAGCCACTTTGATCATTGTAACCTGAGCGACGTCAATCTATACCTCAACTCGCAATGTTATCCATATGGAAATTTGAATTTGAACATTGATCAAAATCAATATGCTCTTCTCTACGAGATGTATGCAAACTTTCAACCGACCTATTACAACAAAGAGGCTAAACCATGGCTGAGTAGGATGGAGTTTTTAGAAAAAGCCCCCCTTATTGTCATTGACTGCTCAAAACAAAACGATTCGCTCAAGTCCGGTCCTGTTGATGTGCGCCTTGAGTTTGAATTGAAAAACAATATTCCACCACAAACTTCAGCGTACTGCATGATCCTCCATGATCGTATTGTCGAGTACAATCGAATCAGTGGTGGGGTTAAAAAATTGGTATAAAATAATGTCAATGATCCACGCCCACTTCAGTCAACATGGAGCTTATCGTCGACGGGCAAGGGTTCAAGAGACCCGTCAACGAATTTGCCCTAAAGGAGACGTCCATCGTCAAACTCCATGAGAAGAACGCTGAACCGCTGACATTCTTCTTCGATGCACCATTCGCCTGGGACGCTTTACCGGCCAAGTACAAAATGACAAACAAGTGGCTGGAACGCAATTATCATGGAATACGATGGGAACACAGCGGCATACCATACGAGGTAGCTAGAACGACAATTCGAGGAATCTTGGAAGGAGCTCCTACGATCTATGCCATGGGATTCGAGAAGTGCTCATGGCTATCGAGATTCGCGGATTCAGCAACAAAAGTCATCGATCTGGAGACTCTGGACTGTCCATCGCTGCAGAAGTTGCCAAAAATCGCAAACGTTAAATGTCCCCATCATTCCTTTAATACAAAATACAATTGCGCCAAAGCGAATGTAAAGTCGTTGAAAAGCTGGCTCTCTGTGTATGAAGCGTTGTGTGAGCGGGGGATTTTTTTTAAATGAATAAAAACATTTTGAACAAATATCGTTCTCCATTTATTTCCTATATCTACGGCGAATACAGTTTGACGACAATTTTTTTTTTTTACATTATATCCGATGAAAAAGTTTTTTCGTACATTTTTACATAGCACCAAGCGTTGAAAACTCTACGATGATGACTGTGATGCAAACAGTTGTTGCACTCTACGATGGTGACGATGCCAGCTGCCGCTGAACTCGTTGTTTCCACCGGGCCTTCACGAGAGTTCTTTTCCACCATACTCAGCCTCGAGCGTCGAAAACTCTACGATGATGATGACTGTGATGCAAACAGTCCTTGCACTCTACGATGATAATGATGCTGGCTGCTGTTAAACTGGTTGTTTCCACCGGGCCTTCACGAGCGTTCTTTTCCACCATACTCAGACTCGATGGAACTCGACGCTGTTGTATTTTCCACCAATGTACTTCATGTAGAGTTGACCATTGCGCGCCAGTTGCAGCATACTCTCGAACATTTACAGATCTTGATCGAAGGCCTTTACCAGCCGCGCTGGCAAGAAGACGGCAAACTCATTTGCAACGTCCACGATGTAGCGTTTTCCAAACTTGGTCTGTACAGCTCTCACGTCCGTGATTTGATGATCCGAATGGACGTGGAGTTCTGACAGCTTCTTCGTTGGGAGGAATTCCGCCATCAGGCTGACTTTGTTGATATTTGAGAGATCCATTTCCACTCTTTTTCAAAGTTCTTTTCGGTGAAGTTGATGGTGCGGTGGAATAGTGCAGTCTGAGCTTGGTCCACGAAATCATAAGCTCCCTCGTAACCCCTCCACTCAGATTTTAAAAACTTCTCCCCACTTATCCAATCATAGGCATGTTTAACAGGTTCAAACACGTTCGAAGAAC
Source organism: Ophion ellenae (assembly GCA_963210295.1). Lineage (NCBI taxonomy): Eukaryota > Metazoa > Arthropoda > Insecta > Hymenoptera > Ichneumonidae > Ophion > Ophion ellenae. The sequence continues at coordinate 9,935,604 of OY723386.1, read as the reverse complement.
CTCGCACGTAGAGAATTTCCCCCCTCGCAACACTTTCACAGTCCCGACGTTGGGGTGGGGGACCATCAATGTGATCCTTCATCTGTGGCGTATTATAATGCTCCATGCATGGAAGATACGATATCACTTCACTATCGTTCCGATGATGCTCCGGCAAACGATTCCACAGTAAACCAATAAAGTTACCCCAATACTTTAGGAGCAAGACCTTTGGAACCTGTTCGAGCTCGTTTTTGGTCAAGTCCAGGGGGTGCTTGGCCGGATGCACTGCGTACATACTTGCACATGTGAACATCTTGACGTAATCTTGTGGAATGAAACCTTGACGGGTTGAAACTTGTTGTGGAATAACGCTGCAGCTGCATGCAATAAATAAAGCATTTTATGGGCTTTAAAGGGCCACCCTTCATATGGGAACTATCGTTATCTCACTCTCGAAACTTTTCCTAGCCATAAAAACACACACACACACACACACACACACACACACATGCACAGATTTGTCTAAGTTGTTATTTTTTATATATATATAAACTCCTGTGGATAGTCTAGACAAAAATGCTCCGCTTACATCTATAATGTTGATAATAAATTGTCAGATTTTATGGGTTTTCAAGGACCCGCGACTCTATGATGCCCCCGCCCCCACAGAGTCGACAGTGGCTTCCCCCTCTCTCCCGCGGGTCCAGCTATCGCCTGGAAGACATCGTCACCAAAAACTAGCCTCCCCACTCTCTAACACCCCTCCCCTTTCCCTCCGCCGGAACCCCGCACGCGGCTGCCGCATGCTGGACCCCCCCCCCCCCCTCCGCCAAGCATACCGCGGCTTCCCCGCGCTCGACTCCCCCGCCCCGCTCCCCCCTGAGATCCGAGCGTTAGAATCGACCTACCTCCTCTACTTGGGTCGGGTTGGATCCCTCCGACCCCAGTTTAGCCCGGTTGAGACGTCCGGCGATAAAAAGTCTCTGGCGCCCCGGGTACTGTGGATGCACGCGCACGGGAGGAACGGCCGAAGGTGACGGTTTCTCGCACCAGATCCCGATTTGAGTTCTCGAATTCCGTTTCAGTGGTTAGAGAAAATATCCCCGTCACAATATATATATATTATACTCAAAATATGTGGTTGCGTCAATATAGGGGTCGTCCATTAATCACGTGAGGTTTTTTAGGCCACTTTCTGAGCCCCCCTCCCCCGTGGTGATATGTAGTGAGGTTTCCAGCCCCCCCCCCCCCCCCCCCCCCGCCCACATCACGTGTATTTTTTGGTGTTAAGAAATGTCACACACGACCGATAGGAAGAACGGTATTTGATTGTCAAAAACGAAATAATATACAGGGTGTGCCATTTTAATCTTACACCTGAATTTTCTCGAAAAATATTGCTCGGACGAACTATTGTGTGGAACAAAACTTCTAGGGATTGAAGGGGGACGTTTGAATAAAATTTATTTGAGGAGCCAAAATTTAAAATGGCGGCGTTACAAAGGCTGACATGTTTTTTTCAAACGGAAACATAACTTTTTTTTATTGCCAAGAAATTTGTCAGCTGAAAACTAAAAACTTTTGTTGAAAATTTTTTTTGATAAAGTTCATAGTTTTCAAGCGAGAACATCATTTTCAATTATTTCAGATGTATCCAGGATTTGTGTCTGTGTGTGTGTGTGTGTGTGTGTGTGTGTGTGTGTGTGTGTGTGTGTGTGTGTGTGTGTGTATGTGTGCGTGTGGGCGCGCGTGCGTGTATGTGTGTGGAAGTGTGTGTGTGTGTGTGTGTGTGTGTGTGTGTGTGTGTGTGTGTGTGTGTGTGTGTGTGTGTGTGCATGTGCGTGCGTGTGGAACACTCGCAAGGATTAGGTCTCTGCGGTTCGTAACTACCGTAGTATTTGTTTACTCCAAACCCTCCTTGTAAGTGTATTGTGATCCCTTTCTAGAGATGTTCAAATATCCCTCCATTCATGTTTAAACATGCCCGAACTCTTCTCGCGATTACGTTTTTTAATATCAAGATCTGAAAGGTAAGCGAAATTGAAGAAAACATGATTGGTACTACTGACATAGTCTGACTTTGCGGAGTTCTCTTACGCACTTTTGTACTTTTGAGACATTACGTAGAAGGAAAATCAACATTTTTTGAAATTCAACCGTTCTTAACTCAGAGAAAAATTCTACGATTGAGCAACAAAGGCGGATTTCAGACCCAACGAAATTGTTGATATGCTCCTCATTTTAGGGAGATGTCGGGGCAATTACTTTCGCGCCGAAAATTTGTATCGACGCGAATATCCTCATCGTCGTCACCCATCACGGCAGACAATCGGAAACATCGAACGGCGAGCCAGGGCAGGTCAGATGATCCGCCACCGTCGACGTTACCAAAACGTCAACGATTTTGGCGACTTGCATGAGGCTCGAAACATGGCTATTTTAGCCATGATAGCAATTGATTCTCATTTGAGTTTTCGAGCCATCTCGGAACGATTGGAGTTTGCCAGATCCACAGTGCACCGAGTATTAAGAGGTGCTAAACTTCACCCGTACCGGGTACAATTCCACCAAGACACTCCTAATCCTGATCCGTTGCGAAGGGTGGCGTTTTGTCGGTGGGCGTTGAGACAAATCGAGCGATCTAGAAACTTCTTTCGGTACGTTATGTTCACCGACGAATCCACATTTAACAGCCGCGGTCAAGTGAACCGTTGGAACTTCCGATACTGGTCCGATCAGAACCCACATTGGTTGAGACAGATCGATCACCAGCATCGATGGAGTTTAAACGTTTGGTATGGTATTGTTGACGGGCAAATAATAGGTCCCCATTTCTTCAAAGGAAGTGTGAACACTGTCCGTTACCTCGATTTTTTGGAAAATAAACTGCCTCTTTTGCTGGAAGATATGGATTTGGAAACACGTCAACAGATGTGGTTCCAGCAAGATGGTGCACCCGCTCACTGGTCTCGTGTTGTTCGAAATCATCTGGATGCAACATTCGGTCAACGGTGGATTGGTCGCGACGGTCTTATAAATTGGTCTCCAAGGTCACCGGATCTTACATCTCCTGATTTTTTTTGTGGGGGTACTTAAAAGATGCCGTCTACCGTCAAGCTCCAACAACACGGGAGAATATGAAGGAGCAGATAAGAGCTGCCTGCCGTGCAATCCCGAGAGATGTTCTTCTGCGCACAGTGGACGGTTTCGCGAGAAGAGTTCAGGCATGTTTAAATATGAATGGAGGGATATTTGAACATTTATAGAAAGGGATCAGAGAACAAGGAGGGTTTGGAGTAAAAAAATACTGCGGTAGTTACGAACCACAGAGACGTACCTTGTGAGTGTTCCACACACACACACACACACACACACACACACACACACACACACACACACACACACACACACACACACACACACACACACACACACACACACACACACACACACACACACACACACACACACACACACACACACACACACACACACACACACACACACACACACACACACACACACACACACACACACACACACACACAACGGCCCTTCTCAGGGTCGGGAATGCTAGACAGACAACCTCCCCGTGGTGTATTCTGGGTAACGCGAATGGTCTGCAACAGACTCAGCTATGCAACCTCCTATGCTTTGGCTAACGCAAATGCCGGTGGTAGGGACAATTAGACTAAATGTCTCACGGCAGGCCGCTCAATGTTGTATTTTCGAATGTATGACCACTTGAACAAAAAAAGAATCAAATTTTTTTGTTGAAAATTTTGGTTTTTTTTTGTTTTTTTGTTTTCAAATTTGGACGATATTTCATGAGAAAATTTTGGAGGAAAATCGATAAAAAATAGTTTTTTTTCCATTTTAATAGCGTTTGTGCCATTTTCAGGCCCAAAAACGTGTTTCTTTAAATCCTTGACGAACTTTGATCACGATGGGTAGAAAAACACACACACACATACACACACACACAAATCCTGGATACATCTGAAATAATTGAAAATGATGTTCTCACTTGAAAACTATGAACTTTATCAAAAAATTTTTTCAACAAAAGTTTTTAGTTTTCAGCTGTCAAATTTTTTGGCAATAAAAAAGTTATGTTTCCGTTTCAAAAAAACATGTCAGCCCTTGTAACGCCGGCATTTTGAATTTTGGCTCCTCAAATAAATTTTTTTCAAACGTCCCCCTTCAATCCCTAGAAGTTTTGTTGCACACAATATTTCGTCCGAGCAATATTTTTCGAGAAAATTCAGGTGTAAGATTAAAATGGGACACCCTGTATATGGTCAATATATTTAAATGGCATTGTCCTAGGACCATGGGCTCAGTTGCGTGTTTTCTACAGTAACTAGTGGACAAGCCTCTTGTGGATCAGATGTAGGCATTTCACTTTAAGTAGGTGGCCAGTCGAAATTAAATAGAACTAAAAACTGTTGTTTAGGTTACTTTTTAGGCACAACCAGGGGGTTGAAACCTTTTATCCCCTACCGGTATACAAATGCTGCTCTTTTTGACCGCTTTTTTAGTTCTACCTCTCCCCATGGCGCTAGCAGTTGTCTTACAATATTCTTATTGGGCAGGCGCGAGGCCCGCACGGCGTACATAGCGACCGTATTATAGACATAGCCCCTGCGCACGCATCAGATTGTAAGAGTATAACTAGCGCTGCGAGTGGCAGGGTATGGCAAAAATTCCAAAAGATGCCAGCCTCTTGGCCACAACTTGCCTGTTCAATAGCTCACAGCGGATGATGCTCTCCGGTTAACGCAGTTACACAAAAAAATACACGTGATATGTCACGACACCCCCCCCCCCCCCCCCCCAGCGTGATCAATCGTGATGTTAACCAAACCCCCCTCCTCCTATTTGACCCTGACGTGATTAATGGACGGCCCCATATTCGAATATACACTACCAGTCAAAAGTATTTGGTCACTTCAGATAATTGCAAAACTTAATATCACTTTGGATAACTGCAAACTTATGGTAGAATGATAATTATTTTACGAAGATACTACAAACCTCTGTATAATTAATTAATTATAGCATAAATGAAATAAATTGTATTACTCTAACATTATTTGGCAGTTATCCAGCGCTCGAAAGTTTTGCGATTATGTGGAGTGTCCGAAAACTTTTGGCTAGCAGTGTAGATCTAAATAACATATAATGTTGATATCTATATGAAACGTTAGGGTGTTAATTCTAGTCTATTTCATGTTCTAAAAGATTGAAATTATCAGTTTGGCAGTCAAGCTCATTCGATTTTTGGTTTATTTTTTTCCTTTTGCTTTTGTTGTTTTTTTTTTGTTCATTTAATAATGAGTCGATAAATGGCGATGGCCGATTACCGTCGATTTCAAATCAAATGTTTGATTTTTCTTTGTTTTCATTTTTAGCACGTCGAAAATAAAAAAAAATATTTCCACGTGTATGTGTGAAGCATATTTTTATTTCTTTCCGCTAAATATTATGTTCTTAACTAACCGCGTCTATTTGATTCTTTTTTATTTGAATTAACTAGATTTTTTATAGAACCATTTTTTTCCTATTGCATTCCATTATTAAAATTATTGCTTTTAAATATCTTTATTTATTCAAATAAATCTATTTAATATCGTCCAATAACTAAATATTTTATTTGATCCTAATAAATCTGTAATTCGGTTTCATCAGTTCAACATTTTCATCTGTTCCAAAAAACAATTTAGTCAAGTTCACTGAATGGATCTAGTTAATTTTTTTTAATTTACCGTAAATAGAATTTTCGTAGGGTGATCCATTTTTATATTTGATTAAACTAATGCTCCATCTTTTATCAACACTCATATCAAAGGGGCGTGGGGGTAGAGTAGGTGGAGAGAGAGGAATTATATATGAGTTTGTTTGAAAAATCTATAGCATGTTATTCAATAAAACTCTCTAAGTATCACAATGAGATTAACTAATTTATATAGCTTATGTGATATAACAAATAGTTATAGGTATTCATTTGGTCTATTATGCCCTATCAGCGACCAAAATGTTATAAGCACTAGGTAGCATAGGGGCAGCGTGCGTAGCTATGAGTAGGTAGGTACTAGGTTCGATTCGCATATGGGGAAAATATTTTCTTCGAAAAAAATCATTTTGGTAAAGCTCTCAATTAAGGAATTCATTTTATTTTCGATTTATCAAATATTTTATACATATAGTACACTTAGCTTTACATTGTACATAGTAAGCAAATAAAGATTCATTTGAATCTCATCTTTATTAACATATATAAATACCTTTGAAACAAATATGATCGTAGTAGGCTGTGAGACAAGGAAAAAACCTATTTTATTTAAATAGATCCTATTTAAATTATTTTTTTTTTGTTTAGCAGTGTACAGTAGGCCAAAAGGGGGGGGGGCAGTAGGTTCCGTGGGAGCGCTCGAAGTAGGCCCACCTGAGGTTCCGTAGGTTCAGTTGTGGTCCTCACTGACCTCCTTTGAGTCAAAAGATCTACTTTCTGCCATGCCGGAGGTTCATCGGAGGCCCTAACGCATGGTATTTTCAAACATTGTACCCTCCTTTAGATACCCAATAATCCGCTCTCGCCGATTTCTGCTCGGGGACGGAAGCCTTGATTTTTTGGGTTGAGCGCGGCTCGAAAATTTCTACTCGAGTAAGACGGCCGACATGTTTTAAAAAAATACAAAAATGATTTTTTCACCAGAAAAATTGTCAGGCCAAAACTAACAACTTTTGTGGGACATTATTTTTGATAACGTTTATAATTTTTAAGTTAGAACACCATTTTTTTACTATTCTAGCGCTGTCCTGTAAAGTCTTTAACATCCCTAGTGTAAATGTGCGGGTGTGTGTAGGTGTGAGTTGATTTGGGTTTGTTTTTGTTTTGTGTGTTTGATTGGGTTTGTTCGATAATTCGAACAACCTCACAAGCACACTTACACTTGGGTTTGTTGAATAACGGAAATGACAAGCCGCGGAGACCTAATCGTTGTTTGGGTTTGTTTGGATTATCGAACCAACCCGAAACAAACTTATACCCACACACACATGCACACTCACACTAGGGATGTTGATGACTCTACCACCTCGTGGTACATTCTGCATAGCGCTAAAATGGTTAAAAATGGTGTTCCAATTGAAAAATTATGAACGTTATCAATAAAATGTTCCGACAAAAGATGTTTGTTTTGGCCTGCAAAATTTTGGTGAAAAATGTCATGTTCCCATTTTTTTAAACATGTCGGCCGTCTTAACCTCACCATTTTGAATTTTTGACGAAAAAATGTTTTTTAACATCCCCCTTTGAACCCTAAAAGTTTTATTATACTCAATATTGGATCGGAGCAGTATTTTGAGAGAGAAATCAGGTGTAAGATTAAGACGGGACACCCGGTACATATGAAGGGTGAGGCAACAATTATTAACGGTATACATATTTTCAAACCTTCTCGACTTAAGAAAACACTTTTGTCAATTATATATATACAACATATATAGAGTGTTGAACAAAAAATTACGCATCGGTGTAATTTCGATATTTATGCTAATATGTATATAAAAATGATAAATACAATAGACATTAAGCAGTCTACAGGAAAGGTAACTAGCCTGGTTCTAGGTTTCTACAGAAATAATATTATAAATATCCGTAAACCGTCCAAAATTGAATAAAACCCGTAAGGTACCATTTACGTTGGACAAAAAGTATGCACGGTAGTGTTTACTTATTTCCATAGATAACGACGACACGATTATTGCCCAAGGTTGCTTGAACGATCACGCGTAATGTAAGCAAATAGATTCCATCTACCCAACTCACATAAACGAAGGGAACAAAAAGGTTTCCGAAATGCTTAGGCCGTAGGAGAACGTTTAAGAAAAGCCGTTTGCTTTGTGCAAACTTTAGTGTCCGCGCTTTGATTGAAAACAATGTTGACACTTTGTTACAAATTAATTTTCGATTTTTTTTTTATGAATGTCTACAGCCAGGGAATATTTTTTTTTCGATCAAGGACGCAACCAGTTTCTTTTTCCATTTTGTTCTCTTCAATTTAAACTTTAAAAGAGGTATGTATGATAATTTGTCGCGGAGTTATGGGCTAGCAAAGCCAATATTACGCTTTTGACATTGATAATCGATATCTCACGAACCATTCATCGTACAGAAAGTTAAAGGACCGTTCCGGAAAGCTAAATGTATGCCTTTCTAGGGGCGAAAAAGTAATAACATGACGTGTCTTCCTTAAATGAGAGAAATTACGGTACCCTAGCAGATAACCATCGCGACCATTATATTTAAGCATTTTTTTCAAGTTCATAGTCTCCACAAAAAGTATGAAAAGCGTTAAGTTGTTCTGATTTTTTTCGCTGTGGCCGGAATGATCATGTATTGGAATTTCTGTAAAAAAATAGTAAAAGAACGGCATTATTATAGTAGTAAACGTATTTTTCCCCTTGTTTACCCTTTTTAAGGGTGCTTACATAAATGTCCATCCCTTCTCATTTACATAAATTATTTTGGATTGTTTTTCTTGTATCTATCCCAGTAGCTGGTTTTTCAAATTGTCTGATGTAGTCGCATAATTGCTTTGCCGGTTGCATTTTCCATTGCGCTTCTATTTTCCGATCAATTTCTAACCGCCTGCTATCTTCCGACCGTTGCACCAGTTTATTTACTATTTTTTATTTAGTTTTCTCTTTACTGCCGTACACTCCTAAATGTGTATCAAATGTTCAATGTCCTGTTTGCATATTCTACATTTGGCGTCTGCATACCTTTTTCCCCGTCTTTCCCGATATTTCCACATCTTATCCTTACCCACGTTTCTTTTGATTCTCTGCTGATTATCTTGTCCTCCCAACATTTTTCCATGTGTATGCATGTTTTCTTGTATTTATATTCCTTGCAGAATGTAGCCGCATCAAATTTTCTCCAATTGTATTGCATTTCTTGTTCGATGCTAACGTGTATGCCTCTTACTATTTTTATTTCAAGCTCCCTTACATTTCCATTTCATACGGCTTGCTGAATTGCCCCCTCGCCGACGCTTTTCCTTGCTTCTTTCCTTTTTATCCCATTTTGATGGGTTACGAATTATTAATGCTCCCGTGAAAAATTTGCCGGCGCTTAAGATGCGGCCGACGCTCAGTACGATATTCAGCACCAACCACTAATACCCAGTATTGGTCCTTTATACGGGCGAACGATTTGGCCGTGATTCTGCCAGTGCTCATTTAAAGCATGGCAAACCAACGAACACCCAACCTTGGGCCAAATATCGATTACCAACTGTCAGCCAACTATTGGGTCCCAGTGTTGGCCCCGAACATGGGCCAATCGGTTGATTATGTGTTTGCCAGTCTCGAATTGAAGCTCGGCACACCATCGAAGAGCCAACGCTGGGCCAGTACTAATTAATGTCCGTCGGTCTATTGTCGGGGCGAGCGCAGGCCCTGAGTCTGTGCCAATCGTTTGACCGTGGTTTCGCCTATGCTTATTTTTAGTATGGCAAACTGACGAGTTGCCAATCCGGGCCCAACACTGGCTTTTAACGGTATAGTCCATACATATATACAAGAATGCTTTTTTACGTATATTATTATTATATATTTTGTTATTATCGCTGCATGCAATTTTCTACGTCCTGTGATAATAAAAACTCATAATTACTGTTATCTTAAATTCACTTTATTAACAATAAAATTGATTTATACTAAAGTTTTGTGGTGTATTGAAAAAATGCCGTGTTATTATGACAGTATTAAGAAACGTCGAATGTTAAAACGACGACAAAAATTAGAAGACTCTTTACAGCAGGTTAGAATCAGAGGCAACGAAACAAAAAGCCAAGTAGATACTGAAACAAATTTGGAAACTTTCCACGAACAAGTGATCGTGCCTGACGATGATAGTGAATCTAATAATTCTTTCGATGAGCAATCATTGAGCACAGAACCTTTTGAATCTGATCGATTGTTGGCTAAGCATTAGGTTGTTTTGACAGCCCTACACTGGGCCAACACTAGCCCGAATATTGCATCAACAATATGAAGCCGACCTTAGCCCTACTATGGGCCGGTGATCACGCCAGCCGTCCGCCAATGATCGTGATCTCTTAAGCCACATGTTGGGCCAATACCTGGCCAACTGTTAGGATTTCCGGTAAGCCTACTATTGGCCAATCGTACATCCCAGCGTTGGACCGAAGAGATCACTCCTACCGTGGCGCAACACTAAACCGGTAGTGCTGCCGTTCATCGGCCAATGGTAGAATGTGATTGGCGTGACGCTGGCTCGAGGTTGGGTCGGTTGCGCCGTTTTTCACGGGCCCAATGTTAGGCAAATACCCGGCCAACTGTTAGGATTTCCGGTAAGCCTACTATTGGCCAACCGTACATGCCAGCGTTGGGTCGAAGAGATCACTCCTACCATGGCGCAACACTAAGCCGGTACTGCTGCCGTTCATCGGCCAATGGCAGAGTGAGATGGGCGTGACGCTGGCTCGAGGTTGGGTCGGTTGCGTCGTTTTTCACGGGCTCTCACTTCTCCCCTTAGGCATTTCTTTAGCCACCTACCATCCTCCATCTTCATTATTTTAAGTAGATACCTTGCGGCCCTTTTGAAGTATGTTCAACTTCCATTCCCTTGCTCCCCGCTTCCATGCGCCAAATATAGTTTGCCGTGTTTCTAGTAACTCCCATGGAAATTTTGACATACCTTGCTTGAAATTTTTCCGCCTGTTGGTTCTTCTTCCACCCCGAAATTTTCGATCCATATAGTATTCCACTTTTTTCTATTATTTCCATTAGGTACAGTTTTTTTTTGAGGATATTAATTCTTGCACGATTAAAGACCCCCCGTTGTTGGAGCGTTTATGACTTTTTTAAATTTTTCCCATCAGGATTTTAGTGTGCTTTTCAAAAGCGTTAGCCCTAGAAGACCATATGCCCAAATGTTTGTACTCTTTGACTATTCCCAGCTCGTGTTTTAAAAGTTCCATACCCCCCTAGATAACGGGGTAACGATAACCTTCTTCAACCAGGATTACAAAACGAGCAACTTCCGGCTAAATCAAAAGCCGTCGAGCCACAATCAATTAAAAAATGGGCTTTTCTACGTGGACAAATTTCTTCAGCAAAACTTTAAATTACTAGAAAGTACGGTTTTGATTTTGAAACCTGACTTTCGCAATATACCATTTGGGCACATACGTGATTCCGTAAAAAAAAGTGTAGGGAATACAGCGGGGTATGCAACTTTTAAAACAAAGTTAATTTTGAAATGGAAAAACAGCCGCTATGCAATGGTAGTCGTTTTTTTACTTTGAGAGGTTATACAGTTATTTTTCAATTAATCTTCAATCTCAACCTCAATGACTTTCAATTAATGAAATTCAATTAATCATGGTTAAAACCAACCATGACGTTCCTCTAATTTTTTTCCCAACAATCCCATACTTTGATCCTTCGAGCTAGCGGGAATAAAAAATCAGATCAACTTAACGCTGTGCATACTTTTTGTGGATACTACTAACTTAGAAAAAATGCCTAAACATAGTATTTGCGAAAGATATCGGCGGAAAAAGATTGTAATTTTGGTAACTTAAAGAACAAACCCTATATTTTGTTTATATCAGTGGTGAAATGGTCCCGATTCCGACGCCAAATTCCAACTACTGACATTCCTACTACTTTATTTCATGGCCGAGCTAAATCATTACCGGAACGTCGAGTAGGGTTTTCGTCAGAATCGACACCATTATCGACTGTCAAAGTCTCTACTTACCGACCGATGGTAGGGCTCTCCCGCTTACCGACCGACGGTGGTCCTTCTCCGGCCTCACAAATTAGCGGGACGATGAGACGGGGGGAGGGAGGGGGTAAGACTCCTAGCGAAGCCGCGCAACGCCTGACAAAGAGTTGAAGTGCTTTGTTGTAAAAGAGAGTTCCCCTCCCCTGCCGCCGGTAGGAGGGGGCAGTGGGAGAAACGTGGGGGCCTGATTTCTCAGAAATGCTTCAAACATTTATGGGTGGTGAGTCATCTGGCGCTTGTCGTGGCTCGACAAAGGCAACCATCCTCTCCCCCCACGACGAGATTTCCAAACGAGAGTGGCCTCGTCGCCTCTTCAATCAGTGGGAGAACTCTAGCGTTCGTAAGGCTAACTATCATCCCAAGTAGAAATTGACCATCGGCCCAGCGCTGGCTGAGTACCGAACTTGCTTGGCCGACGCTCGGCAAAAATGCTTGGCCCAGGCCTGGAAATGTGACGCCTGACTGACACTCGGCCGCCAAGTGTTGGCTACGATGCCTGGGCCGCGACTGGGCCCATGTCGAAATTGACCATCGACCCAGTACTGGTTGAATACCGAACTTGCTTGGCCGACGCTCGGCAAAAATGCTTGGCCCAAGCCTGGCTGACACTCGGCAGCCGAGTGTTGGCTACGATGCCTAGACCGCGACTGGGCCCATGTCGTAATTGACCACCGACCCAGCGCTGGCTGAGTACCGAACTTGCTTGGCCGACGCTCGGCAAAAATGCTTGGCCCAGGCCTGGCTGACACTCGGCAGCCAAGTATTGGCTACGATGCCTGCACCGCGACTGGGCCCATGTCGAAATTGAACATCGACCCAGCGCTGGTTGAGCATCGAGCTTGCTTGGTAAACACTCGGCAAAAATGCTTGGCCCAGGCATAGAAATGCGACGCCTGGCTGACACTCGGCAGCTCAGCGTTGGCTAGGATGCTTGGACCATAACTGGGCCCATGTATGTAAAAATGGTTACATTAGGCATGCCATGAAAGTGTCTTCGATTATATTAGGGTTCGGCGGAGCACTGGGTGAGAGCTAGCATGCTATTTGAGACACGATATATAATTTTCCGGCATTACCGAATAACAGCCCATACATGATCGAATGGTGGCATTTAAAATGGAAGTATCTATGTAAAATTGTTCCGTCGACATTCTATCCAGCTTAGGCTATACATTGGCCCAATCTTAGCACATCACATCACTGTGATATAGGTTTATTGTGAGTCTACCCAGATCTGGGCCAGCATTAATCCTCGAAGATTGTAGCGGCGATTTTATTTCTAGGAAACTTGCTTGGCCTTTTTATAAAAAGTAATTTCAATTATTTTGTTCGTTTAAATGGAAAAAGTAATAATATGAAAAATCATGGTTTGAAATATAACAAAAAATATATCAAAGTGAAGAAGAATTTTGTATATAGTGAAGGAGCCAATAATGTTCCGACGGATCTTTTTTTATTACTTGGCGTTTTTCTTGTTTGTTATAGTTTTCTAGGGTTCCACTTTACTCTGAGTGCGGCCGTACAGTTGCGGAAAGGAACGCATGGTTCTCAAGGGTCAGTACAATATTGAATTAACTCAAATTTGTATTTTTTTATTCTAATAGGAATGGAATCCGTAGCTGTTCATCCTGTTCATCAACGCCAACCAACTTTATTATGACTATGAACATTCATTAATCAGTCTTTGTTGTCATAGTTACAGTCATTTTTATTATAAATGTGTAGTAACGAGTATGGCATAAAGGAAACTACAAAATATGGTGCGACAAAAAAATTAGTTTTTCTTTAATAACCCATATCAAATTATTGATTATTCCCGCTTATCCGACCCAAAACTCTACATTTTCGCAACAAAAAAATTATGTGATGCTGATACAAAATGGCTAACATTTTAAGGTTATGGTCTTGCCAGATGTCCAACCTTACGATATGACGTTTTACATCTGACAATTTCAACCACAACCTCCTGATGGGGCCATCTTTTGTCAAACGGCGGAGACTTATTTGTTTTCCCATTATTTAATGGTGACACCAATTTCATGTGACAACAGTAGGATGATTTTTCAAAGTAAAAATAAAATAATACGCAAAATATCATCCCTAAGGTTTAACAAGTTTGTGTACAAAATTTTTAGTAAACTTGCTTGGCTATTTTATGAAAAGTTGTTTCACTTTTTTTACATTTAAAAAAAATATATAATGAAACCATTGTTTCAATGAAAATAAAAAATATTCTAAGATAAATAAGAATTTTTAACATGGTAAAACACGCGATGTTTTCGAAAGAATGTTTTTGCTTGGCGTTTTTTTTTTTACTTTTTCAAATAATCTTCAACATGAGTTAGCAATAGATGACGCGTTTCAATTTCGGAAGTTCATCCGAACGACTGCAGGTAGATCAAAAAAATTATAGGATTATTGGGTTCGAATAAAAACCACTCGATTCTTTGGCAATCATTGTCTTGTCCTCTTTTTAAATTTTATTGACGAATAGGAGACTCAGGCCCGCAGCAGTGAGCGGACGAACCTTGCGAAGAAAACAGCGGGGCGGGGGGAGGGCTCGTTCAAAGAGACGCAACGCACCATCGTCACCGTGTACGGCGATCTAAGGGGTCACACCACTGTAGATTTTTTCAAATTGATTTTTTTACTTGACTTAAGAGATGCTTTGAACCATCTCGAATAAGGGGAAAAAACATTGGTACCTGTAATAGAAGGTTCGCAGGCCTGTGTGGGTCTGCGGTGGCAGTGGCTGGCCCGTGTGCGAGACATCGACCGTTTTCCTCGAAACTCAATTTCTTAAAACGGCACGCAGCATAACTCCGACAATTTTCATTCTTATCACTCCAAATTTTGAGTACATCTCTAAAATAACATTGCGAAGAGAAATACGTACGGGATTTTCCATGAGTTAATTATAACATTAGTTATTAACAAATGATTGTCCCTTTTTCCGTCGAAAATTAAGTTTTTGGTGAAACGCTTGCCAATTACACAAAAATTAATATTTACACAATCCTCTATGTATTTCTCTAGCTATACTTGTGTAAATTAATAGAAATTTTTAATTTTTTTGTCTAAAATCCAATTTGCGTCAGCCACACTGCATGCCGCAGAGCGTCTTAAACTCAACATGCCTCGCTAGAATGGCCCCAGCGTCACCATTTGGTATAATTTTTTGATATAAATTTCTTTTCATTCACTTAAAGATATAACTTATATCATCCTTGAATATTTGTATTCTCTTGTTAGTCCTTCTAACAAAAAAAAATCGCGAAAGATCACTCATTTTTTTACGTTTACAGTGGTGTAAGCCCTTAAGGTAAAACGAGCGCATGCCCTTGATTTCTATCGATTTTGTTCAAATTTTAACCAGACATTGTTCATATCATTATACATATTTAAGTGAAGTTTCACAACAGTTGACTATTCAGATTGGGAGATAATGGGTTTTTAAATAGCAACTTTCAACACTGCAGGGTCTGCATTGACTGAAAGTCAAGTCACATAATTCGTCGTACCATTCTATTGTGTTTATTAATTTAAAAAAAAATATGTTAAGATAGAAAACTAGTTAGGGAACGAGTGAAAAAAGTTTTGAATGTCTTTACTATTCAGTCTTGCTAAAAACGTTCAGTAACAACAGAATAACCCTCGGTAAAAAATGTTTATCCCCTATAATAAGAATACATTATGCAACACCGCGGAACAGAATGTTCAATATTTCGAGAACAAAAATAATTATCTTGTTCCTAAAGTTAAAAACTTTTATCGTAAAAAAAATATTTGCGTTATAAACATTAATAATTTGACATTGTTTATATTGCCATGTGTCTTCTTATAGGAGACACATATTTTTTACGGACAATTACTCTGTCTAAATTTCAATGCAGAAAGCAATGCGAGGGAAGATCATGGCAAATGACACAGTACGTAAATTGAGGTTATGGGACAGGCCATATTTTTTATTCTTACATCAATATAAATTCCAGCGATACGATCGTGCTATCAAAATTCGAGGATACACGGTAATATCCATATGATCGCGGGTACGGGAAAATTCCATCGATCGTCGGTAAGAACAAAACAGAAACACTTTTCGAGTCTCGCTTTCACCGTGAGCAAACTTACTCGTTAATTTTCGTTAATGTTGCTCTTCGGAGACGCCGAGAAACTTCAAGTATAGGAGAACGATGTAAATTAATCTAACGCGACAAACCGCCGAGGTTCCGATCAACGCAACTGCCCGGCGGTACGAGATAGAGGGGTGCTGCGTATAAAAAGTCGCGGCGTATTCGTAAGTCGGCCAGTGGCGTCGAGATCGGTGACATCGATCAGTGGCGTTGAATTTTTATATTTTTTTATTACTTGGCGGCGTGACGCTGCCGCGTCTCTTGATAATTAAAAATATTTCGAGTTTAATTTAATTTTGTAGATAGTGAAACGAGCAAATGTTTTCACCTGATGAACGGTTGAAACGTCGACAAAAAAAAATTCGACCTTTTTGACCGACTGTTCGAGAATCTCAACGATCGCGAAATTTCGAAAAGCCGAAGCGTCGGTTTGGTCTTAGTGGCGAAGATTCCTTAGTAATGGAAGCCAAGCTTCGATATTGTAGACTTTCCCAAACGTTAGCACAACGATGGCACAGAACAGACCCAACTATTGCTTGAAGGTTCTGAGAACCAACATTACTGATTACAACATTACTGACCAACATTACCAACATTACTGATGCTGCACCATTTAACAGTCCAACGCAGCCCGGGCATAATTCGACTATAGATTCAGCTTCGGCTATATCATTACAGTAAACATGCGCCAACCGTTGGCCTAGGCTCGGCCGAGCGTTAGGGCGATTGTCGACACCCAACCTTTTTTACCGTCAATGAGAAACACAACTTTATTGTCGGCGTTATTCTGGCCCATGGTCTAATTGACATTCCTAATTGACGGAAAAAAGGTTGGGTGTCGACGATCGTCCGAACGTTCGGCCGAGCCTAGGACAATGATTGGCGCATGTTTTCTGTAATGATATAGCCGAAGCTGAATCTATAGTCGAATTATGCCTGGGCTGCGTTGGCCCGTTAACTGGTGCAGCACCAGTAATGTTGGTTCTTAGAACCTTCAAACAACAGTTGGGTCTGTTCTGTGCCATCGATGTGCCCACGTTTGGGAAAGTCTGTAATATCGAAGCTTGGCTTCCATTACTGGCCCAAGTCTCAGCCGCCCATGTAGAAAATCCAATACTCGGCCGAGAGTGGACTATCGGCTGAGACTTGGCCCAGGAGTGGAAGCTTCGATTTACTAGATCTGCCCAAACGTTGGCACGCCGATGGCACAGAACAGACCCAACTGTTGTTTGAAGGTTCTAAGAACCAACATTACTGATGCTGCACCATTTAACGGGCCAACGCAGCCCGGGCATAATTTGACTATAGATTTAGCTTCGGCTATATCATTACAGAAAACATGCGCCAACCATTGGCCTAGGCTCGGCCGAGCGTTAGGACGATTTTCGACACCCAACCTTTTTTACCGTCAATGAGAAACACAACTTTATTGTCGGCGTTATTCCGGCCCATGGTCTAATTGACATTCCTAATTGACGGAAAAAAGGTTGGGTGTCGACGATCGTCCTAACGTTCGGCCGAGCCTAGGCCAACGATTGCCGCATGTTTTCCGTAATGATATAGCCGAAACTGAATCTATAGTCGAATTATGCCTGGGCTGCGATGGCCCGTTAACTGGTGCAGCATCAGTAATGTTGGTTATTAGAGCCTTCGAACAACAGTTGAGTCTGTTCTGTGCCATCGATGTGCCAACGTTTGGGAAAGTCCAGAATATCGAAGCTTGGCTGCCATTACTGGGCCAA
Source organism: Ophion ellenae (assembly GCA_963210295.1). Taxonomy (NCBI): domain Eukaryota; kingdom Metazoa; phylum Arthropoda; class Insecta; order Hymenoptera; family Ichneumonidae; genus Ophion; species Ophion ellenae. The sequence goes on along the minus strand of OY723386.1, from coordinate 9,917,920 downwards.
GTCTCGGCAGACTGTCCACAATCGGCTGAGTATTGGAATTTCTACATGGGATCCAGTATTTCGAGAAAAAAACTATCATCCAGTATTTCGTCCAAATTAACTATCATCCAGTAATAACTATCATCCAAAATAACTATCATCCAGTATTTCGGGAAAAAAAAACATTTTGAGTTCAGTTCAAGATACATTTAAAAGGATGACAAAGAGCACCTAATTTCTCGCTGTTTCGTGGATTGATCTTGTGTACATAAACTCGACGTTCGAGCGGGCGCGCGCGCTCACACACGCTCACAAACGAACACGAAGTTGCATACAGATTTTCTTCTTAAATATAATCGTGGGCTGTTCCGGATCGGTATTTCATATCGATTCATCGAGCAGCCTGGTTGTTGACCATCGAAGATCCCGATAAAGTATCGACAAGTTGAGGGGTGTGAGGAACAATTTCTCTCACGTGGAAAAGTGGCAAATGTTCGGTCACGTGCACGTCGAGCTCTTAAAGAAAACATTGAAAAAAACCAGGGCTCAACTTCGGTCAAAAGCTGAAAATTCAATCGACAATAGCAAAATTGTTGTCGCTGAGAGAAAAATCGCGCGTGAAGTAGGTGTAAACAGTGCTGGTGTAAGCGAAGCTGGTGATAAATTAAAGTGGATCGATCTCAAGTCGATATTGAAGAGGTGGATAAAGACGGGCTCGATTGTGAGTTTCGAACACAAGGATGTCCAACGTTTCGACGAAGATGCGATGCACGTAGCGGTATCGAAACTGGACAACATCATGCGGGGAGAGGGTAACGCGAAGGTAAATGTGACCTTAGCGTGCAAATTTCGCCTCATGAAGGTGAATGACACCATTGAGGAGGAAAAGACATTTCGAACGAACAACGCGATCAGTGTTACCATCGAGCGATTTAACGAGTGTTTTATTGAGTACGTCCAATCAAAACTCTCGACCAAAATCGAAGACTTTCAGGAAAAATATTCTAGGTGGACGGTACACGAAATCTAACATCTACTTGTGAACATTAACAAGAACGAACTACTGCGAGAAAGCTTATCAACATATACGCGTCTCCCAAGAGATATGCAGATGAAACGGCCCGTCATCGATAATCAAAACAATGTTACCTATTGTTTTTTCTGGTCCGTTATCGCAGCTTTCTCACCACACCCAAGGCGTGATTCCGATCGTTTGAGTTCGTATCCTCATTAGAGCGAAGTGCTCAAATACGAAGGCTTGGATTTTCCATGAGACTATCGGTGATTAAGTAATTTGATGAATTAAATGGTTTGACGATATTTGTGTATGGGATCGATAGCACCACGAAAGGCGGTATTAGTAAAACTGTACCAATATGTCTGAGTGAACAAACGTCGGATAAACCAGCCATTCAACTACTAATGATAAAAGCCGAAATCGATTTCGAGAAGGAGGAGGTTACTTCCGTTCCTAAGGTGTATCATCATTTTGCGTTGATTGAAAACATGTCGCGACTCTTGAGTGCGCATATATCTAGGAGAGGACATCACCTTTGGATTTGCGACCGATGTTCGTGCTATTCCATCACAGAAGAAATATCGTAGATACAAAGAGAAGTCCAGTAATATTAATAATTATCGTGTAACTTTTCCAGAAGATACGAATACAATATTAAAATTCAAAAATTAAAAGCACAAGGAGACAGTTCCATTTGTAATTTACGCCGATTTGCAATGTTTACTCGAGCCGGTCACAGCGCCGCAGGCTAGCACTGTGAATTATCAGGAGCATACCCCCTACAGCAGCGGTTCCTATCTTTGCAGAAACTAGCGAGACTGTCGCGAGCGCCGCGCCCTCTGCCGCCTATCGCTCGCGTTCCATTAGTGCGTGTTGTGGCTTGGTAATTGGTGGTGTTGCGGCCTTTAAGGCTAGCGTCTACATTGACGTGGACGCGTGCCTTAAAGCGCCGGCGTCTCGGCTCGCTATTGTCGTACCGTATTGTCGTAGAAAGCTACGACAATACGCCCAACTCTCAGAACCCCTGTGACCCTTCCACGGAGCCCCAAGGGTTCCGCGGAACACCTATTGCGAACCGCTGCTCTACAGCATAGCCTACTATAAGTATTGCAGTTTCAATGACGCTCTTTCGAAGTACAAGACGTTTCATGGAAAGAATTGTATTGAATGATCCATGCGCATGCGTATTGATAAGGATTGGCTAGCTCATCGGACGGCATGTTTAGACAATAGCACCGATAAAACCTTTGAGCAGCGACGAACGTCGAAGTTTCAAGTTGGCTGAAAAATGTCACGATTGTGAAAAACCATTTGCATCCACGAACATAAGAGTTCCTAAATCATTGTCACTTTAGTCGAAAATTCTGCGGTGTCGCTCATCAAGACTGTAATTTCAATTAGAAAATTGCCCACGTAGTGCCGATAGTTTTTCACAACTTGTCGGGACACGACGCGCACGTTTTGATACTAGCATTGGCTCGAGCCTTCGAGAAGGAACCATGAGTCTTTTGCCGATTAATGAGGAGAAGTATATTTCATTTTCTAGTAATGAAGATATTTCAGATAACGATGTGCAAAGTTTGGACTGTCTTTGATGTTAAAACTTTGGGTGACTATTCCGACTTGTACTTGAAAATCGAGGTACTCCTACTGACCGACATTTTTGAGAATTTGCGTCCAATTTGCACCGACACGTGCGACCTCGATCCATTGCATGATTTCACCGCACCCGGTCTATCCTTTGATGCGATGTTAAAATGTACCAACGTGAAGCTCGAACTCTTGCTCGATGTTGACATGTTAATGTTCACCAAAAGAGGTAAAGTGGACAGCGCACGCGTGCAAAGTTTGGACTGTCTTTGATGTTAAAACTTTGGGTGACTATTCCGACTTGTACTTGAAAATCGATGTACTCCTACTGACCTACATTTTTGAGAATTTGCGTCCAAGTTGCACCGACACGTACGACCTCGAACCATTGCATGATTTCACCGCACCCGGCCTATCCTTTGATGGGATGTTAAAATGTACCAACGTGAAGCTCGAACTCTTGCTCGATGTTGACATGTTAATGTTCACCAAAAGAGGTATTCGCGGTGGTGTAGCGCAGTGCTGCAATAGGTAGGCGACGGCGAATTATCGCTACATGCGAGATGACTTTAATACAAACTAGCCTGAGTAATACTTGATGTATTATGATGGTTGGGTAGAATATTTCGAGAAGAACATTTCGAGCAATGTATCGAGGATATTACATATGACGCTGAAACGGGATACATATTAGAGGTTGATTCAAAGTATCCTCAAGAGTTACACGACACGCACAAAGATTTACCCTTGTCCCCACAACATTACGTCCCTTCAGGAAGCACTCACAGAAAATTAACGACCTTGTGGTGCGAGAAAAAAAATGCGTAATTCACTATAGAATTTGGAAACAATGCCTAAAATTGGGATTGGGTGACATGAAATTTCACACAGTTTTCGAGTTTGAACAGCACATTTACCTAAGAAAATACATTTATGCAAATACTAAAATATAATGATAAAAACTCATGAACAATTCGGTATTTGGTAAAATAATGGACAATGTCAGAAAACAACGGGAAGTACGACTTGTAACAGAGGGGAGAGGAGGGGGGGGGGGCGGAAGCGCAGATCACCAAGCCTACGTTTCATTGCTGCACCATATTTGACAATGACATTGTTATGATCGTGCTCAACCACGCGAACGTTGTATTCAATAAGCCCATATACACAGGATTTTCCATATCTCCAAGCTGTTGATTTATGATTTTCACTACAATTGCATACTGGAAAGATTTAACAATCGAGCAAAATGATCGTATACGAACACTGATAGTCTCAATTATCACATCAGCATGCCTCACATTTATGAAACGATGAAATGTAGGCCTCATGAAAGATAAGAATAATGGTCGTATTATGACGGAATGTGTGGGCTTGAGGGCAAAATAGTATTCCTTTAAGGCCATGTGCCACACGCCTCCAACCGCTTCGAAATTTAAAAATGGGAATTCTCCCGAACGGAACAACCAATTGGAATGAAATTTGTTGTGTGCATGCAGGACGCTTGCTCCGAGAGCATGAATCGCGCAATTTTGCAAAATTTCGAAAGAAAATTGCAGTTTGTGGTTACCATGTGAAAAACTGTGAATTATTAACCATTGCATCGCATTTTCAATAATTTGGCGCGAATCATGCTCTCGACAGTGAAAAAGCAGACATTTCGAGCTTTGTTTCACCTGTTTTCATGATCAAATAGCGGAGATAAAGCATTTTTAAATTTTTACATGAATGTAGCAATAATGTACCAACAAAGCTCAAAATATCAGGCACCGGAGCGAGCGTTCAGTTCATCCGTTTTCTCACTGGCAGCGCAGCTCATTGCGTCCTGTTTTTACCGACCGCGCTCGCCGCCTTCCGGAACAATTTATTTTTTGACAGGTCGAAAGCCGGAGCTATAACCTCGCACATTCGTTCGAATTATATTTCATACGATGTGTGTGATAGAGTGTGATATAGAATGTGATAGTGTGTGGTAGAGTTTTTTTTTTGCTGTGAAGAACGCCTCAGGACACCGGCACACCACCGACGAGAAATCCCGACAACGAAATGATCGACGAGAAAACCGCCGCGGCCGATTACACGAAGAAGATCGAGAAACATAGTGATAGGGAGAAGCCGAAGGAGAAAACACCAGAAGTCAAGGTATGTACGTGCTATAACCTCATAACCTCAATTTACCTACTTTGTAATTTGCCACGATCTTCCCTCGCATTGCTTTCCCGCTCGCCGATGTGTCAAATAGCCAACGGCTCCGATGCAAGAAACCCAAGTTTATTTGCTCTTCACAGAAATACCTCGGTATTTATTCGTGAAAAAATCGCAGATAGCATATTTTCGATTTCCTGAGCAGTGTGCGAACAAAATGAGGCACGAAAGTTCAACACCCTTTACCTACAAACGCTACACTGTCACGTCTTAAACACGGATGATTTATGAACCTGTGGCGATTCCTCGATAGCTTCACCCTGATGACCGAGCGTACTATTGGTATGGTAGTAGATACCTGTACGGTAGTACACCGCTACACGCAAATGTACGTGTTACTAGAATGGTACCGGTACACCGTGCAATAGTAAAATATACCGGTTCTGTATCCGCACCATACTAATACTGTCACCGATACCGTACGCACAAAGGTGGTAGTTACGGTACCTGGGCTATCATGTAGGAACCAGAACTAATGTAACCTCGGATTTACCATCTAGATGGACCATTGGATTTACCCAGAGCAGCAAGTACGTACTGCCGAGGATGACAAACCACGTCAATCATCGCGGCCACAATATACAGTCCTAGTGTCGCGGGGCTATCACCGCTGTCTCCAATCTCTCCGTGAGCACCAGCGAGGCTAACCTCAAGGAACAATATCTCGCCATGGGTCGCACCACCAATATGTGCAAGGCCTTTCGCTTACGTATGTACATTTCAAAACAAAGGGCGAGGACGCTAGGGCCTTCTTGCATCTTAATGGTTACGGCTACCATCATCATACTCACAGTCAACGGATCCAAACCTCCAGCCCATCAGAATTGAATGGTCAACGGTTGAACACGTTAAGGTAGAACAAGCGTGTGCTCTTGATTTTTATAGATTGTGTTCAAATTTTAACCAGACATTGTTCGTATAATTATGCATGTTTCAGTGAAATTTCAGAACAGTCGACTATTTAGATTCGGAGATAATGGGTTTCAAAATTGCAACTTTTAACACTGTAGGGTCTGCATTGAAATTTAGACAGAGTAATTTTCCATAACAAATATTTGTCCTTTATAAAAAGACACAATGCAATAACATAAGCAACAGAAAATATTAATGTTCATAACGCAAATATTTTTTTTACAGTAAAAGTCTTGAACTTTAGAAACACCATAATTATCTTTTTTCTCGAAGTATTGAAGAATACTGTTCTACGGTGTTACATAATGTCTTCTTATTATAGGGGACAAATCTTTTTTACCGAGAGTTATTCTGTCGTTAATGAACGTCTTTAGCAAAACTGAATAGTAAAGACATTCCAAACTTTTTTCACTCGTTCCTTAACTAGTTTGCTATCTAATCATAATTTTTTTTCAAAATTAATAACCCAATAGGATGGTACGCCGAATTATGTGACCTGACTTTTGGCTAATGCAGACCCTGCAGTGTTAAAAGTTGCTATTAAAAAATCCATTATCTCCCAATTTAAAGAGTTAACTGTTTTGAAATTTCACTCAAACTTGCATAATGGTATGAACAATGTCTGATTAAAATTTGAATAAAAACGATAGACATCAAGAGTGCACGCTCGTTTTACCGTAAGGGCTTACACCACTTCAAACGTCTAAAATTGAGTGATATTTCGCAATTTTTTTTCTAGAAGGACAAATGAGAGAATATTAATATTCAAGAATGTTATTAATCATATCTTCGAGTGAACAAAATAAAATTTATATTAAAAAATTATGCCAAAAGGTGACGCTGGAGCCATTCTGGCGAGGCATGTTGAATTTGAGACGCTCTGCGGCACGCAGTATAGCTGACGCAAATTTGATTTTAGAATAAAATTAAAACATTTCTATTAATTTACACGAGTATAGTTAGAGAAATACGTAGTGGATTGTGAAAGTATTAATTTTTGTGTAATGGGGAAGCATTAATCCAGAAACTTAATTTTCGACAGAAAAAACGGACAATCATTTGGTAATAACTAATGTTATAACTAACTCATAGAAAATCCCGTACGTGTTTCTCTTTGGAATGTTATTTTCAACATGTACTCAAAATTTGGAGTGAAAATGATGAAAATTATTGGAGTTATGCTGCGTGCCGTTTTGAAAAATTGTGTTTCGAGAAAAACCAGCATAACGCAGAGTTTCTTCTCCGTTCCCTGGTGAACTATCGACAAAATATTTCCGATGAAACTGTTCGAGGAGAATAAGCCAATGTCCTGGCTGAATCTCCGTCGTCTGATGGTATCAGCATCGTACCCATGCCTTCGTGAGGCGAGCGGTGGACAAAATGTATATGAATCGTGGTCGAGGTATTTGTTTAAATTTATTAAAACGGATGGGAAGATGTCACCACCTGTCCACAGGGCAAGTCTTTAGCAACTCGGAAAGCGTAAACTTGAATTGTTGTAAATAATTATAGAAAACTTTGAATTTTGGGAAAGTCAGTATTTTATTTCAAATTCGTTCAGGTCAAAATGACGCAGTGTGTCAAGGAAGGAGGACACCACCGTCACTGCCCATTTGCGACCGTTTTTTCAAGATTTTTTTTAAAGAAAGCATAAAAAATACATAGTCAAAAGAACTTTTAGGCTTTATCAGGTATATATTGAAGTATGTAAAAAGAGTTTATTTGTAAAAAGAATAGAAAATCGCGGTGCACGAGTTGCTATAGCACTACTGGTTTTCAGTCAACCCTCTCCATGCTGTTGAAGTTTGCATCGTTGGAACGCAACGAAAGCTCTTGCTTACATTTTATTTTTTCTATTTTTATTGTTGTAGAAAATCTTTTTTTTTTAAGATTTATATTGTAGAGCGCTAAATAAACATCTCAAAAATAGTTAGAAGATTTTTGTAAGCAAAGTTTGCCAAAAAAATTTAAGGGACAACACTACTGATTTTTTGAAAATCACTGATTTTTTGAAAACCATCTAGAAGGGACAATCACTGATAGTAGTAGAACTAGGGGAGTTCTGGACAAAGTGGGGGCGAGGGGGGTGCGGGGACGGGGGAGTCCGGGACGGGGGGCAAGGGGAGGAGTTTGATCATGTGGTGGGGGAAGTGTGTGGCGCGGAGTATGCGGCGACGGGGAGGGGGTGAGGAGCCTATTGCAAGGGGAGGGAGGTGTCTGGCTGTCGCGCGAAGGTCTAGGGCCCGTTTGGGGAATTGGAGGAGGGGGATTTGCGGCTCGCGGAGAGAGGTGCGGAGAGTGACGTCACGCGGGGAAGAGGATGCCCAAAACCATGGGTCAATGCCCAAAAGCACGAGAGGATAACAGTTGTAGGTACGGGCCAAGGGGGCACCGGCAGCCAGGGGACATCATACACGATGCGTCGCTTTTCTAAGGGGCGTTATTGATACAGGTGAACCGTTCCCAGATAATGGAGGAAAATTTCTCTCAAGCATTTGGATATGCATGTGAAAGCCAGCGTCTATGCTACACTCTCGGCAACGTAAGGCAATTGTAATGCTAGTTGTCAAATGAGACTTTACAGATAAACTTTTTATGCAGCTGTAGTACCAAAAGCTCTTATGAAATTTAATTGCATCCGGTCTTGTATTAATTCCAAAAGATAACATCAGAATGTTTGCATGTGTGAGTGTGCATGCAGTGCACCCGCACAGAACCCAATGTGGCGGGTTGCGGAGGTGTGCGAGGAGTCTAGCGAGTAAGCCGTGTGGGTAGAGGATGCCCGAAACCACGGGGCCCATGGAGGAGTGGATAGCAGTTGTAGGCGCGGGGACACACGGTAGGAGGGACGTTGGTAGCTAGGGAGACATCGTAGACGATGCGTCATTTCTCTGAGTCGGAAAAGGCGGCCTTATTGATACAGGTGAAACGTTTTTCCAGACAAAGGTGAGAAATTTGCCTTAAACATGCGGACATACATATGAACGCGTATAGGAGACTCGTTTGAAAAATGAATGCATTAGAAGTAGGTATTCCAGCACAAATTTTGGATAAAGGGCCCAGATCTTCCGCGCTCATGCACCCAATTGAATTCATTGTGTTCCCATGCTTCCATACTAGTCTTGTAACATTGTAATATAAAAACTATGGTGAGGTGGCATACTTCTAAGATAGAGGAGAAAGACAGAAAATAAATTTTCCGAATGAAAACGACTTCCAGCACCCCAAGCCGCACACTTTTAATCGAGCAGTCACTTTGCTCGCATCGTTTCTTGGCGCCTTCGTTTAACGCGTGTGCAAATGGCTGAGAACGTTCCGCAATTAGAACAAAATCTGCGCGATCAAGCTGCATTAATAAATTCGGTGGATGAGTATATAGTGTGGGAGCAACAATGTGATCAATGTGTAGAGTCGTTGGAAACGCAAAGTCGAATTAAGCGACCGCGATTATCGCTTGGAAAACAGCAATCATTGGTAGCACAAATTGCTCGTTTAGAAGGTTTAAAAAATGTTCTACGCAAACGATTTTTACATGTGGGCGCGGGACACAGTGATCGCGGTTTGATTTGGCGCGAGATTGATACAGCGTTCGAAAATCGTATCCTGACCGGCTGCGTCATCAATAACGACCATATTGAACCTCGTCAGTTTCTCGAAGACGCATGTGATATAATGCTTTCACATGTGCAAAACATTATCAACAAACACATCAGTGTAAAAGTGAATACAGTTTTCAATGGTGAATTTGAGGCAGGTGACAAACGTGCAAATAAAAGTATCAACACGAAAAACTTTGAACTTTTTACCACATCCAATTTACGGGAGTGGTATACACAACGAGTTGCCGAGCCTACCTTAGCATCCCTCGAAGATTTTCAAAAACGTGATAGCGGATGGACATTGTCGCGGATACTGAATTTAACTTTAAATATCAACAAATACAATCCAATGCGTGTCGGATGTCAAACTGTTTTGTCGCAGGAAATAATCATGAAGAAAGCGGTGGTAAATATAAAGTCGAAGGATAACGCGTGTTTTGCGTGGTCAGTGGTAGCTGCTCTTCATCCAGCGAAAACACATGTGAACATGATATCTTCGTATCCCCATTACTCAACTGTACTGCAGCTTCAAGGCATTGTTTTTCCAATGACTCTAAACCAAATAAAGAAGTTTGAATCGCAAAATAAAGTTTCAATTAATGTATATACATTTGAAAAGAAAAACATCGTTCCGATTCGAGTATGCAGTCAAAAGCTGGATAAACACATCAATTTGCTGTACGTGGAGGATTCATCGGACCACAACGTGGGACACTTTGTATGGATAAAAAATTTATCCAGGCTTGTGAGCGGGCAGCTGACCAAAAAAAACGGGAAAAAACACATCTGCGATCGGTGAGTAAAAAACCCCACTCGAAAATATACCTATGAGTAATTATGTACTTGATAATATAAAATTGATTTCGCCGTTTTGTTACAGGTGTTTGCATTACTTCTACACGGAGAACAAATTACGAACACATGAGGTGGATTGTGGAAAATTGAATGATTGCGCAATTCGATTACCAGATGCAATGGACAAATGGCTAACATTCAAAAACTTTCAACGAAAAGAGCGACTTCCATTCGTGATTTACGCCGATCTCGAGTGCATTCTGGCAAAGGTTGCCGACAAAAATATATATCAGCATCACGAAGTGTTTAGCATTGCGTACTATGTACATTGTTCGTATGACAATTCATTATCAGGATACCACTCACGTCGCAGTGCTGACTGCGTTTCATGGTTCGTTGAGAACCTTAAAAATTTAGCTCTGCGCATCAACGATATTTTATCGGATAATGTTCCCATGATACCTCTAACACCAGATGAATGGGCAGAATATCGAAGCGTCACTCAGTGTCATATATGCGAGAAACCATTTGTCGAAGACGACATACGTGTTCGCGATCATTGTCATCTGACTGGACGTTATAGAGGCCCCGCTCACTCTAATTGCAATTTGAATTATAAGCAGTCGTTTTTCATTCCTATAGTTTTTCATAATTTGTCTGGTTATGACGCACATTTCATCATCAAGGAGGTAGCCACCGCGTTCGAAGGAAAAACCGATGTGCTTCCCATAACAAAGGAGAAATACATTTCTTTCACAAAAACAGTTCAAACGGCAGACAAGTCACGACATCAGATTCAATTACGTTTCATCGATTCATACAAATTCCTCAATGCAAGTTTGGATAAACTGGCATCATTTTTGACAACGGACAAACTCAAAATTTTGCGGTCACAATTTCATGACGTACCGGCAGATAATTTTATGCTATTAACTCGGAAGGGTGTCTTTCCTTATGAATATATTGATAGCGTAAATAGATTGGATGACTGCCACCTACCACCACGAGATGCATTCTACAGCAATTTGACCGGTGAGACTGTAAGTGAGAACGAATACGGTCATGCTGTGGATGTATGGGATCGATTTTCTATTCAAACGTTAGGTGAATATAGCGACTTATACCTGAAGACCGATGTTTTGTTACTGGCCGACGTTTTTGAGAAATTTCGTAATACCTGCATCGAAAGTTATAGGCTCGACCCCGCGTATTACTACACTCTCCCCGGATACACCTGGGATGCAATGTTGAAGCAAACAAAAATTAACTTCGAATTGCTTACCGACGTTGACATGGTACTATTTGTTGAACGGGGCATACGAGGTGGTCTCAGTCAGTGCTCAAATAGGTACGCGCGTGCCAATAACAAATACATGGAATCGTACGATCCATCGAAGTCTCCATCATACTTGATGTATTTCGATGTAAATAATTTGTATGGATGGGCAATGTGTCAACCATTGCCCTATGCTGATTTCCAATGGATTGATGACTTATCAACATTCGATTTATCATCGATCTTGCCAGATTCACCCAAAGGCTACATTCTTGAGGTTGACTTAGAGTACCCGGAATGTCTACACGATGCCCACACGGATTTGCCGTTTTGTTCAACACATGGTAAACCACCGGGTAAGCAACACGAAAAACTGCTTGCAACCGTGCACAACAAGGAACGGTATGTTATTCATTATGGCAATCTGCAGCAGAGTGTACGCCATGGTCTCAAAATCAACAAAATTCACAGGATACTTCAATTTTCGCAATCACCCTGGCTACGAACATATATTGAGCTTAATACGCAGTTCCGAACCCAAGCAAAGAATGAATTCGAAAAAAATCTTTATAAATTGATGAATAATGCAGTGTTTGGGAAAACTATGGAAAATGTGCGCAATCATGTAGACGTTAAGCTTTTGACACGATGGGAGGGCAGGTACGGTGCAGAGGCAATGATTGCGAAACCAAATTTTCATAGCCGGAGCGTTTTTTCAGAAAACCTTATTGCTGTCGAATTACGCAAACTGGAGGTGAAATTCAATAAGCCGATATATGTGGGTATGTGCATACTCGACATATCGAAGACATGTTTATATGACTTTCATCATGAGTATATGGTACCGCTGTATAAAGACAAATGTACGGTGTTGTACACCGATACGGACAGCCTCATATACAACATTGAGTGTGAGGATGTGTATGATGATATAAAGCGCAACATTCATCGTTTCGATACTAGCGACTATCCCGCGGATAATGGGTATGGTATACCGCTTGTCAACAAAAAAGTCCCTGGACTAATGAAAGACGAAAATAATGGTCGGATAATGACGGAATTCGTGGGGCTTAGAGCAAAAATGTATGCGGTGCGAGTCGATGGCAAAGACGATACAAAGAAAGTAAAAGGTGTTAAGAGTAACATCGTTGCAAGAACGATCTCGTTCGAGGATTACACGAAATGCTTAAACGAACAGATCGAAATGACTCGCCAACAATCGTGCATTAGATCGAAGTTACATGAAGTGTACACCATGAACGAGACAAAAATTGCTCTAAGCCCGCACGATGACAAACGGTATATCATACCCGGAACCACGAAAACGTTACCGTGGGGGCATTTTAGGATACAGTCGTAGCATGTATTTTGTAATGTTTTATGAATAATCGACTCTATAAATAATTGTGTTGTAAATAATAAATTGGTTTATCAATTTTTTCAACTGAAAAATAAAGAAAAACACCATTATAATTTGCTATGTCACATTTTTCACTACACTTTCCCGACACACGTTTGTGAGAAAGACATGTTTGAAAGAGCCAGCAGGAGAAAGCTTGCTGAGTGGGAAAAGACATGCTACGCTGAAGAGAATGGTCAACCCTTTGGAAGACAAAGGCCTCATCATCTGAAATGAGTAGAGAGAGAGGAGAATCATCAAATATAAAACATTCTTTATTGTTTGCTACAAATCAGATTTGCTTATCCAACTATTGTGGGTACTATCGAAGCCCAACCATTTTACAAACATTCGATTACCACGCTTCTTCAATACTTTTTCAATGAGATAAATATCAGGATGTTGAACTTTCAGTAGCTCCTGATCGTAGAAACCACCTGCAATGGGTTCATCGTCATAGTCCTTGAGATGAAATGTTACAGGTTTCGTGTTTTTCACTCTATATATGGTAAATATTTCCGTTGTCCAGTTCGGTGTGTAACCCTTTTCGAAAACACTCTTGAATTTACTGATTCTTACTTTATCGCCAATTTTGAATTTTGATGTCGATGACTTTTTCAATGGAGTCTTATGATAAACATGTTGTAGTAGCTGTTTCTCATTTTCAGCGTTGACATTTCTCGGTTTCATCTTAATCGTGCGGTGCACGGAATCATTATACTCGGCTACTAATTTATCAACTATATCGATCCACATATAATTACCACGAATACTAAATTGTACCCACATCTTATTTTTTAATGTACGATTGAAACGCTCGCAAATAGAAGCTTTTAAATTGCTATATGTTGAATACATGTGGATATTGTACTTTTTCATTAGGGTTTTAAAGTCACGATTATAAAACTCTTTTCCTTGATCCACGTGTAATTTCTGCGGTATGCGTCCCTTTACGAGTATCGACTTCAGTGCGGTTGCTGCATCTTTACCATTCTTACTCCGCATCGGTACGGCCCAGGCGAATTTTGAGAAAGTATCGATGACGGTTAGGAGAAATTTATGTTTGGAGTTATGATGTGCGTACGACGACATATCGACGAGATCAGCTTGCCAGGTCTCATCCAAACCACGGATGTCCACATGCCGACGCGGATAGTTTCGGCGAGCAGGTTTGTGCAGCTCCCGCACGAGAGCGTTCTTTTTCTCATTCATTTTCCAGTCTTTTTAGTCGTGCATCCAGTTCAGCAATGATGTGTGAATTGCGAATCACCAAGTCTTGTAGAGTTTTGAGATCTGCATCGAGCGTCCTCGCAATATCTCTCATCGTAGCTTCTAATCCATTCACCAACAACAGGTTACTCTCATTTATTTCTTTACGTATGTTCTTAATGATTGTTCGAGATCTTTTATGTAAAGCACTTAGATTGATAGCATCATCTTGTTCTTCCGGATTGGCGATATTACACAATCGTTTTTGCCCCAAGTCATAATGACCATCTGCGGTAGTTCTAAATCCAATCCCCGGTCTGCCTGGAGGACCTTGCTTATTGAGGACGATATTCTTTTTCAGTTGGCGTCCGAACACATCGACACTCATGTTGATAATGCGTGAAATTTCAAATGTTGGGTTAATAAATAATATTGGCTTCGCGCAATTCCTCAACAATCGATACAATTTCATTTGAATGTGACGAATTTCCAGCTGCTTGTGATGCTAGAAGTAAGCGAAGACGATCCACTAGCTCATTGGGACTATCCCAATAAATGTAATCCAATTGGGTATTTTTTCTCGCCACCTTATACTTTGGCATACCCTTTCCCATGTGCTTGTGATGATCAACTATATTTGCGATATAAGTATCGAATTTGTGACCAACACTATGTCGTATAGCCTCACCAGGCTTGTAATATTTTTTGTGAGCATTCGTAGAGATAATGATTTTTTCATAGTTTTTCAAGTCATCCGGTGTCAGAGCTTCGACGTTGGGAACTTTTTGAAACAATAGCTCTGCTAATCCAACAGTTTTCGGATAGGTTGAATCTCGCACACGAATATTTTGAGAATCGAAGAATATAGGAGAATCACCAATCATTAATTTGTTGTTCGCGAGGTTCCGTACACCATATGAGACATCTAAGCTTGTCTTTCTATTTGTACGTAATAACAGAAGATATTCACTGATTAAATCATCAACATTTTGGGTTGGTGAGTCATCATCATCGTCATATACCAGCTTAAAAGAGTCTTGTGTTTCACTCTTGAAAGAATCTTGTGTTTCATTCTTGAATTGGGGCTCGACACCATTCATCAAATATTCCACATCATTATCCATTACTTTTTCATCTTTAACTTCCATCTTTACCACCTCGTTGTTTTTGTTTGACACTAATTGTTCCAATGGTCTCACTATAGGTTTAAAGACCTTTTGAATTCTCTGCTCATCGATGTCTCTTCCGATCTTGAGTATTCGATGCTTTTGTCTGATTGCATCGCTCGCCTTGGAGATTTCACGCAATACATCTTTTTCCCTCAACAGCTGTTCGCTCTTCATGTTGTCGCTATCGGTGTGTACATGATACTGTCTTTTCGCAATCAAGGACGGGTCATTTATCAAGCGTCAGGAAATAATCAAAACCTTGCCTATATCGACCCTCGTTAATATTGGTATCCTTATCGATTGTGATGAATGCATACTTGTCGGAATTCCAACATTTCATGCACATGTTTTTAAAGCATGTATAAGACATATCCGTATTAACATGATCATTGTACACGTGCTTGAGATTCGTATCATCCTGCTTGAAAAGCACCACAAAATTCGCATTATCTCTCACGAGATGTTTGGGGATACGAGTGTATGTCTGACCAAGATAGAAACTGTCAACAATCTCATGTCTTCCCATGGAAAAGAAGGCTCTCACATTATCCTGTTTTTCACACGCTATATCATCAAAAATGAATATAGAGTTGGGTTGTGCGTCACTTGGTGCTATAACTTGTTCATGCTCATTGAATGGATAATACTCAACGCCACTCACAGGTTCGAGTAATCGTTCGAGCAACTTATATTTTGGCTGTTTCAGAGACTTGGAATACAGATAAATATTCTCAAATCTCAAACCATTTGGGTGTATTATGAGAGTGAGCAGTGCATTCGTTTTCCCACAATTCGATGGACCACAAAAAACGGCGCGTATGCTATCCGGCAATATATTTCCATGACGTTTTTGCCTCTTCATTCTTCCATCGTCGACAAATTTATCAAAATTTATTACGGGAAGCTCGCCTCCGAAAGTTTGTTTCTTGGACGCCATCTCACACACGACTAATGGAAAATAAATATAAAAAGGCATTTTATAGGGATTGTCCATCAGTCGAGTATTGTCCTTAGTCATGATCGTTCATGGCAAGAGCGGTAAAGGTTTTGTCAACCAACTAATCAACAAACTCCCTGTTGAACTACATTTGCCTGGGTACCAGTATTGTGGGCCGGGTACAAAGCTGGCTAAGCGCCTTGCTCGTGGTGATCAGGGAATTAATCCGTTAGACACGGCTTGCAAACAACACGACATTGCATATTCAAAAAATCCAGATAACCTTGAAGCGAGACATTCAGCAGATAAAGTGTTGGCCGAACAAGCTTGGCACCGCGTTACCGCTAAAGACGCTAGCATCGGCGAGAAAGCAAGTGCTTGGAGTGTGTCAAATATTATGCAGACAAAGAGAAAATTTGGCATGGGGATGAAGGGAGCACGTAAGGGCGGCGTTTGTTTGAAAAAAATTATTCGTGCTGCGAAGAAAACGATGATTCAAAGTAATGATCCGCATACGGTTATTAAATCGGCTCTAAAGGGTGCTCGTGTAGCGGTAAAGACTGAAGGTGGTAAAGTGCGCGCACCGCGGGTTCTACCGATACCTCATAAAATTGGTGGTTTATTGCCGTTTCTGATACCTATATTTGCGGGTCTCAGCGCTGCTGGGGCTTTGTCGGGTGGTGCGGCTGGTATAGCCAAAGCTGTAAATGCTGCTCAAGCGGCTAAACGTGAATTGAATGAAAGTAAACGACATAATCGAACAATGGAAGCGATTGCTTTAGGTAGAGGGTTACATCTGAAACCGTATAAGCAAGGATTGGGTCTTCATATCAAGCCAAAAAACGTAAAGTAACGCTACCACACCGACCGTTGACCGACATCGACCTACTCAAATATGCAAGAGTCGTGAAGGTTCCACATTTCCGTGGCGTGTACATGCGGGATACATTACCAATGAGCGGGCCACTCAAATATGAATCAGCGATTGTGAACTTGGATGAAAATGTTGGCCCTGGTACACACTGGGTTGCCTACAAAAAGACTGGATGGAAAGTCATGTACTTTGATAGTTTCGGCGATCTTCCACCACCATCTGAACTCATGAGATATTTTGGTGTAGGTAGCGTGAGCTATAATTATAAGAGATATCAAGAATATGATACGATTGAATGCGGACATCTATGTCTCAAGTTTCTTTGTCAACAATTACGATACAAAGACAAATACATGTTATATATACGTGGAGTATAAGGCTGAGAGTTTAGTTGTCAAAGTACCAGCGTCATGGATGATAGTTTAACATTGACCATATCTGGATCGTCATCCATACTCGAGGCGCAATACTTTCCCCCTATAGAACTCTCGCCAAACAAAAATTATACTCTCGGTCTCGTGGAACTACTAACATTCAACTCTATTCCCAATATAGACATTAACCACAACAAACTTTACGTGGGAGATGAGGTGTTGACAATACCTACGGGTAGCTATGAAATAGAGGATATTGATACATTTGCGCAAGCCGAGCTGTCACGAAAAAACATCAAAATCAACATCAAACCTAATAATAATACTTTGCGCAGTGAAATCGAGTGTGATCATGGTGTAAATTTTGAGCCTGAAGATTCGATCGGACATCTACTGGGCTTCACAGCACGTAAATTGGACGCGAATAAAATACACGAATCTGATCTTCCAGTAGCCATTCTCAAAGTGAACGCCCTACGGGTTGAGTGCAATATAACCGCTGGTGCCTATATTAACGGACAAAAAGTGCACACTATTCATGAATTTTTCCCATCGGTCCCTCCAGGATATAAAATCATTGAGGTTCCATCACATGTTATTTATCTACCAATCACAAGCCGAACGATAGACACAATACAACTTCGAATAGTGGATCAGGACGGTGACTTGGTGAATTTCCGGGGTGAAGTAATCACAATACGGGTATACTCTTCAATAGAGTCACTAATAACACTAAACAACCATGGGTAAAAACAATCAGTCGTCGGCCTGCACCCAAAGTGCTCACACCTCAAAACGTGCTACTCTTGAAGAATTTGGGTCTGAAAGTGCGTGGGGACAGCGTGTAAAACATTATCTATTTTATGCTTTGTGCATCTGCTGCGTGCAATGGAAGAAGAAATCGTAAACATTCAGGAGCCCGTAGTCTTCGACGAATCCATAATACATTGTGAAATTCACTCTCATCAACCATATGCATCTTCGACCTTTAATAACAGCGATGAAATACGTATTGCCATTCAAAATCAAGATCTATCCATCCTGCCAAGCAAAAGTTCCTTGCACATCTGTGGAAAATTATCTAAGCGTGATGGGATGCCAACCTCTGCCACAAGTCTCGTCAACAATGCCATCTGCCATTTGTTTGAAGAAGTGCGATATGAGTTGAATGCCATAGAAATCGATCGTAATAAGAATGTCGGTATTACGAGTGTAATTAAAGGATATTCGTCTCTTAGTCCAGCTAAGAGCTCTATGCTCGAGAACACGGGATGGCTCGATGTTGAAGAGACGAAGCAGATTGTTGATGTATCGGGAAATTTTGATGTGTGTATACCACTGAGCATGCTGCTTGGATTTGCCGAAGATTATCGGAAAATTGTGGTAAATGCCAAGCATGACCTAATTCTTACGAGATCGAAGACTGATGATAATGCCATCATGCAAACAGCTCCCGAAGACTACAAACTCATATTGCATAAAATCGAATGGCTTGTACCGTATGTAACAGTCTCAGATCAACGAAAAATTCAGCTATTGAAATTTCTCGCCAAAGATGCGCCAATTTCCATGAGTTTTCGAACGTGGGAATTGTATGAATATCCACTACTCCCCGTCACCTCTAAGCATGTGTGGTCTGTCAAGACTTCCAATCAGTTGGAGAAACCACGATATGTCATTCTCGCGCTGCAGACGGGGCGAAAAAATATGAAAGAGAGGAATGCGAGCCACTTTGATCATTGCAACATCAGCGATGTCAAGCTATACCTAAACTCCCAATGCTATCCATATGGAAATCTAAACCTAAATATCAATCAAAATCAGTATGCTTTACTCTACGAGATGTATACAAACTTTCAATTCACCTATCACAACAAAGAAGCTGAACCATGGCTAAATAAGACGGAATTCTTAGAAAAAGCCCCCCTCGCCATCATTGACTGCTCAAAGCAAAATGATTCTCTTAAGGCCGGCCCCGTGGATGTGCGTCTCGAATTTGAATTGAAAACGAATATTCCGCCGAAAACTGCTGCATTCTGTTTAATCCTCCATGATCGTATTGTCGAATACAATCCGATTAGTGGTGCGGTTAAAAAATTGGTATAAATCTTGTCAACTGTCTGCGGACTCTTCAGTCAATATGGAGCTCGTCGTCGATGTGCAGGGGTTCAAGAGACCCATCAACGATTTTGTCTTGAAGGAGATTTCCATCGTCAGACTCCACGACAAGAAGGCTGAACCGCTGACGTTTTTCTTCAACGCACCATCTGCATGGGACTCGTTACCAGACAAATACAAAAAGACAAATAAATGGTTGGAACGCAATTTTCATGGATTACGATGGGATCACGGTGATATACCATACGAGGCAGCTAGAACGATAATTCGAACCATCTTGCAAGGAGCTCCTACCATCTACGTGAAGGGATTCGAAAAATGCTCATGGATTTCAAGATTCACGGATCCTGCAACCAAAATTGTTGACTTGAAGACCCTGGACTGTCCCTCGCTGCAGAAATTGTCAAACATCTCCGACTTTGAATGTCCCCATCATTTTTTCAATATGAAATACAATTGCGCCAATGCGAATGTAAAATCGCTGAAAATCTGGCTGAGTGTATATGAAGCTCTGCGAAAGCGGAGGATTTAAAAAAACATTTTTAAATAAAAAACAATTTTGATATATATCTTTTTCGATCGTATTTATTCTTCCATCCAACAGCAACGTGGAACATTTTTATATTCAATGAAAGCTATCCTTTATACATTGTTGTGAGCATGTTGAAAACTCAACGATATTAGCGACCGATGATCCCATTGAACTCATCATTTCCCACCAGCAGAATGGTGTGCTCACTGTTTATTGAACGCGATGCTGCTGTATTGTCCGCCATAATAGTTCATGTATAGTTCGTCATTGCGAGCCATTTCCAATATATTCTCGAACATCTTTGGACCGTGACTGAAGGCCTTCATGAGCCGTGCTGGTAAGAAGACGGCGAACTCGTCCATGATGTCCACTACGTAACGCTTTGCTAATTTGCTATGGGCAGCCCTCATGTCGGAGATTGGATAACACGATGGAACCTTGAGACAGCTTCTTGGTTGGGAAGAATTCCGCCGTTTTGCTGACAATGAGAAATCCATTTTTCATCGACGCAACAACTTCAAATGTTTCGAGGAACGTTTATTTTTTCTCACGAATAGTATTGTCTCCCTCACAACACTTTTCACAATTCCGTTGCGGTGGTGGGGGGCCATTAATATGATCCAACATCTCAGGTGTATTGTAATGCTTCATGCATGGAAGATATAATAATATTTCACTGTCGTTTCGATGATGTTCCGGCAAATGATCCCACAGCATACCAATGTGTCGACTCCAATATTTTATGAGCAAGGTCTTTGGAACGTGTTCGAGCTCATTCTTCGTCAAGTCCCACGGGTTCTTGGCTGGGTGCACTGCATACATACTCGCACATGCAAACATCTCAACGTTATCTTTCAGAATGAATACAAGACCTAATGCAATGTAATTTTATAAGGGCCTCCATTACTATAACTGCATAAAAAGTTTATCGGTAAAGTCCCATTTGACATCTAGCAGTAAAATTGCATTAAGTTGCCGAGAGTGTATCATAGACGCTGGCTTTCACATGCATATCCACATGTTTGAGAGAAATTTTCCTCCATTGTCTGGAAACGATTCACCTGTATCAATAACGCCCCCTAGAAAATTGTCGCATCATCTACAACGTCCCCTGGCTGCCGGTGCCCCCTTGACCCGCGCCTACAACCGTTATCTCCTCTCCGTGGACTCCCGTGTTTTTGAGCATCCTTTTCCCCGCGTGACGTCACTCTCCGCACCTCTCTCCGCGAGCCGCAAATCCCCCTCCTCCAATTCCCCAAACGGGCCCTAGACCTTCGCGCGACAGCCAGACACCTCCCTCCCCTTGCTAGAGGCTCCTCACCCCCTCCCCGTCGCCGCATACTCCGCGCCACACACTTCCCCCACCACATGATCAAACCCCTCCCCTTGCCCCCCGTCCCGGACTCCCCCGTCCCCGCACCCCCCTCGCCCCCACTTTGTCCAGAACTCCCCTAGTTCTACTACTACTGATTTTTTGAAAACCATCTAGAAAAATCTAAAATACATTTAAGATTAAGATGCCGTTGGACCCAGGTCGAACAAATAATTATTTTCGGAGATATTGAATATTTTGTGGAGCGGTGCAGCGCTCCGTGACGCTCGGGGTCCCGCACAACTGCGCGCCTCAGGGTCGGCAGGTATACCGGGCCTTTCCCAGGTCCTGCGGGTCTTTCCCGGGTATTCTTTTGTCTCCCTTCACAAAAACCGGCTATTGTTATAAATATAGTTTCGAAAAAAAGCCATAGGTGGCGATAATTGAAAAATGTTCAAGGCAGGTATAGGGATAGCGTCATAGCGTCAGTTTGCGAATAGAAGCGACGCTACTCGTGTCTAAACGCTCCGAATCGTTTCGTTTATAAATATCGAACGCTCAGAATTATTCTTTGCACATCGAAATGGATAACCCGAAAGTGCACGCGGGGAAAGAGGGAACAAAACGGAGCTATGTGACGAGGAATCGAACGAAAATTTCGAATCGAAAACCTCCGAACCGTTATAGCTCCGAAAATAGTTCTGCAGAGTATGTGAGCACGTCGGCGAAAAAGGTAAAATCGTCGGACGATTTAGAGGTCGGTGTTACTAACGATTTCGGTTATCGTATAGTACACCTCGCCAATGCATTGAACATTATATCGACGTAAGTGAAGTGCAAAGTGTGTGATCGCGATATAAAGTTTACTGAAAAAAGTTTGCGCGGACTCGGATTCAAAATCAAGGTCGATTGCGGCCATTGTGAAAAAGTGCAAATCAATTCGTGTCCTATAATTGACAATGCACACGAAATAAATCGTCGGATCGTATTCAGTATGCGTCTTCTTGGCGTCGGTTTTAATGGCCTGATGAAGTTTTGTGCATTTATGGACCTACCGCGCCCCATATTTCGATTGCCACTAAAGCTGTGAGCACAGTGAGCAAACAAAAGGCTGCACTTAAAGAGGAGACAATTTCGTTGGAAAATGGGGTGGAGGACGGAATTATCGTTTCAGGCGACGGATCGTGGCGTACGCGCGGTTTCAGCTCGCTTTTCGGCATAACATCGCTAATCGGCTGGTACACTAAAAAAGTGATCGACGTTATGGTGAAATCGAAATATTGCAAAGCTTGCGAGCATTGGGGAAAAAAAAGAAAGCACCGCGGAGTACTGGGAATGGAAAAGTACCCACGACGATGAGTGCCAGGCGAACCATAGCGGCTCCTCCGGAAAAATGGAAGTCGGCTCAGCTGTCGAAATGTTTCCACGGTCTGAAGAGCTCTATGGCATAAAATATAAATATTATATTGGTGACGACGATTCTAAAACGTTTCTGGGCATATCGAATAGCGATCCATACGACGGTTTCGAGATAAAAAAAAAGAGTGCATCGATCATGTCTAAAACATGTCATGACGCGCCTCCGCGAAATCGTGAAAAAACAAAAAGAATTGTCTGGCAGAGGAAAGCTCACCGGACAATTGATTGACGAGTTGAGCACATATTACGGCTTGGCTATTCGGAGGAACAGCGATGATGTTGAAAAAATGAGGAAGGCAATTTGGGCAACTATCAAACATAAAATATCCACAGATAGTGAGCCACAACATGACGATTGCCCAGAGGGAGCCGAGTCGTGGTGTTCGTGGCAGCGAGCGGTCGCAAGCGGTAATATTTCTGAATATCACCATAAGCCGCCTCTTCCTGAGGAAGTATTGGAGGCAATTACGCCAGTCTTCGAAAATTGGAGCAGAGACGATTTGCTGCAGCGTTGTTTGGGCGGCTTCATGCAAAACAACAACGAAAACTACAACAAATCAGTTTGGGCAATAGCCCCTAAGTGTCAGCCCGGGAGCAAAAAAATCGTCGATATTGCAGCTGATATCGCGGTATTATTATTCAATGATGGCCTGAGAAGCCTCATGAAAGTTTTGGAGACGTTGGGGATAACTATCGGCCCAAATTGTTTCAATTTTTGCGTTGAAACCGACGCAGCGCGGATCGAGCTGGCGGAGCGCTCGCTCACAGACGCTGCAAAAGAGGCAAGAAGAGCCTCTACAAGTTCGAGAAAAGATGCTAGGGACAATGATTTGCTTCTTGAAGGCCAGCTATATGGTGCCGGCATCGCTGATTAAAGGTAAACATTTTTTTTTTTTTAATTTATCGCATAAATTAACAAACCTAAAACTTTGAACGCGTTTTTCTCAAAACCACTTTTTTGAGTGCGGCACGCAGCAGAAGTCGAGCAATTTTTATCCGATCGACTTCAAATTTGGACTGCATCAATAAAACTAGATTATCTAAAGAAGTACATAGGATTTTTTCGATATCTCAATAATAAAAAAAGTTATAGCCTATTTTCGACGAGAAATTTTGCTCGAAAATCGTCCTTTAATTTCAAAAGCGTGCCTATTTTTTAAAAATCAATATTTTTTCAAATCCCTATGTACTTCTCTTCAAAATATCATATTATTAACGAAAACACTCGGTATTTTTTTTTTAGATCGACTTTGAAGAGAGTTCTGCTGCGTGCCGCGAATCACTGCAGAGGCAACAGTACCTGACGCGGGAGCTTCCCCAGCGTCACCATGGGGAGTGAAAAATTTGAAAATTTTTTTTTATGTATCTTCAATAAACAACGAACAAAACAAAACAAAAATTTCGAATATCTCTTTTTTTTCCACAAAAAAAAATTCTTGAAAAATTGCAAAAAAAACAGGGGATCACAGTGGTGTTGTCCCTTAAAGACGGAATGACACACCATCGCCGTCGGTATAGCAGAACACGATTGTAGATACCCACGGATTTCTGAAACGGCTCTTCAGAATTTCGTGAAATTTGGCCAGAAGACGTCAAATTGATAGACGAACCGCTGTCTGCCCCTCAAATTTCTTGAACTTGAGAAAAAAAAGTAGATTGCCTTACCATGCTGAACTCGTGATTGAAATGATGAAAAATAAAAAGCTTCGCTAATGCCACGACTTGGAGAGGAGCAGAGCCGCGTATTCCTTCACATATCTTCGGAAATCCGTGGGTATCTACAATTAATAGGTAATAGCAGACGATTTCAAACAAATCTCGCACGATGTCCGAGATAGCTAGTTCTCGCGAATTCCGGCGAGGCGCTCGTGACGTGTGTTGCAGACGACGCGCATCGATGTGCACGAGCACGATACGCCTGCAAAGTGGCAGCTGATATTTGGCTGCGTGTGTGAGTGCCATCGAAAAAGGGGAAAACGTTTTGTTTTCCGTATATAAACGACATAAAAAAGAAATGTTCGCGTGATCTCAAGTGCAACGATGGGATTGTGGACATTTTGTGCGAACGTGGTGATGTATCCGACGGGCCGCAGAGAAAACAAAGTCGATTGACTGGTCGTGTCGAACTCGTGACCGAAAAAATGAAAAATCAGCCGTTTCACTAATGTCACGACTTGGAGGTAGGCTGAGCCGGGTAGCCACATAAAAAACGAACAATTCGAGCTCTCAATCACTGCATTTCGTTGCATATCTCAGGAGAAAAGTGGCAATCTAAAATAATTGTGTGAGCACGCTCATTACGCGACAATGTGACAGCTGATATGTGGCTGCGCGTGTGAGTGCCATCGAAAAATCGAAGTCGCTTTGGTTTGTTGTGCAAAAGGGACGTTAAAAAGAAGTTTTTGTGCGATATCAAGTGCGACAATTGCGGATATTTTCAAGGAACGAGTCACCGGGGCGATGTATCCGACGAGCCACAGTTATCTGCTGAGTTTATGTAGCAATTTTTTTAAATATTTTTTTTTCTGAGCCCTCCAAATCTCAACAAATAAAATTAAATCATTTCAAAGTTGCGGACGTGTTTGAAAAGAATGCCACCGGTGCGATGAAATATGTTTGTGTACAACGGAGCCTCCGGAGATCTGGCGTCTGTCACTAAGTGTACAAAGGTAGCGGCAAACCACCGTTCCTCTTGTCGTGGTCTCAGCAAGCTCCGTCGGTGGAGATCTCTGAAAAGGACACCCACTTTGCAAGAAGACCTCCAGTGACTCATTATACAAGTGCTTTGCCAGCTCATGGCAAAGGGTTCTCTTTTTCCCTGGTGGCAAGCGGCGAAGCACAAAAATTTGTCATCTGGAGCAAGATCTTCGCACGTACCCTGTATCGGTACTGTGCAGCGAGATCCATGCTGACATATTTTACAAGTATCTTGCAGCGGAGTCTTTGCACGCCCATTGCGAAAGATACAATGGTGTGCCAAGACCAAGTTCTTCGCAACTGCAATCGACAGGTGCCTTCCAGCGAGATCTTCACCAGCTCGCTGCGAAGGATTCTGTGATTTGCCAAGAACAAGTTCTTAGCAGGCCCAATCGACAGATACCTTGCAGCAGGATCATGGCAACCTCGTTGCAAAACACAAAAGTTTGTCATCTGCAGCAAGATGCTGGCACGGACACTGTATCAGTGCTGTGCAGTGAGATCCATGCTGGCATATTTGATGAGTACCTCGCAGTGGAATGTTTGCACGCCTGTTGCGAACTATACAGCATTGTGCCAAGAACAAGTTCTTCGCAACTACGTTAGACAGGTGCCTTCCAGCGAGATCTTCATTAGCTCGCTGCAAAGGATTCTGTGTTCTGCCAAGAACAAGTTCTCTGCATGATTGACAGGTGCCTTGCAGCGGGATCTTGGGAGGCTCATTGCGGAAGACACAGTGATTTGCCAAGAACAAGTTGTTAGCAAATACATTTGACAAATTCTATTTGACTAATTCTTTCCATCGCTTTACGTTAGAAGAATTTAAGTTTTTGTTTCATTTAGATCGGTGGACTGCTTTTGGGTGAAACTGGAAACCACCCCTCAACACGCCTGTCTTTGGGGAGTGGTTTTCCCCCTCAAAACCGCTTTTCCGCAGACAAAAAAATACCTAGTCTAATATTTTTCAATGCTTTATCGCATATATGAGTTTCAACGAAATCGACGACGGACACTTAAGTAATGTTCCTTGTAAGAATCTGATATTGTAGAGGATGATGTAGAAATTGTTTAAACATTTGTCAGTGGTGAGTCATCAGGTGCTTGCCATGGCTTGACAAAGAAACCCCCCTCCCCCACCCAGATGCGGTAACTGTGTGTTTATACAATATCATTGACCTGTTGAAACTTGTCGGCGAATGTCAAAAGCATTGAAGGGTTGAATGATTTATGCATTTCTCTGAGAATTTGTTTATACTGAAACTCATTGGCGCAAGAGTGTTTAAACATTAAGAGTGATTAATGGTTTTTTCAAACAATTGAAACGGGGTCAGCAGTCAAAATGGTGGCAAAATTTCATCAGAGTTCTTCTAAGAACCCGATATTGTTTATGCGAGCACAGTTCTCATTCTTCGAATGGATATCGAGGCGAACGCACGTGATGAACGCGATTAATCCCTGCACAGAGCCGAGGAAGCTGACAAATAATGAGCTCAAAAACATTGCAAAGGGTTTGCTCTTGATGTATTAGGGCCGATTCATTTATTTGTTGTAGGATCGTTTACCCAAGCATTATCGGACGGACGCTGAAGTGATATCGTATCTTCCATGTTACAAGCAGTAAAACAAACCGGAGGACAGGGATCATATCGATGGACGTCCTCCTAGCCGACGAGACTGTGAATATTGCACTAATTATCGCAAAGCTCATTGTCGGGCTTCTTAGTTTGCCCTTTCCGGATGCTGCGGTCGAACGCGCATTTTCCATCATAAATACTGTCAAAGGTGTAACGCAGTGAAATGAAGCAATTTTACAGGTTCGCTGCACTCTCATTATCGAATGCTTCGAATTTATACCAACAGCAGGAATGCTGAATCGCTTCAATTCCGAAATGGTGTATGGGATGATTGGCGAGAATGACGTGAATCGCTCGACACATTGTCTAGCAAATAAAACGACAGAAACAGAAATGGAGTAAATGCTCTGCAAGAGGCTAAAATTTAAGGGACCTAATAGCAAACCGAACTGCCAAATACTCAGGCGTTGAAACGACTGTAATCAGTAATAATATATAAGATTAAAAATTAAAACAAAACAAAATTATACACAGCATCAACTCAAATATTCTATATTCTATACATGTGTATATATATATATATTATACGTAAGCATACGGCTCGCAAAAGGTGTATACACTCAGAAAAACGTTTGGTAATACCAACCATGTATATTAAGTGGAAGCAATTCTGCTTGAAGCAACCTAATTTTACTCGCTTGAAATACAATTTGATTCAAGTGACAAAGCCAGTTTAGTTGAAGCAACCAAATTATCATGTAAAAATAGCAATATCTCCCTGGCCATATAATGGGTTGGATTAACTACATCGGAGTTCATACAAGTAAACCGCGTTTTATTTGAACTTTATATTCGGTCGTTATATTGGCCAATAAACTACACTTTCCAACTGAATTAATTATTACGCATAAAGCGAATGATGGTTGGTTCTACAACTGAATAAGTCAATTGAAACAAATGATTCAATTAAAGTTACTTCGAGGTAAGAACGTGTTCTCTTTTTTCTACGATGTGCATATATTTCAGCTATTGATTGCTATTGCTATTTGAGTTCTTGTGGATGCAAGCGATCACTTTTTTCCCGGCACGATTTCTCGATAACGACTTTATTTGGCAAATACGACTACGGTCGCGCTCTGTTCGATCGCTGTGAGCTATTAGTTACCTAGCTAACCACGTACCGCAAATGTACCGCTCATGTGGAGTGCGCCGTACCGGTACTGTTGCCACCTCGTACGTGCGTACGGTACTGGTACATTACCGGTACGCCGTACGGTACGCTGTACCGCCAATTTACTAGTACGGTACTGGTACATTACCAGTACGCCGTACGGTACGCTGTACCGTCAATTTACTAGTACGGTACCGATACAGTATCGCCACCGTGCAGCCACCGTGCACTGCACCACGGTGTAACTCCACGGTAGCGATACCGTGGAGGTACGAGTACGCTGCTATCCCGTACCCGTACATTACAGTACCCCTACATTACCGGTACTGTAGGGCACGGCGTACTCCACATTTGCGGTATGCTGTACTAATGGTACGTTTGGTTAACTGGGTAGTGGAAATCGCGAATCAGTGTAGTTTCAGATGCATGTACGAACAGCGCCACGATCGCCTTTTCGACTCCCGGCTGTTCACGTCTTTTTTTCTGGCTGTTGGCGTGCATCTCCCCTGTGAGCGTGTAGAAAACTACAATACTCATTGTGATAAGTTTTGTGAGACGATTTACATCGAAGACATAAAAATGTGCGAAGTAAAAGACATCTTGATAGATTGGGGACTTTAATCGCTTGGTTCTACATTTCGAGGAAAGTGCACGATCGTCATTTCTTTTTGTCCGCCATTGTTGTCACGCAGCGTGCTATCCTTCGAGAAAAACATTGTACGGCGTCTCTCGGGTGTTCATAGTAAATTCAGTAGAAGCCGGTGAGTTTCAGATATCAGTTCAGCCGGTGAGTTTCAGATATCAGTTCAGATTCAGTAGAAGCCGGTGAGTAATTTCAGATATCGATTAAATTCGGTAAATCCAACCACGTGGATACTCGGTTTAAGCCGCTAATAGTTCGTCGCAACCACGCTGTAGTCTGAGACCTGGCGTTGCGTAAAGCAAAAAGACTTGTTTGCGCCAATTCAACTTCGAGAACACACAAAATCTGATGGTTTCTGTTATGTGGCCTGCAGATTAATTCTCGATACATCAGAAAAAAAATTATTTATCTGTACACATTATTTTAATTGATTTTTCTTTTGTTTTTTTTTTCGACACGCAGATTGCTTTTAAGTTTAACTATGTCATTTTCTCAGAGCGCTTTGTAAATTATCTTACAATCGACACCGTACAGTTGTACATCGACGTAGATTAATTAATAAAAGTTGTTTCTGTATCATCGCAGTATTTTTAATATGTACTTTAATAAACAGGCATTATTGAAAAATTACTAATCATCTTGTCTCATAATTTAGCGGATCTATTTATCTTATTGTCTTCGTCTTCCATTTGTATTTATAATTCATCGTATAGGGAGAATACTTTCTTCGATGATTTATATTCAATTGATTTTCTACCAATTCAATGTATACGTTGCATATGCTCACATCGAAATTTTATTAGAGTGACTCGATGTTTATTTAGTTCATATTAAGCTGATGCTCTATCTTCCATTTATTGGATTGGTGTAAAACCAATTTTGATTGAACTTATTGTATGCAGCTTCAACTATGTTATAATATCAGTTGTCAGAACCTACTCCGTCATTCAGGGCAAACTAACACATAGTTGGATCGACTATATCAGCGTTGGGGGGTTTTCTTTTAAAATATACCTTCAGTGGTACGGACTATACATAAAGTTTTATCAAAAATATTATGTATTGACTGAAATATGCTCTGCAATTCATTCAATGCACATATGTTTCATTCTACTGTATATGTTTTTCGTTGAACTATATATTTTGAAAATGCTTTTAAGGGAGAGATTACCGACCCAACCTTTCAGTATGTTCAAATAAAGTTTGATTTCAGGACACTGGAATTAGAATTGAAAGTACTCTGTGCGTTTTTGGATCAAGAAGAAGTTTGGTTGCCGGAAATAAATATATATTTGTAATTCAACCAAATTTTGCAGTCAATTGAATCGTTCATATGGTTCGTCACCCGCAACTGCAGGATTTGGTTGATTCAAACCATTTTTTTTTTGACGGTACCAAACGTTTTTCTGAGTGTAGGGAGAATACTTTCTTCGATGATTTATATTGAATTGATTTTCTACCAATTCAATGCATATGTTGCATATGCTCACATCGAAATTTTATTAGAGTGACTCGTTGTTTATTTGGTTCACATTAAGCTGATGCTCTATCTGCCATTTATTCGATTGGTGTAAATTCAATTTTGATTGAACTTACACTCAGAAAAACGTTTGGTACCGTCAAAAAAAAATTGTTTAAATCAACCAAATCCTGCAGTTGCGGGTGGCGAACCATATGAACGATTTAATTGACTGCGAGATTTGGTTGAATTACAAATATATATTTATTTCCGGCAACCAAACTTCTTCTTGAGCCATAAACGCACAGAGTACTTTCAATTCTAATTCGGGTGTCCTGAAACCAAACTTTATTTGAACATACTGAACGGTTGGGTCGGTAATCTCTTCCTTAAAAGCATTTTCAAAATATATAGTTCAACGAAAAAAATACAGTAGAATCAAACATGTGTGCATTGAATGAATTGCAGAGCATATTTCAGTGAACACATAATATTTTTGATAAAAGTTCATGTATAGTCCGTACCACTGAAGATATATTTTAAAAGAAAACCCCCCAACGCTACTATAGTCGATCCAACTATATGTTGGTTTGCCCTGAATGACGAAGTAGGTTCTGACAACTGATATTATAACATAGTTGAAGCTGCATACAGTAAGTTCAATCAAAATTGGTTTTACAGCAATCGAATAAATGGCAGATAGAGCATCAGCTTAATATGAACTAAATAAACATCGAGTCACTCTAATAAAATTTCGATGTGAGCATATGCAACGTATACATTGAATTGGTAGAAAATCAATTCAATATAAATCATCGAAGAAAGTATTCTCCCTATACGATGAATAATAAATACAAATGGAAGACGAAGACAATAAGGTAAATAGATCCGCTAAATTATGTGACAAGATAATTAGTATTTTTTCAATAATGCCTGTTTATTAAAGTACATATTAAAAATACTGCGATGATACAGAAACAACCTCTAATGATTAATCTACGTAGATGTACGACTATACGGTATCAATTGTAAGGTACTTTACAAAGCGCTCTGAGAAAATTACGTAGTTAAACTTAAAAGCAATCTGCGTGTCGAAAAAAAACAAATGAGAAATCAATAAAAATAATGTGTACAGATAAATAATATTTTTTCTGATGTATCGAGAATTTATCTGCAGGCCACATAACAGAAACCTTCAGATTTTGTGTGTTCTCGAAGTTGAATTGGCGCAAACAAGTCTTTTTGCTTTACGCAACGCCAGGTCTCAGACTACAGCGTGGTTGCGACGAACTATTAGCGGCTTAAACCGAGTGTCCGGGTGGTTAGATTTACCGAATTCAATCGATATCTGAAATTACGGGAGAACAATGGCTCGTGCCCGCAAACAAATATCAATCACGATTCCCTTAGCAATCCTTCAATACTTATGCACTTGTTGAACACGCAACGTTGAATGAAACTCACCGGCTTCCACTAAATTTACTATCAACACTCGAGAGACGCCGTACAATGTTTTTCTCGAAGGATAGCACGCTGCGTGACAACAATGGCGGACAAAAAGAAATGACGATCGTGCACTTTCCTCGAAATGTAGAAACAAGCGATTGAAGTCCCCAATCTATCAAAATGTCTTCTACGTCGCACATTTTTATGTTTTCGATGTAAATCGTCTCACAAAACTTATCACAATGAATATTGTAGTTTTCTACACGCTCACAGGGGAGATGCACGCCAACAGCCAGGAAAAAAGACGTGAACAGCCGGGAGTCGAAAAGGCGATCGTAGCGCTGTTCGTGCATGTATCTGAAACTACACTGATTCGCGATTTCCACTACCCAGTTAACCAAGCGTACCATTAGTACAGCATACCGCAAATGTGAAGTACGCCGTGCCCTACAGTACCGGTAATGTACGGGTACTGTAATGTACGGGTACGGGATAGCAGCGTAGTCGTACCTCCACGGTATCGCTACCGTGGCGTTACACCGTACTGCAGTGCACGGTGGCTCCACGGTGGCGATACTGTACCGGTACCGTACTAGTAAATTGACGGTACAGCGTACCGTACGCACGTATGAGGTAGCAACAGTACCGGTACAGCGGACTCCACATGAGCGTTACATTTGCGGTACGTGGTTAGCTGGGTAACTAATCGCCCATAGCGATCGAACAGAGCGCGCCCGTGGTCGGATTGGCCAAATAAAGTCGTTAGCTAGAAATCGTGCCGGGAAAAAAGTGATCGATTGCATCCACAAGAACTCAAGTAGTAATAGCAATCAATAGCTGACAAATATGCACATCGTAGAAAAAAGAAAACACGGTCTTACCTCGAAGTAACTTTAATTAAATCATTTGTTTCAATTAACTTATTCAGTTGTAGAATCAACCATCATTCGCTTTATGCGTAATAATTAATTCAGTTGGAAAATGTAGTTGATTGGCCAATATAACGACCAAATATAAAGTTCAGATAACACGCGGATTACTTGTATGAACTCCGATGTAGTTAATCCAACCCATTATATGGCCAGGGTGGTATTGCTATTTTGACATGATAATTTGGTTGTTTCAACTAAACTGGCTTTGTCACTTGAATCGAATTGTATTTTAAGCGAGTAAAATTAGGTTGCTTTAAGCAAAATTGTTTCAACTAAATATACATAGTTGGTATTACCAAACGTTTTTCTGAGTGTACTGTATGCAGCTTCAACTATGTTATACTATCAGTTGTCAGAACGTACTCCGTCATTCAGGGCAAACCAACATATAGTTGGATCGACTATAGCAGCGTTGGGGGGTTTTCTTTTAAAATATATCTTCAGTGGTACGGACCATACATGAACTTTTATCAAAAATATTATATATTTACTGAAATATGCTCTGCAATTCATTTAATGCACACATGTTTCATTCTACTGGATGTTTTTCGTTGAACTATATATTTTGAAAATGCTTTTAAGGGATAGATTACCGACCCAACCGTTCAGTATGTTCAAATAAAATTTGGTTTCAGAACACCGGAATTAGAATTGAAAGTGCTCTGTGCGTTTTTGGATCAAGAAGAAGTTTGGTTGCCGGAAATAAGTATATATTTGTAATTCAACCAAATCTCGCAGTCAATTGAATCGTTCATATCGTTCGCCACCCGCAACTGCAGGATTTGGTTGATTCAAACTATTTTTTTTTGACGGTACCAAACGTTTTTCTGAGTGTGTTTTTTGTTGAACTATATATTTTGAAAATGCTTTTAAGGGAGAGATTACCGACCCAACCGTTCAGTATGTTCAAATAAAGTTTGGTTTCAGAACACCGGAATTAGAATTGAAAGTACTCTGTGCGTTTTTGGATCAAGACGAAGTTTGGTTGCCGGAAATAAATATATATTTGTAATTCAACCAAATCTCACAGTCAATTGAATCGTTCATATCGTTCGCGACCCGCAACTGCAGGATTTGGTTGATTCAAACAATTTTTTTTTAACGGTACCAAACGTTTTTCTGAGTGTGGTTTAATTGTCAAGTAGCGCAGGTAAAGAGAGTCACAGGAACGAGGTAAACAGGTGAAACAGGATAAACGGTCCTACGAATCTAGCCCTAAAAACATGTACATATATGTTCTTATGTACACATATATACAAATATATACGATAACAACATGTATACACATATATGTTGTTATCGCTCATTCAAAGAAAATATGCCTTACTAGTCTGCGCGTAGCTACCGTTCCTTTTATAATTACATAATCTTTACCCAATAAATGTTATTGACAATTAGGGATGGGCGATGTTTTCGATTAATTGAAAGTCTCGATGTTTTCTGTGAAATGATCGATTATATTTTGTCGACTTTTTGGCGGTCGATTAATCGATCCTCGACTTTTATAAAGTAACATCGAAATACATATAATGCCTTCTCGCAGGACGTGACGACCGGATTCGTATATTACAGCCAATCTGAAACCATCTTGTCCTTGCAGCATTTTCAACACAAACGTAAAGGTGAATTCTGATTGTTGGACTTGGCGTACTGCGAGCGATACCGGATGAGCGGTGCGCGAGATCCAATGAGAGATGAGGTATATTCCGAAAAGTCTATACGGAAGCGGAACTTTCATTGGATATCGCTTATCGTCAACACAGCGACATCGTCACCCGCGTAACATCTTCACAACGGGAAATACAAGAGAGCTCAAAAACGCGTGAACCGTAATAAGTGCCGAAACCCGTGTCTACAGTTTCAGGAAATATTGGGTTGGGGATTCGAATTGAGAGGACGAAGAGACGCCCTAACCTGGTCGCCGATTCTCGCATCCATTTTCGCTGTTATTTACTTAACACCTTCATGAAAATGTATATTTTCAGTCAAAGAACAGAATTATAGAGTGAAAAAATGTTTTCGTGAAGTCGGATGGGTTTCCAGAACACATGGGTCGTTTGTCTCCTCGACAGATTTTTACGGCTTACGATCTGGAGCTGAATTAACCGATTCCGGCGAACTTGGGGCAGTGAACTAACGCTAACCCAAACTTTTTGGACATAACAATATGAGCGCCCCAGGTAAACGGACCTTCACGGGATACCCCATTAATGGAATGCCGAGGATGCGAACGACCCGTGGATCTCTTAAAATATTAAAAGAAATGTGTATGCCAAATTTCAGATCAAAATTCGGTTCCCGCTTTTCGAAAGTTTATCCGATTGTAGTTATGAAATTCATGTTTTAATAATGGCAATCCTTTTTCAAATATGGTATCCATGGATAGAACTGGATATATTTCCAAATATCGATAGAACTGCATAGTAAATCATTAAAAGAATCGTGTTTGCACGACGAAGAGATTCAACAATAAAAGAACCCCGTTCATGCTTCACTAGTATTTTTTTATACTCGATTAATGAAATCATCGATTGTTTAGAGGAAAAAATTGATTTGCCGTAACGATACTTTGAAGAAAAATCGATTATATTTCGAACATCGCCCGTCCCTACTGACAATGAAAGAAACGTCATTTCTGTTTTGTACTACTAAATTGACGCGAGTTCATTTTACCGTAAACGTGGTTTTATTGTTAAGTAGCGCAGGTAACCCTAAATCTAGAGGAAAAACACCTGATCTGGTACCACTGCCCGAAGCATACGGCTCGAAAAACAGTGACTTCTTTTCGCCCCTCGCAGATTAAAGTTTGCCCAGCGGAATCGCTAGATTTAAATCCTATAGAAAATCTTTGGTCGGTTTTGGACCGCAAAGTTGACAAGCGCGAAGTAAAAAATGAAGAAAAAAAACTTTTTGAGGCTTGTTGCAAAGAGTAGAATGATATAGACAAGCCTCCACAAGCATCCACAATTTTGTGGAAAGTATACCTCAACATCTACAAGCTCATTCAAGCAAAAGGTGATTATATAAAGTATTAGCCCGTATGGAAATTTATATATGCAAAATATACGCACGAAAAATATGCGCCACATATTTATATCAATTCCATATGAAGCGCCAAAAAGTTCTATACCGCGAATATAATACGTATATATGCACTCAATATATGGCGTATACATGTCTAATATACGCATAAGAATGTCCCAATAGATGGCACATGTACGCTCAAATATATGGCGCATATATGTGCCATATATAATTTCACCAGTATATATCTATGTTACATATAAATGCTGTGTAATCTTTTTTTAAATCACATATTTATATTAAATATGTAATTGTTATTCTAATTTATATCTGCTTATATAGTACTTATTAAATTTTTGTAATAACAATCTATTCTCGTTAAATACTATTTATAGACATTATTTTATAGAAAATTGGGAAAAAATGTATGCATGATGTATTCAAAATATTCTGTCCATGTAAATTTATCTCAAACGTACAATATTGAAAATATTTTTACCTTAAATGAAATATATGTTTAACGTATAAAATAAAGTTATATTATGCGTTTGGTATATTGAGACTATTCGACATACGATAAAACATGTATATGTATTTTTGTTTGAGTTGTACTGTAGTGTTTCCGAGCACTGGGTGCTTGCAGACCATTGTCCTCGGGCCCTCTTCAGGGCAAACTCTTCCTGTAATGTGTATGTATACTGATGCATTTCAGTCGTATATTTTTTTCAATTATTTGTTGTGAATCTCCACCGCTGCTCCGTATTCTGTGAGTGTCTAATCTGTGCCTTCATCGCATAATTTTTAAAATTCCTAAACTATGAAAATCAAAATGTTTATAATGAAAAATAGAATACCGTTTTCTGGGAAAAAATGTTATTTTTTGAAGTTTGTTGGCAAACCCCTTTTCGTATTTGCAACTCAACAAATAAGCAACTGAATTGTAGTGGTTTGTAAAGCTAACAAATCATGATGTGTGACCAATGTTTTTCCTGCGGTTTCGATCTGCGATTTGATGAAAAAAGCATCTCTAGTAGAGATATTTGGCGAATCTTTATTAGAGATGCATTCAGTCCAGTCAAAAAGCCAAAAGGTAGTTAATCTTTATCGCAAGTAAGTAGTAAGTAAGTAGTAAAACTTTATCGCAAGAACCCGCTAATTTGGTCTAAGGGTAATTCGATAGCGCCGAATCGAATGGTGATGATTTCTTTGCCATCAACCCCCGGCATCATCGAGAAAAAAGGGTTGAAAGGTTAAAAAATCGTTTTTCTTTTAATAATAATTTTTTTTTTAAATAACATTTTTTTTTAAATAACAAAGTTTTTTAAATTAATAAAAAAAGTTCGAAACAAAAGTAGTAGAATAAAAAAATACGTAAAAAGGCATTCCACGTTCATTTTCGTATTTTTAGAAATAAATGAGAAAGAGACAACAAAATACTGGATTTCGAGGTGAAAATTCCCAAGTTTCGATAAATAAATAAATTCACGTATATCTGGGTTTTTTTAATGAACATGATTTAGGAAGAGTAAATTTAACATTCTAGAGGGATATTTTTATTTATTTGTTGTATGAGTATCTGAAAATTACAGCTAAACATAAGGAAAATGCGCGTTTAGAATCTCTGATAGAAAGAGACGCACTATAGGCTGTACCGTTTGCCCTCGTACGGAGGCCCCCTCTATCGTTCCGCGCATGCGCCCGGCCAGTCAACGTGCTCGCACGGTTGTGTAGCGCCCGTGCGTGCTTGTTGTGTGTGTGTGTGTGTGCGTGCGTGTGTGTGTGAGCGAGTTCTTTCTAGCCCCGAAAAATTGTAAAACGTCTCTTCGAGACGGTGAAAACGGAACGTATATATATATATATATATATATATATATATATATATATATATATATATATATATATTGCTTAGCTGCCTGGCTCGCTCGGCCTTTTATTTTTTGACCGCGTATTCTTCGTGCATTAGTAGATGATTAGGGAAAAGCAAGAGAAAGAGAGGCAGAGTGAAAGAGAGAGAGAAAGAGAACGCGAGAGAAACAAAGGTTTGACTACCGCGTTTCTTACTTATGCGGTCGTTTTTCTATACGTAAACAAATCATACGCGGCTGCCAGATCAGAGGTCGTGTACAATTTATGTAAATACAAGTGTCTGTGTCATGTTTCCGATTGGCCAGGGCTATTTTTATATTTGCTGTGTCGACCATCCCTCTTTAGTAGGCAATGGGACGTCGAAGAAAGTTGGTCTCCGCTGGTCTCCACTTTGCGAATTTGTTGTGCCGATCTTTTGTGAAATTTTCAACGGACGAAAAACATTAGGTAAGTTGTTATTGTGATCAATGCTTTCATTAAGCAAATTATTGGCCATTGCACCACCGTGAGACTTGGATTTTGTCACGCATCATGTATAATACACAGAGAGAAAAAAACCTAGAATATTTACCGGTGAATCCTGCCGTAATTATCGTACTTCCTGATAATCGTGATGGAATCGATCAGGCACACAAAAATTACAATGCTGTCCCGAAAATGTTTATAGAAAATCAAATAAATAATCGTTTGTTTGTGCGTTAAAAAAATACTCGATCGTCTCTATTGTGTACTGATTATCCATACAGTACAAGAAAAATTCTCAAGCACCACGGTAAAATTTCTACGTTTTTGCGTTTTTGTTTCATTGATTATTAACGCGCGTTTTAACGTGCATAACGTTATTAACGTGCGTTTTTGTTTTATTCGGAAGAGAATATGAAATTTTCTTAGCGATTGAAAGCAGCGATTGAAAAGGAGCCATTAAAGAAAACCCAAATTTTTACGGTGCTGCATGTGGACAATTCTATGGGGCATTATACATTTTATAATTTTGAAGACATTTTTCCTTCAAATTATTCTAATGGTTTTAATATTCACTGATTAAATATGCACTGTGCCCATTTTTTTCACGTTTGTAGAGACACACGGTAACTTTTCTGGAATTTTCCTCTTCGTGTACGGAATTTTTCTTGAGATGACATGTATTATACTCAAACTTTATTGTTGTTCGTAGTGCGATAAAAAAAATACAGTGGGGATACCAATTGACTGGATAAAATCCTTCGATTATGAAACATATAAATCGGAAAGAGACGTCAACGACGATGAGACGTACGTAGTTGAGTGGCGTTCGTCCAAGCAGGAACCACCTGGAGGGTGGAAATTTTACGCCGCATTAATTATTGAAGTGTCTGGTAAGTTGTACGATTTTTTCTTTCGCTTCCCTTCGCAAACTATATATACACTGTAAAAATTAATGTGCCGATATATTTCGACAGAAGGACCATAGCGTGTGTTATATATATATATATGTGAGCGTGTGTGCGTGTGTGCGTGCGTGCGTGCGTGCGTGCGTGTGTGTGTGTGTGTGTGTGTGTGTGTGTGTGTGTGTATATTTCTCATCGCAATCTTTCATTTCCTATTTTATTTTAACTGTCATTTTTCATTTTTTTAAACTTTGGTATCTTTCATGTCGTTAATTATTGAACTTGGGAGAAAATTATATGACATGTTTTTATAGGAAAATCGGTTTGTGCAAAAAATATTTCTTGTATTTAATCGTTAACAGTGAGCGTTCAATAGATGATCGCTTTATTTTTATCGATATCATTCTTTTTTAAATTATTACGTTAAAAAATGTTATTGCATTTTCAAACTATTTTATCATGTCAATTTATTAGTGATCAAAATCAACCCTTGATTAAGTAACATTTTTTACAATGTTGGTACTTGTAAAAATAAAATATTCATTGCATAATATTTTTTTCTATTTTTTACTGAAAAAAACGCACTCCGATGTTATGCGTTACGAATCATCGTAGGACCCGATTTATTTATACATACATATATATGATACTGTTATTGATACTGTTGTTATCTGAAACCACTATGATTGATGCTTGTGTGTGCGTGTTCATATGTATGTTTATAGCTTAAGAACTTCAATGAAACTAGTAGATCTGATAACTAAGAAATCACAAAAAAAAGTAAAGTCTTATTAGTATTTAAGAATGATCTAGACGTACATTGAAATTGAATGCAAACTTCAAGTTTTTAGCGATGTAAAAAACTAGAAAAAACGCCCTCATATAGAAGCTCCAAGCATAGTGATTTTAGATCACAACAGTATAAATAAGTTATTAAAAAATTGTTTTTTTTGTATCCAATAAATCCATATATTTTGCCACATACTTTTTTTTTCTTGCGAACCTTGTAATCATCTTGCAAATTCCGTTTATTCAAACTTTCCAGAGGCTGTGTAACGGTAAATAATTTTTTACTTTATGGGAAATTTTTATTGAATATAATACCGTTTTAGAGTTCATTTTGAGCACCTTTATGTACCAGAATTATTAATAATTTGTATTTTCTTTTAATTTTTTAAAAATGTCCAAGATAATGTTCAAACGTAAAATAAATCGGAAAGACTTCATGTGTATTCGGTAAAAAGAATGAATGTATTTGATGTAAAAAAATGAAGTTCTCTAAGTTTTCCCGAATGTTTAAACAGTTTGTTAATAACTCTTTAATAGCATTTTAAAAATGACCAATGATCTTTTTAGACTTCATCTCATGGTAAGCATTGTTGAATACTGTGTAGAAAAAACTTAAGACAATAGCAGCCAAATTCGCGTCGCAGCGATTGAATATAATTTCCCGAAAAATAACGACCATATAGAGATTCTTTGTCGCTACCTTTTTTTTAGGAAATTTTGTTGCTAGTTTGATAAGATACGTTTTTTTCCACAGAGTCAGATGTCTCGAATTTTAAATTCTTCGTAATTATATTGCGTTGAAACACTGTCGCATCTGCATTTAGATTCAGTGAATGTTTTTCGTGAGATACATAGTTGTGAGGAAAGTATAATAAAATACGTTTCGGCGAGAACGTCCTACATGGCCAAATTCGATATAATGAAGAAACAATTTCCGTAGTACGAAGCTTTTCCTAAAAAAATTTGAAACTTTTTCTAACCGTTCCTTTTGAACTTTTTTTTTAAAATTTACTTACACTTTTTTTCATTACAGGAGATTTCACAAGTTATATTATTCGAGGTGTTTATAATTATTTGTAACTTCTTAGTGTTGTCGTTGTTAGTCGGTAAAGAAAAGTATTTCCTGTGTACTTCGGGTATTAGTATTATTACCGCACTTTGATCATTTTATTAGTACTACATCTTGCTAATGTAAAACTCATTTTTCTTCAGCACTCATTTCTAGACGTTTTTTGTCTTTTTCCTCATCAACTGCGGATTGGTCCAAAGGGTCAAACGTGTATATATGGCAGAGTCAATGGGGGTGTGCGAAGGCGAACCCCCATTGAAGGCGAAGCAACGTACACCGCAATGGCACTTTCGTTATTATGCGCAATATATCCTATCGAAACGCTGCTACAAAGCAACCTGAGAGGTAGGGCGCGCAAAATCACCGTTCCTCCACATCAGCCACGTATAAGAGCGTTGGATAAAAAAGATTGAACGCTATTTATTGTGAGGCTAATTTTCATGCAAATTTTATTAATTTCTTGAAAATATTACTTTAATATTAAAATATTAGTAATGTATCAAAATATTTTTTGGACTGACTTTCAGATACGGTACAAACTCGATTCCCAAACGCATTTAGCGTCGCGGGACTGGGCATATCGATTTATAATAAACTTCACCTACTCCGCAAAGAGAAAAGAAAGCTACCGGATCAGGTATGCATCCGAATATCAACATTTAAAGTCCCACATTTCACATCCCACAAATCAATATTTAACTTCCCTACGTTATAGAAAGAAACTAATATAATTAATGTTTTCACAGCCTCCAGCGCAGCCAAGGTGAATCGACAAAACAAGATTCAAATTTCATATATGATTTTTGAAATTTCTGTAAAGTTCCACAATGCAAGGGCTAGCCAAATAATGAATAAACATGTTCTACCAAAGTCACGAATATTAGAATAAACGCAGCAGCAATGAAAAGTTTAGCCATAAAGTGACAGTTTTGAATTTTCTATGATAAATTCTAACGATATTAGCTTGAAACAAAGAAATAATGCCCTCAATGAGGTATTTTTTATTGACATTTAACGTATTATTTTACGCTTTTCCTATTTTTTTTTACGAAGGTGATGCATTGTTCGCGAATTACGAAAGATACTTTGACAGCATTAATTCGTTAGTTTATCATTCCTTAGGATAAATCAATCCAGGTACACCTATAGCACTCTGACATTTTCTATTCGCTACCTATTCGGCCGAACGTTCATTCGTAGTGAAATCGTCGTATTTTGTTCGTCCGTACTTTATAGAAGCGCACGTATCATGCCATAACTTTATTTGTCGTGTGTATGGTGTCAAAAATCAAGTAAATAAAACGCGCCTGCACGTGCGACGTAATTCCGTAGTAATTACACGGCATAATATATATATATAATTTGCAGTGCAACCAGATTTGTACAGAGCTATGTCCATTTGGGAATAGAAAGAAAAAGCTGCAAGTATGTAGAATATCGGTAGGAAAATATGAACATTTTTGACAAAAAAGAATCGTGCATAAGATGTCGTACTAATATTATAAATGTGAAAGTAACCCTGTCTGTTAAACACCTCTTCACGGCTAAATCGCTAAACGGTTATCAATTTTCGGTTAGATATTTTTTTGTAACAAAATATTCTTTCGTTTTCAATTATTGCCTTAGATGTTCATTTTTTACTACGTTTCGTTGCGATAAATCGTTATCGTATTCCTATTTCTTCGCTCCTGATTATATGCCGCGAAAACGCAAGTCTGATCAGATTTAAAAAAAACTAATTCCATGCGGATGAAGTCGCGCGTATAACAGCCGGTAATGTAATAAATTATAAAACGATCGTGTTGATAATAGTCATTAGATGCAATATTTCTCTCATTGTTACAAAAATTGTGACGTGTGACAATTGTGTGAAATGAGTGTGACGAAGCGAGCACTGAATTAGTAACAATCGGCAAATGCAATGGATAAAGATATAAACAAATGCTTTACGGCTAGGCGTTCGCCGCAAAACGCGTGTAGAAGGGAGACAGCCAGGCAGCGATTGAACCAGCGATGTCTCGACGAGAAGATCCTTGCTCTTCCAAATCGGTCTCGACTTACCAGTGATCAACTCTGGTCATGCGTGTAACAATAATTGAATCCCCCGCAAAATATTTGTTTAAATCTCGATGCAATGTCTCAAATACAGGAGAGGCGAACGTCAGAGAGACCGATGAGCACTAGTCGACCAACGTATATAAATTACCTAATTCATGAGAATGTGATCCCTGTTTCAATATACTATACGTGAAAGCATATACAATTATGATTATATGCTGGGTGTCCGATGAAAAGTTATTTAAGGTAATTAGCTGTCATTTTTAAGCCGCACATCAGATGAGAAAGTCGGCAATATTTATTGAAGAAAAACATGTTCTCAAAAGCACGAATAAGGTATCCACGAGTTCCACCGAAAGGCATCAAATTACACGAGTTATTTTTCGATTTTTGAAAAAAATGTATTGCGAATAAAAAATGTTTATAAAAGTTGGACAATATTTTCATTTCCATTAATAATTATGAGCATCAACATAAAGTTAATATAAAACATGTACTTTTAATAAATGTAAGTCAGATATCCTGCAGATTGTTTCCCACCAAGAAATTCGTTTACTCTGTTCCCATAATATATAATATATATTCTGAATACCGCACATGCTCGGGATATTGACCTTTAATTTGCTGATTCATATAGCATAGTTTGTTCATACGGCTTTATATATAGCACATACATAGTGCATATATGGCGAATACATGCTGTATGTATAACACATAAGCTACATATACAGCACACGTATGGTGCATGTATGGCAAATACATGCTGCATACATAACACACATATGCTACATATATAGCACATAGATGACACATATTTGACGCATATATGTTACATATTTGGCTCATGTATGGCAAATACATGCTGCGTATATAGCACACATATGGTACATATATAGCACATATATGACACATATTTGACGCATGTATGTTAAATATTTGGCGCATATATGGCAAATACAAGCTGCATGTATAGCACATATACACTAGGCGAAAGAATTAAAGGATATTGAAAAAATCCGCCAATTTTAGGGCCATTTTCAAATAGCTGTAACCTCACGAAAAATGGTCGTACAGCAAAATAAAAAAAGCTAATTGAAGGTGTCAATCTTTAGTTTTGAGATCTTGAGCTCAAACATTTTTTGCATCAGCCAATTTTTAGTAGCCATCAAAACACCAAAGTAAACAAAATTTCAAAATTTTTGCTCATCTTTCACAGTCTGCACGGATCTTAATAATTTTTTTCAAATGATCGGATTAATAGGATCGTCTAGCTGGATTCTTCTCCTTTAATTTGAGCGGTGGGAGAGCTCTGTACGATTTTTTCTCGCTGAGTTATCGATGTTCAAAGCAAAAATCACACTTTTGACTTTGATGACTGATTACTCGGAGACTAATGGTCGCACAGAAAAAAAAACCAGAGGGTTTTGGAAACTTTGAAGTATTCTCTATAATATGCTTGCATCATTTTTTTTATGCGGGAAAATGGATTTAAAAAAACGTGAAAAATGGCATATTTACGAATATTCTTTTAACTAAGGATTATTTTGCCAATATCGAATAGATTAAAAAAATCGGTTTTTTATGACCTCAAAGTATCCTAAAAAAGCCCTCAAAAGTTTAAACACCTGCGATTCTTTTTTCATTGTGTTCCGAATGATCGAAATTGTGGTTTTTGCCAAAAATCGATTAAAGGCTAAATCTGCCACCTTTTATTCGTCTTTTGAGAATCACAATTTTTTTGGCACTGATCCGAATTTCCGG
Organism: Ophion ellenae; assembly: GCA_963210295.1. Taxonomy (NCBI): domain Eukaryota; kingdom Metazoa; phylum Arthropoda; class Insecta; order Hymenoptera; family Ichneumonidae; genus Ophion; species Ophion ellenae. The sequence continues at coordinate 9,873,347 of OY723386.1, read as the reverse complement.
TGCTAAAAAATGTTGATTGTTGAACGACGGGAAGAAATTTTTGTTTAATAGGGAAAAAAATTGATTAGAAAAAAAAATTGTTTGACAAAAAAACTTAATTTAAAAAAATCGAAAAAAAATTGTTAGATTTTTTTTTATAGCGCTGAACGTTTTTCATGATACGACGAGCGATTGGAGTTATTGGAAACGACAGTTCTTTGAATGTGTGCGTGTGGAACACACACAAAGAAGCGTAAATCCAACCGAGCACCCTCTACGTGGTACGCTTTAGGTTACGCTAATGCCGGTGGTGAATAAAATGTTTATAAAAAAAATCTTGATCTAATGATCGTGGGACGTGTGCATAGGGTGTCGTATCGTATCGTGGAGATGTAAATTGTACACACGCACACATTCAAAGAACTGTGAATTCTAACAACTCCAATCGTACGTCGTATCATGAAAAACGTTCAGGGCTATAAAAAAAATCTAACAATTTTTTTCGATTTTTCTAAATTAATTTTTTTTTGTCAAAAAAAATTTCTAGTCATTTTTTTTTCATTAAAAAAACATTTGTTCCCGTTGTTCAACAATCAACATTTTTTAGCACCGGAAATTCGGATCAGTGCCAAAAAAAAAATTGTTATTCTCAAAAGACGAATAAAAGGTGGTAGATTTAGCCTTTAATCGATTTTTGGCAAAAACCACAATTTCGATCATTCGGAACACAATGAAAATAAATCGCAGGGGTTTAAACTTTTAAGGGCTTTTTTAGGATACTTTGAGGTCATAAAAAACCGAATTTTTCTTATCTATTCGATATTGGCAAAATAATCCTTAGTTAACATAATATTCGTAAATATGCCATTTTTCACTTTTTTTAAATCCATTTTCCCGTATAAAAAATCTTGATAAAAAAATGATAAAAGCATATTGTAGAGAATACTTCAAAGTTTCCAAAACCCTCTGTTTTTTTCTGTGCGACCATTAGTCTCCGAGTAATCAGTCATCAAAGTCAAAAGTGTGATTTCTGCTTTGAACATCGATAACTCAGCGAGAAAAAATCGTACAGAGCTCTCCCACCGCTCAAATTAAAGGGGAAGAATCCAGCTAGATCCTTTTAATCCGATCATTCAAAAAAAATTGTTAAAGTCCGTGCAGACTGTGAAAGATGAGCAAAAAATTTGAATTTTTTTTTACTTTGGTTTTTTTATGGCTACTAAAAATTGGCTGAGGCGAAAAAATTTTGAGCTCAAGATCTCAAAACTAGAGATTCACACCTTCAATTTGCTTTTTTTATTTTGCTGTACGACCATTTTTCGAGGAGTTACAGCTATTTGAAAATGACCCTAAAATTGGCGGACTTTTTCAATATCCTTTAATTCTTTTGCCTAGTGTATGACACATATTTGACGCATATATGGAAAATGCATGCTACATGTATAGCATCTTGTGCCGCATGCGTACTTTTTTTTGTTCAACGTAAAATTGGTACTCTACGGGTTTTACTGAATCCGACACGGTTTTCGCATATTTTCGATATTGTTTCTGTAAAAGCTTACGAACAGATTAGTTAACTTTTCTCTAGATTGCTCAATGCCTACTCTATATATCATTTTCATGTACATATTAGCAAAAGTATCGAAATTACGCCGGTGCTTTCTTTTGTATCCAGTGCTGTGTACAGGGTATTTCTTTCCAAGCAAAACGCTTATTTTTTAAATGTTGTGCGACAAAAATTGGCCGAGATATCTACGAGTAAAGTCCAACGGTGAGTAAACAATGCCACCGTAGTTTCGGCATCCAAGCGAGCGTGGGCGCGGATTCAAATCCACATTCTGGTAAGTGTATTAGAACTTTCAATTTTGAATTTTGAAATTTGAGTGTTGAACGTTATCCGGTCGCTCAAATAAGGTATTAAATAATAAATGAAAAATGTTAAACGATGTTATCCATTATTTACTCGAAAGATCTTTAGATCTTTCGAGTAAATAATGGATAACATGGTGTTATCCATGGTGTCTTGCGGCCGTCAAAAATTATTTTTAAAAAACACTATTTTAATGTAATTTTCTTTGGAATGGGATTTATGAAAAAATGCTTTCCATAAAAGGTGTGCGCCTTGATGTCATCTATGAAATAAGTCCTGCACAAAAGTGACGTAGGGTTGTAAGTTGAAGGGTAAATCACAGTTAAGCAACTACATTTTTTGTTTGTCTGTTGTATGTAATTCCGTTATCGATCGACGTACTGTTCTGAAACGCACACATCACCCAGAAGAATATATCCTCATTTATCAATAATAGCCGATTTTTGTAAGTCCGGCGTTTCCCCATAGCAAGTCATCCAGAAGGCTCACAAAGTGCAAAAAAATCGTAGTGGTAGTTTTCGGCGAGTATATTCATTATTTAACTAAAACAAAATTTAGAAAAAAAAACACCTTTTTCGAAGAATTAACATTTCAGCTTATAAACGAATATAAATAACTACTTGAATTTTTAAGCAAAGGTAGTTGGCCCAGTAATCGTCACCTTCAGTAAATCGCTCGACTTTGCAAATTTATATTAGTCTAGTCGGGATAGACATGAGACCTATTCAAAGACACAACAGCAGCGCCAATTGTTTGTAGGTTTTTTGGACCTACAGGAACGAGTCCTCAAGTTTCCGTAAAAATCCTAGTTGTTGTTCAGCAATTGAAAATTGTTTAAAAAAAAGTCGATTTTTTCAGTTCTTTTTTTTTAAATGCGCTTCATCAAAAAATGCTTCCTACAAAAGTTGTGCGTCATAACGTCCTCTATAAAATAGGCGCTATGCAAAAATGACCTAAGATTGTTAGTTAAGCATCAATTGCAGTTAATTGCAATTGAAAAAAATCTCATTTTGCTTTTTGCATCCGTTATTGGTCATTTATCAACATATAATTTCAAAACTCATCCATCATCTAGGGAAAACCCTCCCCAAGAGATACGTGCAAGGTGTATTGATCTACGTTATATAGTTAAGCAACAATCTCCGATCTACGAAAATCCTGAGTTTTCAAATTCCATCTCCGAGGAAGGCTCACAGAGGAGAACAAAATTCAGGAGCTTCGTTTCATCATGTACATCCTCGATGAAAAATTAACATTTTCGTTTAAAAAACGCCGTTTTTCGACTATTTTTAATTTTTGCTTACAAACAAATAAAAATAACTCCTTAAATTATGTAGATATTTGAAATATTCTTCAAGATTCTGATGCGTTTTTGTAAGACGAGCAATTCAACAACAAAAAGTCGCAATATCTTGATTAGAACCCGAGATATCGATGTTTGTACTATTTTGCAATTTACCATTGTTGTTATCGAGATTTTTGCACAATTCAAATTCGCGAGCCTTCTCTACTCTTTTGGGCATGAGATTCGATATGATACCAACCCTTTCGAGCGTTCATCTCATTGCAGGTAACAATTCATTTCGATCGCCCGCGCACGGATCAGCGAGCAGCATCGGCCGCTCTGCCGGGCGGTACGGTAGGAGTACCGCGTTCCGCCCCGCAGCTCCCCTCGAGCGGCTTAGTTAAAAAATGCAATAACTTCTTTAAAAACGGTCGTAGAGAGTTTTTTTGTTGAATACTGCGTATTTTTTCTTGCGAATACGATAATGCCCTTGAAAATCAATTTTTTCCCATAGTTACCCCCGTAATTATTGTGTTTCCTCAATCTAAATATGGCTATGTCTATAAATAATTTTTCGATGAATGTGGAAGCGTATGATAATTAAATTGCATTTTGTTGTCACGTCGCGACCAAATGCGCACAATGTATTTCTTTTTTATTTCTCGCCGCCGACAACGCCCCTTTTTACGCCCGGTATTTTTCCGCGCTCCAGATGAAGGAAACGCTGCTCCAATTCCTGGAAATAGAGCGACGAATATGACTCGCAGACTACGCCCTGCTCCCACTCTCTATTTCCGACCAATCATCTGAAAGACACATATTTGATGCCTTTTCCACCAATCTCTATGGAAAATGCATCACGAAAATGCACTCCTTCCCCCATTAACGAAACCTCTCCTATTTTCCACTTGGCGATGAATTATCCTACAGTAAGTCAGTGTTCCATCACCACCCGTTGGAGTTAGTCTCCCAACAGTTTCCATCGCGATCGAACAAGTCTCCAACATCTTTCATCAGATCTAGTTCGAAACAAAAAGCTGTCTCCTGACAGTATCCGACAAGTCCAGCCGTTAACTCTAAAAATTAGTATAACTCCGGTATAATCGTTACAAGTCCTGTCTATATTTTGTAAAGCGCGAGTTATAAAACTTCCAATTATTCATATTAAGCGTCCACACTAACATCGATACATTGAATCGCGTAAATTCTCGGAACGGAATGACACCTCATCGCGGTCGGTATGGTAGAACAATTATACAGGGTGTCCAATAGGAAGTTGCTGAAACTAATCGACTGTCATTTTAAAACACGTGCACAGAATCAGAAAAGCCAAATTGCTTTAAATATAGGAAACTCTGCAGTTTTAAACGCACATAAATAAAACCCAGTCAAATATTTTTTATGTCAATTTATTACATCTTATAAAAATAACGAAAAAGTACAGTGATTAATGATAGATATTTTCGAAGTGCGAACCGTTAGATTGTGCACAAAAATCAATTCTCTTTTTAAAACTGTGAAAAACTGTGTCCTATATATCGTTCGTAATGCCGCCAACCACTTCCTGGATGGCCGCGATCAGTTCTTCTACTGTGCTGGGGTTTTTAGCGTAACAATGATCGTTAATGTAACCCCACAAGAAAAAATCACAAGGGTTCAGGTCCGGTGAGTACGGAGGCCGTTCTAGTCCGCCTTGAGCAAATTTAAGGTACCCCAGACCGATTACTCGAGTCCCGTATACGCGATAAATAGCTTCAAACGCCGCATGAGTCCGGTGGGGCGTCGCTCCATCTTGCATGAAGTAAACATTTTTAACCAGTCCCCTCTTTTTTGCATAAAGGAAGAATTTTGATTCCAAAAGCTTTTTTAACTCTCTCTTGTTACCGTAGATTCCAAGAATTGCAAAGAAATTCCTTTTACTGAAATCGCTGCTCATGCCGTTACTTTCTGTGGATGAAGGGACTTCGCTAGCGATATGTTGGGATCTTCCGTTCCCCAAAACCGGTAATTTTGCTTGTTTACGTACCCATTCATCCAAAAATGTGCTTCATCGGAAAAATAATCAATTTCTCATTAAGTTCTTCGGCTTCAAACATTCCCGTAATAGTGTTACAAAATTCGATGCGTTTCGTCATGGCATGTTCAGTTAACAATTGATGAGTGCTTATTTTATACGGATGAAACTTTAAAAAATATTTCAAAATGTTGTGTAATGATAATTTGGTTATTTTTAATGCTTGAGCAGCTTTCCGAATCGAATCATTTAGATTTTGTTTGAAATAATTCTCAACTTCGTTAATCTTCTCTGGTGTAGTCACCGTAACAGATGGACCTGGCAACGCGTGTCTACGGTCCTGGAGTGTATCATACTTCACGAATTTATCGATTATCCTACAAAAATCAACGTAAAATTACTTCAATGCAGTTTAATTGAATTGAAACACAAGTTGTGTGATAGATGAATATGAATAAATATTCAATTCTTACCTTTTCAGAGTGTTTTCACTGGCAAGTCTATGAGTTCCAAACTTAGTACGAAACCCTCTATACGCATTACTATACATTTTTCCCCTCGAAAAGAAGCACTCAATAAGATATACTTTTTCTTTCGTGGTGAGCTCACTCATTTTGACGCGCGCGTATTTGCTTCAACCACGGCTGGAATAAAACTGCGAGGCCTCAGGTATGCGCCTTAGAAAAAGGGACCCCTATTGAATTTATGGAGGGAAGAGACACTTATTTAGTTTTAGCAACTTCCTATTGGACACCCTGTAGATATCCAAAAATCTCTGAAAATGCTTGTCAGATCCCGTCGAAAGTTTGCCAAACAACGTCAAATAGATAGACGGATAGCTGTCTGCCCCTCAAATTTTCTAAATTTGAGAACAAAACGTAGATTGGTTTATCATAAGCCAACCGACATTTTTTTTCTCAAACTCAGAAAATTTGAGGGGCAGACAGCTGTCCGCTTATCTATTTGACGTCGTTTGGCAAAGTTTCGACGGGATCTGAAGAGCCGTTTCAGAGATGTTTGGGTATCTATAATTGTTCTACCATACCGACCGCGATGAGGTGTCATTCCGTCTTAATTCGAAAACTCGGCTCTCGATAAATATTCATGTATTAAAAGACTGTGACTACGTGAAGAACACCAGCTCCGCTAAACCCGTAACCGAGCCTACACAACCGAGCGGTCCGGTCTACCTACGACGGCCCAATTCGACCCTCCGTATCTCCAAGCATTGTAGCCACGGCGCATCGACAAATGTAAGCGAAATACTTCATGTACATTTTGTGTATCATTAATTTAATTGACTTAACCAGATTGGTTAATTCCAATAAACCCCGAGTTGATAGAATTTGAGTGTCTAATTATTCCTCAATGGGATAATCGCGTCATCCCAATTTTACCCAAGCACTACCCCTTTTTACCCTCATCCCGAGCTATATTGCGCTAGGCGTAGGCTACAAAGAGGGAAACGTAAAAATATATGCCCACGTCCCCTCAGGACGTGACTTTGTACAGAGTTTCAGACACCACAATAAGTGTACGCTATTATATACTTGAAAAAAATCCGAGTAATAACTACTCTTTTTTATTGCACCGTACCCATTATCGCTCTTTGACGACAAGAGAATGAGAAAAACTCCGAAATCGAAGCACTACGATTTTTTACGCCCGTACAGTGACCAGTAAAAGGCAGCGATACCTATGTTATTGACAGTGGCTATTTTTTGCATAAAGTTATATGGCGTCAATACGATAAGTGCTATGACATTTTATGAAACTATGTAAAGTACCTCATGAACCATTACTCAAACAATTGCATTGTAGTTTTCGATGGATACCCTGGCAAGGGCGAGGAAAAACGAACAAAAAGTGCTGAGCGGCCCCGCAGGGGTCAACTTAATTGTGCCCGAGAAGTTGTTTGCGATATTAATATCGTATCGAAGTTACCGCAAGACAAATTTTTATCCAATGAGAGAAATACGCGAATTCTCATTGAGATATTATCACCAAAATTGCGAGATGAGGGTTTCATTGTGAAGCGAGCTGTAAAGGATGCTGACTGCTTAATAATTAACACAGCAAACAAACAAAAAAGTTATAGGCGAATACGTTGACTTGTAATATTATCGCAGATTGCACAAGTCGGAAAAAAAAATTTATTTGCTGACACCTACCCGTCAAAGTGTCGAGTAGAAACTATATTCCTCCAGTATTTTTCAATATCCTGAGATATAACACCCCGTTTATTTTGTTCACGCATTCACAGGCTGTGGCACAACGTCTTCGCTCTACAAGCAGGGAAAAGCCAAATTAATGAAAACTTTTGAGGAGTGACTGTAAGAGTCTCAAGAAAGAAGCCAACCTTTCAAGCCAACACGTTCAAAAGTTCGATACAGGCAGCGGGACAATATATAATTATGACTTTTATGGTGCACCAGAAAAATACAACTTTTTTTATTACGAATTTCGATATTTATGTTTCCCAAAGTCGAGCCTCAAAAGTACATTTAATTTGAGCTGTCTTCCCCCAACTGCTGAGACTTGTAATGAACATTCGCTTCGCACGTTTTTACAAGTATGTGAATCCCTAGACTAAATGTTCAAAGGACCCGATGCAGTGGGGGTAGAAAAAAAGTAGGAATATGTTACAGCCTATTCCGTGCAGGAAGGATTCAATTCCTCCAAATTTATTAGAAATTAGTTCTTGTTCATGCAATAAAAGTGGTTGCACATCTTACTGTACGTGTCGAAAAATACCCATGTACGATTTTAGCGTCGGGCCAACCTCGGCGCAACGATGATCGCCTGAGTTAGAACGGCGGCCCGACTCTGTTCGCCAACGTAGGCTCGGCGTCCAATAAACGCCGGGATGATAACATCGGACCAACCTTACACCCAAGCGTCGGCCCTACACTGACAAAAAAATCTCCAAATCAAATACTATAGGCATAAAATATTTCATAAATTCAAAATGAAATGAAGCACTTAATTGAGAGTTTTACGACAACGATTTTGGATCGTAATTCGTCATTCCCTAGCCTTTTGAGATGGTTTTAATTGAAGAAAATATTTGACCTATATGCGAATGGAACCTGGAACCTACCTATTCATAGCTAGGCACGCTGGCCCTATGCTATCGAGTGTTTGCAACATCTGAGTCGCAGATATGGCATAAGAGACCAAATGAATTCCTATAATTATTTGTTGTATCACATAAACTATATCGATTAGTTAATATCATTGTGATAATTAGAGAGTTCTATCGAATAACGCGCTATATATTTATCAAACGTAACCTATATATATATATGTCGCATCGCCATGGGAATGGCTTTTTTGCCACCGCTTTCGATTTCTTGACGATGTTTATGGAGAGTCAAGTGGTGGGCATCGAGTGACGAAAAGGCGACAAAGCGTTCGGAGAAGAAGCTACCCCGGTGGTAGTGCGTGGTGTATGATCCACGAGTGTGTTGTGTTGCATAGAGGCCTAGAAGAAGTGGAGTGGGAGACGTATGCGTTTCGGGTCACGAAGTCATTCCTTCTCGGGTCATTGGGTCGAAAGGACTAATTTTCGAAAAGGCTCTGTGTAACATACCTCACTAGCACTGCTATCCGGTGATTATACTTTGTACCGAAAATTTTATTGTATCAAGACACCAATAAATCGTGTAAGCCGTATCACTGCGGCAGTCAGTGAGATATACATTGTTCTCTAATTCATGAACGGAATTCCTGGCTCTCTCTATATTCTTGATATCTGACATCAGAAGTGGGATAAAGAACGTTTAATCCAGAGTTTCGGGCGATAGAGTTCACGTGAAAATTGTGTTGGTGAAAAGTTTGAATACGACTATGACGAAAGACGGTGAAAAAAACTGTGAGTGAGACTAGCAGTGTGTTATCTGAGAATCGGAAGAGAGATCGTTCTCCAACGTCATCGGAATTCGAATACAATGCTGATGAGTCTGTGCAAAAGGCAAATAAACGGAGGAAACGTGCTTCAAAACTGAAGAAGGAAAACAAGCGATTGATTACATTGCTTACTCAACGAGATCGAACTCCTATGAATCTTGTAAAATTTGACCCGAAAAATACCGACGCAACTGGCTGGGCAAAAATGGTCGATGAATGGATTTGACGTTATAAAGTCGGAATGGAAGTCGTCCAGCATCTGGCTAAAGCCTTCGAGGACGAAGCAGCTCAGTGGTTCACCGTTATGGATCCTTCCGGGAAAACCTGGACCGAAATTCATGCTGAATTCATGAGCGTGTATGCGAAGAATAAAAACATCGCTTCAGAACTTCATACCATTTGGACGGACGACGCCGAGTTCACACTCGAAAATTTTATGAAGAGGGGAAGGAAGATCAAAGCGTGGCTCAAGGAACGGAAATCGGTGGACGAGACCGCTACCCAACTGGCCGGGTTGTCATACTCTTTCCAGAACCGATTTGTGCGGAACATCTTCGTAGGCGAATCGCCTCGTAATTTGCAAGAAGCAATGTCGTACCTCGATGGGCGAACAACCGATCACCATCGACCGCGTGCATCCTTCGGGGCCCTTGGTCTACATACTAAACCTTCGACGCCGCGAGATGGGAAGTCGCATCGTTCGGAAATCGAGTGCTACAATTGCGGAAAGAAGGGACATCGTAAGGCTGATTGTAAATCATCCTCGAAATTACCCAGCAGTCAGCCACGGGACAGCAAGGGGTCGTGTTCCAGAAAGGTGGTGACTTGTTACAACTGCAAGGAGGAGGGTCATATCTCCCCAAATTGTCCAAAGAAGGACGAGAAAATCGTGAAGCTTTGCAGCTCAACCTCTACTGAAGGTACCTTGAAGCTGGCAGAAGGTAAGGTGTTGACATTTACCTTTGATTCTGGTTCGGATTGCTCTCTTGTGGGAGAGACATTGGAAGAAAGATTGCCCGGTAGGAGACGATGCGTCTCTACGCGGCTGAGAGGTATCGGAAATGGATACGTTGATTGCTGTAAGCTAATCTCTGTGTGGGTCGATCTTGATGGCATAAATGTTGAGATTGACTTGTGGTACCGGATGAAAATTTGTCTACAGATTTACTTTTGGGTAAAGAATTGTTAGCAAAAGTGTTAGTCAAGTTGGACGGAATTACGATTAAATTTTCAAAATTAAATAGATTTGTTGGCTCGTGCAGCTTGGAGATCGACGTCAATGCTGTCGATTGTGACTCAGTCGAAATGAGAAAACCACTGATCAAGTTGTTGAAACTGTATTCTCAACATATGAGGGCGGAGGCTCCTAAGATTCGAGTAACTTCGGGCAGGCTTGAGATAAGATTGAAAGACGTAAACAAACTCGTGCACAGAGGCCCTTACAAGCTAGGTACTGTAGAGCGAAAAACTGTAAGAGGTTTGGTTGACAAAATGCTCGAGGCCGGGATCGTTCGGGAAAGTAAAAGTCCGTTCTCCAGTCCAATCATTTTGGTAAAAAAAAAGATGGTTCAGATAGATTGTGTGTGGACTTTCGAGAATTAAATTCTAACACGGTAGCAGATCGTTATCCGTTGCCGTTGAGATCGCTTGAGTGGAGCACAATATTTTTCGTCGTTAGACATGGTAGCCAGGTTCCATCAAATACCCGTCGAGGAAAATTCGATAGAGAAACTCGCGTTTATTACACCTGACGGACATTATGAATATTTAACGATGCCATTTGGGCTGACGAATGCTCCTTTCGTGTATCAGAGGGCAATTAATAACGCGTTGGGAGACTTGAGATATTCTTACGCGATGATTTATTTGGATGATGTACTCATACCTGGAAAAACTGAACAAGAGGCCTTAGATCGACTGAAAGTTGTAATGGAAAGACTCGCCGCTAACGGTTTTTTGTTTAACTTAAATAAGTGTAAATTTTTGAAAACACAAATTGATTATCTGGGATACACTGTATCGAATGGAGAGCTGAGGCCCAACCTTCGAAAGATCGAAGCCCTGGTGCAATCGCCCATCCCTCGAACGCAGACCCAGGTAAGGCAGTTGTTAGGGTTAGCATCTTATTTTCGTAGATTTGTACCAAAATTTTCACAAACAGCAGCTCCTCTGTATAGACTTACGGCAAGGAATGCAAAGACAATAAAATGGACAAACGAACACAATGAAGCTAGGACTAAGCTCGTCGAGTATTTAACGTCAGAACCATGTCTCCGTATATTTGACCCTAGCCTACCGATCGAATTACATACTGACGCTAGCGCCCTTGGATACGGCGCTGTGCTCCTTCAACACATCGAAGAAAATAAACATCCAATCGCATACTACAGCAAACGCATACTACAGCAAACTGCAGTCGTAAACGCGATAAAACACTTTCGACAATATTTGGTTGGCCGGAAATTTTTGGTGGTCACGGACTGTAACTCACTAAAAGCTGCAAGCCTTAAGAAAAATTTAACGCCACGAGTGTATCGATGGTGGGCATTCCTACAATCTTTTTACTTTAAAATTGAATATCGTGCGGGTGAAAGAATGAAACACGCGGACTTTCTATCGCGCAACCCCGTTCTTGAAGACAAAGTATTGAACGTAGTTAAAAAAAGACATGAACAAAATAACAGAATTGGCAGATGACTGGTTAATCGTAGCTCAGCAGAAAGACGACGGAATAAAAACATTATACCGCGAAGTATTGGACGGATCAGAAACCACAAAGACTTACTCGATAAAAGACAAAATCTTAATGCGAACAATAGAAAGAAAAGGTAAACAAATCACACTACCTGTAGTGCCGAGGATGATGGTATGGTCACTCATCCATCACGTACACCAAAATATTTGCCATTTAGGCTGGGAAAAGACTTTGGACATATTATACGAACTTTATTGGTTCCCTCATATGGCAAAGCAAGTAAAGAAATTTGTAGCAAATTGTATTACGTGTCAAACTTGTAAATCAATATCGAGACCGACGCAAGCACAGCTACATCCAATAGAAAAGGACAGCATTCCGTGGTGTACGATTCACATAGACATCTCGGGAAAATGATCAGGTCCCTCTGAGAAAAAAGAATACCTTTTCGTGATCATAGACGCATTCACGAAATTTGTAACGTTGAATTGGATAAACCGTTTAGACGCTGAAACAGCAATCAACCAGATTGAAAAACATTCGTTTACTTTTGGGGCACCGAAACGAATTATTTGTGACCAAGGTGCAGGGTTTACAAATGCGCGGTTTAAAGAATTCTACAACGAAAATAATATTTTGGTTCATTTAATAGCTTCGGGAACACCAAGAGCTAATGGTCAGGTTGAAAGAATTATGTCCACGGTGAGGACTATGTTATCCATAAGGAAAGCTCAAGGATAGCAATGGCAGAACGAATTAGGAAGAGTTCAGCTAGCAATAAATTCAACAGTTCATAAAACGTTGGGGAAAAGTCCCGCTGAGATTTTGTTTGGTACAAAAGGAAACTCGATAGAAATCGAACCCGTGAAACACGATAGCGTGATAACTCATAGCGTTGATTTGAGCAAGCTTAGAACTGCAGCTACAGATAGCATGAGAGCCGAAGGGACAAAAGAAAAGGCAAGGTTTGATAAGAAGAACAAACCGGTTAACCCATTCAAAATTGGAGATTTTATGATGGTTAGAAATAATGATAGAATAAAGACAAAACTGGATGCCAAATATCGAGGTCCAGTTGAAGTTGTTGCAGTGTTACCGAACGATAGATACCTTGTCAAGTAGGTAGGCTCTGGATTGCGAGGCCGAAATAGCATCAAAGTATCTCATGACAAACTGATCGCAGCTCCAGGAAACGAGGCGAGTCAGGATAGCTATGTCGGAGAGAAAGAAAAAGGTGAGAACAAAATTGTACAACAATCTGTTTGATGTGATTTGTAGAATTATTTCAGTACTTGATCGTGAGTGCAAACATAGTGTTTGGCGAAGAGAATCAAGACTATGAATTATGAAACAGACGCAGTCTGGTTTTATTGGTTGTTGAATGCTGTTGAGGATTCTCATAGAACTTCTGGTTCTAATTGAGGCGGATTTATATGTAGAAATCCACAGAGAGCATGAGACTGTTGGTTTCCATTGTTTCAATTTAAGAGTGCGACTTTGGCCCTTGATGTCCGCTGGACTTGATCACCCAGAACCCTCGAACCCAAAGCCTAAGAGTAACTTGAGAATGATACAATGTAAACTTGTGGGCAATATAATAGTTAGAAAATTGCGGATGCACAAGGCATGCCTACAGAGCTATTATGAACAGAATATAATAGTTAGAAAATGTACGGATGCGCAGGCCTGCCTACAGAGCTATTATGAACAGAAGATAAAAGTTAGAAAATGTACGGATGTGTAAGACATGCCTACAGAGCTATTATGAACAGAAGATAATAGTTAGAAAATGTACGGATGTGTAAGACATGCCTACAGAGCTATTATGAACAGAAGATAATAGTTAGAAAATGTAGGGATGTGTAAGACATGCCTTCAGAGCTATTATGAGTAAAATATAATAGTTAGAAAATGTGTGGATGTGAAAGACATGCCTACAGAGCTATTATGAGTAAATGATGATAGTTAGAAATTGTATGGATGTGTAAGACATGCCTGCAGAGCTATTGGTGCCTTGGAGATCGAATTTGTGAGGAATTCGTTTTGACACTTTTTAAAAAACTTGCAGTATGACTGTACAATACTGATCGCAAAAAAAACCGGAAAACGATACACATGGTTGCACACGTGAATGGAGACAGTAAAAGCCTGTAGGGCAATAACAGACTTGTAAAGTCAGGAAAGCCGAACGTAAACTAACGCTTGTTTGTTCGATGCCTGTTTTATTTCAGAAGTAAACTAGACGGATAGATGCTGTGCACTCGAGACGCGTGCTAATCAGTATGGCCGTGTCGCATCGCCATGGGAATGGCTTTTTCAACAGCGCTTTCGATTTCTTGATGATGTTTATGGAGAGTCAAGTGGTGGGCATCGAGTGACGAAAAGGCGACAAAGCGTTCGGAGAAGAACCTACCCCGGTGGCAGTGCGTGGTGTATGATCCACGAGTGTGTTGTGTTGCATAGAGGCCTAGAAGAAGTGGAGTGGGAGACGTATGCCTTTCGGGTCACGAAGTCATTCCTTCTCGGGTCATTGGGTCGAAAGGACTAATTTTCGAAAAGGCTCTGTGTAACACGCCTCACTAGCACTGCTATCCGGTGATTATACTTTGTACCGAAAATTTTATTGTATCGAGTCACCAATAAATCGTGTAAGCCGTGTCACTGCGGCAGTCAGTGAGATAGACATTGTTTTTTAATTCGTGAACGGAATTCCTGGCTCTCTCTATATTCTTGATATCTGACATATATATATACACACAATTCCTCCCTCTCCATCCTCTCTACTCACACACCCCTTTGACAGGCCATTAGCTCAATCAAATAGAACAATGGTTGACTCTGCAAAACTTATATTTAGCTAAAATTAAAAACAAATAAAATAGATAATAGAGAAATAAAATATATTTTGCGGATTCAACTAAATATTTTATGAACAGATGAAACCGAATCACAGATTTATTAGGCTCAAATAAAATATTCAGTTATTGGACGATATTAAATATATTTGGATTTGAATAAATGAATATATTGAAAATAAATGATTCCAACAATGGAATGCGACAGGAAAAATTTGATTCCACGAAACATTTAGTTAATTCAAATGAAAAAAAATCAAATAGACGCGGTAAATTAATATCAAAAGAATTTTTCTGTCAGTGACTTGAACGCGCGAAAATTTAAATTGGCGCGAAGTAAAACGTAATTTTCAAGCATTAGAAGCACACTTCAATAGATTCATATATGATTTAAAGAGCACTTTTCAAATTCATTGATTATTATTTCTTTTTTGTGACGGCAAAATATTTTTTTAAGAATTCAAAAAAAATACACGTTTTGTCAAAGTCAGTCCCCCAAAGCGTTCTACCTAACTGTTCACTCGTTTTCTCAATTTGAATATTTAGTATTATTACTCTCATCGACTTATAATTAATCCCAACAATTATCAAAATTGTTTTCACACCAAAATACTACAAAACATCGACACTTAACCTTACTGTAAAATGTCGATGCTACCAACGTTGCGCGCTACATTGTGCTATTGAGGCGAAGCTCAAACGGAAATACAAACAAACTGCTGTTTTACGGTCAAGCATCGGCCGAACTCTGGAGCTACAAGTGATGGCGAACTACACCCGGGCAACGATTAGCCAGTGTTGTCTGAATCATGGTAGCCAACGTCGGGTGATCTGCAGTCCCTAACGCCGCCACGACGATCGAACGAGAGTTTCGACAACTCTGGGCCACAGTCGCGTACCAATCGTTGGCTGCCGATGCGTCACCGCCTTACCGCCAAGCGTTGGCTGTACTCTGGGTCTGCAAGCGTTGACCTACTACACCCGGGCGACGATTAACCAGAGTCGGATGAAACGTGGTAGCCAGCGTTGCGCGAACTACCGGGCCTAACGTCGAGGCGATGGTCGAACGAGAGTTGTGACAACTCTGGGTCATAGTCGGGTTCCGATCGGTGACTGCCCATGCATCGCCGCCTTACCGCCAAGCATTGGCTAGACTCTGGGGCTGCAAGCTTTGGCCAACCACACCCGGGCAACGATTAACCAGAGTCGGATGAAACGTGGTAGCCAGCGTTGCGCGAACTACCGGACCTAACGTCGACGCGATGATCGAACGAGAGTTTCGACAACTCTGGGCCATAGTCGCGTTCCGATCGTTGGCTGCCGATTCGTTGCCGCTTAATAACCAAGCATCGCTCGCACATTTCGCCAACGCTGGACCGTCATAGACCGCCGATCGTTGGCAGCCAACGAGCTGCCGCAATACAGCCAAACGTCGGCCGTACTCGGAACGTCGGCTACTCCCACATAGGTAGGGTTAAAATGTACAATGCTGTGTAAGAAATGTAACGGCTTCAATTGTACAAATGTTCTCGAAACCGAAATAGTTTTACCCGACGACGAAATAGACGGAGAATTTTATAAGTTTCTGATGCATTCGACGATGCAACTGATGTTACGTTTGCGATAACCGGAGGCTCAAATAACGTAAATAGCGACGATGAGTATGAGTCTGACGAGAAAAGAATTAAAAAAGAGTAATTAGTACTCGTAGTTTTCTTTTAAATATATAATAAACTTATCGTGATGAAGGAAACTCTGTACAAAATGCAATTTAATTATCATACGCTTCCCGATTCATCGAAAAATTATTTATAGGCATGGCTATATTTTAATTGAGGAAACACAATAATTATTGGAGTAACAATTGAAAAAAAAAATGTTCAAGGGCATTATCGTATTTGCGAGAAGAAGATACGCGGAATGGAACAAAAAAACAACTCACTACGATCATTTTTAAGGAAGTTATTGAATGTATTAATTAAGCCGCTCGAGGGGGAGCGGCAGGGCGGGACGCGGTACCCCCACCGCGCTGCCCGGCCGACGCTGTTCGCTGATCCGCGCGCGGACGATCGGAATAAATTATTACCCGCAATGAGACGAACGCTCTAAAGGGTTGGTATTATATAGAAGCTCATACTCAAAAGTGTAGAAAAGGCTCTCAAATTTTGATTATGCAAAAATCTTGATGACAACAATGGTAAATTGCAAAAACGTATAAACATCGATATCTCGGGTTGTAATCAAGGTATTGCGACTTTTCTTTTTTGATTGCTCGTCTTACAAAAAAGTATCAGAATCATGAAGAGAATTAAAAATATCTACATCATTTGAGGAGTTATTTCTACTTATTTATAAGCAAAAAATTAAAATTCTCGAAAAACTGTATTTTTTAACATAAATGATGATATCTTTTGACGGCGAAAACGAATGTCTGTAAGGTATCACAAACTGTTATCTAATTGATGACTATTCTCAGGTATCTAAAGGTTACCTGCCTGCTATTATCTATTGTATCTTATTAAACGTTGCACATATGCGTATTATGCCAATCTAGACTGTCAAAATTATTTCTTGCGATTTTTTTATTTGTCATGCCTTTCTAATTGACTTAAAGCTATAGGAAGTGTTTGGTGATGAATCATGTGTCCTAAAATATTGGGTTTGATAGAAAAAAATAAAACTATATTTTGAACTTAAATTTTTATTTTTCTCTGAAACTAAACTTCATATGGTTTATAGACCTAAAATAATTATGATTGCCATAACTCTTCTTCATTCTGCTCTCTCTGTGTCTTCAGGAACCTCTTCCGAATCTGAATCTGACAAGAAACATGACTTAAGGGTCTTACCACATTAGACGCTAAAAAAGGCTATTTTTTAGGTTTATATTATAGATATTGATGTAAAAGTTGTTGCATTTAATAAATACACTTGCGAGATGCATCAAATTTAAAAAAAATGTATTTATGTAACCCCACCAAATTTTAAACGCGTTTTTTTCGAAACAACGTTTTTCGACGGCTTGCTGATAAAATCATTGAAACTACTGAACCGATACTTAGACAATTTTAACCACACATTCTTTAGCGTACATAAAGGATTTTTTTAATTTTGAAATTTACTATTTTTTGTCAAAAACGGCGAAAAAATACGTTTTTTGTTGAATCTAAAACTGTTTGATTTTTTTGTTTCGGATGATCCATCTCCGAGATTTCATCAACAGCACAGACCTACAATCTTTGAAGGACATTTTTTAAATACCGTTTTCGTCTATAAATAGTGATTTAAATAAAAATACATTAAAACAAAATGTATTTCGAAAGTGTATTTATTAAGTGTAACAACTTTTATATCAATATCTGTAATATAAACCTATCACAAAAATAGTCTTTTTCAGCCTCTAAAGTGAGAAGACCCCTTAAGTGTCCGTCGCTGATTTTATTGAAACTCATATATGTAATAAAGCATTGAAAACCATTAGACACGTATTTTTTTATCTGCCCAAAAACGTTTTTGAGGGGGAAACGACCCTTCAATATAAGGTGTGTCACCCCTTGGTTTAATTTTTTTTAATTATTCTATAGTGGATTTTTCATCCCTTTACATTTTGGTTTTTGTGTCATTCAGATCGATTGACTGCTTGTCGGTGAAACTGCAAAACCAACCCTCTGTACACCTTTCTTTGAGGGGTAGTTTCCCCCCTTAAAACCGTTTTTCCGCCGATAAAAAAATACCTGTCCAATAGTTTACAATAATTTATCAAATTTATGCGTTTGAACAAAATCGACGGCGGAAACTTAAGTGATGTTCCTTTTGAGTCATCTTCAGTCAGGTTCAGCGAGAATCATCAATTCAATTGCATCCTTCGTAAACGGCATTGAGTTTTTGGGGGGTTGGTCTTATGCTAGTGATCAGTGGGTTGGAATTTAGTAATAGCCTGTTTATAATATCAAGGTTATACTCCGCCCGAATATAAATTCTCTATTCTTTTCTCTATCATGGTTGTTCACCCCTGACTCGAAAATGTGCGGATAAGTGCGGCTGATTTGATGATGATTATATTGTGCAAACTATCATCTCGCAATAACAATTTAAATAATGCCCGTGACAAACCCGGAAATACAACAAAAAGCTTATTGTGCGTGAAAATTTGGTAGGGAATTTAACAATTCTGACCTTTTTTCTTTCATTGACGAAAAAACAATATCCCATTAATAAACAACACAGCAAAATGTTTCAAAACTATGTGTTCTTACCTGCTCGATCCAAACCCATAACAATGTTTTTTTTTAGATCGCTGTTATAGTAATTTTTTAACTCTTTAACTGAGACAGTCATACTTACAATTAGAAAGCTGAGAGATACGTACACTTGCAGCGATGGTAAAGTTCCGACTGAAACTAGGGCCCGGGTGCAACCGATGGGAGACGGGGAAGAGTTGCTTATTATTCTCTGGTCATTTAACAATAATGATAACCGGTTTTTTTTTCACCTACATCAAGTTTCAAAAATTGATTTATGACCGGCTAGATCGTCAAAATACCCGCATGTGCGTTGTCCGGACGATTTCCTAAAGACTAATCACATAAGATGTTTTTTTCATGATATCTATCGGACATCGGTAATATACTGTCTTTTGACGTATTTCGAATTTGGCAAGTGTCATCTTTCGGATAACACTTGGATGCCTTTTCACTACCTCCCGCCAATTCCAAATACGTCAAAAGACAGTATATTACCGATGTCCGATAGATATTATGAAGAAAAAAAAACATCTTACCTGATTATTCTTTAGGATATCCTCCGGACAACGTTTAATTAGAAACTGATAGTGCACCATTATTCCGATCACCGAGGAGCGAAGGGCGAACATATAATTAATTAAAAAAAAGAAAAGGTGCTCAAACATATACCCGTGCGTATGTATGCGTCTGATAAATTTTCCCATTTACCTCTGTGAGTCGATATATATATACACTTAATATTCTTTCTTTATATTTTAAGAGCGCACGTTTACTTTTAAGGTTATTCAAGGGATCGTTTGGAGCGCTCGGTTTTTTCTACAGCAGACTTGAAAATTGAAGCAAGTACACTTATTTGCTGCTGTCTATTTCAACGTATAAATAAACATTTTATTGTTTCAATATTTTGTGAAGTCATTTGCTATAAAGACGTCATCACACGTTTAATAAAATTCTATTCATAATAATTGTTCATTTTCTTTTTCAGAGGTCGTACGAAGCTCATTCCGCGACGCTAAAGTCAAGGACACTAAACATCACATCGCGGACTGGCTACGCCATGAGAGCGACCGGCTAGAGGCTAGGCAACTGGCAGCTGATAGAAGGTGTCCCCGTAAGGACGATGGAAAACCATGAATGTATTTTTTAGTAATATTTAATTACATTTCATTTTTAATTAACTAGCTAACATTGAACAACCCTCTTCCAAACCGATATAACACTTTTTTATCTATCTCTTTATCAAAATCAACGTATAAATAGTCTAGAATATTTAATATAGCCCAATATTACGTATTTTTTGTTATTACATGGTCAACATCGTTAATGACTACAAATAGGTAATATCGGGCTATATTAAATATCCTAGACTATTAATGAGTTGCTTTTGATAAAGAAATGGACATATATGGGACATTCCACGTCATTTCACCTAGCTCGGGACGCCGACCATTCTTTGTTGTCCCGATTTTTTGTTAAATAGTACCCCATGAAAGGAATATCCACACCAATTTTTCGATTTTTACCTTTTCTCTTTCAGGAGTTATAATTTTCCAAAAATGTCTATTTCGGAAGTTTTTAAAACGTTGATAACTCCTGAACTAATCGACATATCGACAAGTGTCACTCAATTTGGTTTCATTCTGGAGCATTCTTTCGTAAACAAATGTTTAAAAAATTATCAATTATCAATGTCAACGTTTTTTTGCTTCTAAAGTGGAAAATGCTTTTTTTTAAGGCGATTGCCTTTTTTGGTTGTTTCAAAAAATTCTCCTAAATAGAGTGACCAATTCTTTATTCTTCACGACTAGTCTCAGCGTGGGCCCATTTTCCTTCTATTTTTTTCGAACTAATTATACTTTTGTCATTTTAAGGGGTGAGATGCAGTCAGAATTTTCAAAAGATCAATTTTTTTACACTTTCTTGAAGTATGATGTTTCGTAAACATTCCCTGAAAATTTCAAGCCAAATCCGATGAATAGTTTCTGGGATATCCCACAATTAGTGAAGGGGCGTCGGGTTCCCATGACAGGTAGCGGCCCAGATAGACGGATGTACCTCATATTGGCATCATATGTACATCATCATCGCGGCATAGAAAGTCTCACAGCTGTGTATCCCTTATGAGTGCTCCCGTTGAAGTCATATTTGCATCACATGATGATTCACAATAATACATCCAAATGAAGCAAAGTTGTTCTCACGCGAATATGCATGCAGTGAATTCATCAGACTAGCAAATTCGGCTCACGAATATCTAACATTGAGTGCATATGGGGCTCATATGGGTGTCACGGCGTGAAGAAATTGTAGTGCTCATACGGAGATCATATTAGCGGCATGGCGTGACGTAACTATGCTGTGCTCATACGGAGCTCATATAAGTGTTATAGCGTGAAAAATGAAAAGATCCAAAAATGATGATTGAAAGAATCTGGTAGCATTTTTATATCCATATGCTTTATTTATGTTCCTGCCTATATGATAAATGGATTAAAACGTATCCTGCCTAGTTAAATTTTGTACCTACCTACGGTTTGAACCTACGTCTTCTAATTAGAGAGCTGAGCGCGCTACCTACCTAGCCATTCTAACACTTGCGCAAACTTTGTTTTTGTCTGCCTATTTGTATCATTCTGGATTTGTATGCATATCGCCGTCATATTGCGCTCGTGGGATGTATCACTGAAAAATATCCATATCGCCGTCAAATTGCGCTCATCAAATGTATCACTTAGAAATATGCATATCGCCGTCATAGGATATATCACACTGAGAAACACGCATATCGCCGTCATATTGCGCTCATGGGATGTATCACTGAGAAATATTCATATCGCCGTCATATTGCGCTCATCGAATGTATCACTGAAAACATGCATATTGCCGTCATGAAATGTATTACTGAGAAACATGCATATCGCCATCATATTGTGCTTGTGCGATGTATCACTGACAAAATATACATATCGCCGTCATATTGCGCTCAACGAATGTATCACTTAGAAACATGCATATCGCCGTCATAGGATGTATCACTAAGAAACATGCATATCGCCGTCATGTTGCGCCCATCGGATGTATCACTGACAAACATGCATATCGCCGGCATATTGCTTGCATGGCATGTCTACTACCAGTGCTAACCAGTGAATTCATCAACACAAGTCATTGGGTCACGTCCATATGACGTAAAATTCGCAGATATTAATTGTGGACACTTGAGCACAGCGATATGAGTTCAACGTGCTCCAAACGTGCGATGCATTTGTAAACAACGTATTGAGATCTAAATGCTTTGTACATTCACGATACTAAATGAGGTCACGGTTTTGCATCATGATAGGTAGTCAATATGCTGTAAAATTTGCTTCATCAATTGTATGCATGGCGTGATGATCATGACTGTCTATCTGGCAATTCTGCCTTCCCGGGTATTATCGTTTGCGCGTTTGTCAGCCCCCAGATAGACAGTCATGATCATCACGCCATATATACAATTGATGGAGCAAATTTTACAGCATATTTACTACATGTCATGATGCAAAGCCGTGAACTCATTTAGTATCGTGAATGTACAAAGCATTTTGATTTCAATATGTCGGGTACAAATGCATCGTACGTTTGGAGCACGTTGAACTCATATCGCTATGCTCAAGTGTCCACAATTAATATCTGCAAATTTTACGTCATATGGAAGTCATCCAATGACTTGTGTTGATGAATGCACTGGGTTAGCACTGGTAGTAGACATGCCATGCAAGCAATATGACGGCGATATGCATGTTTGTCAGTGATACATCCTATGACGGCGATATGCATGTTTCTAAGTGATACATTCGTTGAGCGTAATATGACGGCGATATGTATATTTTGTCAGTGATACATCCCACAAGCACAATATGATGGCGATATGCATGTTTCTTAGTAATACATTCCATGACGGCAATATGCATGTTTTCAGTGATACATTCGATGAGCGCAATATGACGGCGATATGCATATTTCTAAGTGATACATTCGATGAGCGCAATATGACGGCGATATGTATATTTGTCAGTGATGCATCCCATGAGCGCAATATGACGGCGATATGCATACAAATCCAGAATGATACAAATAGACAGACAAAAAGAAAGTTTGCACAAGTGTTAGAATGGCTAGATAGGGCGCGCTCAGCTCTCGAATTAGAAGACGTAGGTTCAAACCGTAGGTAGGTACAAAATTTAACTAGGCAGGATGCGTTTTAATCCATTTATCATATAGGTAGGAACATAAATAATGTATATGGATATAACAATCCTACCATATTTTTTTAACCAACATTTTTGAATTTTTTTTTATTTTTCACGCTATGACACTCATATGAGCTCCATATGAGCACTAAAATTTCTTCACGCCGTGACACCCATATGAGCCCCATATGCACTCACTTAATGTTAGATATTCGTGAGCCGAATTTGCTAGTCTGATGAATTCACTGCATGCATATTCGCTTGAGAAAAACTTTGCTTCATTTGGATGTATTCTTGTGAATCATCATGTGATGAAAATGTGACTTCAACGGAAGCACTCATAAGGGATACACAGCTGTGGGACTTTATATGCCACAGTGATGATGTACATATGATGCCAATATGAGGTACGTCCGTCTATCTGGGATAAATCAAGTGTCAAATTGGAAAACTCTTCCAGAACTTTTCAAAAATGTATTATCAAAAAACTATGAACTTTAGCAACATTTTAGAAGGAATACTTTCGTTTTTAAATTGCCCAAAATATATTTTTTTTAAAATAATTAATCCCGAAAAACATTAATTTTTTGAAAAATTGTTTTAATAGTTGGCTATAAACAATTGAATGCTCGACTTTTCGGCAAAAAATTATGATATTTGGATTCAGCGGATCAAAATACATAAAAAAAAGGTTAGCTTCATCCATCGAGCCCAAAATTTTACGAACATATAATGCCGTATCCACATCGAAAAACTTTGAACGCGTTTTTCTCGAAACTATGTTTTCAAGTCGATGACCACTATAATTCAAAAACCACTCGATGGATTTTGATGAAATTTCGTGTGCTTATTGATAGCATTAAAAACTAGTCCTTAATCGAAGGATTTTCATTTTTGATGAAAATTTCTATTTTTTTAACAATAAACGAGCGATTTTTTAGTCGGAAATCGAAAGTTTTCTGTCGCAAGCCGCTATTTTGTTAATTAAAAAAAAAAAAAAGGTTCGATTAAGGACTCAATTTATTATAAATTAATGATTTTTTTTGGTGTTTCGATTTTAGATGACCCAGTAAAATTTTATGATGCTCACCGCAAAGCACTAAATGCCGAAGGGGGGCCGACAAAGATGGCGATATTTTTATATATAATCAATATTTTTCTTTGAAAATTTGTACAAGTCAAGTTGAAATATAACATAAAAAGTCTGTGTAACCACTTTTGTGAAACAAATTAATTACTGAAAAAATTATTGAAAATGCTCGTTTTTTCACACTTCTGACTGCATCTTACCCCTTAATCTCCAACAATGCTATTAATGATTTTGTGATTTCCAACTCTGCTTCGACAGGCCTAAAACGGTTTATGTTTAATTTGTACTGAATTTAACAAAAACAATTTTTTATGCAAAATATTTTTTTTTGTTAAGGGGACAGTCCACTTCGAAAATTTCAAAAAATTTAAAGTAAGCAAGACTTCAAGACATCGACGATGATGAGCAATCAGAAGGGATTTTGTACGGTGCAGGAATTGCCAATTGAGTTTAGGTAAGAGTTTTTCATAGAATAAACTTCAAACGCGTTTTTCTCGAAACAACGTTTTCAAAATCTAGCTCCATCGTATCTCTAAAACTAATAAACCGTTTCTCTTGAAATTTGAACCACATATTGAAAACATGATTCGCAACAAGATGACCCTCGATGGTTTTAACATTTTTATTTTTACTCTTTTTTGCGATAAACTGCGAAAAAACGCGTTTTTTACTTTTTTCATTGTTCATCTGCCATTTTTATAGTTTTTCATAAAACTTTATACACGAGGGTCATTTTGTAGCTGGTATCATACTGAATCTAATGGACTTTTATTTTTTTGTTTCAGACAAGCCATTGCCGAGATGTGATGCAGGTATCTAGCCCACCTATTTAAACTACGTTAAACTGTAGTTTTTGTACTTATAAATGAATAAAAATGAATATTTTTTTTTAAATGTATTTCAAGACTTTATTTATCAAACCCAACAACTTTCATATTCATATCTGTTATAAAATCCTTAAAAAAAATCGCGAAAATAGCCTTTTTCATGGCTCCAAAGTGGACTGGCCCTTTAAATTCAGCACAAAGTGAAAAGAAACCAATTAGTTCAGGAGTTATCAGCGTTACACGTTTCCAAAACTTCTCATGGCGTTTAGCCGCATTTGGTTGACTCATGGCTGCCACAGCTTTCAGTCTTTTAGCAAGCGCCTTTTTTCTCGTAAACTTTCCTTCATATCGAATTTGGGTTAACATTTTCACGCTTTTTTAATTTATATAAAATATTTAGCGAAAGACAGATGGTAAGAAGCTCAACGCTATGACTGCAGGTACATCGCGCTGTGACCACGATTACAGTGCCGCTATTATACGAGTATGAGATCTATCTATACATGAGGCGCGAATGTGTGCGACATATGGAGGGTACAAGCTCTGTCAAAAATTTACAACCAACAGCATCGTATAGGCATTAGATGTTACTATACGCTACGACCGAAAGTGGAAATGTATAGGGGTTGAAAGCTAAAACATTTGTATAACATAAAAGTATTCTCTGTATTTCAACAAAAGTATTTGTATTCGGTGGAGCTAAAAAAACCTAGGAGATACCTGTTTGTTCCGCAAAATCATCGTTTGAGGGTCGAACTACTCCTACATGTTACCATTTCCGGTGTCCCCATCCGATATGTTCCGATTGAGAAATATTAATCTTTATCGAAATTTTAATTACGTCAATTTTTGTATCTTATGGAGAATAACGTAAAATCGACGGTGTTCAGTTCCGACGGCATGAGTGGTTATAAATTTTGGGGGGATGAAAAGTTCAACATTTTTCATCAATGACAGTATTAGCATTCGAACATACTACAAAAGGTACGATGGCACAGCGTTTTGCGTTCTTTTGAAAACCTTTGTTGCCCGGTAAATATCGCCTATATGTGTATAACCGAACTGCCATTTAAATCCTACAATGTTTCTCAAATCTAGCTTCCAAATAGTTACGAAGCACTTTTCGTGTGACAAGTGACCATCTTAATCGTTACAAGAATATTCGGTTTCATTTCTCACAAAAACCGCTCCTTCCGTCTCCGGCCCTCTTCCGATAGAAAATCTCATACGCGCGCAAATTTTTGCAGTGTTCTATTTTCAGGATTTTGTGTGGTGCTGGAACCAATCACGTAAGGAAGCAATGTATATAGAACCGCTTATTATTACGTTTATTCCCTTACCACGACGTACTAAATACAAAATTGCAGATATTTGAAATCGTAATAACAACAAGCCTTTTTTATTTTTCTATACAATCCTGGCATTTAGAGTGGTAAATTAGATTACTCATTAAAAGTACGTCAATAATGGTAATCATAAAAAATCCTTCAAACACAATGACTTCTTGCACCAGGATCAACGAGTAATCGCAACCACAAACTAAACGTAGTCGGAGAGGGACGCTCAAAATTGTATCATACAGTGGTAGTCCATCCGTCATACGAGGTTTTTCTAAAAACGCAAAAACACGTATCCTCGACTTTTTTTAGCTCTCTCAAGAATAATTGGATTCGTTAAAATATAACGAAAAGTTTTACATTGATAAAAGTTTTTCGACTTTAAACCCCTTCATATCTATACCAATTCACCCCCTCATAATTGAAAAAAGTGCATTCTTTAATATTTGCCATTAGCATTATCCTCCAATTAGTTTCAATCAATATTGATAGGAAATATACGAAACTGCAAAAGTCACTCAGAGGGTGTTCAAATTCAAGGACCCGTTAAAAACGTTTTCCGCAAATAAAATAAATACGTGTCTCTTAGATGTAGTTTTATTCATTTGCCAACTTTTTATTGAAAAATAAAAATTATACCCTCTGAAAGTATGAAATACTATTGTATAGCGCTTTTTCTCTGTTTCGAAATTAACTTCGTTTTAAGGGGCCAATCCACTTTGAAAATTTCAAAAAATCGAAAGCAAGCAAGACTTGAAGAAATCGACGATGATGAGCAATCAGAAGGGATTTTGTACGATGCAGGAATTGCCGATTGAGTTTAGGTAAGAGTTTTTCATAGTATAAACTTCAAACGTGTTTTTCTCGAAACGTTTTCAAAATATAACTCCATCGTATCTCTAACACTAATAAACCGATTCTCTTGAAATTTGAACCACACATTGTAAACGTGATCCGCAACAAGATGATCTTTGCTGGTTAAAAAAATTTCATTCTTACTCTTTTTTTTGCGAAAAACTGCGAAACACGCGTTTTATTTACTTTCTTCGTTTTTCATCTGCCATTTTTGTATTTTTTGATAAAACTATATCCGAGAGTCATTTGGTAGCTGGTGTCAAACTGAATCTAATGGACTTTGATTTTTTTGCTTCAGACACGCCGTTGCCGAATTGTGATGGAGCTACCTAGCCCACCTCTTTTTGAGGCGTTACGTTAAACTATAGTTTTTGTACTTAAAAATGAATAAATTCTTTTTTAAATGTATTTTAAGACTTTATTTATCAAGCCCAACCACGTTTATATTCATATCTTTTATAAAATCCTCAACAACAAAAATCCCAAAAATAGCCTTTTTCGTTGTTCCAAAGTGGACTGGCCCCTTAAAAGTTGTATACCCCCATGTATTTCCTATACTTTTTTAAATACGGAATCACCTTTCTACCAAATTGGTATATCGCAAAATTAAGCTTTCAAAAACTAAACAGTACTCTTTAGTACTGAAAAAATGTTCTGAAGAAATTTATACAAAAAAAAGTAGAATTTTTTAATTGATTATGACTTAACGGCATTTGACTGAACCGGAAGTTGCTTGTTTTGTCACTCTGGTTGAAGAAGGCTTCTGTTCTCCGTAATACAGTATACAACTTTTCAAACAAAGTTAATTTAGAAACAGAAAAAAAAACCGTTAAGCATGGAATTTATTACTTTACAAGGGCATAATTGTTGTTTTTCAATAAAAAATTGACGAACGGATAAAGTTTAACCTTTAAAATAAAAGGAAATTTTTGTCAATAAAATTTAAAAAAATAAACCAAAATTGATTATCTACAGATTGTCTACAGATAAATACAGATAAAATTGACAATCTACAGATTGTCACTTTACATGTGTGACAATATCTATAAATCTCAAAAAAAACAATCTTTTGAACCTAAAAATGAATTAATCCTGATTTTAAAAAATCACGACGTTCCTTTGATTATTTTTTTCAAAAATTTCCAACTTTGATCATTTGGGCCACAGAGAATAAAATTCAGAGCAGTTTAACGCTCCACGTACTTTTTATGAACATAGAAAAAATGCCTAAACATAATGTTGGCGATGGTTATCTGCGAAGATATCGTAACTTAAGTAATTTAAGAAACAAATACCATTTTTTACATTGTTTACATCTATGTCTCATATCAATTTTTCTTGATTTCTTCCCTTGAAGGGAATACTTTCACCTTTCCGGAACTGTCGGTCAACTTTCTGCACGATGATTAGTTTATGGAACATTGATTATCGAAGTCAAAAGCGTCATTTTGGCTTTGAAAGCCCATAAATATGCTACAAATCATCGAACAGACCTCTTTCCAAGCTCAAATTGAAGAACAAGGAAGAAGGAAAAGCAACATGATTGCGTCATTAATCAAAACAGATTTCCCATGTCTGTAGACCTTTTCTAAAAAAAAGTCGAAAAATTTTCCTTCGCGATTTTTCTTTTGATTCATTAGTAACGAGGGGTCAAAAAAAATCTGGTAGTCAAAGCTCGAAAACTAGAGATTTCAAGCTCTAAATTGCTTTTTCAAAATTTTTCTCCTATGATTATTTTCCGCGCAGATAAAGCAATTTGAAAATGACCGAAAAAATTCAGAAAATGTTTTCGTTTGCCTAATTTTTATCGGTAGCGTACATTCTTACAAACTAGTTTCGCAGTGATGACCTTTTTTTCTCCTCAGGTTCCTTGTCGTCATTTTTATCTCAATCATTCGTGTTTTCTTCGGTTATTTAGTACGTATCGCTAGCCGCGATGTCGATATCATCCGTAAATCTTAAAAACTCTTCGTCGATTTTATCGTCTCGTAAAACTAAATCGAGTTCGATAACGTTTGAACAAATTTACCCGTCGCATTTCTTGCAGAGGATTTTGCATTTGAAGCCAACTTTTCGACACGTGCTATTTATTAGAAATGATTTCTTGTGGTTGCAATACACGTTATTGTGCGACAAATTTCACGTGTCGAAAAGGTGGCTTAAATAGCACAATACTCTGCAGGAAATGTAACGGGCAAAATTGTTCAATCGTTATCGAATTTGAAATAGATTTACGCCACGTTGAAATTGACAAAGAATTTTTCAGATTTACTATACGGAGGATGTCGACAATGCGGCTAATATTATCCATTCAATAACCAAAGAAAACACGAATGATGCAGATACAAATGGCGGCCATGAACTCAACAAAAAAATGGATTATTACTGCGAAGCTAGTTTTTAAGAATGCACGTTACATAATTATTATAATAAATACAATTGCGGACGAGCTAAAATTTACTTATGGCACCCTCACTTTTTTCGGAAAAAGTAGTTAACTAAGCCGCGCGAGGGGAGGCGCGGCGGGAGAGGCAGTGCCCCCGGCTGCGATCGAATTTAATCATGATCTGCAATGAGATAAGCGCTCCAACGGGTTTGTATTATGTTGAATGCCATGCCTAAAAGGGTATAAAAAGGACGTGTGTGTGTGTGCGCGCGTTTGTGTTTGTCTGTGTGTGCGTGTGTATGTGCGTGCGTGCGTGCGCGTGTGTGTGTGCGTGCGTGTGTGCGTGCGTGTGTGTATGTGTGTGTGTGTGCGTGTGCGTGTGCGTGCGTCCGTGTGTGTGTGTGTGTGTGTGTGTGTGTGTGTGTGTGTGTGTGTGTGTGTGTGTGTGTGTGTGCGTGTGTGCGTGCGTGCGTGCGTGCGTGTGTGTGTGTGTGTGTGTCCGTGCGTGTGTGTGTGTGTGTGTGATGAGTTATCAACTACTGCGCGTGCGCGCGAAACTTCTACAGCGTTCTCGAAGCGATTACGTCATCGGATGTTCCCGTAAATGATGACGTCATTCGCAGTTCTTGGAAATGATGATGTGATCAGGTCTTCTTGGAAATGCTGACGTCATAATCGAATGTTCTAGAACATTCGATAATTACATCATCGGATGTTCTTGGAAGCTATGGATAACGTCATAATCAAACATTCTAGAACGTTCAACGATGACGTCATTATTAAACAGCTTAGAGTGATATAGACGGCACAGAAAATGGCGTCCAGGATATCCATCGAAAGTTATGACATCATCAAAGCTCACTCGGTTTCGAAAATTCTAGAGAGTGGGGGTTAGATAAGGCATGGACATATGAAGGACGTTGGTTTGCGATGCTTCATCAGTTGACTTGAAGTAATTGCTGAGTGCAACATCACAATTATGCTCGACAAAAATTGAAAGCAAGAATTCAATTATTTCTGGAAGACATTCCCGGAATAAAAAAACTTTTCGATTATGTAGTCATCCATAGCTTCCCAGAACACCGGACGACGGCATCATCGAACGTTCTAGAACATTCGACGATGACGTCATCACTTCGAGAACGTTTATTACTATACAATACATATTTACATATACATACATTCATACATAGATAAACATACATAAATGCACACATATATGCACACACACATAAATATATGCGAGCAGAAGCGATGACACCATCGCTTCGAGAACCTTGTGGAACATTCTAGAATTGACGCGCGCGCCTTGCTGACATATTTTGACGTCATTTTTAAGGTCAAAGCGGCCCAGAACCCGCCTGGTATGTCTACTACTGTAAATTTGGTGATTAATTTTTTTCTTTTACATAAAAACGTTTTTGAAAAATAATAATTCCCTCCGAAATTTGAGGTAGTACTAGCGGATTGACTAGTCGACAGAAAATCTATAAATTATCGAATCTGAAAAAAAAAACAAAATATAATGTATTTGGGTATAACAATAAACATGATACAGAAAATAATTATTTGAGAAGTGCATGTGATAACTGCTTGTATTATAGTTTGGTAAGTGAAGTAAAGTCGCAATCAGATTTGACTTGAGTTGTTACAGGCCGCCATTTCATAATTCTGGCAATATCCATGGCAACGGTGTTTTCAGGTGCTTTCGATACATGTCAAGCATGTGTTTGTTTACCGTATGTGTAACCGTGTGTTGTAGTGTATGTGTATGTGTATATTGTAACAAGAGAGATGGCAGACGCGGCTAGCGTCTATCGAATCGACGATATCTGCTCGAAATGTCCCGTAACCTATATTTTTTATGGAACATAGGTGACCGCGACGGTTTTCTTGTTATTCGTCGCTTTTCGCATAGCTCTGATCTAACCGGGAACTATTATTATTTCCGTTCCAAAGTTCGATCCGCACGCATTCCCTATATGATGCGGGTTGAATGCATTGATTTCATGAATTAATTACTATTGTATTTAGCCGGTAAGACCTGCAGAGTTTTCGCAGACGCTATTTTTTATGTCTCTACTACAGCATACAAAATAATCAATTTTTTTTTCTAATGAGGAGGTTCGTGCACGTACTACCTTAACAAGTAATGAATGTGAAATTGTAGAAAAAATCAGGAAAAGAAGTTTTAAAAAAATAACATAAAAATAAGATTTTTAAATAATAATTGTTGGTTGCCGCAAAACACCGTAGTATTGAGAGATATTTTAAGGATACATAGGGGAAGTTCACATAACCTACAAAAAATTGGCGACATGCTGGTCTCGTTGAATAGAAGTGTACCAGATTGATGTACATTCCTACTGGACTAGAGGTCCAGGAATGAGGGAGCGGGAGAGAGAGAGAGAGAGAGAGAGAGAGAGAGAGAGAGAGAGAGAGAGAGAGAGAGAGAGAGACGTTGCGGGCAGTCCATCGTGAACGCGAGGCTTGTCTGGGACCTCAAGCGTTATCGACTTCAACAACAATAACAAACATTTTGTAAATGTGCTGCGATTGACAAAGCTACCCCCCCAAGCGATTGACAAAGCTACGGGAGAGCCAAAAGAGATTGGCGGCGGAGGCAAATTCGACTGCCGATACGCACAGTGAGTCCATACCCTCTATCGGCGGGGCAACGTTTGTTTGTACGAGCATAGTTAAATTATGTACCTGTACTCGTATTACTAAACCAATACTGTCGACAATATAAGCCTAGTATAATTACTTAAACCTTTTAACCCTTGCACCGACTATGCGTAACACCTGCATTACAATGATCCAATCAGTACTTGTCTAAATTACTTGCACCTACGGTATCTGTACGGGAAAGTCTGCTGACCCATGGAGCCGAGAATCTGCGGCACTTTGCTAACGTTTCCAGATGTGTACTTAGATATTGCACACTGGGCCAGAAAAACTTCAGTGGTAATTTCCGAGTCCTCGCGAGTAGGCGTAAACCGTACATCCTATTGAAAAAAAATGATACCAGACCCAATATAAGCGACATAAGCATATATATATATATATATACTATTGTATTTTGTTCTGATAATCGTTTTGACAGTAAATAATTTGCATCTCCTATGAAAACATTGTGTTTAAATGAAGGAAATCGTTGACATTTGTTTACATATATAATTGTTTGTAAAATTTACAATTCAGAAAACCAATTATATTTGCAGTCCTAAATTTTGTAATGCATACTCCATTTGCAGGCCGATGAATTACGTCCAAGACAAAAAAATTATATTGCTCAATCAATACTGTATCCGTTTAAATAGTGGTATTTCTTAATCTTGAATTCTATCATAGGGGCCGTCCATTAATCACGTGAGGGTCAGAAAGGGGGAGGGGGGGTTTGGATAACATCACGATTGATCGCGCTGGGGGGGGGGGGGGGGTGTCGTGACATATCACGTGTATTTTTTTGGTAACTGCGTGAACCGGAGAGCATAATCCGCTGTGAGCTATTGAACAGGCAAGTTGTGCCCAAGGGGGTGGCACCTTTTCGAATTTTTGCCGTACCCTGTCACTCGCAGCGCTAGTTATACTCTTACAACCTGATGCGTGCGCAGGGGCTATGTATATAATTCGGTCGCTATGTACGCCGTGCGGGCCTCGCGCCTGCCCAATAAAAATATTGTAAGACAGCTGCTAGCGCCATGGGAAGAGGTAGAACTAAAAAAGCGGTCAAAAATTGCAGCATTTGTATACCGGTAGGGGATAGAAGGTTTCAACCCCCTGGTTGTGCCTAAAAAGTAACCTAAACAACAGTTTTTAGTTCTATTTAATTTCGACTGGCCACCTACTTAAAGTGAAATGCCTACATCTGATCCACAAAAGGCTTGTCCACTTGTTACTGTAGAAAACACGCAAATGAGCCCATGGCCCTAGGACAATGCCATTCAAATATATTGACAATATCTATTAGATTTGTTCGCGCTAGCTACACTTTCTACACTTTTTTAGGGACTGTACACTTTCGCGTTCGTTTTAACGGAAATGGCGTCACGCGCCGCTGTTCACGTTACGAGTGTAGCTACACTTTCGTGCCACTAACCCTAGACTTTCTACACTCGATCTTGACGAGGTGTAAAAGTACACGAAAAGTGTAACAGTGATATTACTAGAATAACCCCATAACCAGCGAAACTGTCAGTGAGTGTATACAGAGGTGAGTACGACATAACCTAAAATATTTGAGGCAATCACAAACAAATTCTCATTTATCACGAAAAACAATCAATAATAAAGGTTAAAAATAACAAACTATTATAATTATCAATCTCTATCGATCAAGGTGATTAAAAAATTGACATGACCTAAAATGTATAAGGCAATCACAAACAAATTCTCATTTATTATGGAAAACAATCAATAATAAAGGTTCAAAATAACGAAGTATTATAATTATCAACTTTTATTGATCAAGATGATAAAAAAATTGACAAGATATAATGACAAGTGTTTATTATAAATTCGCAGTATCACAATACGTTCCAATCTACTATCAACGCAAACAGAAGCTAACATGGAACAGGAGCAAAAAATTGAGTCAGCAGTGCTGTTCCGAGATTCAGAAGGCGGCTTAGTCATTGATGCTGACAACAACGTGTGCATTTGTGAAGGTTTTGGATTTCTACTCCCTTCTATGTAAAACTGGTATCAATACATCCATTCTGAGCGCAATTACAAGTACAAGTTAATAATTTCAATAACACCGTCCAATGTAATCAGTTTACGAGATCAACAAACTTGAGGTTACACGGTATATCTCTTTAACGGTTAGATGAGACTCCGTAAGCTCATGTGTTGTCTGAGGTTAAGGTGTGGTCCACTAGGTCGCCGCCATGTTTTCTGTACACTATCGCGTTCGCGCTAGAGTTGCTTACCCGCGAGGAAATAAACTGCACTCCCTAGACACTGCCCTACTTCCGTTTACACTGCCGAGTGTAGAATGCAGCTAGCGCGAACAAACCTATTATTTCGTTTTTGACAATCAAATACCGTCCTTCCTATAGGTCGTGTCTGACATTTCTTAACACAAAAAAATACACGTGATGTGGGGGGGGGGGGGGGCTGGAAAGTGGCCTAAAAAACCTCACGTGATTAATGGACGACCCCATAACAGTGACAGTTAAGCATGAATTTAGTTTAGATAGATTAGCTGTCATCTGACTTGCAATAGGAAAACGTGACGTTGATATGCAGGGTGTCCCTCTCATCTCTGCCACCCAAAATAACTCAGTAATTATCGACATCACAACAAAAATTTCCAGACAGAAGTTGTACGGTGTGAAGGGAGCCATCAAATGCGATGATTTTTTTAAATTTCGGTAGCGGCGCTGACGCACAGTGAAGGTCACCTCCACGTTTTTAAATGGAATGGTACATTTTTCAACCATCTTGTAGAGCACCTCAAGCCGCATCAAAAACATTAGGGGGTCTAAGTCGTTCAAGATCATTCAAGGTCAGTATCGATTATACAAATCTAAATATCTCGGATCACTACCAACTATTTGATAGTGATCCGGGATATTTAGATTGGTATTTTATTTTAATAGGTGTTCGAAATTACCGTGATCGACTTTGACCCCCTAATGTTTCGAAAGCGACTTGAAGTGCTCCACAAGATGGTTGAAAAAAAATGTACCATTCCATTTGAAAAAGTGGAGATGACCCTCACTTTTCGTCAGCGCCTCCACCGGAATAAACAAAATTGGTCGCATTTGATGCCCCCTTTCACATCGTACAACTTTTGTCTGGAACATTTTTTTGTAACGTCGATAATTACCGAGTTATTTCGGGTCGCAGAGATAAGAGGGATACCCTGCATACTATACGTAATATACAGGGTGGATCAATAACTATTAGCACCTTGGAAATCTTCGAAACTATAAGGTTCACAGAAATATTTGCTGAAATAAAATTGCACAGTACGAAAGGGGCGATCCGATAGCGATAATAGTTTTTTTGCAGGTACTCCGGACATTTGAAGATCAACTCAATTTTTTAAAATGGATCGGTATGTTTTTTTTTCCCGTATCATGAAAGAGGAGCTTAAAACGAATTCGACGACCTATAACATAAGATCATTGAAGGTCATAGAAAGTCACAGACCTAACACCTTTAGACTTCTTTCTATGGGGAACATTGAAAGATAAAATGTACAAAGAAGTACCAACTACACTTGACGACATGCAACAAAGAATTATTACAGCCTGTGCATCAATAAGTCCTGAAGCTGTAAAACTTGCAAGTCAATCAATCGAAAAAAGAATCCAATGTTGCATTGATACTGATGGTCGCCATTTTGAACACTTACGATAAACGTAGTAATTTTATTTACTACCGGAACTGTAAGTATTATCGCTTTTCTGTACTTTCTATGACCTTCAATGACCTTATGTTATATGTCGTTGAACTCGCTTGAAACTTCTCTTCCATGATACAGAAAAAAAACATACCGATCCATTAAAAAAATGGAGTTGACCTTCAAATGTCCGACGTACTTCTACCTGCAAAAAAAACTATTATCGCTATCGGATGGCCCCTTTCGTATTGTGCAATTTTATTTCAACAAATATTTCTGTGAACCTTATAGTTTCGAAGATATCCAAGGTGCTAATAGTTATTGATCCACCCTGTATATAGCACATTGCATTTGTTTTATATCGTGTATCTAGTGCCTCCCATATTCAAGAGAGTATAAAACTGACAAAACTTAAGGGGGACTCAGTCTAGAGCCCGGAAAATACGTTAATATCAACATTTTTTATGAATACCCAGTTGATGGAATGAAAATTCCGTCCAGTGGTCTTTGTTGTTCATACCTCAATGTATCTTTACCGATTTTTTTCACACGATTTTGCGCAGCGAGTCACTTTTGTCTGACGGCAAAATCACATAGCCAATTCTTCAACGAAAATGATTTTTTTTTTCGGAATATCATATCAACATATTACATGCAACTGCGTAG
The DNA here is from genome assembly GCA_963210295.1 of Ophion ellenae. Taxonomy (NCBI): domain Eukaryota; kingdom Metazoa; phylum Arthropoda; class Insecta; order Hymenoptera; family Ichneumonidae; genus Ophion; species Ophion ellenae. The sequence goes on along the minus strand of OY723386.1, from coordinate 9,836,748 downwards.
GGGATTTTTTATATGATGAAAACTTTTTTTCGACCAAATTATTTCCAGCAATTTTTTTGATCGAATATAATTTTCTCTTTCAAACATGCATCATTTTATGAAAAATTAACATTTTCCCGTTTCCCTACGTCCTCCGAAGGCAAATCTTCTCTAGAACGCAAATTATTTGGAATTTTTGTTATAGGTAAAAAAAAATAGAGAACTCTTGCCAGCCACAGGACACTATCAGATGAAAGTGTCTCGCTTCATCGAGCTTTAACGCCGTGGTTTTGTTACAAATTCTGGTAAAAAAAAATTTGTGCACATACTTGAAGATGTGTAGAATACTACCTACGAAACCGAATTTCCATTCTGTCAACTGGATATCCATGAACAATTGTCTATATAAACCTTTTCCGGCGTCCAGACTGATAGTCTCCCTCAAAATATCCAAACCAAACATTTTTATAGACATGCTTGAAATGTCACTTTCAGGATATGTACACATGCAATTTGTTTTCAATTTGTACACATATTTTATTTGGATATGTAGGTACACATGTCATGTGTTTTCAATAATTCTGATATATTCTGACCTGCCCTAATGCCACCTGCCGAAAGATGGCGCGAACTTTCCGGATAACCCGATACTTCACCAGCAATGGGAATGTCGTTTTTAATAGGACAATTGTTCGACTGATTCATGGTCATATCAAATGCATTTTTTGCAAAAAAAATAACAAAGACAACGAACCCCGATGACTTGAGAGGTATATTCAACGAGCTGTTTGGGTGTGGCTGACAAAAGGACACTTAGTGAGTCGTCCTTATTCGCCAAACACTTCGATGACCGTCTTAGCAGCGTAGCTAACGAGGTGCCTTGGCGAACGGCATCCGCTCGTGATTGGAAAGCCCAAGGAGATAGAGGTGTTCCACTCATGGATATGGCGCGATGAAAAAGTCCTGCGTAAGTGCCATTAATACATAATATATATATATATATATATATATATATATGTTTTTGAACATTATCTTCGTAAAAGCTTTTTCGTAAAAGAAGAACAATAACGGGAATCATGTATTGCCAGACCTGCGGAAGAGTTCGAAAGAATATGAAAGCCAACCGACGCTGCGCCTGCGTTTTCTCCAAATATCGTCACACACTGCGAATCTCCGCCGAATTTATCGATATTGTTCTGCACCCATCGAAGTGCAAGATTCTGGTCTTTGAGTCCTTGATTGCCGGTCGCGTCCAATGCACCCATGTTCAAGAAACCTTGACGATTGCCTCAAATATTTTTTATTCCGAAGAGACAAGTTTTTGAACAGTGAAAAAACGAATTTCCGATCGGTCCGATATTCTCGTAAATTTTCGCTACCTGGTTGAAATTTTGCGCTTCAAGTGTGACTGGAAATATTACTTTTTAAATTTGTTTAAGTGTCGTTCTAAATTAAGAAATGGAATTATATTCATGGTGTCTCGGATAAAGTGTTACAAGCCTGTAGCTAAAAAAAGTATGGATTATAATGAAAAATGTTTTGAATCAAGGTTGTTCCTTTTCAAAAGGAGAAAAAACAACAATATCATTTCGACCTTGAGTATAACCGCCAAGGTCGGAAGGTCTACTTCCAAGTATAAAACTAGAACCCTATTTTTTATTGTATATTCTCATAGGTTATCTCGAGAGATTATTAAAACATTATGGCTAAGTGATTTGACGTAAAAACGTCTTTAAAATTGTTGGAATATTGTACCCGTCAAAGTTAGAGATGTGAAAAAATATGTCGGCCGAACAAAGAATTTGCCATAGCGCAGTAACGCAAAGTGGCTGGAATACTGAAAACAACAGTTTATACTTAAAAAGGTGTGAACTACAGATTGGGTAGCCAGCGGTCGGGATTCGTCGGGATTCTCCCGACATTTCGTATGACGCTCAGACACCCGACAAACACACAAAATCTCCCGATAAACAGCTTCTCGTAAAGTTCTACATAAAATAATCATTTGAAATTGCCGCGTGCTTTCACGTTCATTTCACTGCACTGTCGACCGGAAAAGGTGAAGCCGCTGGGCGGGAGCGGGCGGGGTGGCTCCCTTTGTTTTGTTTGCCTGGCGATATTAGCTCCCACGCGGTCGCACTGCTAGGATTCAGATTGGAAGTTCAGTTCGTCACGTGCTAGGATTGCCAGATCGGAAGACCAAAATATCTCGACCAAATTTCGAAAAGTAGGGTTTTTCGGGTTGTTGTCGGGAGAAATAAATATTGTAAATCGAAATGCTACTATTTATTTTTAAAACAAACCGCCTACAAAAAGATAAGATTATTGGCACATAATTAATTTAGCCTTAACTTTTACGTTGCCACATATATTTGGCATTAGGTTTTACTGAATGAACTAATTTTGATCCTTAGTAGTATTCAGAAAATATTTAAAATTCAAACAATGTACATCAAAGTTCAGTCTAATTATTAACTCAGCTTTTTTAAATCGGAGGCCATACGGATTCTCTCTTTGGTATATAAACTATTCAGCAGGCTAAACAATCTTTCACAGTAAGCATCGTTTACAGGAATTGACAACACCAATGATATAATGTGTTTTGGATGTAATGTTGCTCGCATAATTAAAAAAAATGCCCAAATTTTGTCATTTGACATGTCTATGCCTTCTAGAAGATGTTCAAATATTTCTCGAAGATAGCAGTAATCGGTATATAAGGCATTGTCAATATCATTTGAAATATTAAGAACTTCGGGCAATTGGGAGAGCCCTTCCCGTGTAAATAAATGTGCACCTTCCCAGGTAGGAATTGACGATGAAAAAAGGGCTCGCCAAGCTCTGAAACAAGGCTCACATTTTTTAATTCAGGCTGAGCACCAGCCTGATTTCAGGCCTAGCTGAACCCCTGAATGATAACGCGGTTTCAGGCTGTTGCACACAGGCTTGACCAAAGGCTGGTAGAAAAGCCTGTACTAAGCCTGAAACGACGAAACAACAAGGTTCAAAACGAGCCTTAATGAAGCCTTCACGAGCATTTATGACCAAGCTTATCCCAAACTCTTCTCGAGGCTATATGAGGCCTGTTTTTAGTTTTCTATATTCTACATTGGGGTAAATTTAATAAATTTGTAAAGAATTCATTTTATTTATTATATATATTCATTATTCATTATATTATTTGTTATAAAATATATATAAAATATTTTAAACACAATACTTTATTTTATTTATTGTTTATGGGACACGTAATACACAGAATGTACGCAAACTCCAGAGAGTGAGTATATACGAAATGTGTATGTGACGAGAAAAAAACTTTTTTGTGTACCTCATAAATATCGATAAGAGAATATGTTTAAATATTCTGAGCTGCCTCCTTGGCTGTCGTTTTTCGTGCCTTCGCACCAGACACATTTATTGCTAATTTTTTTTTCATAAAAGTACAGAAAAAATATTATTTAAAATTTATTTTATTTTATCACAACCTGAAACAAGCCTGCATCCAGCCTTGATTTTTTAGCCTTAAAATTCACTGGCTGTATAAAGCTTGAAATAACCCTGAGTTTAGGCTAAGCAGCCAGTCTTGGTTCCAGGCTGCTCCAAACGATGCAATGAAACCTGGCCCAGGTCTGTCTCACTCAGGCTCGGTGAAACAAGGCTCGCACAAGTTTGTTTCCATCGTCAGCCTTTTGATTCCCTACTAGGGTTTTAGAGACAATACAGCGAGCTTCTTATATATAGAGTTCTCAGAAAAATCTTAGCGTTCTTGCAAGTATTGAATGGCTCACTCCAAAAACTCGGTTCAGCATCGGCGCAAAAAAGCGTTTTTTCAGTATCGAAAACATTCCTTAAGGTAATTCTGTAGTTTTTGTCAAATCTTAGGAATTGGCTAAAATCTAAGTATGGTGTAGATATGACCTTCATGGACTGATCCCCAAAAATTCAATTTGTTTCACCGTTTAGTTCATGAGATACCTGCAATTGAATATGGGTATTTTTGTACGCAATCCCTGTACCTAACACATAAACCGATAGGAGTTTGCTCGCATTTCTTGATATAGGTTCTAAACGGATCTTAGGGTTTTAAAATTGAAACACACGTGTACGCAGTACTATTGTGGGATTAATTTAGTAAAAAAAATGACAAACTTTGACCGTTTAGTTTTGGAGATATCGACTTATGAAAAGTGGTAATTTTATTCCACACCGAACTCGTGCCCAACCATCTGTAACGGGATGGCAACAGGGTACGCTGCAGCCAGCTGATCGGCACGTGGTCTGGGAACTCGAAGCGTGTTTTTTTTCCGCGTTCTAGTAATTCTGAGACGGATGTGAAATAAATGTATTCTGCAAAAAAATTTAATTACTTCAATTTATGCATGTATTTGTCTTTGTTGCAGCGAATACAATTTAAACTGTTGGCAACATGTTGTAAATCCACGATCCCACGTCCATCGACAGCGAATTTTTGTTGCTGATCGTCGAGGTTATGGTTATTCTCATCGCATTTAGCCGCATTTGCTTGACACATGGCTGCCACAGCTTGCAGTCTTTTAGCAAGCGCCTTTTTCTTGAAAACGTTTCTTTGTATCGCATTTGGGTTGACATTTTCACGCTTTTTTTATTTATATAAAATATTTTGCGAAAGACGGATCGTAGGAAGCTCGACGCTATGACTGCATTAAAATCGGGTTGTTGTCACGATTACAGCGCCGTTCTTTATACGAGTATGAGACCTACCCATGCATGAGGTGCAAATGTGTGGGATATGTAGAGGGTACAAGCTCTGTCAAAAAATTGCAACCAACAGCATCGTATAGGCATTGGATGTTGCTATACGCTTCGACCGAAACTTTTGGCTCATACGTGTACCTACAGAACTATCTTAATAAAGTTCTATGTTGGCATCCGAAGAGTTGATCGTCCAACCGATTTTTTAGAGGACTCATTAGTTTTCTCATTACACTGTCAATTTCTATGACAGTGCATGCATCACTTTTCAATGCTAAAATTGCTGCTTGAAACTCCAACATTACATTGTGTACAAAGTACAAATAAGCTTCTGAAATCCCTTGCTGTTTACATGCGTCGATCCCTTTAATGTTATCAAAATGGGTTCGACTTTTAGATACAAATTCCCATTACGCCTTTCGACATTCATGTTCCCCTTTTAACAAACAATACTGCTTTACAGCAGGCCTGCAACGCAGTCAACGATCTAAAGCGGGCAAAAGAGATGGCCAGGTTGTTGTGATATGACGAAGATTTTTGTACTCGACACTTGCAAATAAGAAACATTTTTTTAGTTTCTCGGTTTTTGTAGAAGATAAGCTGAACTCATTAAATGTTTTTATCACGATGCTTTCGGTATGTACTGACAAAGCTTTAAGGGCGCATTTGATGCAATTGTTAGTTACATGGCATTTACAGTTTGATTTAATCAGTTCATCATTTGTCTGTTGTAATTTTTGAAATACTGAATTGCTTACGCCATCATTTATCCGCGCTGTAAGCAGTTGACTGACAAGGAGACGGCACGACCGTGGGGTCGGGGATTTGGCCGAATTTTTTTGTGGTGAAAGAGGACCCCTAGCACCTCACGTGGTTAAAGTAGTAGGACGCACTACTCGGAAATGTCGCTCGGTCTTTTCCGCCGGAGGTCTCGAGTTCGATTCCTCCTTCGGATCTTATTTTTCTTTCTTTTTTTTTGTTATCCCAACAATTATTCAAAATGTTTCTCATCCCTACATTATTTAAGAAGAAATTATTTACATTATTTTTTCATAATTATTTTCAGTTTTTAAAAAATATTTTCTTTTTTTTTCAATAAAACAATTCATATCGGTGGGTTTTTAAATTTTCATTGTAAAGTATATGAGGACGAACATTGGGTTTTTAATGAGAATAACAAAGTCGATTAGGAAAAATTCAATTTTTATTCATATAACAATTATACAGAAAAAACCGCAGTGGTAATTATCGTAGAAACGAACAAAGCAATAATGTTTGCGACATCTTGCGCAACATATAAAAGCGGATTTTTCACAATCGCAGGGGGTTTTCAATACATCCGTACAAAAACATGTCCCATTAAAGTTCATGAAAATCTTTCTATAACTGATCATTTTGAGGCAACCCAGGCGTATTAAATCATGTCTCGGAATATTGGTGACGATAATTGATGGTGAATTATTGAATGGATTTTTATACAATCTTCCCGGAAATTAATTTCACGATTCTGCTCTAACAATTCGCTGCAATTTACTAGAAACATTTTCATGGATGTTAATGGGACATGTTTTTGTACGGATGTATTGCAAACTTCCTGCGATTCTAAAAAATCCGCTTTTATATGTTCCACAAGATGTCGCAACAATTATTGCTTTGTTTGTTTCTACGATAATTACCACTGCGGTTTTTGAATATAATTATTATATGAATAAAAATTGAATTTTTCCTAATCGACTTTGTTATTCTCATTAAAAACCCAATGTTCCTCCTCATATTATTTACAATGAAAAATAAAAACCCACCGTTATGAATTGTTTTATTGGAAAAAAAGAAAATAATTTTAAAAAAATAATGTAAATAGATTTTTTAAAATAATGTGTGGATGAGAAACGTTTTGAAAAATTGTTGGGATAACAAAAAAAAGAAAAAAAAAGTAAGATCCGAAGGAGGAATCGAACTCGAGACCTCCAGCGCAAAAGACCGAACCTTAACCGTCTAGACTAGATGGTGGCTCGAAAAGTGACTGACATTTTAAACTCATAAGGCGCCTAAGAAACTTTGAATCGATTTTTCTCGGAATTTTCCAAGTAGTGCGTCCTACTACTTTAATCACGTGAGGAACTAGGGGTCCTCTTTCACCACAAAAAAATTCGGCCAAATTCCCGACCCCACGGCCGTGCCGTTTCCTTGTTAAATCATTTTCTTCTGTCACGGTTTCGATTTTTTCACATATACTCTTGGTTGATGCAAATGGATCATCATAAAAATCCACCAGCTTTTAGGACATAAAAATATTGTAAATATAATAAAATATTGCACAGCGTACGGATATGCTTTAATGTTTCCATAATTAGAAGCATCGCTTTCTACCGAAAAATACTTAGCGTCCTTAAGTTCAGTAACGGCTTGTTCCAGTGTATATGGCGCGAGCAGATTCCGTGCGATTGCTGCAGCTTTTGTGCGCCCACAAGACATTTTAGCAGCAATTTTGGTACCAGAATACACAGCAGCAACTACTTTCATCTGGCAGTCGAGACTATTATATCTTATGCCACAAGTTAAGTTGTGGAATAGGCACATTAATTCAGCTTTTGAGATTTCATTTTCCTCATTACCATCTTTCTTAAACAAGAAATTTTGGAAATTACCTAATATTTTCTGTGACGATACAAGTTTACTGTGTTTTTTTCGTGTGCTTGTATTTGTCTAATCCACGTATTCAGTCATACTTGATTGAAATATCATATTGACACAATTTGAATATAGCGGTATAATGATCTTTTTTGTATCCATTTCGAGTAGTCAGGATGTTTTCCCAGTGATTAGAATATACCGTATAAAACGTGTTTTTTCTTAGATGGCCCAGCTCCGGTCTCCTTTATCTCTTCTGATGCTTCAGATGCCGCCATTATCTAAAACAAAAACAGTATTACCGCCACTGACCGCTAGGCCACCAAAAACTACACCACATCATACCTACTATTGCCAAGTGCCCCCCCCCCCCCCCCCCCCCCAACCGTAGCGAATAAAATATAAATCGTCCAAAGAGGTAGTACTTAGCATAACTATTAAAGAAAAAAAAATCTACAACTTAGGGCCCTCCGATCTGACCACGATAGTATGTTAAATATCATCAAATTAATTTATTATGAATTTAGAACAAACGATAAAGGTACAAATTTCCAACAAAGAAATAAACACAGGTATTTGAGAATGATTTGTCTCAAGGGCATCGCCAAAGGGAGAGGCAGAGCAGCTGCTGACCCGCTCGTTTCATCTGGAGTTAGACCGTAAGATCGTCCGACAATATGACATGCTTTAAGGGGCTATCTAGTGTGACGGCTATAAAAAAATATTAAATTTTTTTTTTTAAACTGTTGCATGTAGTTATCGACACAAACTTCTTTTTCGTTCAAAGGTCCACTCTTCTAGAATGTAAAAAATATTTTTTTGTTGCACATGAATATATATTCACTTAACAAATTATGATTGTATAAAGACATGAAAAAAAGTATGTTGTGATTGGCACTCTCCAGGTAATCTCAAACAAAAAATTCAATAAGATTCTTAATGTGTCTGAGTGTCGCTATCCCCCGAACTAGAATTATTATTTTGTATTTCAAAATAACAAAATGGCGGCATTTTTGCAAAGGTGTTCGAAAAACACGTTTCTTTTTCATCATAATTCGGGTGAAAGTATAAGTTAAAATTAAGATTTTAAAATAATTCTAGTTCAGGCGATAGCCATACATATGCTGAATGTGCAGTACAAATGTTAGCCCGATTGGTAAAGCCGCTCTTTCGAAATCACCAACGCCAGGTGAAAAAAATCGTTTAGAGGAAAACGCGTTTATAGTTTTTGCACATGAAATCTTCAATTAAACATGCACTTACAATTAATCAGCGATGCCGGGCGCAAGCGAATTTCTTCAGCTTCATCGTTATCATCTTCCATCGATTTGGCTTCTTTCCGGGCTATCCTGGCTTCTTTTGAAGCCTCGGAGTATCGTTGTGTCGCTGGTCGTATCCGCGCAGTTGTCGCAGTCTTCGACGAAGCGCAGGCTCCCTGGTCCAAGACGGCAGCCTATGACTTCTAATATCTTCAGTATTGAGTTATACCCTTCATTGAAGATACAAGCAGCTGTCATTGTTGTGATTTATATTATATTATTTCCGCAAAACACGTGCTTAGGCACCAAATGCCACACACAAGCGTTAAATATTTCGTTGCTGTTTTGCGTGTTGAGACCTAAGCATCGCTCCGGTAAATTATCTTGCGATAACTCTTCACATATCGGATTCAATACCCCTACAACATCAGCGTGAAGAGCAGGCGGAGGGGAAAATGAAGCCAAAGTTCCAGTGGCTTCATGCTGACGCCAATTACACCACGAATCGGCGCTTTCGGGGAAGTATTGATATTGTGGATTTTCATCTATCGAAATCTTTTGCTAATACGTGGCTCAGATTTCTTTACGCATTTCCTCAACCGAATCGGGATGTCGACGAATAGCCAGGCCATAATATAAGAATAAATCTGGCATTACTTTATTAGTTAAAACCTCAGCTTCAGGCTCGGTACTCTTTCGTCTTGACTTTGACTTACTTCTTCCGTCTTCACGTTCTTGCTGCTTTCTTGCGTTGTTTTTAAGCGTTAGCTGTATTTTAGCTTTCTTTGCTCTTCTGTACAATCTTTTTTTAACATGTAACATGCATTCTCTTTTCTTCACGAGAAAATCGATGTCATAAGGTACAGCTTCGAGCAAACTTTTAAAAGTTTTGTTGTCACCGTTGTCGATGTAGTACGCGTATCTTACGCTGTATTTCTCCACTCATCTTCGAAACGTTTCAATTGTGCCATCCACCTCCATTATTCCGGCACTACCCTCGTGATTAGTTTGACATTCTGCCTCGTGATTTTCATACCAAGCTTCGTATCCATCGCTGTTTCCCTTGCCTATCCATCAATTGCAGGCTCTACAGAAGTTTGATTTGACGACAGTATCTGAGATTGTATTAGTCTAATTTTTTTCCCTTTTTTCTTTTGTTATCCTAACAATTATTCAAAACGTTTCTCATCACTAGATTACTTTCTTAAATTTATTTACATTATTTTTTAAGATTATTTTCTCTTTTTATAATCATTTTCTTTTTTATTCAATAAAACAATTCATAACGGTGGGTTTTTTATTTTTCATTGTAAAGTATATGAGGAGGAACATTGGGTTTTTAATGAGAATAACAAAGTCAATTAGGAACAATTCAATTTTTATTCATATAATAGTTATATACAAAAACCGCAGTGGTAATTATCGTAGAAACAAACAAAGCAATAATTTTTGCGACATCTTGCTCAACATATGAAAGCGGATTTTTTACAATCGCAGGGAGTTTGCACATCCGTACAAAAACATGTCCTATTAACATTCATGAAAATGTTTCTAGTAACTGATAATTTTGAGGCAAACCACGCGTATTGAATCATGTCTCGGAATATTGTTGACGATAATTGATGGTGATTTATTGAATGGATTTTAATACAATCTTCCCGGGAATTAATTTCACGATTCTGCTTTAACAATTCGCTGCATTTTGCAAGCGCTTTATGAAATTTGTAACTTGTCTGTAAATATTTGTCTTATCTAGAAAGATTTTCATGAATGTTAATGGGACATGTTTTTGTACGGATGTATTGCAAACTCCCTGCAATTATAAAAAATCCGCTTTTATATGTTGCGCAAGATGTCGCAAAAATTATTGCTTTGTTTATTTCTACGATAATTACCCCTCCGGTTTTTGTATATAATTATTATATGAATAAAAATTGAATTTTTCCCAATCGACTTTGTTATTCTCATTAAAAACCCAATGTTCCTCCTCATATACTTTAAAACGAAAAGTAAAAAAAACCACCGTTATGAATTGTTTATTGAGAAAAAAAAGAAAATAATTTTTAAAAAATTAAAATAATTTTTACAATATAATGTGAATAAATTTTTAAAAATAATGTGGGGATGAGAATAATTTGAATAATTGTTGGGATAACAAAAAAAAAGAAAAAAGAAGATCCGAAAGAGGAATCGAACCCGAGATCTCCGGCGCAAAAGACCGAGCCCTAACTGTCTAGACTAGACGGCGGCTCGAGAAGTGCCTGACATTTTAAACTCATGAGGCGCCTAACAAACTTTGAATCGATTTTTCTCGGAATTTTCCGAGTAGTTCGTCCTATTACTTTAACCACGTGAGGTGCTAGGGGTCCCGTTTCACCACAAAAAAAAATCGGCCAGATCCCCGACCCCACGGTCGTGCCGTCTCCTGTTAGTGACGCGAGTACTAACCCTAAGGGAAAGTGTTACCGAGGAAAACCGAAAAGACAGGACGAGTGGAGTCAGCTGCTTACAAAAAGCACTTTCAAGTTCCGAAGATTGAACGATTACTCCGTGACACGAATACTAACCCCAAGAGTAAGGAAAGTATCGCAGGAGGAAAGAAAAAGAAAGGGAATCTGAAAGGAGTAAAAATATTACTAAATAAGAAAAGTAGGTGGAGTCGCTAAAAAGAAAAAAAGATAATTAATTTATTACATTTCGCACGACTACTGTTCCAACGGAGAGAGAGCACGAGAGAAATATTAGGTAAAAACATAGAAAAGAAGAATTAGTTAGGTAAAAATAGGGAACCTCTCACGAATACCGACCCGCGGATGAAGGAAAGACGAGTCGAATAAAAAGGATTATTGAATAATTAATTAATAGTGAAAGGGAGCGATTTGTTGAAATTTAAATAGAAAAATTATATCAGGAGAAAATAAAAGAACAGGAGGTAACAGGAGGTGCAAAATCACACACACACACAGACATACGCAAACACACCGATATCAAAATTTGTATTAGGAAGTTATAAAAGGCAAGAAACAAAAAAGGGATATCTGCGAGCGAACTTATAACACACGCGTACACCGAGAACATGAACAGAGAGCGGGAACCGACCGTGACGAGCCAGCGCGTCGCGATCCATCGCGCCCCAAGCGCCAGTGCGAGTAAGGAAGGGGTAGCGGTTATCGACGCATGATAATCGATAGCGGCCGCACGCGGGAACTTTTACCACTCGGGTAACCCCGCGAATAAACCTTTGCCGATCGAAGGATCAGCTCGGGACGAATTACACGAAAAACAACACATTGTTGTTTTTTGTGTGATTGTTTTTGTGTAAAACACAGGTTGAATTAATTATTTTTATTGTAAATTACCACCCAAAATACCTGAGTCTGGATTAATTTATTTCCTGATCGAGTCTCGAACAAACAAATTTATTGTAACGAGTTTTCGACCCGTTACAAGCTCTATGAGACTAGCCAACAAGCAGGAGACCCTCGACGATGTGACGAGTGTCCTCGGCTTCAGTGTCGAGGACGATATCCGCTCAAATACCCCCAAGCCCATGATCGCAGTATGCATAGGGTTTACTCCAAATGCTTGGATGATTAATTTATTCTATGAAAATTCCTTTGACAATTACGATTATATTGATGTTCCTTTCCCAGTAAGAAATTTGGCGACAACACATTGGCAACACCACGCCAAGCGAGAGCAAGTTGTGACGGAAAAAGGCATCCTTTGTCACCGCATTAAGACGGAATGACACCTCATCGCGGTCGGTATGGTAGAACAATTATAGATACCCAAAAATCTCTGAAACGACTCTTCAGATCCCGTTGAAACTTTGCCAAATGACGTCAAATAGATAGACGAACAGGTATCTGCCCCTCAAATTTTCTGAATTTGAGAAAAAACGTAGATTGACTTATCATAAGCCAATCTACATATTTTTTCTCAATTTCAGAAAATTTGAGGGGCAGCCTGCTGTTCGTCTATCTATTTGACGTCGTTTGGCAAAGTTTCAACGGGATTTGAAGAGACGTTTCAGAGATTTTTGGGTATCTATAATTGTTCTACCATACCGACCGTGATGAGGTGTCATTCCGTCTTAAGCTGTGTTCTAGCAGCACAGCATTGCGCATCCTCGCGTGAATGCCGGTGTTAATATTGCAGTACGAAAATACAAAATATTGGCGGCACATTTAAAGCACGTTTATTGCTGGGTTATTCCAGCATTGCGACAGAAAAATTGGAATGCGTTATTTCGGCAAGCTGAGGGCTCATTGGCCGCATGCTGTGACTTTCCGTTGCCGGCATATTTAGAACACGCCGTGACGCTCCTTCGTCGGCATAAACGAGACCCGCTATTGCGGTGTTGTGACCTAAAAGAGGTTCTGCATTACCGGTAGCTGGACAGGTGGGAATAAAAAGAGAGAAAAATAAATAATTTTATTGAATACTATCGCACACACGTATCAGCTATTAATAATAAATATTTTTTTTCCAAAAGTACGAGGCTGGGATTCGAACCCGCAACCTCACAATGGGCTGGTTTAGAAGGAAAGCACGCTAACCACTCGACCATCCAACTGGTTCAACTTATATAACTAATTTGAGGATCATGACATTTGTCATAGCGAATCTGCCTATGGTTATAACCATGTACCTTGTTTTTGCCGGCAATGGAACGTCACAGCATGCCGCCAATGTGCTCTAACCTTGCCGGAATAACGTATTCCAAATTTTTCGTCTCAATGCCGCGGTAACTTGCCTCGTTTTTACAGGCAACGGAGCGGCACAGCGTGGTGCATTTATGACTGAAATGCGATATAAAAATGACATCGCTCCAAATCTGGAGCTTGCCGCATCAGTACCGTTGTTGCGGCAGGAAATTATTGCGTATATATGCTACAAACTTGCCGTCTTGGCATCACACATTTATTTCGCCAAACCACGCACTGCCGCGCAAATTTGCAGCTTAATGCGGAAGCAAAAGACAGCATATTGGTGTCACGGTGTGCCGCTTTATGCTGTCCTCTTGCCGTTATAATGCTGACATGTGAATTTTCACAGCACGTTCGTCTATCAGGGTTGGTTCTTCAACATAATTTAAGTAAACGAATTTTCAAGTTTATGCTGCATCTAATGCTACGGATGCCATTTCCTAGGTTTTGATGAATTCAAATATCGGGAAATACGTTTCCCTGCTCAACACGCATTTGCAACTATAGATGTATAGTTTCTTCAGACATATTTTAAATTCACTTCTCTTTAAACTGAAGCTCAACGAAAAAAGGTTTTTTTACCTTTCAAAAAGATATGAAAACCCTTTTAAAAACTTTAAAAAGTAAAAAAAGAACGCGAAGTAATAAAAAATTACCCTGAAAACATCATCGCTTCTTTTACAAAACAAGTGAATTAACGTTTATAAAATAGCGAAGAAAGTTTACTAAAAATTTTGCAAACAAAATTATTGATCTTTAAGAATAATATTATCTCAATATTTTACTTTTATTTTAAAAAATCATCTCATTGTTGTAACAAAAATTGATGTCACCATTATATGAAAGTACAATGTAAGTACCACACAAGTACACTGGAAATGCTGTGCAACTACTTGGCGTGCATGGTCAAGAAAGAAAAGCTCGGGAAGATACAGAATTTTCCGTTTCTTCCGCCTGCATAAATAGGTGCTGCGACAATGTATATATATTTTGAATGTAACTTCGTATCAACTGCCTGGGTTATTAATAATGGGATCACTACCTCTTGCCCTAGTGTGATTCGGACAGAGATGCATTGATTTATAGTGTTATCGGTGTACGTTGGTCCACTAAATTCATTTTACCGTGTCGAAGCTACGTTGTATCCCTTACTGAAACATATGCGACTGTCCTCGGACAAAGTATCGAGTATAGCATCATAGGTGTCCGAAGTAACCCCGAGATATTTCTATTTCCACCAGCACGACGGCTCCTTCATTCGAACCTCAAACCTGCTGATCCTGTGGCTCAGAGACGCGTACTTTACCAATACGCCAAAGTCGGTTTATATAACTTTTCCAATTATGCAAATAAAAAAAGATTTCAAGTATCGTGTGGTCTAGGGGCACGTCACTGATTTTATCCGTCCTGCGCGAAATCACGGATTTCATTTCCATTTGTATAATAAATTGTATTAATTTATTTATACAATTTCGGTTTTTATGGCCATTTAAGATTTTTTAACCTGAAAGTTAAGTAGTTGAGAAGACGAAATCCTTCACCGAGCTTTTTTGCTTAGCCATGCTAGTCGTTGCACAGAATTTGCAGTGTACTTGTGTGGTACTTATGTTGTACTTTCATATAATAGTGATACCAATTTTTGTTACAACAGTAAGGTGATTTTTTAAAATAAAAATAAAATATTTAGAACAATATTATTCCTAGGGTTTAATACTTTTGTTTACAACACTATTAGTAAACTTGCTTGGCTATTTTATAAAAAAAGGTATTTCATTTTTTTGTACATTTGAATTGAAAAGATACAATAAAGCCATTGTTTGAATTTAAATATAAAATATTATAAGACAAATCAGAATCTTCAATATGGTTAAACAAGCGATGATGTTTTCGGGGGAATTTTTTATTACTTGGTTCTTTTTCACTTTTTTAATTTTTTAAAAGGGTGAAAATATACAATAAAAAAGAACGGTTCTGATATAAAACTTCGAAGTTTACCTCCACATGACCTTGGCGTATATACCCAAGGTCAAATAGACACCCGTCTTTACCCCCTTGAAACGAAAGAACTTTCATTTGAAACACTTTACATCATAATCCATAATTTCTGAGATATAAGCCTGTAACACCTCATCTGAGACACCTTGTTTATCACTTTATAAGGTAATTTTCATTGTTAGGACAATGAAAATTGTAGTAAGTTTTACTAACAGTTATAACTGTATTATTTTATGGATACATATAATTATTAGAGATGTGCGGGAACTCGATTCACTCGGATACGCGATGTTCGGGTCGGGTCGGGAACCCGACGGGTTACGCTTTGACATTACTCGGCACTATCGGGTACCTGAATTTGGTCATCAGGTACTCTCTAATCTCGGGTACTCGTAAACGTCGAGTACTCGTGAACTTCGGGTATTCGTAAACGACTCGGAGATCCGTACCTATTATTTATATTTATGATTTATCTAGGTGTATCGATCGAATAATGGGAGAAAACGAAAACTAGGCGGCGATAAAATGAATAAATGATAATAGTGTAAAAATATTTTTTCCTCTCACTTTTCTACTTTCTCTCTGTCTGTCTGTCTGTCTGTATGTCTGTATGTGTGTGTGTGTATGTGTGTATGTGTGTATGTCTGTATGTCTGTATGTCTGTATGCTGTATGTCTGTGGGTGTGTGTGTGTGGTGTGTGGTGTGTGGTGTGGTGTGTGTGTGTGTGTGTGTGTGTGTGTGTGTGTGTGTGTGTGTGTGTGTGTGTGTGTGTGTGTGTGTGTGTGTGTGTGTGTGTGTGTGTGTGTGTGGGTTAGGTCGGACTGAAAAAAAGTGCGAAAGGAAAAGAATTACAATGAATATCTTCTGTTCAAGAAACCGCCTTGAAGTTTCGAATTTTATAACGTGCGTTTTAAATGGAGATAAATCCCAAAAAGACCAGTTAGCACTGACAACTTCAGAAAAACTCACCGAGTGGGTCAATTTCAACGCCCTGTGTTTATTCGAAGCGAGAAGAATGTAGCTTACATTTGACGTTTTTAAATTGAAAATATCTTGATTAGTTTCAGAGATATAAGCGTTTGAAAAACAAGTTTTTTCTGGGAAAAGATGAAAAAATTGGATTAATAACAAAGAATCGCCAAAATTACCACTTAGCACTAGAAATAATTAATGAAACTTCGACGAAGAATCTTGCTTTTATTCAGTTTTTTCACATTCAAATATATCGATATGTCCTGAAATGCGAGTGCCTTGAAAGAAGTTTGCCGAAAAAATTGTAAATATACACATAACAAAAATATAAAAATTATTAAATCAAGTACTTTTATTTCTTATGTTCTCCAACCTATCGGCGAAGGGTAGAGATCATAAAGCTGGAGTCTATTTCATCCGTTTTAGTAAGTTTTCGAGGCGCTATCTACTATGAAGCGAAATTTGACATTTTGTTCCGGCAACACGGCTTATTGAGTTCCCGATGTGAGACGAGTACACGAAAAATTCGGATACTCGATCCGAATCATAGTCTAATTACCCGACCCGACCCGACCCGACCCGACCCGACCAATTCTGCTACCCGCACACCCCTAATAATTACCAAGTAATTATACACTGTAATATATACATATCATAGTAATACATACATATTATAGTAATTATACATATAATTACTCAGTTAGAATACACTGTATTCTTTTATGGAAACATATAATTACCAAGAACTCCGAGGCGATAATTGAAAGAAACGAAAACGACGCCTTTCTCAAGCAGAAAATCTGGTCGTTTGAACTTGGTACTGCCTGATCCGTTAATAAAGAAGCCCCCGTGAATCCATACCATGACGGGCCTCAGTCGTATTGGGGGCTCGCTCAGAAATGTCTACACCATAAAGTAGACATATCAAAGGAGAAGTGCACACATGCGTGTGGATCATGAATTATGTTCTTTCGTCGTTTTATGCTTATTGTATTTTTTATTGTTTTCTTTACCTCGGGAGTGAAAACGTTAAGGAACAAACAATCCTCCGAGCCAATCACCCCCCGCTTATCATCATACTGAGGACACACGTTTCCCTCGACAGTTGTATTCAGAGTCTCGTCCCATGGTCGGACCGGTACTGGTGGCTTTTACACAGTTTACGCGTTCGATAATCGATAATGAAGAAAATTGAATAAATGCCCATACAATAATGTATGTAAATTGAGTACAAATAATTATCATAATTTAACCGGTCGTATAACATTGTTATGAGGCATAGAAATAGATAATGGATCATGCAGCATCATTTAAGGCAATTGTTTTGCGTTATTTTTGCTGTTCCGTTTTTACGGGGTCTGCATAAGCTTGAAATGCCTAAAAGTACCATTTTTCTATAAAATGGTTTTATAGCTATTACCTTCAATTTGCGACGAAGGTTTTATACAAATTCCAAAAATTGACCAAGCTATGACGATTTTTATGAAGGGTTAGACCGCGCAGCGCAGTATGGCGAACCGCCCCGCTGAGATTTACCTTTTTTTCTTTCCCATTTTTCTCGAAACTATGTTGTATGAACCGATGTAATTCTCACCGCAGAAACTATTTTTCGATTCACTTCAAATTCGGACGAAGGATAGGTGATTAG
The DNA here is from genome assembly GCA_963210295.1 of Ophion ellenae. NCBI lineage: Eukaryota > Metazoa > Arthropoda > Insecta > Hymenoptera > Ichneumonidae > Ophion > Ophion ellenae. Next base: position 9,818,817 of record OY723386.1, on the reverse strand, counting down.
TCATTTTCAAGTGATTAAAGTCGTTTTTTATGTGGAAAATTGAACTTTTTTCTACAGCAAACCGATTTGGTAATTTTCAAATAAAAAAAAATATCCGGCGGTACGAAAGTTTTATTATTATAGTAAAAGGCCATCTTTTTATTTTCCATTTCAGATTACCCTAGTTGCCAGAACGACCTATACCGTTTGGCCATGCAGCAATAGCAGCACTTTGTTTAAATAATAATAACTTCACAGTTTATCAATATTTTTCAATGAAAAAAAAAAACGATGCATTAATTAAGTGTAAAATCTCGGCTCATCATCTCAATACAGGACATATTTTTCAACCAACCTGTTTTTTGGGCCCCAAGGTTATGCTGACCCGTCAAATATCGTTCATGCTGGCGATATTTTCTTCCGAATCGTGAATAATTGGCAAATGTCTCTATATATTTATTGATCGATTTTCTCTGATAAGGATTCTTACTAAAATTTTAAGGAAGGAAAAATAGGTAGATTCTGTAAATCGTTTTTTTTGCAACGTACAAATAAATCGACAAACCGATTGATCGAATGCGAAATAAGTTACTAGGAGTACATTACTGATGAGCACTGGTTTATTTTATTCGTTCATTTTTTTACGTGTATACAATTTTTTATATTTATTAACAATCCACTCTTGTTTAAATTCAATGTATCTCAAATGTTTTTGTTACTTCCATATCACGTGACATTCCACGAGAACAAAACCCTGACATGGAATCGGGAAATAAACTTTGGTAAAAATGTATCAGGTAATAAAATTTAGAAAAAAAAGAAAAATAACAGGCATTGAAACACTGAAGGTTGCTCCGTAAAAGGCGGAAATCGATAAATCAACTGACAAAAACGTTGACGAGATACTATCGCTTCTCTAATCAAAGTACCGGTATCATCAATTAATCAAAAAAAGGGTACTCATTCATAAGTGATTAAATTTGGATGGAATAATTATAAACAAATGATTTCATCTGGAAGGGCAGTACCTTGAATCTCAGACTTCCGGTCGGTGGCTCGGCGTATCTGATACCTCTGAATGCGGCATATGTCAAGCAAATAGAGGTGACAATTTCGCCTTGCACAGGTCCAGCGGAAGTTTCGACGACAGGTGAAAGTTCACTCGTCACGTACGGCCCGAGTAAATACACCAGTACCATTACCGATAGCAGGTACATCATATTGAAAACTTTATTTATGCGGTTAACTTGACTTATTTTTTTGTTTCCTGAACGGTGCGAAATTCCAACTGCACTTCCGCTATACTGTTTCTTGAATCAACTAGCAGCGCGACTACGCGGGCTTATGAACGGCTACCCGTAAGAACACGTGGGTCTCTGGTTATCCTGACTATTGTCTCCGAGATTTGTTTATCTTTCAACGCGATTTTTATCCATGCTGATTGGGTAAAGTCCATTCTTCTTTGAGGCGGTCGGTAGAAAAACGGAGGTACGAACACGACTGGGGACGAAACAGTGAATGTGAAAACCGACAAGGACACAGGAAAAACGTGAGAAACAATTGTCAAAAGACTTTATTTATAAATCTTAAGCTAAAAGCATTTACATTATTCATAAACGTAGTTTGCAAATTCTTATCGGGATTCCTTCAATGAAAAGGCTAATTGTTCTTTTCTTTTGCCGAGTAGTGAGCGAGGTGGATTCCTATGAACAAAGCGGTTGATATAATTATATGTGTAGGCAGGAGCAGCCAGTCGCGATTTTTGCGAGCTTGATATTGACGTTCTCCTTTCTTGTGAATCTATTTGCAATGCAGACTACTCAACACGCGTTATAACAGAGTTTTTTTTCTTTCCGTTTAAAGTAATTTCCTAGCGCACATTTTTTAGGTCACCACAAGGCAAGATATCATTAGAGCCCTTAGTTCTTCTTTTCGTTAAAAATTCATCTTCGATTAATGATCCACTGCAAATGCGTTGGAGAATATTTTCATCTTGTATTTAAGGGCTTAGGCCACAGTAGCAGGTGTAAAATCATGGGCGAATTTTATAATTTTTTTTTCGCATGAAAAAGTGATTTACTCATCAAGTTAATTACACATCTATTTAGTATGAATATCAAGCAGCTAGAATTTTATTTTTGATGTACAAAATGACCGACTACTCGAAACTTCTCGAAACAGCTTTTTTGCAATTTGCGTGACAAATAACTCCAACAATTTTCACTCCATTTACTTCAAATTTAAAAGTTATGTTCCTAATTGCATTTCGCAGAGAAGTACGTACGGAATTTCTGATTAATCGAAAACTTGTCATTTTATGAGCAGTTTATGAGCAGTTATAACAAAATTTTTCACTGAAAATTTATTTCTTACGTTCAAATACCTACAACTTTTGAATAAAACAATATTTTTTTAATTCGGTACGTACTTCTCTAGGTATTCTAATGTAGATTGACGAGAATTTTTGTTTTTTGTTCTAGGTCGAAAGTTATGGATGCTAAATGTTACGCCGCGGAGCGCCTGAAAAAAAATAACAACAGAAAATATTAGTAGTCGACCATTTTGTACATCGAAAAAAAAAAAAAAAATTTTCTAACAGCTTGATATTCATGCTAAACAGATGTGTAATTGATTTTATGAGTAAATAACTTTTTCATATGAAAAAAAATTGTTAAATTCGCACATGATTTTATGCCCGTTACTGTGGCCTAAGGCTTTAAGGGGGGATTTTTTTTTTTTTACCAAAATTTACCGCTTTTTGGGAATTTTTTTGTGAAGAAAGTATACAACGGAAAACTTGTGAAACTTGGCATATAGTTTTATTGATCTGTTTACTATATACAAAAAAATTTTTAAACAATTTCATCAAAAAATCCGCCTCCCACCCCCCTCGACGCGCGATGGTCCTTTTTGATGGTGTGCACGATTTCTCAAAAACTATTCAACCGATTGCCTTCAAATTTGGACAGAATGCTCAGCTGACATCCTTTTATCGTTTGATGAAGCAAAAAAGCAATACGTTTAATAGTTTTTTATTTATAACAAAAAATCGATCAATTTTTTTCGAAAAATCGATACTTCAAGTTCAAAACGTCACCAAATCGTCAATTTTTTTTTCCCCTTCATCGAACGATAGCTATATGTGTCTAAAGTGAAATGCTTTTTGGGTTTTTGTTGCAGGATGAACGTGAAGGCTGTAATCGTGCACACCATCAAAAAAGGACCATCGCGCGTCGAGGGGGGTTTGAGGCGGATTTTTTGATGAAATTGTTTAGAAAATTTTTTGTATGTAGTAAGCAGATCATTAAAACTATATGCCAAGTTTCACAAGTTTTCCGTTGTATACTTTCTTCACAAAAAAATTCCCAAAAAGCGGTAAATTTTGCGAAAAAAAAGACAATCCCCCCTTAATTGAAGTCTTACAGAACTGAAATTGAATCTGAGAGGAATGCAAGGATATACAACAGAAGGTCATTAAGAGGTCAACACAGGCTTGAAATTTTGGCAATACAATTTTTATTGCATAGTTTTATAGCCTGGGGTATTTACTTTGATGTTCACCAAAGATTTTGTGAAGTTTCCAAAAGTGACTGAGTTATAACGTTTCTTTTGAAGCTTCGGATCGCCCACCTGCGTACGGCGAACTGTTTTCTCTTGCGTTTTTCTCGAAACTATGTTTTATGAAACGGTGTAAGGCGTATCACAAAATATATGCGTCCGATTCACTTGAAATTCGGACAGAGCATAGTTTATAACTTTTTCTAATGTATGGTCGGTTGATTTTCTTATATGTTTGTCCATTTGTTAATAACAAATTATTGAAGTTGTTTTTTCATTGTCGAAAATCAACCTTCTCTTCTACAGTTTGGCACTTTTTTCATATACATTTTTTTAAGTATCCAGTCATACCAACGTTTTATTATCATAATAGAAGTGCATTTTTTAAATTTCAGATGATTCTAGGTGCCAAAAGCCCCTAAACCGATTGGTTATGCAGCAGTGGAGGCACGTTGTGTAACGTCGCGAGCAAAGCGCATAAAAATATTGCGTTTTCTTTCTCCTACTTTGTTGAAATCCCCCGAGAACGCTGGCCTGAGCGATTTCCCATGGAAATCGAGAATAACCATTAAACGAATATGGCATTCACATTTTTCGACACATTCTTGTATCTTCCTAAGCTTAGACATACCACAACTGCAATGTAACCTATCGATAATGAGCGAGCGTCGGGCGTACTTTCGTACGACCCTCCTTACCCACTCGAATCCAACGAGAACATAGTTTTAGGCACGCTTTCTCGGAAAAGTCGTAAAACAAAAATTATCATACTGCAAGCCAGATGACCCAGAGTTCACCCGCCGGCGAAGGCATAGCTGAGCTCCGATTCTTAAATCCGTGTGGGAATCAAGGATAGACCAAGACCGCCGGAAAACTCCACTCGACTCGGTCATAAAACCGGGCCGCGACGAAAAACAAAATGCACATGGAAGGGCTATGAGGCGCATAGCAGCTGCACTATCGCGGAGCGACTCGGCGCCGGGCCCTATACTTTAGATAAACAAACACGATCTCATGCGCTTTTTCCACGAAAACTCGCTCGGAATAGCTTCATTGCGATTGGTCGCCTTGTAATTAATTTCATGCGCCTAGACTCCCAGATACAAAGAACTGACTCCCACGTCGACCGCTCCGATTGGTTAAAAGAGTCAAAACGAAAACCCCCTTTTTTTCTCCTACTCCACCCAAGAAGGGAAATCTGGAGCAGGAAGGTCCAGAGGATTATAAGGAAAATCAGTTCAGCATCATCATCCGAACCAGAAAGATCTCTTATATCGACTCCAACCCTGTATCGCGATTCGTAACTCTATTCCGCGTTTAACAATCCAACTCTGCTTTTCGATCATCCATTTGCATATCTATATACTTCGAAAAGTATTGTGAATCTTCTCCGCGCTCTTCACACTCGCGCAGTGATCCTCTGACCCATCTGCGGCACCATTGTAAACACAGCGTGCGTGCGGCCCATCGACCGACATTGTACAAGCGAGCGTAACAGGCCGAGAGCGAAGGCCCTTTCACCGAAGTCCAAAGGACCGTCATCAAGCGAACGTAAGCTAACTGCACCATTTTTTTTGTATAATTTTCTTAATCCGCCGAACTGTACTCTTCCCATGTTTTCAACCGGCCAAGTGGACGGCACTTGGTAATAAACGAAAATTTGTAAACGGTAGCTACATCTGTCGCAATCACTCATATAACTCTTGACCATCTAGGCACTCGAGACCTAGAACACCCGTTCCACACATTCTCCTTTTACCCTCATCCCGTGCTATTGCGCTTGGCGTAGGCAAGAAAGAGGGAAACGAAAGTTTATGCTCTCATCCCTTCCGGATGTGACATATTAATTTTTGGGGGCTCGTCCGGGATTGTAAAAAGGAAATGTGTTAATTAACCCAATGTCTGACGACGAATCAACTAGCTCATTAAATCTAAATATTACTGAAGACCCAGCTGAGCAATCAGGATATTCACTGAGAAGTTCCAACGTAGAATTATTGTCTGGTCTCGAATCTATTCCAAAAAGATCAATAAAAACATTAAACTTACCTCGGAAAACCGAAATAAAAAACACAGTAACAATGACGACGTTAGGAACAAATCAGTTAATCTCCCTTAAAGATGCAATAAGTTGCGTTCCCGAATTCGATGGAAAAAATATCCCTTTGTCAGAATTTATCACGGGATGCGAAGACGCAAAAGATATGCTTCCTCCCGAAGCTGAAAAATATTTAGCCAAATTAGCTAGAAACAAATTAAAAGATCAAGCTAGAGAAGCGATACATGGGACAAAATTCGAAACGATAGAAGAACTCACAAAATTCCTTAAAAAAATATATACACCAAACAAATCGGAAATGCAATTGTTAGGAGAACTCGGTACAATTTTCCAGACGGACAACGAAAGTGTCGTAGATTTCATTTCAAAAATTAAGAAAAAGGCAAGAGAGATACTTGAGGCGCGAAAAGTAGTTAATAATGGCACAGACGACCCCATTTTCAAGACCATGGTGAGCGATTATTGCCTAACGTGTTTTAAACGGGGTTTAAAAGGGGAAATTGAACAACGACTCCCTCAGTGCGACCTAATTGAAGACGCGATCGAACACGCGATAAAAATCGAACGCGAGGTTAATGCGCGGAAAGAATTGCGAACAAACACCGCTAAACTCGAAAAACCCGTTCGAACACAAGCAGTTAAATTATGCAGTATTTGCAAAAAGGACAATCATTCAACTGAAGCTTGTCGATTCGGATCCCTCACTTGCCAAATCTGCAAAAATCAAGGCCACAGTGCCAATGAATGCCGAAAAGTATCAAATGAGCAAAGCTCTGTCTCTTGTCAAATCTGTAAAAAAACCCGGTCACACGGCAGATCGGTGTTATGCCAATCAGAACTCCCGCTCCATAAATTGCCAATTGTGCAAAAATCCAGGACACACGGCCGTTAAATGCAATTCGCAAGGCAGGTTCACAAACTTCGCAACAGACTGGCGACATCAGTCGGCCGGTCCTCAATGCCAAATTTGCAAAAAAATCGGGCATACCGCTGATAAATGTTTCCAAGCAAAAACCGAGCCGCCTAACCCCAACTCGAACGTTTGTCGGTACTGCAAAGAGGTAGGGCACGTTATCGAAAACTGTCGTACCCGCGAATTTAATAACTCGCGAAATCAGCCGGGAAACGGCTTGAATACCCCTCGGGCGGACGCGCCGAGAGGTTCTCCGATCCCAAAGCGTCCGGTTACCACGGTCGTAACGACCCCACCGAACGAACCCATCCTACCTACACAATAAATGCAGAAAATTTCGACAAATTACCCTCGGTGTGTATCGGAGCACTACCGGAAGTGGGTAAAATATCGGTACTGTTAGACAGTGGCGCTATCCCAAATTTGATTAAAAAGAAATATATAAAAAATTTGGCTGGTATCGACGAACAAGATATCATTAGATTAAAGGGAATATCCGAGGCACCAGTTTTTGCATTGGGAAGTGTAATGCTGCGTGTATTCGGATTCGAGGCCTTATTCCATATTATACCCGATGAGGTAGGAATCCCTCATCCCGGTTTATTGGGGACCCGTTACTTTTATCAAACAAAATCCAAAATAAATTTCGAGACAGAGTGTTTCGAATGTGGAAATAAGACATTGCCTTTCGAAAAAACGAATGAACCCGACGAGGTGATCGAAATCCCCGCGCGTTCGGAAACGACCTTCCATGTGAAAGTCGAAAACCGCACGTTAAAGGAAGAATATATCCCGCCTTTAAAAATCCGCCAGGGTGTTTACGCCGGCGATTGCCTGGTAACAAACACCCACGGAAAGGCCCATTTGAAGGTTTTTAATACCACAAATGACGCCGTAAGACTACGCGTGGCAGTCATAAAACTACAGGAATTCGACATTGTCGAAGACCTGACGAAAATCGAATCAAATCCAGATTGCATGACAATCTCCAGTTCCAATCCTATTTCTCGCGATGCTATTCCAATTTCTCGCGATTCTAATCCTAATTCGGACGTAGATTGCATGACAACTACGCCGGTCCAGAGCCCAGTAGTGGCCAATCCAAAAACATCGACAAAAAACGTCGAAATAGAACTTTGTCAACGCTCCAGCGAGAGCGAAGACGAAGAAAAACCTAATAAAAACCAAAAATCAAAAACAAACCAAAACGAAAACAAAACAAAATCCGGTTGCACGACAACCTTCAGTTCTAGTTCCATCCCTCGTGATCCTTCTATTCCAGGCGTAGATTGCAAGACAATCACGTCAATCCAGAGCCCAATAGAGGCCAATCCAAAAGTTTCGGCGAAAAACGTCGAAATAAAACCTTACCTTCGCCCTAATGAAAGCGATGACCAAGGAAAACCAAATAAACATTTCTGTAGCGAGGAAAGAGCAAGAACAAAATCCAATAAAAAATCAAAATCAAGCAAAGACGAAAACGCGAAAAGCAAAAAACCAACATCAATCAAAAAATTAAACAATGAGAAAAACGAAAAATCGACAACGAATCAAAATAAAAATCAAACCCAAAATAAAAACCTAAGTGTAAAAACAATTTTAGAAACAAACGTAAATTGCGTCTCCACCTCTGAGTCAACATCGCGTATAATCGAAAAAAATCCAGAGCGTCCAGAAATAATCAAGAATCTCTTACGTCTAGATCACTTGGGAGACGAAGAATTAAAACATGTCGAAGAAATTATCGAAACGTATTCAGATCGGTTCCATTTAAAAAACGAAGTACTGGGAGCTACCCACGTACTCAAACATAAAATTCCTACAGTCGACGACCTCCCAATCAACACCAAACAGTATCGGTTCCCACAAGCCTTTAAAGGCGAAGTCCAGCGTCAGGTAGATGAGCTGCTAGAATCAAATATCATAAACCACTCGGAATCCCCAAATAACAGTCCTGTTTGGATAGTACCGAAAAAACCGGACTCCAACGGCAATAAACGTTGGCGGATGGTAATAGACTTCCGAGCCCTTAACGAGAAAACAATCGGCGATTCTTACCCTTTACCGAATATCACTGACATTCTGGACCAATTAGGACACGCAACCTATTTCTCCGTATTCGATTTAGCATCCGGTTTTCATCAAATCGAGATGAACCTCGAAGATAAACCAAAGACAGCCTTCTCCACGCCATACGGGCATTATGAATTCACTCGAATGCCTTTCGGGCTCAAAAATGCTCCGGCGACCTTCCAACGCTTAATGGGTGTTGTGCTCAGCGGACTCCAAGGAGTATCCCTCTTTGTTTATCTTGACGATATCGTAGTTTACGCAAAAGACTTAGAAGAACACGGTGACAAAATTCACAAATTAATGGAACGATAGCGTAAGGCTAACCTCAAATTACAACCGGATAAATGCGAATTTCTCAGACCAGAAGTAAATTACCTCGGCCACATAATTGGAAAAGATGGATTAAAACCAGACCCAAACAAATTGTCAGCAGTAAAGGAATTTCCTATCCCAAAAAACGTTAAAAATGTTCGCCAATTCTTGGGCTTAACAAGATATTATCGCAGGTTCATTAAAGACTTCTCAAAAATTGCAAAACCTCTAACCCATCTCTTAGAAGACAAAACCGACTTTGAATGGACGAACGAAACGCAAACAGCATTCGAAATTCTTAAAAATAAATTATGCGAAGCCCCTATCCTCCAGTACCCCGATTTCGATAAACCATTTATTATTACGACAGACGCTTCCGGGTACGCCCTGGGCGCAGTCCTGTCACAGGGAGAAATAGGAAAAGACAAACCCATAGCGTACACATCGTACGTATTACGCGGCGCAGCCCTTCGGTACGATACGTACGAGAAGGAAGCCTTGGCGATCGTTCACGGCGTGAAGGCCTTCCGTCCTTATATCTATGGTAGAAGGTTCACGCTCGTTACGGATCATAAGCCCTTGGTTTGGTTCAGAACCGCTAAAGACGCTAACGCGCGTGTACTCAAATGGCGACTCAAACTTTCCGAATACGACTACGAAGTCGTCTACAAACCCGGCCCACTTAACTCAAACGCTGACGCCTTATCCCGAAACCCGATAGAAAAATTGGAAGATGTCAAAACCATACCCAATTGTCAACAGGAACAAATCGAAAATTCAAAAATCACGTTACAAGATTTAGCGCGCCAATTAGAAGAGACTAGTGATAGCGATGAAGAAAACGAAAATCCCACAACTTTCACAACTCAAGCTGAAGTCCATCCCATTCCCTGTGAAGAAAATATAAACGTTGTCACTCGCTCACGAGCAAAAAACGATGCATCCCCGGAATTAGGAGAACCGTCACAACGAGAAAACGAAACATCTGGCGACAACGCTATGACCAGGGTCGATGCACCTACCACCAAACGGGTAGACGTGCACTCCGAACCCCGACACCTTGCGCGCCGCACTTGTAAACCCATAAACTACGAGGAGAGTAGCGACGAGGAAACAGAGGCCGAGATATTCGAGCCTACGCGTGCCCGACGACCCAGAGAGGCCGTTCACCCCAAAACAGCTGAGGGCCCTAGCCAGCACAAAGCACGTCCTATCCCTTATTCCAAAAAATCCGCCGATCCTAACTCCGATGATTCGACAGATTCAGATACCAGTTCTCATGATCCATTAACTTCCGAAGACGAGGATCCTCCTGCAGAGGAACCAACAATGTCCAAATTTAAATTCGCCAATTGCATTGATACGAAAGAATTATTCCATTTCCGTAATGACAATTTAGTCTATTTTATCGACTCACAAGGAAAACCATGCGACACTGGAGCACAAAAATTATCAGAATCAAACAAGCTTCCGCTCTGGAAAGATTTATCAGTAGGCCAAGCCTACAGTAAAAAGGTCGGAAAAAAATATCATGTTGCCCTAGTCATCAAAGACGAATATTCTGGATCATTATCCTTCGTATCAGAAAATGTTAAGGAAAGCATAAGAGAATTAAAAGACCTTTGCGAAGATCTCAAACTCCAATCGCTGAGTATTTGCCACAGTAATCACGTCGAGCACCTAATATGGGCCGACGTCCTCAACATAATTAAAGAAACGTTCAAAGCCAGTCCAATAAAAATATTGATTTGTTTGGGAACATTACAGTACGTGCCGATCGAAAAACGCGATTCCATTTTTTACGAGATGCACAAGTCCCCGATAGGAGGACACAAAGGTGTCTCAAAAACGTACAACAGAATTAAACATGAATATTTCTGGGAAGATCTCAAAACCGACATTCAAAGGAGAGTGCAACAATGTCTCGAATGTCAATTAAAGAAATTAGTCAGAGTCAAAACCAAGCAGCCGATGATAATTACCGACACTCCAGGTACAGTTTTCGAAAAAATATCGATGGATATAGTAGGTCCAATGCAACGTACTTCCAATCAAAATGAGTACATTCTCACAATTCAAGACCATTTATCAAAGTATTGTGTTGCTATCCCGCTATCAAATGCACTTGCGACAACAGTCGCTGATGCATTCATAAAAAGATTCATATGTGTTTTCGGCGCACCCAAGGCATTACTGACAGATCAGGGGAGTAACTTCCTAAGCGGTCTAATGAAAAGAATCGCGAAACGCTTCCGCATAAAGCGATACCGAACTACAGCGTTTCACCCCCAGTCCAATGGATCCCTTGAAAGATCTCACCACGTGCTAGCCGAATTCTTGAAACAGTATACCGATAAGGATAACGAATGGGATCAATGGTTGGAACTAGCTATGCTTTCATACAACACCAGTGTTCACGAAAGCACAAGACATACTCCTTATGAGGTAGTCTTTGGAAAACTAGCAAGAGTCCCGTCGAGTGAACCTCTTCGCGAATCAGACCAACTACCCACTTATCGTGGATACTTAATCGAATTGATAACACGAATAAACGGAATCAGAAACCTTGCTTACGAAAATTTAATCTCATCCAAACATCGCTCAAAAAAATATTATGATAAAAATGCGAATCCTAAAAGTTTTAAGGTAGGAGACTACGTCTACCTCCAAAAGGGACCGAGACCTGGTAAACTCGGAGACCATTATACTGGACCACATAAGGTTCTAGAAAAACTGGACAAGGGTAACGTAAAAATCCAATATAATAACAAAACACGAATAGTGCATGAAAACAGATTACGATACTCACACATTAACACTGAAACCAAAAACAAAAAGACGAACAAACCACCAAGAGTCGACGAATCCGATTTTAATCATAATTAAATAAATAACCACAACAATTACATTGTTTTTTCAGATGGCTGTTATCGAACTATTCAGAAACATCAAGGGGTATAACTTTTATGAAATCCCAAAAACCACTTCGAAATTCCAAAAACAAATTTAAATTTCCAAAAACAACAACGCTGTCTATTAAGAATTATCTAACACTAATTCGAAAGATATCCGCCCAATGTTAACACTACAGTTATATCCGATGAGCGACACATCCAGAAATAAATTTAAACGCTATACTACGATATTCTTATTCAATAATGTAACCGAGAATGTTAAATTCTTCAAAATAGTTTATCTCCTGCGATACAAGCACTGGACGAATTTACATATAGTTTAATGAAAGCTCCAAGCCATATGGCGGTACTAGGTAGCGAAGTATTACATGTTATTAAATGTACACCAATAGAAGTAAACCTGATCAGGTTAAAAGAATGTTAAAAGAAGTTTAAAATAATGCTAAAAGAATGTTAAAAGTATGTTAAAAGAAGGCTTAGAGAGTTTGAAAGAATATTAAAAGAATGTTAAATGAATATTACGATCAACCTGTCACTCGTGGGAACGAAAAATATGGCCTTACTCCTCGAACTCATATATTACCAAAACAAGAACTCAAACAACCTGTAATTCCTTCCTCGATATTACCTTTACGGAGACATCGGGTACAGATTCATACCTGCTCCTATCAAAGCCATACTACCTGCAAACATGAAGCCGTCGACGAAGTCTACTTGGCGATACACCAACCCAGAACTACCATATGGGATCTATTCCGCAGAAAACATCGACAACGTACGAAAACACGTCATGTTTCCTGTAGAGCAGCCCACTGCCATAAACAACATGGCACGGGGCATCAGTGGTCAAAACACTGTCAACCAAGCGGACTCAATCTGGAATCGCACCTGGGGAAAATTTTTTGAATTCGGTACAGCAAACGCTGGTGTCACCCAAATGTTACCCATCGTTCGATCGAGTACGCTTCTCACAGATACGGTGATCTATACGTACAGCCTATACACTGTCTACGGTTGGTCGGTCTACCTCATCGGTGCAGTAAGGGACTCGGTTACGCACCTCCTGATGCACCTGGCTAAGTGACCTAAGAAGAAAACGTCAACCGTGGAACTGGTCAAGAACTCTAAACTCGTCACATCTCCTTCTGTCGAACCAACGGATCAAGTCAAGACCAACGCTGCAACACATGATCTCTACATTAACATCTCCGATCGTTCAAGGTACGATCAACGTCCTAAAACACGTCCCTTTCCTTTGAGTTCGCACGAGAAGACATTCGAGTATCAAAACGATCATTTTAGTCATGCCTAATATTCCGTTTCTCTCTATCCTCATTACTATTGTTCTTTTAACCTTGCCAAGTAAGATAAATTGGAATGAGTTAATAAGTATCTATTCGTAAAGAAAAAGAAAGAAAAAAACGTGTACATATACATCTTACAGTGATGTAAAAAAAAGGGAAAAAAACATATATACATAATTTAAAAAAGGGAAATCAAAAATCTTGTACAAAAATCTTTTTAAAAGAAACACATACGCTTTCTTATAAGTCGATAATGAAATTCATGCGTACCTCCTAAGCGCAAGATAACTATAAGTTACACCGTCATAATAGATACCAACCTTCGAATATATTTAAGTCAAATTGTAAGTCGATCAATGACAATGCCAATGCATACTATCGTGCCACTATATTTTTGATCACCACCATCAATGACTGATCGAGCGAGGCGCTCAATCCTAAAGGGGGGAGGTGTAACGTCGCGAGCAAAGCGCATAAAAATATTGCGTTTTCTTTCTCCTACTTTGTTGAAATCCCCCGAGAACGCTGGCCTGAGCGATTTCCCATGGAAATCGAGATAACCATTAAACGAATATGGCATTCACATTTTTCGACACATTCTTGTATCTTCCTAAGCTTAGACATACCACAACTGCAATGTAACCTATCGATAATAAGCGAGCGTCGGGCGTACTTTCGTACGACCCTCCTTACCCACTCGAATCCAACGAGAACATAGTTTTAGGCACGCTTTCTCGGAAAAGTCGTAAAACAAAAATTATCATACTGCAAGCCAGATGACCCAGAGTTCACCCGCCGGCGAAGGCATAGCTGAGCTCCGATTCTTAAATCCGCGTGGGAATCAAGGATAGACCAAGACCGCCGGAAAAGTCCACTCGACTCGGTCATAAAACCGGGCCGCGACGAAAAACAAAATGCACATGGAAGGGCTATGAGGCGCATAGCAGCTGCACTATCGCGGAGCGACTCGGCGCCGGGCCCTATACTTTAGATAAACAAACACGATCTCATGCGCTTTTTCCACGAAAACTCGCTCGGAATAGCTTCATTGCGATTGGTCGCCTTGTAATTAATTTCATGCGCCTAGACTCCCAGATACAAAGAACTGACTCCCACGTCGACCGCTCCGATTGGTTAAAAGAGTCAAAACGAAAACCCCCTTTTTTTCTCCTACTCCACCCAAGAAGGGAAATCTGGAGCAGGAAGGTCCAGAGGATTATAAGGAAAATCAGTTCAGCATCATCATCCGAACCAGAAAGATCTCTTCTATCGACTCCAACCCTGTATCGCGATTCGTAACTCTATTCCGCGTTTAACAATCCAACTCTGCTTTTCGATCATCCATTTGCATATCTATATACTTCGAAAAGTATTGTGAATCTTCTCCGCGCTCTTCACACTCGCGCAGTGATCCTCTGACCCATCTGCGGCACCATTGTAAACACAGCGTGTGTGCGGCCCATCGACCGACATTGTACAAGCGAGCGTAACAGGCCGAGAGCGAAAGCCCTTTCACCGAAGTCCAAAGGACCGTCATCCAGCGAACGTAAGCTAACTGCACCATTTTTTTTGTATCATTTTCTTAGTCCGCCGAACTGTACTCTTCCCATGTTTTCAACCGGCCAAGTGGACGGCACTTGGTAATAAACGAAAATTTGTAAACGGTACCTACATCTGTCGCAATCACTCATATAACTCTTGACCATCTAGGCACTCGAGACCTAGAACACCCGTTCCACACATTCTCCTTTTACCCTCATCCCGTGCTATTGCGCTTGGCGTAGGCAAGAAAGAGGGAAACGAAAGTTTATGCTCTCATCCCTTCCGGATGTGACAGTTGTCTAAATATGAAAAACTTATTTTCAATTAAAAAAAAAATTAACTACGTTGTTAAAACGGACCCAAAAGTATAAAATAATTTCTCCTAGCCCCATACAGATTAATAGCCCAACACAGATTCTTAACCCCATACAGATTGTTCTGAAAATTTGTGATTGTGAATTTTGAATAGCTATAAAAATAAAGTTAAAAATAAAACCCCAAACTTGACAAGACTATTTATCAATGGTGTGTATAATCCACCGCAAGGGACACGCGGCAGTAATATATGTATCGCTACTTCGGCGACGTCATCTCGTTCGCGGTGACGGTGGCGGTGGACAAACGCTCTTAAAGTCGCTTTCGTTTGTGATAGATGTTCGAAGTGATACCGGTCCATAAACACCATTAAACCCTATAAAATATAGGTTACATTGAAAAAACAAAGGCTGACCTTGAAATCACCTAAGAAGCGTGCAGTAAATCGAAAGATATCTTGCCATTTTACTCCATGTTTACGGGATCACCATGGTGTAACATTTTTGAAAAATAGTTTTTTTTGCATTATCAGATAGTATAGACGGCTATAAACATGCTGTTAAATTTGTGGGCGAAATTGCTACAGCCTTTTTCAGAAAAAAGGATTGAACCAGCTGCGTGAGACCTGGCGAGGACGGACGCGTTTTTCTGGATATGTCGTTTTTCAAAACAGTGTACACTCTTAAAGGAAGAGTTTTCGAGATATCCGTCTCGAATTTTGACACAACATTCTTCCCGCCATTCGTTGTCTTGCCATGGAAGTATTTTCTATTTTCAATTTTTTTACGAAAAACTGTTGCAAAATTAGGCTAAATTCAATACTTTTTTTCAAACCACCGCTATTTTGTTAATTTTGATTTTAAAAAACCTCCGCAGCAAGCCATAGATAGACTTTTTTCTAAAGATATTTTCAACCGTTAAAAAATGTGTAAAGAAAAGAAAATTAACCTTCAAACATTTATTTTGTATTCTTCATGAGTGCTATGATTGGACAACAAAATCAGACTGATTAGCGTATTTAAGCCATCGGGAAAATCACGAAAATCAGCTATTTTTCGACCCGGTACACTGTGATGATTCCTCAAATGTCCTTGAAACGTGATTCGGGACTTTTCGATTTACTTCCCCAATCCCGAGACATTTTGATGTTTCATACAAAAAATTGGGGCGAGATCAGTCGTATCAGAACCCTATTTTTTTCATGAAAACCTCATGTTCGTGTATTCCTTTGCTCTTTTGCGGGATTTATATCGACGAAATACAAGCCCTTTGTTTCGATACATTTTTTTTCCTTTGTTCATAGTCAGAAAATGTCAATTTCTAGCCTTACATTTAACATATTAATTTATTAATACTAGTACATGTAACGAGTCTCTTTACTACACTGGCACACATCGAAGTTGCCCCGCTAGTAGAGGGTACGGCCTCACTGTGCGCACCGGCCGTCGGGATTGCCTCCGCCGCTGATTCTGTATGGCGCTCCAGTAGTTCTGTCGATCCCTAGGTGCTCGTCTTTGCGGGCTTTTTGGTTCCCTCTGGACACTGCCTTTCTTCGGATTGCCGTTCCCTTTGATTCTGATCAGATTTTCAGTCCATATATACAGACTTGCTTGTGAAATTCGAATTTGTCTACTCTACATATTTACAAAATTTTCGTCATTGTTACTGAAGCCGATATCGCTAAAGGTTCGGGAAGAGCACCTGAAGCGCTTTTCAGCGACACCTTTATCACGAGCAAAAACCTCGTTCGATACAATGCTACAGATGTAACTTTCTTGAATTTATTTAACGTAGTAAAAACAATAAACGCCGAATTATGATGTCGCATCATACTTTTATTGAATTTTGTTCCTTGTAACATTTCAAAGACTGCCTATTTCCTTGAATCTCTTCAGCTTGTCCGGAAATTGATCTTTAAAAAGAACCGGATCCGCTCGAAATTCCACCGATTTGAGAGGCATTGTCCCATAAATATCGGAGAACTTATTGATGCACTGAGTGCGTTCCACCATGTGTCTTAAGTCGGCAGAGAGCATCTCAGTATTTGTACATTCAGGGCATCGAAATTTTTTTTTTGGCGTCACCTTGAACAGATTAGCATTATTGGCTATTAGCTAAATGTGCACTTTTTCAGCGTTTTAAAATATGACCACAGCAAGTAATTACGCATTCGTAATGCGATAAGAAGAATCGCGTTACCTTTATCGGAGCCTTTCCGGTCACATTGGCAACCAAGAAGTTCATAGCAATATCCTCGCAATTCATATGATCATCGACCCAAGATTTTATGCCGCCTGGCATAGCTGTAGTGTACAAGTAACTCCAGAACTGAAACAAAGTTTTTCAATTGTACAATCGCTAGTAAAATATTGGCAAGTTCTAGTATTTTTCTAGGTGGTTGGATAAGAAATGGCCCATTGTTGAGAGGAAAAAAAAGATCTTAGATTGGTGAGAAATCGACACACCGGTTTGATAAGGGGGGAGATACCTTTAAGCAAAAAAAAGAATGCTTATTTTCATGAAAAAAAATGTTCCTGGAAAGATTTCTTCATCATTTTTGAGACATAGGGTATGTTTTATTACTACTTTTAGCTGTTACATGGTATTTTTTATTTTGATTAATATTTAAAAATGGCGGAGGTATAGCAGGGTCTTCTAAACTGCATTTTCAAAACTGCCATGATGTATAGCTAAAAAACGAATCGATCGATCCTGATGAAATTTGGTATGTATTTTTCTAACCTCATTGTCTAACACATGACCCAAATTTTGTTCGAAAAAAAAAATTGCCAAATGTTGCAATTTTTTAGGCAAATTCAATCTTTTCATGTTTCAAAGTGTACAATTTCATCGGTTTTCAACATTTATCACTTTTTCTTGGTTCATATTCTGCGTATGACACGCTACGTGTCACGCCGTCCGACAACATCCGCCGCAACCTTTTTAGAAGACCGTGCCATACTTCCGCCTTTGTCAAAGATTAGTTTAGGAAATGCCATGTAACAGCCAAAAGTAGTAATAAAACATACCCTAAGTGTAAAAAATAGCGAAGAAAACTTGCCTTGTAAAAAAAATCATGAACATCAGTTTTTTCCTCCCCTAAAGGTATCTTTAACCTTTCAAGCAGTGCCCGTAGGAACAAATAACCTCGGCTCATCTTTCGGCCAACAATCGGATTTCACAGAGGAACAGTTCGGGGTCTTTACAGGCAATTCAATCATCTAGCCATTTTTTCGACGCCTTCGTAGGAGGTGAAGTGCTGAGCCTGAGCGCAGAACGCATCGACCGGAACAAATGGTGATCGAAGGGAGCGCTGTTTGGGGAATATGGCGAGTGGGGTAGGATTTCCCAATTCACTCCTTCTAAGTATTTCGTAGCCGGATTGGCATCATGCAGCCTGGCATTGTCGTGCTGCAAAATCAACTTGTCATGGCGATCCTCCCATTCTAGACTCAGCGCTCTTCATAGTCCAGTAGGAATATACATGAATTTGAACGACTTCTATTCTGTGGACTGCGGACGCTGCCGATATTTTTGTAGGTACTTTGGATCTCCATGAATGTACCATTAAAATATACACCTTTCGGATTCGTCATTGGCCACCATAAATTATTCTTTTTAAGTCACTATTTTAATGTTATTGGGTTTAAAAAATTGCTATGGCAAAACGTGGGTAAACCGAAAAAAAAATTCTTTTGCATGTACTTCGTTTATTAATGAACTTAATGTTCTGAAACTCAATCAACATCTAGAAGAATATATGCCCAAACGATATCTTTAAATGTTATTAAGCTAGGTAGGTCATATAGTTAACGAGAAATTACCGATTTGTAGGGGTGTGCGGGTACCCGATTTACTCGGGTACCCGATGTTCGGGTCGGGTCGGATTCCCGACGGACCACGTTTTTGCATTACCCGCAACTATCGGGGACCCGAATTTGGTAATCGGGTACTCTAAAATTTTTGGTACTCCTAAACGTCCTCTTAACCATGGTACTCTTAAACTTAAACGGTACTCTTAAACTTCGAATATTCGTAAACGACTCGGAGATCCGTATCTATTATTGATATTTATTTTTATTTTTTATTTAGGTGTATCGACCAAATAATGGGAGAAAATCAAAACTCGAAGAAGGCGAAAAAACGAATAAATGATAATTTATTCGTAAAATTATTCGTAATTTACATAATACCCGATAATTTATTCGTGATTTACATAATACTGTAAAAATCTTTTTTCGTCTCACTTTTCTATCCTGTGTGTGTGTACGTACGTGCGAGTGTGTGTGTGTGTGTGCGTGTGCGTCTGCGTGTGCGTGTGTGTGTGTCCGTGTGTTAGGGTGGAGTGAAAAACGGTCACTTTTGGCAGATCATGTCGTAATAGTGCGGGAAAATTGCGTTTTGGCATTACTAAAAAGTGTGCGAAAGGAAAAAATGTACAATAAATATCTTCTGTTTCGGCGAACGGCTTACAGTTTTGAATTTTTTAACCTGGCTTTTAAATGGAGAAAAAACCCAAAAGACCAAGATTCAACGCCTTGCGTTTATTCGAAGCGAGAAGAATATAGCTTCCATTTGGCATTTTAAAGTTAAACATTTCTCGATTAGTTTCAGAGATATAAGCGTTTGAAGAACAAATTTTACCTGGAAAAAAAATTAAAAAATGACAAAAAATTAAATTAAGCAGAATGAATTAATGAAAATTCGACGAAAAATCTTGCTTTTATTAAGTTTTTCGACATTCAAATATCTCGATATTTCCTGAAATGCGAGTATCTTAGAAGAATTTTGCCAGAAAAAAATTGTAAATATATACATATCAAAAATACTAAAATTATTAAATAAATTAATTGTATTTCTTATGAACTCCAACCTATCGGAGAAGGGTAGAGAACATAAAGCTGGAGTCTATTTCGTCCCTTTTGGTACGTTGCCGTGGCGCTATCTATATTATGAAATAAAATTTTGTTCCGGCAACACGACTTATCGAGAACTCGATGTGAGACGAGTACTCGAAAAACTCGGGTATTCGATAAAGATCGAGCATACCCGTCCGATCACGGGTACCCAAAAAAAATCGGGTACCGTCGGAATCGGATCATAGTCCAATGACCCGACCCGACCCGACCCGACCAATTCTGCTACCCGCACACCCCTACCGATTTGCGTAAATCCGACACTTCCTTATAGCAAGTGATCCAAAAGGGCCACATGGGAAAACATAATTACGTGATGGTAATTAGAGTGCACATTCAAGATCCAATGCAAACAAATAATTTTTTTTTCGAAGATTAAAAATGTTTGCTTGTAAACGAATTCGATTAGTACTTGTATTTTGAGGCTACTTGAAATATTCTTTCAGATTGTTCTAGGTCTCTGTGAGACGCGCAATTTCCAAAAAAAGTAACTCGATATCTTAATTACAGGGGGAGATATAGTCATTTTTACGTTCTTCAATTTATTATTTCATAACATTATTTATTAGGCATAACATGCAATATGATAAAAAACCCTTTGGAGTGTTTATCGCAATGCACATAAAGATTGAAGCCGATCGCGCGCCCCCGAAATAGGGAACGGCGACGTCGGTGCGACCGGGCGGCGCGGTGAGGGTACCGCTTCTCCCGCCACGGCACCCCTCGCCCGGTTTAGTTATTTATTTCGATATCTCCCTTAACCCTTTAACGGCCACGCGTATTTCTGGATGGCTCAAAATCATTTCCTCTGGTAGTATAGTTAAAAAAAGGGTTAAATATGAATGTCCAACCATAATTTTGTCGATAAGGGCCTGGAAAGTAGTATTTTCGGGCTGCAGCAAATTTTCTACTACCCGCTCGGTTCGAACTATTATTCTAATTCAATAAAACATCTTCTAAGCCTAGTTCGTCCACTTAAGCTTCCTTTACACAATTCTATCAAAAAATATTTCAAGAATGTCCATTTGCTTACTTTTTTGGACAAAAAACGGGCAGCAGCTCGAGTGCTCGGGCAAACGTCATAAATTTCCACGACAACATTGTTGCCATATTAACATAATTCATATGTTTATGTTTGAATTTCAAGCTGTCCCGGCATTTGTAGGTGCATCTAGCATAGATTGATGGAACTGTGAAGTAGCTTGTCCGCTATAGTGTCCTTACGTTTTTACCGACGGGGTCAAAATGAACGTAGCAAATTTGCTACGATGGCAGTTAAAAGGTTAAACATGGTCGCAGAAGGGTGATTTTTCTTTAATATTGCCTATATTATTCTGCGCCGGGAAATTTGCCGGCGAGCGGCATGCAACACTAAGTGAAAAGAATCGATCCAGAGATATGACGAGGAAAAACAAAAGTTGTGACACTTTCATGAAGCACTTTTTGAAATAAGATTTAAAAGGGTATTTCTTTAAAAAATTATTAAAACACTGAACACGTCAAATTCTCTATGAAAGAATACATTCGATGGATTATAATTTTAAACATTTCACGTGGATTGAGCCAACCATTCCTTTAATAAAACTTTGCACTGTAACTGCAAATCAAAAAAACTTGTTGCATATTGTTTCTTTCAACTGCCGAAAATCGCTATAAAACTATGAAAGTTTTAATACTTAGAACCAGACACTTACACCGTGCTATTTATCTAAAAATAGTTCACTTTGAAAACGTATAAATGAAAAGAGAAAAATCTTTTAAATTGTTAAGTCCAACTCCTGTGTATTAGACGCTGACCCATCATGGAAGGAGAAATGTAGAGTCAAGTTTTATCGCAAAGAACAATCAGCTATATGTTGCTCTGACTGAATGACTGGATGCATACGATGTACTTCCGCAATTTGTTATTCTTTAATAATTTATAGGAGATGGACATAGCAAATTTGTACGCTGCAGCTGAGGAATTAGCGAAAGTTTACAAAGACCATTTAGAATCCAGTCATGGAAATGAGTTGGTCCAATTCGTATAATTAATTGATCTATACAAAAAGAACCATCAAATGACCATTAATGCTTGAAAATCACCATTTCAGAGCTACATTTCCTAACATTAAAACTACATTCAGAATGTACTTGGTGTTGATGATGTCGAACTGTATAGGAGAACGCTCATTTTCACAAATAAAAATGATAGAAATAGACTACGAACAACGATAAGACCAAATCGCGTATCAAATTTATCACCGCTCAGCATACACTGAGAGAAAAAATTATTGAATTTGAAAACATGCATTTATTTATTAAATTAAAGTATTACTTCGATTATTTATTTGTTGAACCATGAGAATCACTGTTCATTTAATAACATATTGTCACGGATCTATTACTCCATTATATTAAACTCTTATTTAATAGTAACAAATAGATGCATGATAGATTTGATTAAATTTGTATTCATTGGATTAATTACATTATCGCATCATAAACAGTAGATTATTTAAATCTAAAAAACGACTTCAATACGAAATTATTTTTTTCGAACTAAATTATTTCTTTGCAATAAATTCATCATTATTTTATTTCTAAAAATATTCTTATTTAAATAGATTTTATTAAATTTGCATTCATTGAATTAATTAGATTTATCGCATCATAAACATGAGATTATTTGGATCTAAAAACGACTTCAATACGAAATTAATTTTTCGAACAAAATTATTTCTTTGCAATAAATTCATCATTATTTTATTTCTAAAAATATTTTTATTTAAATACATTTTATTAAAATTGCATTCATTGGATTAATTAGATTTATTGCATCATAAACATGAGATTATTTGGATCTAAAAAACGACATCAATACGAAATTATATTTTTCGAACAAAATTATTTCTTTTAATAAATTCATCATTATTTTGTATCTACAAATATATTTATTTAAATAGATTTTATTAAATTTGCATTCATTGGATTAATTAGATTTATTGCATCATAAACATGAGATTATTTGAATCTAAAAAACGTCATTAATACAAAATAATTTTTTTCAAACAAAATTATTTCTTTGCAATAAATTCATCATTATTTTACTTCTAAAAATATTTCTGTACCATTTTCAATATTTATTTTGATTGGATATAAAATTGATTCTGATTGTTTTAAAAAAAGCTGTAGTAAAATGAGTAACACATTATTTTATTCGAATAGAATATTTGTTTGGTATGATTAAATTTTTATTTCCTTCAAGCAAAGAACTATCATTTCGATAGTATACTTTAGAACACGAATATCTTACATATTCATTTGAAACGGACAGTTTATTCTTGTGATGAGTGGTTCATATTTTTTCGCAATGAATAGTTTGATATGGCTCACTCACTTATAGAAGCTTACTTCATCTCGAACACGACCAATCACGACTCGTGTCTCAACCAATGAGAATCGCACTTCCGTGCCGGTAGCAATTTCACGCACGCATGATAAACTATATTCATTATATACTGCTTAGTGCCGTTGACGCTTGGAATCTCTCACTCTGCCGGGACGTTCGGGTTAATCGGTTGTGACGGAAACAGACCAAAAAAATTCGGGTCAAAGTGAAAAAAAAAATATTTATTCAGATTGTGTCTCATATAATTGAAGATTATCGATGGCCGACGACCAGGCAAAAGAGCTACTGAAAAAGTGGAACCATTCGCATTTAGTTGACCATTTCGCAAGTAAGTGACGCATTTATTCTTTTACATATTCCGTTGTTTCAAGACCATGCAGTGTTTCAAGCTCGTCTGTCTTTGTAAGTCGATTATATTGTTATATATTAGAAACGCGTTAAAATCTCCGTAAAATCATACTTATTCTTAACATTGAGCGTGAGACATTAAAGATATTAGATATTTCTCATCCGATACAATGTTTTCTCTCGTTATATGGTTGGTTTTATCTCATTGTCGCGATAGCATTCGAGACAAAGCCTTATGTCGAATGACGAACAAATAAAATATTTTGTCGTGACAATAAAATAGTATATTCGATGAAAAAAATAGTACCTCTTTCTTTGTCCCCAACATTCACTTGACAAGCATCGATAGAATATTTCTTTCATTCAGAAAATATTTTACTCAATAATTTTTCTCGAATAAATGTTGGAGACAAAGACAGATATATTATTGTAGGCATATACTGCGTATATTCTTGCGATTTTTTTTCATTTCCGTTTCTTTTTGTTGTGTGTGAGTGCGTTATCATTACATGCGAGTGACCTTGTCGTACCTCGGCTCACCGCGAGAATAAAAGTTTGTGTTTCCTTTTTTTCCGTATATGATTCCTCATTTCATTAAACGCGTTCGCGAAAGATTAAGCTGAATCCCGGCCCATCAAGAGACACAAAATTATTTCCTTTAATTTTGTTCTTTGTTGTCCTTCTGTCTCAATTGAGTTCTCACTTGACATTTTTCCCCTCATTTTCGTCTCCCCGCTCTTTGCATAGTTCGAGTGTTTACGTTAAAACGATTCCTTTTTTCTTTTCTCCGTTATCTTTCATTTTTCTTTGTTTTTCTTGCGTCGCTTTTTTAATTTCTCCTCAGAAAAATATCATGAGACTCTTTGGTGCGTGAAAGAGCATTTTCGCCAATATATATATATATATATATATATATATATATATATATATATATATATATATATATATATATATATATATATATATATATATATATATAGGGGTGACCGAGGCAAAACGGGATGCGCAAACAAATCACGGATTTTTTTTTTCTTCAAAATTCTGTTTTTTCCAAGTTATTTAAGAAAAAATATTTATATAAACCCGTATAAAACTTTTATTAACGCAATATTTCGTTACCCATCCCGTTTTGCCCCGGTCGCCCCTATATTTATTTATTTAATTCACTATCTTTTTCAATTATCACGTCAATTATCGCAATATAATATTAATAAAAAAGAGAGCAATTATTCCGAAACAATAAAACCAAAATCGAACGAAAGAAATTTGTTTGGATTCTGTAAATCTAATATATTACGAAGCTTTTTTTTAATGTCCTTGCGATTTCACTTGTGAAGGATGTATGCGGGACACTTTTCAGATACAAATTTTATTTGATCAGAATTTTTGTACTTCGTGATTCAATAAACACCTGAAAAAATCCAGCAACAATTGGCATACTATGAACAACAATGATCAACATTAATATCACTCAAAATGTATTAACAAATTGCTTAAACAATTAATTATTCAATAACATAACGGTGACCCCTTGTTTTTCTTATACGAATTAAATTTGTGCATTTTTCTGAACGTTTATGAATTTTTTAAAAATTTTCCTACGTTTTTGAAATATTGTGAAAAAATTATGAAATATAAACACAAAAATGTAAATTTTTCATATGTCTTCGCAGACAGGTGTACTATTGGTTTTATAAAGTTTCAAAGACACTAGTTACAAGACACAATACGGCTATTCTAAAAATTTGGAAAAGGAAATTTCAAAAACGTAAGAAAATTTTGGAAGAATTCTCAAGTGTTCAGAACAATGCACACATTTGATACGTATAGGAAAAAAACTAACTAATAAATTATTGAATAATTAATTATTTAAGCAATTTGTTAATAACTTTTGGGTGATATTAATGTTGATAATTGGTATAGCATGCCAATTGTTGCTGATTTTTTCAGATTTTTATTAAATCACGAAGTACAATATTCTGATCAAAGACAATTTTTATCTGAGAAGTATCACACATGCATCCTTAATATATTAAACAAAAATAAACTTAATTTATTTTTCCTTTGTGCGGTTTTTTTTAGAGAATGGGGTTGATGAAAAACTTCTTGAAGAAATGAATTCAGGGATTTTGGCTGAGCTGATTCCGAATGTTCTTGAACGAGTGGCGTTCTTGAAAGAACGAAACAATCATTTTGAAAATGCAACAGGAACGAGCGCTGTAAATGTCGTTCCAAATACCTTATATAAATATCTGTAAATCGGTACTGATAGCATATTTTATTATTCTGGCTAGAAAACTGATCGTGATGCGCAGCTCGATGGAGACCAAGAGAACGATGACGAAATACTTCTGGATCCATTAGTTCATCGAAATGCTTTTGTCGGCAAAACGTCGTTTTATATTCAAACTTTCTCAGTAAAAAAGTGTCTTCTCGACGACCCGGACGGAAAAAATATACTCTCAGCTTACAAGCGGACCAAGTCGTTGACTCCTAGCACTCGAACGCGAATAGTGAATATCGTTGTGAGATCTGCTCGGAGCCTCGCAATCAGGTTTATTTTATAAAATATATAAGATTTGTCAGTGTTATAATTAGCTACATGTTACGTTTTGTATCTAATCATACATATTTTTACAGACTATTCAATGAGTCTTTCGAAACTTTGGCAAAAAAAATTGTCGAAGTTTTTCCAACCGAGAGCGAGAGGACATATTACGTTCCGGCTGTAAAAAAAAAGAATTCACCGACTGGTCATTCTATCCCATCTAAAGGAAAAATACCTATTGCGTACAGAAACGCGTGTTCCAAAAACAAAAAGCTTTACGATTCAGTCGAAGAAAAGACAAAAAAAAATAAACAAAGTATCGAAGGTAAGTATTTAAAATGTCCTATGTCCTATTTTATTATAATAATATTTTATTAACTATCTATTAACTAACTATTCTATTATTGCAGCAGATCCAACACTCGAGGAACAAAAAAAATGGCTGAGCGTAAATAACGCCCCATGGGAAAGAGTGGTGAATTTTTGGGAACTCACGAGGAAACTCCGCCAACGTGATCTTCAAAAGGAAGAGGCTGTTGAAATTGGTGTGTTCATAGAACAGTGGCCAATACTGAAACACCCATCAGCGTATCTTTTAATTGAAAAAGATTTTTCGGAGTTGCACTTGACGGAAATTCGCATCAACCAAACAATCTGGGACCTTTTCTTTGAAGAATTGAAGTCGATTCGACCGATTAATTCGCGAGACTCTAACGCTGTGGCGTTAAATGAAATTCTCGCATCATCCACCGAAATCAACGAGGATACAAGAACAACTGTGCAAATTCTTCTGCTCCCACACTTGGTTCCTCCGTTGAAAAAGGTAACAAAAAAATGGAAACCAACCATTTCCGAGTGTAAGGACAGTCTTCTGCTACATGTCAAGGTACGACGATTTATATTATATTTATTTTACTATATTTGTATCTTAATAATTAAATTGTAAAATGAGAAAATTGAAAAAAAATATCAAATTCATATCTCTTTTTCATTTAGGATTCTGGGTCCATAACTCGTATCCGTGATGAAAGAGAAAAAGCGTTGGCGAAGCATCACAAGCAGCCCCTACAACCTTTCATATTTGTGGTTGGCCCAACGATGTTTGATATCACGGACTCGTACGTGTGCATGGGAAAAATCTTGTACAAGGTTCCGAACACGTTGAAAGCGTTGGAAGTATGCTTTTATATTTTCCACGCACTCGATTTGAAATTTCCCGTCGAAAGCCAGCATTTGTGGTCCATAATTCGAGAAGGATTTTACCGTATGGTACCAGAGTGCGGCTCGGATGTGTCGGAGTTTATGTCCGATTTGGAAAATTTTCGTCGAGCATCAATTGCAATTGAAAAATAGCGGGATCATCAAGTACCAGAAAAACGCAATTCCGCGACGACTGTTATTTCATTATCTGATGCTGAAACGGAAATGAGTGAGGAGGACTTTGGCTTGATGTAAAGTCTCTCCCCTGAGTACTTGCGAGCGATAATAAGAAATACTACATATACTAAAAATAAGGTATATATAAAATACCCCTCACGCGATTAAGCGTGCGTTTCGTTTTTGAAGACTGAAAATCGAAAGTTTCATTTCATTTCTTGAGTTTTGTTTTTTAGGATCGAAGATTTAAAGTTTTTTTTTTACTTTTTGAGTTTTGTTCAAAGATTAAAGATAACGTTTCTCTCATGAAAACTTGAGAGCTATAATAAAAAGTATACCGCGCGCGATCAAGCTTGGAGGTTTTATATTTCAAGTTTTGTTTTTGTTTTTCAACTAAAACAGTATTGTTGAACCAAAGACAGACAGTTGATACAATTCTCATAATTTTATTTTTAAAATATATTCTGTGATTGATATGAAGGTTTCAATTCAACTTTTTTTTATTAGTATTCAGTACGACCTTTTTCTATAGTCCCTATTCAGTTCTATTGAATGTATACAATTTCACCATGTATCCGTGTCCACTGTGTGATAAACAGTTAGAAACACCGACGATTCTAACGAAGCATTATAATCTTATACATGGAACAGCTCTCACATCGTGTACATGCCCTTATACTGAATGTTTTCGAAAGTTCAATACTTTATACTCGTATCGGACTCACATCACAAAAATTCACTTGGCAACTTCAAATAACGTTTCAATCGAAAAAAGAGGCTCTGATCCAACGAAACAGGATTTGGTATCGAGTACCAATACCAATACCAACTGTATTTCAACTGAAAATGTACCATCATTAGTTGACAGTGTTGATGCCCTGCTTCCTAGCACCTCGACTGAACATAATTTATCGAATTTAAAATCGTTTTGCCCATCTGATGAGGTTAAGTTCGAAAAAGGGGCCACGCCAAACGTTTCAGATGCTCAGTTATCAATTGTCGATCCTCAAACTTTATCAGATTCAGCCAATCTCGACTTAAAAGAATTTCAGGATATACT
Organism: Ophion ellenae; assembly: GCA_963210295.1. Lineage (NCBI taxonomy): Eukaryota > Metazoa > Arthropoda > Insecta > Hymenoptera > Ichneumonidae > Ophion > Ophion ellenae. The sequence continues at coordinate 9,790,207 of OY723386.1, read as the reverse complement.
TCACGCTAAGTCCGCAGGTGTAGTTGCGAAGTTATATGCTGATAACACTCTATTCAGATCTATGGTCCATAAGGTTATAAATATTTTTAAAAATTATTACACCAATGCCATTGAAACATTACAGCAAAATCACAGTTCGGCTTCGAGCACAGATATCGTTAACATAAATTACATGTGCGAAATCATTAAAAATTCGTTTTCTGAATTTAATTCCGAATACAAGACATTCCAAGTATTTGAAAAATCCGGCTACTTCGTAAAACCGGAATCTATATCAATCAATGCCAAATTGAAACCACGTCGAGTCAAATCTAATATCTCATTAGTAACTATCAGTTCATCAATACAATTTATTCCAATGAAGTCTGTCCTCGGAAAATTTCTTGAATTGCCAAACGTGTATGCTTCAATAATAACTTTCATGGAAAATAAACATTCTGAACGTACCACTATTTCATCTATGCTCCAAGCCGAAATATGGGAGAAAATAAAACAGCGGTATCATAATAAGATCGTGCTCCCTCTTACACTTTTCTGTGACGAATACGAAATTAATAATCCGCTTGGTACTCACCGCGGTAAACAAAAAATGGGCGGGGTGTATTACACTATTAGTTGTATCCCTCACGAATTCTCAAGCAAGCTTCGGAACATATTTTTAGCCCAAATTCATAAATCTACAGATTACAAAGAGCTTGGTAATACAAAAATATTTACTCATTTAATTGAGGAACTTCACGATCTGGAAAAAAATGGGATATTTGTGAACATTGATGGAGAACAAAAGCACATATATTTTGCATTGGCTAGAATTCTAGGTGACAACTTAGGACTAAATTTAATGCTGGGATTCACAGCTAGTTTCAACGCTTCATATTACTGTAGAGTTTGTCGTGCTGATAAAGTAACAACGCAGAAGATGTTTCGAGAAAATAATCGTATATTGCGAACGAAAAAAAATTACGCGAAAGATGTTCATGAATGTGCCCACGGCGTAAAAGAGAAATGTGTTTTTAATGAGCTCGATAATTATAACCTAACCGATAGTATTACCGTGGATCCGATGCATGATTTGTACGAAGGAATTTGTCGGTATGAGATGGGAGAAATTTTACATCACTATATTATTAACAAAAAGATTTTTTCAACCGAAGTTCTCAACGATAAACTAGCAACTCTAAATGTTGATTTGACAACAGGCATCAACGTACCGTCCGCTATTTCTATAGATGCAGTAAAAAACAAATTTCTGATTCTCTCTGCTGCGGAAATGTCGTTTTTCGTTTTACATTTTGGAATTATTGTAGAAGACCTGATTGCCGAGTTTGATGAAGTTTGGGACCTCTTTATAACTCTAAGAAAGATCGTATGTACGGTAATAGCTCCTTCTTTCGACAATGCCTCACTCGATTTACTGACTGATCTCATTGATTGCCATAATAAATTATACTTCAAATTGTTTGGAAATTTGAAACCGAAACATCATTTTCTGTTGCATTATCCTCGAGCAATGCGAAAATTAGGTCCATTGCGATATGTTTCCTGCATGACATACGAAGGCAAACACAAACAATTCAAAAACACTGCCAAAGTAGTTCGCTCGCGCATCAATATTGCTCACACATTAGCTATGAAGCATCAACTCGAATTAGCTGCCCAATTTTTTGCAAATGAGGCCATGGAACATTCAACCATTTGTGGCGTTAAAAAAAAAGTGAAGTTAAGTTTGCTTCCAGAATTCGAACATTTTCGATATGCATTACCTAAGAATATAACGGATGATGTAAATTCACTGTCGTGGGTTACTCTCGATGGTACTAAATATAAACCGGAAATGGTTGTATGCATTAATGTGGACGATACTTTACCAGATTTTGGAAAAATTCGATTAATTGTACACGTAGGTAATACCGTTTACTTTCTTGTCAATAAAATGAAAACAGTTGTACTGATTGATCTTATCCAGGCGTATGAAATAGAACAAACAAATAAATGGTTGTGTATCGCGAAACAAAAATTTGCAATTCATAATCCGTTAAACATTCATATTTTATCAACTGGAAAAAGGGTCGTGCTGTGCACGTAGGGTGACGATTTTATTTAAGTTTAAGTTTTTGTTTTGTGTAATAAATATGATCTCGTATAATTAAGCTAATTGATACGATTACCATGTTCAAAAGATTGTTATAAATATATCACATTTATAGCAATAAACATTAACAGTCATTATATGTAATTAGTTAACAATGTTTCTTCAATAAAACGGAAAACGAAATCCAATGAATTATTGTTTCAATCAATTTTACACATCATAGACCCAAAAAAATACTTTCCCATCCTAAAAAATCCACCTTGTTTCGATAAGCACATTACATTCAAGGCACGAAATATACTATTATGTTAACCAAACATACCATTATGTTAACAAAATATACCATTATGTTAACAAAATATACGATTATGCCAACAAAATATACTATTAGGTTAACAAAATATATTATTATGTTAACAAAATATACCATTATGTTAACACAATATACTACTATTTTAATAAAATATATTATTACGTTAACAAAATATACCATTATGTTAACAAAATATATTATTATGTCAATAAAATATTCATATTTATTCAATAGTTTTCATCTTTGAAAATATTTTTACATAAATTTAATAGGTTGTGAAAACGATATTCAAATTTCTTAAAAGTGTAATGTGAATTTATTGCTACTACTCTTAATTTGTTCCGATAGCTAACATATTCATTTACATTTGTTATACATTTTTATAACTCCATATCATATTTTTTAGTTTCATGGAAATATTTTTTTATTCTGTGAATATATAAAATACATGCAGTTGTCTTTGAATAAATACGATATTCATTGAAATAACCGGAATCTTTATGATAAAATATAATATTTGTTTGTATGAAATCATTCTCTAATTTGAGAGTGCATTTTTTTTAATGAAAAGTTTATATTTTGAAATAAGAAATTCACTTTGTTGCAATGAATAAATTTTACACCGAATGAAGAAATAAAGTGATTGTTGAATGAAATATTTAACACATTCGATTATGTGTTGTATTCGCTTTGTTTTTCACTTTTAAATATATAATTTATTCTATTGCAAATATGATATAGTTAAAATCATGATTCATAAAAAGAATAAGTGCTTGCTGTATTGAAAGACATGCATGTTTTGAATGATAAAATGTGTTTTTGATTCAAACAACATATTATATATAATTGATAACAAATTGTTAGATTAAAGCAAATTCTTTTATTTAAACGGAAACTGATGGAGTTAACTGAAATAAATTAACCAAGTAAATATATAAGGGAACCAATCTAATATGTTTTGGCAAATAATGAAATAAATGATTTTTTGCCTTCAACACTATATTTTATTGGTTCTAGTAATTTTTTCTCTCAGTGTAGAAAGTGATTTGCGGAAGCTAAAGTCATTAGCAGGCTCTGAACTTCACAAAAAGCATTAATAATTTTTCTTCGGAAAAAACTAGCAAAGTTCCATTTAGATAGAATTTGATGTTTTAATTTTTTGCACTCTTCAAAGTCTACGTACGTTGTTTGTAAGGATATTTTTTTCGCGCTAAAGTATGTAAGAGGAAATTACACACGAAGCAAAACTTTGACGCAGTCCCGGCTCGCAGCAGTAGGGCCACAGCACGCTTTCGAGACGAACGCACCCTGTGACACCGTCCCGCGCCTTCTAAATGCCTAGACTATGGACGTACAAAATATTTGGACGGAGCCGAAAGTGCCTTTATGGATGGGGGGGTTGAAGCCACAGGGGTGGGGAGAAAACCCGTGTCAGCCATTTTGATTAGTCAGATTTAGACGTATATATTGTAACAGGAGGTATTTAGGACTCCCGACGTCGATAATGGGCGAATTGAAAATTTCCTTTTGCGTATACGCGTGACCGAGAGGGCAGCAGCCGACGGCTCACGACATGTAGAAGGGATAGGCAAGAAAAGCTAATCGCCGAGATTTTGGGAGAGACGCGTAGAAGCCTCCGTAAGATTAAGAACAAATTGTAACCCGAACGATCGCAAGCCCCGAGTCGGCACTAATTTGTGAACGAAGATCTGTGGATCAATGGAGATTTGTGTGGATAAATTGGAAATAAAACGCATGTAAGTACGCCTTTTCGTCTCGGAATATTCTCGTACGGTTTCCTTCTGCTCTTCCATGGTTTTGGGTCCCCAACGCCCCCCTTGAGAGAGAGGCTCTTTATTGTTAAATTAAAGTGTAAAACATATATTGCTAGTTCTTCGACGATCTAGCTGGCGCCCAACCTTAAAATTACGAATAAAATTTAGAGCTCTGGCAGCCGAAAGGACCCCGGCCGCGCCAGATGGAGGAAAAGAATCCTGTCTCATTTGGCGCCCAACGTGGGGCCGCGTTGGAAAATTTATAAGAAAAAATGTTAAGTGAAAAATCGTGTAAGTGCCTTAGATTATCTGTGTAAAACTTTTGTGAGTCAATTTACCAAGGAATCCTTTAAAATCTTCGTGAGCATTGTAAAATGTATGAATAATTTATTGAAAATTTTCGATTTACGTGGTGATTCGTTTGGTAAAACATGCAAACTTAGAAACGAAAACTGTGTATAATCTGTAACGAAAGTTCGAGAAATATTATTATAAGCGTCGATCAGACAATAGAGGGAAAGTAAGAAGAGAACGAATCGATATAGGATCATCAAGTCTATCTAGAAAAAGAGTGGCGGTCGAGATAGAAACACGCCGCACGGGCGCTGTAATCAAACGTAAACATACGGATCTCAGGAAAGGAGTAAATTAATTCGGCTATTTACTCTTCGTACTCTCCTTCTTAACTCCTTATTTTCATTTATGTATAAAATGTTATCCTTATATTGAGGTTTCGCACACTGAATTTCGAAATATTTATTCAGGAACTATTCTAAGCGATTTTGAATGAGAGTTTCGACATAAATATTGCTCTTCGTTAAATCATTGTCAGCATTGATGTAAACTTCGAAAGTACCATAGACCTATTTAAAAAAATGCAAATCTTCACGTTTGACTAGGTAAGAATGTTGAATAGATTACAAGAAATAAAATAAAGACCGAGGGCTCAGGAAATATTCTTCGATTAGAAAAGGCCTTGCCTGTAACATGCTTAAACGTTTATTACTCGATTGAAACTTAGATTGAAGTCTAAAAAAGAAAAGATCGGTAAAATTAGTATGAGTATGTTTTTCTCTCCGCCCAAAAGAAAGACAAGGTCAGCCAAAAAAACAGAAGAAGATTCGGGAAACGCGAGCGTCAGAGAGCCCGGTATGTCAAACGTAGACGTACTTCTTACCCCGTCTGAGGGCGAGGAGGCATCAATGCCAGAGGAGTCCGTTCAGTTAGAGGTTGCTGACGGTGCTCAAGGTCGAGGTAGCTCCCTTTTCCCAAGCACGAGTAGTTTGAATTTAGGAATAGCAAAAGCGGGTCAAAATGTACCACCGGCAGGTAGGGGGAGAGGCTCACGAGTAGCCACCCCGACCCTGACAGGAAGCGGTAGGAACGGGACAGAATTGGCGTTAGGAAGTTTGGCTAAAAGAGTAGACGACTTGGGGTCACGACTAGCAAAAATAGAAACGTTCGGGGATAAGATAAATGAGTTAATGGAAGTAATGAGAAAATTTAGAATTGAGAGTAGCGGAGGACAAGAGAAAAGTCACCGTGATAAAGAAGGCCTTCCTTCTATCCCTATGTCTGACGGGGGAGAAGGTCAAAACCTGCCTTCGGAGAATGAAGACAGGGAAGTAGTTCAGATATTAGAAAACAGACATTCGATTGATCCGCCTAACCTGCAGGGCTCGATCGCATACGGGGTTCAGTCGGGATATTCGACAAGAGAAACGATGCGGCGCGAGGGCGAAAGTTATTCCGCCTCGTCAAATCGTAAGAACACATTGTCTCGGTCGCTTGGCACCGGACAACAAAGCGAGCCAGTAAACGACAGGAATCGGGGCGCTGTAGTTGTGCAAGAAACCGATCTTTCGTCAAGAACTGTACGCGAGAATGCAAGGTTCGTTCGGGCGTCTGGACTCGAGCAACCTGTAGAACTAGGAAATTCCAGAAACGAGGAAGGTTCAGAAGTGGGAGTGCACAGAGTGCATTTTCGCAGTAATTCGCGGGAAAGAAATATTAATCTTAATTCTCATATTAATCCCAATCTATTACATACCGATCAAGACATGGAACGGTCAGAAAGAAGATACGATTTTCGACCCATGGATTTTCGAAACCCCAATCGTACCTTAACTTCCCGTCAAGCCGACGATCTCTCGGATCGCTTAGTAAGAATCACAGTTTCTAGAGTCGATTCACATGGCGAGATAATCACCGAGGAAGATTTTATCAGCGAGGATCAATATCGACAGATAGCGCCGATTAGAAATACTCCGCGTCAATTTAATAACTCGCCCTTGAGAAACACTAATTTTCGTCGTAGAACACCGTCGCAACCCCACAGGCGAGGAGCCCTTTCCCGTCAAACGAGCGAATCGAGCGACAGTGAAGACCAAGCGTTCAACAATCACGAACGTTATACGCAGGGAGAACGCAATTCCTCTTCGACAACTCAACGAGCCGCGGAATCGAATAACCTTTACGGCAATCGCGAACTCGATTCGGCTATAAAGATCGAACGAATAGTTAGTAATTAGAAATTTTTTTTGCCGAAAACTGAAAAAGATCCCGAGCAATTTTTGCTCTTGTTGAAAGATCAATTAGCCATAAGCGGGATCCAAAAAGATTTATTCGTCCCAAGATTATCAAGCATTTTTGAAGGACCGTATAGAGCGTGGTACCTTCTCAATAAATCACATTGGTGGACATGGAAAGATTTTTCGCGAGCCTTCCGTTTCCAGTGGGGAGTGAAGAAAGAGGATGGAGATCTATTCCTCGATATCCGCGATCTGAAATTAGAGAAAGGAGAGACACTTGCCGAATTTGCTTGTCGAGCGCGTTTCATTTTTGAACGGATGCGACGCCCTCCGTCCTTCCGCGAGCAATTAAAGAGAATCCTAGTAAAATTTAACCCGCACTTGATTTTCGAGATTTTGAATTTGAACATCGATAACTATGAGGACTTCCTTCATTATATTAACGAACGAAGCTATCTCTATCGACAATCGAAGGATGTAATACGCGATCCACGGGCTAAATTCACGCGAACTGAGATGAAAGCACTCCAAGATGATGGGAGTGATAATGAAACGTCGCACGATGAGGCAGAAGAGGAAGCTTCGGAATTGTTATTGATCCAGCAGCAATCAAAGCATGAAATGCAACGAACGACAAAACCACAACCAAATTCGAAAACTCTAACCAAGCAACGTCTCGAACAAAATCTTGCTCGCTTCAACGAAAACACAAGCACGGGAGGACAACAATCGGCTACGACACCGAGAAAATGGGATCCCAGTAAAATCTTTTGTTTCAATTGCGGACAATTAGGGCATGCAACACGGTCTTGTACTGCTTCTCGGCAGGTTATGTGTCACCTTTGTCAGGCGGTGGGTCACGTCAATAGCGATTAGGAGACTAGGAGACGTGTACGGACCTCAGTGGTTCAGCGTGCTACCGAACCTGTCTAACCCAGTGATACTCGGGATGGATTTTTGGACGACATTCAAGGTCAAAACCGAACCAATCTCAGAAACATGGTCATTGCAGGGGAGCGATTATTCGTATCCACTCGCTCGACGTTCTGTGATACATAGCGAGCTTAAATCGTTGGTAGACGAGCAAATCGACAAGCTTTCAAAGTTTCTGGACGTGGAATTTGCGAAGATAGAGAAGGACTCCACTGGAATCACTCACCTCATCAGTCATGTTATCGAATTGAGCGACCAAACACCACATCGCCAAAAACCCTGGGCGCGTAGCGAAACGATCCGCAAATTTCTTGAAGAGGAAGTCGATCGGCTTCTCGCAAAAGGATACATCACCTGGAGCAAAAGCGATTGGGCTTGTTCGCCGGTAGTAGCACCTAAGACAAACGGGGGATTGCGATTTTGCGTGGACTATCGCCCCGTTAATCGGCAAACACTCAAGCCAGCGTATCCGCTACAAAGCATGAAAGCTATCCTTTCGCAACTGCGTCAAGCGAAGGTCATCTCAACGCTGGATCTGAGTGAAGCTTTCCACCAAATTCCGATGGATCCAGCGAGTCGCAAATATACTGCGTTTGTCGTCGAAGGAAAAGGGCTCCTTGAGTGGATCAGAATGCCCTACGGATTAACGGGCGCACCTTCAACATTCCAGAGCTTAATGGACAAACTCAAGCGCCGTATGCAGGGGTTGATATTGGAAAGGAAACTCCCTAATAAATGGTCCGATCAAGTCTTCGCATACCTGGACGACTGGATTGTTGCGAGCCAAGATTTCGACGAACATTTAGCACTTTCGTCAATCGTCTTCGAAGTTCTTCGTGAAGCGAAACTAAAAATAAATCGGGAAAAAAGCAGCTTCGCGTGTAAAGAAGTCAGATTTCTAGGGTACATCGTTGATGAACTAGGAATTCGCCCAAACCCTGAGAAAATTCAACCGATCATCGAATTTCCCGTTCCTAAGGATAGAACACAGCTCCGACAATTCAATGGTCTCGTCAACTGGTACCATCGACATCTAAAAAATATTGCTAAAATACAAGGGCCATTGAACAAATTGACAAGTCCGAAAATTCCGTGGCGATGGACGGACGAAGAACAAAATACGTTTGAGGAAGTAAAAAGGGCATTAATAAACGCACCGCGCCTGTATACACCGATTCCAGGCCTCCCATTTGTCTTATATACAGACGCGAGCGATTTCGGCTTAGGAGCAATTCTGGTTAAACAAGATACTATGAGCAACATCGAAAACCTCATCGAAGTATTAAGTCGTCCACTCAGGGGATCCGAGATACATTATACCACGACGGAGAAAGAATGTCTGGCCGTGGTTTGGGCGGTAAAAAAATTGCGTTGCTATCTCGAGGGGATGTCCTTCAAGGTTGTAACAGACCACCAGGCTCTCCAACGGTTACACGGATTGAAAGACCCGGTTGGTCGCCTGGCAAGATGGGCAATTTACCTCTTACAACATTCGATGACTGTCGAATACAAACGAGGCACGACAAACGAAGCACCTGATGCTCTTTCGCGTATGTTCGATCTCGATGTCGACCCTTTCGGATGGGAAAAGGTAATAGAAGAGGCGATGCAAGAACAGACGCGTTTGTCAATAATAAGCGACTCCAGTTGGTATGACGCGAAACGCGAGCTCGTCGCGAAATATCCGAACCGATTTGCTGAATGGAAAATCGAAAACGAAGAGCTTTATTATTATAGACCCGATTTTGACAAAATGCTAATTGACGATTTAAACCCGTGGAAACGCGTCGTGAAACCGTCTGAAGTGATAGAAATATTACGGGAAAATCACGAAACACCACAAGCAGGGCATTTGGGGAGAGACAATACGTTTCACCGAATTCGTCAAAACTTTTATTGGCCGGGAATGTCACGAGACATAAGATCCTACGTCGAAGATTGCGATGTTTGTTTGAAAGTAAAATTTAACCAGAATCCGATAACAGGGATGTTAGCAACTAGACCTATATTAAAACCCTGGGCACAATTATCGGTGGATACGGTCGGTCCTTTGACTCGCTCAAGAAAGGGGAATTGTTACATTATAGTCGTACAGGATTTATACACAAAATTTATCGAATTATTTCCCGTCAGAATCCAGACAAGAAAATTTGTCGTCAGGTCCCTAGAAACAATTTTCGATCGTTGGGGCACAATTCCCGATTCAATTATTACCGATAACGGTAGAGAATACATTAACAAAGAAGTGGAGGCCTTTTTGGCCGCGAAAGGCGTAAAACATTTAACGACCCCTATAGCACATCCTCAGGCGAACCCTGTAGAACGGGTCAATCGTACAATCAAGCCAATGATCGCAGCTTTTATAAAGAAAGATCATAATGAGGGGGACGAAAATATGTCCAAATTACAGCTCGCATATAACACCGTACCACATTCGGGTAGTAGAATTACGCCGTTTTTCCTTAATCACGCTCGTGAAGCTCAATTTTCTCAAAAACAACGACAAATTGACGGAACTCCTTTGATCACGGATGAAGAAGTCAAAAAGTGGATTGAGAGGACAAATAACTTCGATGAAATGCGTCACGAAGTAGAAAATCAAATGAAGTCATATTCCGATAAACGCCTCGCCAAGGCTAATGCGAAAAAAGTGCCTACGGTAGAAGTTAAACTCGGTATGGAAGTTTTCTATCCCAACAAAAAGCTCAGTAATAAAGCGGAAGGATACTCTGCTAAACTAGCCCATAGATACGTAGGTCCAGCAACGATTAAACGTCTCATAGGTCATATGGTTGTCGAGTTGGTGGATAAAAATGGTAAATCCGTCGGTAAGTATTACGTGACCGATCTGAAAATACCACGCAGAAGCTTCAGAAATTTGTAAATTGTCAGGTTAAAAAATTTGTCAACGATTATCATCCCAAACTGCGGGGCGGACGGCCAAGAAACAACGGATCATATCATTCGGAAGATCAAAATTTACTGCGACTAGATATTGATTTAGCTTTCTTTCATAAGATGCCGGCATAGTCTCGATAAAATATTGTTAATTTAAATCGTGTTCTCATCCCGTCCTTTCGATCCATGGAGGAGCACGAGCGATCTGTATTGAGAGTGTTTCAGCTTACAGCAAAGCACCCGAGATGGAAAGGTGGTAGCCGCAGCGAGAGTTCCACAAATCTTCGGTACGTATGCACTGTTCTACATCGACGTCAGGGTTCGAGGGGGGAGAATGTAACAGGAGGTATTTAGGACTCCCGACGTCGATAATGGGCGAATTGAAAATTTCCTTTTGCGTATACGCGTGACCGAGAGGGCAGCAGCCGACGGCTCACGACATGTAGAAGGGATAGGCAAGAAAAGCTAATCGCCGAGATTTTGGGAGAGACGCGTAGAAGCCTCCGTAAGATTAAGAACAAATTGTAACCCGAACGATCGCAAGCCCCGAGTCGGCACTAATTTGTGAACGAAGATCTGTGGATCAATGGAGATTTGTGTGGATAAATTGGAAATAAAACGCATGAGTAGAAGAGCTAGGGCGGTTCTAACCCAGGCATCTCAGGGGGGAGCGGGGCGGCGGGGTCCAGCGCGGGGAAGCCAAGTGCCTGGCGGAAGGGGGGGGGGGGTCCAGCGCGGGGACGTGACGTCAGGGGTCTCTGTGGAGGGGGTAGCCATGTGGTCCGAAGAGTGACTGTCGGGAGGGGGAAGCCGTCGTCGACGAGTGTTTTGTGGGGGCGGGGGTCAGGTAGTGGTGAGTGACCGTTGAAAACCCATCAATCTCCTAATTTATTATAGGCATAAAAAAGATTAGCATCGATGCAGTGTTTTTCTTTCTACACTATTTAGTCCGTGTGAAAATAAAACACACACACACACACACACACACACACACACACACACACACGATGTGTACATGTAATGGTCATATATGGGTAGGCAAATTTCGTTAATTTGAAGCGATACATGAAGAGGACGGCTTTTTTTCCCTTAACTATCCCTGTGGGGTAGGCATCTGCTGTCCAGAAAAGTGTGCACTCGTGGAGGTGAAAGCTAGCCAGGCTTGCCAATCATTGACTTTCGCGATCTCTACAGAACAGCGTCTAGGTCATGGAGACTGAACTTGCGTATTATACAGAGCATCATAGAGTTTTCAATATATGTTGCCGCATGTTCCAGTATGTATGAAGTCTGTCACGAATCATAGGGCTCTTCGCAGAGCAACATCAAACCTATTCAAGTGATACTTGAAGCTTTACAATACTTACCAAATCAGCCATATTCTTAAGGCATATTTTTCCACGTCAACGTTCGAAGCCACCCTCCGAGCATAGGGAACATTTTGAAAAAATGACATTCCGCTCAAGTAATGTCTTGACTATCCGAAACACATATACGAAAACGAGGTATTTATTACAATTTTTTTGCCTTTTATTTATATTTATTTTATTTTATTTTTATTTTATTTATTTATTTATTTATTTATTCATTTTTTTTTGCTCCCGTTGAACCCCGACCGGCTCGTTCTGGGTATGAATTTATTCTTCATGCTTTCTGCGATAAAAGATATCAACGTGATATTACAAAAAATCTGATGGAGGTGATTCTATTACATTTTCCGAGCTAGAAGGGAACGACAAAAATATTTTCTGATGGGAGACCGTTTTTAATCGTCGGCAGCGCTCAAAAGTGGTCACACTTTGAATGAAGCAGTGAGTTAACATATCTCTCTGGGAAGACTTTTCAACTCGTTAATATGGAGAACAACAATAAACCATCAGAAGAAATCTTGCACAACCAAGCCACGCTCTTAAGTTCGATCGACGACTTTGCTGTGTGGAGGCAACAGATCGTCGAGTTCATCGAAGTACTGAAGACGCAAAGCCGAATTAAGCGCCAACGATTATCAACTAAACATCAATAGTCATTGATAGGCCAAATACCGCATCTGGAAGGATTGAAGTATTCCATGTACAGGCATTTTATATGCATGGGTGTAGGACACATCGGTGATGGGTTAATGTGGCGAGAACTTGACTTGAACGCGTGATGGCCTATACTTTAACCCCGGCTCGATGAATTTCAACAACGTGGAAGTGGTTGAGCTTTACGAAAAATACGTAATCTTACAATAAATGTGAATAAGTATAAATCAATACGCGTTGAATGTTATATCCCATTGCCGCGGGAAATAATGATTATGAAGGCTGCGATTAATGTGCAATCAAGAGATAATACACGGTTCGCATGGGTGGCAGTCACAGCTTTATACCCAGCTGAACGAAACAGTGACCACGGATCTTCTTACATGCATTATTCAACGGTATTGAATCTATCGAATATTGGATTCCCAGTAACTATAGGTCAAATTAAAAATTAAAAAATTGTGCTTCAAAACAATTTATCCATCAATGTGTCTACCACCGAAGAAGACATTGCTCCGATACGCGAGGCTCAACATAAGAAAAAGAAAAGCATATCAATTTGCTATACATACAAGATACCGAAGATAACAATGTATAACATATCACATAGATAAAGAACCTATCAAGCCTCGTGAGCGCAGAACAGAGGCAGCCATTAAAAAATATATATATGCCATCGGTGTGTGAAGTTAACACAATTACTATACCGTCATATGTGCTAGACGAATTAAACAACGATCCAGTATTTCGCAGGTGTCTGCATTACTTTAGATCAACGGATAAACTACAATCACATAAGATCGATTATGGGGCAATAAAGCACTGCGCCATCCGACTATCAAATGATACTAATAAGTGGTTCCAAATCATCAACTCCAATCGGAAAGCAATACATCCATTCACTGTAGATGCTTATTTGGAGTGTTTTTTTTTACTAATTATAGAGAGAAGATGAGAGTGTGCAAAGACTGATGGCGAGAACGTAGCAGAGGATATGTATCAATATCATGAAGCATCTACTATTGATTACCACATGTGTTTTTCATATGATGAATCGCTATCATAGTATCGATCACATCACAGCGTCGATTTCATATCATAGTTCGTGACAGAACTGGAAAAACTGTGCATAAAATACATTTTCTACGAAAATTAATGCTCGTCATGAGTTAATTCTGATACCTTCACGCTATGGCAATAATTGTGCATTCAGTCATCATCAACCACTAGAGGTAGAAGTTGAATTACGCAAGATACAATGGCATATGCCCCAAATAATTCTAGATGAGATCAATAAATTATCATTACTTCGAACATTGGAAAGTTGGCGATACTTGAATATGAGTTTTCGCTCTTGGGATCTATACGACTGTCCATCGCTTCAAAGCACAACGAAACATCCATGGACCGTAAAAGCTGCCTCCCAAGTAGAGCAACCAAAATAGGTAATTGGTGCGGTGCAGACTGGTAAAAAGATAATGTATGGTAAAGGACATTATATTATTCACCGACTGCAAAATCACAAGTGCTAAACTTTATCTCAATTCAGCATTCTTTTCTCAAGATGATTCGAATTAGGACTTCAAAAAAGTTTCGACATTTTGTTCAATATGTACTCTCGATTTTGTAAATACCATTGTGACTGCAATAGTGATCGTTCTTTACTAACCATCGCCAAGTCTTAATGTAACGGCCCTCCCACGGTTAATGATTGATCACATCAGAACGAGCCTGTAAAGAAGATGCTACCGTAGATGTGTGAATAGAGTTCGAATGCAAAGAAGATTCACCACTGAATACAACTGCATATTGTTTGAATCTTACATGATCGCATTGTTGAATATTGTCCATTGACCGACATTATCCATAAAATTGCATGGATCGGTAAAATCTGCGATATACGAAGCATCATGGTTGATTCGCAATCACCATGGTCTAAAGTGGGCATATGGAAACGTTCCATATAGCATGGCTGAAGGTTCAATAACAGCTGAAGTTGAAGGTTCAACGGACGGCGATATGTGTCCTATCGTATATGTTGAGGGTCATGAAAAACAAGAATGGCTAGCTGATATAATAAATATGAAAAATGAGCTATTTATTGAGTCGTTGAATATAGACTTTGACGATATGGATGTCTCAAGTAAATTAGATGGAAGTTTTACTCTACGATGTGAAAAGCATAAAAACAGGTGTGTCTTACAAAATGTATTTAAAATATTAAATGGGTGACTGAATCATGAAGATTCATGCAAACAAGAGAAATGTAACATTATGTACTTTTTATTCTCCTCACCCCGTACTTAGTTATGTCCGCAACACCTGATATCGGATTGTGCAACTGAATACAATATTACTTTCAAATGTGAAACTCATTTTTTTTTGTATGGAATTTGATTGAAAATAATTTAATATAATCGCCCAATGATAATCGAAGACATTTATCAGTATACGTTCGGTAGATCTTCGTGAACCGTTTGTTGGAAGTTTGCGAGGCATTCGAAGATTTTCGATAGTCGTTCGTGAAACGTTTCATAGACTTCCGAAGACATTCATAAGACGTTCGAAGCCATTTAAGTGACGTTAGAAAACATTCACAAGGCGTTTGAAGACACGCATGAAGGGTTCAAAGGGTTTCAAGAGACTTTCTACGACGCTCATGAGGCGTTTAAAGATCTTCGTGAGACATTCAAGAGACTTTCAAAAACGTTCATAAGACGTTTGAAGACATTCATGCGAGGTGCGAATAACTTCGGAGACTTTCGAAGACGTTCAAGAGATCTGCGACGATATTTATAATACGTTTAAAGACATCGATGAGGGGTTCGAAGACGTTTAAGAGACTTTAAAAGACATTCACAAGGGGTTTTAAGACGTTCAAGAAACATTCGAATACGTTCAAGAGACTTTCGACGACATTCATAATACGTTTGATTACATTCATGAGCGGTTCGAAGACGCTTGAGACACTTTCAAAGACATTCCCGAGGGGTTCGAAGACGTTCAAGAAACTTTCGACGGCGTACATAATACGTTTAAAGACATTCATGTGGGGTTCCAAGACGCTTGAGAGACTTTCAAAGACATTCACGAGAGGTGCGAAGACATTCAGAGACTTTCGAAGATATTCAAAAGTGCTTTGACAATATTCATAATACGTTTGAAGACATCGATGAGGGGATCGACGATGTTTTAGAGACTTTCAAAGACATTCACGAACGGTTTAAAGACGTTTAAATAACTTTCGAATACGTTCTAGAGACTTTCGACGACATTCATAATACGTTTGAAGACATTCGTGAGGGGTTCGAAGACGCTTGAGAGACTTTCAAAGACATTCACGAGGGGTTCGAAGACGTTCAAGAGACTTTCGACGACATTCATAAGACGTTTGAAGACCTGCATGAGGCCTCCAAAGAGTTTCAAGAGACTTTCTACGACGATCATGTGACGTTTGAAAATGTTCGTGAGACATTCAAAAGACTTTCGAAAACGTTCATAAGAAGTTTGAAGACATTTATGAGAGGTACGAAGACCTTCAGAGACTTTCGAAGACATTCAAGAGATATTTAACGATATACATAATACGTTTGAAGACATCAATGAGGGGTTCGACGACGTTTTAGAGACTTTCAAAGACATTCACGAGGGGTTTGAAGACGTTCAAGAAAGTTTCAAATACGTTCAAGAGACCTTCGACGACATTCATAATACGTTTTAAGACATGCATGAGGCCTCCAAAGAGTTTCAAGAGACTTTCGACGACGACCATGAGACGTATGAAGATGTTCGTGAGACACTCAAAAGGCTTTCGAAAACGTTCATAAGAAGTTTGAAGACATTCATGAGAGGTGCGAAGACCTTCAGAGACTTTCGAAGACATTCAAGAGATCTTTGACGATATTCATAACACGTTTGACGATATCGATAGGGGAGTTCGACGACGTTTTAGAGACTTTCAAAGACATTCACGAGGGGTTTAAAGATGTTCAAGAAACTTTCGAATACGTTCAAGAGACTTCCGACGACATTCATAATACGTTTGAAGACATTCATGTGGGGTTCGAAGACGCTTGAGAGACTTTCAAAGACATCCACGAGGGGTTCGAAGACGTTTAAGAGACTTTTGACGGCGTACATAAGACGTTTGAAGACATGCATGAGGCCTTCAAAGAGTTTCGAGAGACTTTCTACGACGATCATGAGACGTATGAAGATGTTCGTGAGACATTCAAAAGACTTTCGAAAACGTTCATAAGAAGTTTGAAGACATTCATAACAGGTGCGAAGACCTTCAGAGACTTTCGAAGACATTCAAGAGATCTTTCACGATATTCATCATACGTTTAACGACATCGATGAGGGGTTCGACGATGTTTTAGAGACTTTCAAAGACATTCACGAGGGGTTTGAAGACGTTCAAGAAACTTTCGAATACGTTCGAGAGACTTTCGACGACATTCATAATACGTTTGAAGACATTCATGAGGGGTTCGAAGTCGCTTGAGAGATTTTCAAAGACATCCACGAGGGGTTCGAAGACGTTCAAGAGACTTTTGACGGCGTACATAATACGTTTGAAGACATTCATGTGGGGTTCGAAGACGCTTAAGCGACTTACAAAGGCATTCACGGGAGGTTTAAAGCCGTTCAAGAGGCTTTCGAAGACGTTCAGAAATCTTCGACAACATGCATAATACGATCTTAGACGACATCCATAAACCGAAGACTTTCATGGCGTTTCAGTTTCGCTGGAATTGTTTCGGTTCGTTTGGGATTTTCACAGTTTTGGGTGCGCACCCAGACAAACTCAAACACGTTCCACCACAACTGTGAAAATCCCAAACGAACCGAAACAATTCCAGCGAAACTGAAACGCCATGAAAGTCTTCGGTTTATGGATGTCGTCTAAGATCGTATTATGCATGTTGTCGAAGATTTCTGAACGTCTTCGAAAGCCTCTTGAACGGCTTTAAACCTCCCGTGAATGCCTTTGTAAGTCGCTTAAGCGTCTTCGAACCCCACATGAATGTCTTCAAACGTATTATGTACGCCGTCAAAAGTCTCTTGAACGTCTTCGAACCCCTCGTGGATGTCTTTGAAAATCTCTCAAGCGACTTCGAACCCCTCATGAATGTCTTCAAACGTATTATGAATGTCGTCGAAAGTCTCTCGAACGTATTCGAAAGTTTCTTGAACGTCTTCAAACCCCTCGTGAATGTCTTTGAAAGTCTCTAAAACATCGTCGAACCCCTCATCGATGTCGTTAAACGTATGATGAATATCGTTAAAGATCTCTTGAATGTCTTCGAAAGTCTCTGAAGGTCTTCGCACCTGTTATGAATGTCTTCAAACTTCTTATGAACGTTTTCGAAAGTCTTTTGAATGTCTCACGAACATCTTCATACGTCTCATGATCGTCGTAGAAAGTCTCTCGAAACTCTTTGAAGGCCTCATGCATGTCTTCAAACGTCTTATGTACGCCGTCAAAAGTCTCTTAAACGTCTTCGAACCCCTCGTGGATGTCTTTGAAAGTCTCTCAAGCGTCTTCGAACCCCACATGAATGTCTTCAAACGTATTATGAATGTCGTCGGAAGTCTCTTGAACGTATTCGAAAGTTTCTTGAACATCTTTAAACCCCTCGTGAATGTCTTTGAAAGTCTCTAAAACGTCGTCGAACTCCCCTATCGATATCGTCAAACGTATTATGAATATCGTCAAAGATCTCTTGAATGTCTTCGAAAGTCTCTGAAGGTCTTCGCACCTCTCATGAATGTCTTCAAACTTCTTATGAACGTTTTCGAAAGCCTTTTGAGTGTCTCACGAACATTTTCAAACGTCTCATGGTCGTCGTCGAAAGTCTCTTGAAACTCTTTGGAGGCCTCATGCATGTCTTAAAACGTATTATGAATGTCGTCGAAGGTCTCTTGAACGTATTTGAAACTTTCTTGAACGTCTTCAAACCCCTCGTGAATGTCTTTGAAAGTCTCTAAAACGTCGTCGAACCCCTCATTGATGTCTTCAAACGTATTATGTATATCGTTAAATATCTCTTGAATGTCTTCGAAAGTCTCCGAAGGTCTTCGTACCTCTCATAAATGTCTTCAAACTTCTTATGAACGTTTTCGAAAGTCTTTTGAATGTCTCACGAACATTTTCAAACGTCACATGATCGTCGTAGAAAGTCTCGTGAAACTCTTTGGAGGCCTCATGCAGGTCTTCAAACGTCTTATGAATGTCGTCGAAAATCTCTTGAACGTCTTCGAACCCCTCGTGAATGTCTTTGAAAGTCTCTCAAGCGTCTTCGAACCCCTCACGAATGTCTTCAAACGTATTATGAATGTCGTCGAAAGTCTCTAGAACGTATTCGAAAGTTATTTAAACGTCTTTAAACCGTTCGTGAATGTCTTTGAAAGTCTCTAAAACATCGTCGATCCCCTCATCGATGTCTTCAAACGTATTATGAATATTGTCAAAGCACTTTTGAATATCTTCGAAAGTCTCTGAATGTCTTCGCACCTCTCGTGAATGTCTTTGAAAGTCTCTCAAGCGTCTTGGAACCCCACATGAATGTCTTTAAACGTATTATGTACGCCGTCGAAAGTTTCTTGAACGTCTTCGAACCCCTCGGGAATGTCTTTGAAAGTGTCTCAAGCGTCTTCGAACCGCTCATGAATGTAATCAAACGTATTATGAATGTCGTCGAAAGTCTCTTGAACGTATTCGAAAGTTTCTTGAACGTCTTTAAAACCCCTCGTGAATGTCTTTGAAAGTCTCTAAAATGTCATCGAACCCCTCATCGATATCATCAAACGTATTATGAATATCGTTAAAGATCTCTTGAATGTCTTCGAAAGTCTCTGAAGGTCCTCGCACCTCTTTCGAATGTCTTCAAACTTCTTATGAACGTTTTCGAAAGTCTTTTGAATGTCTCACGAACATCTTCATACGTCTCATGATCGTCGTAGAAAGTATCTTGAAACTCTTTGAAGGCCTTATGCAAGTCTTCAAACGTCTTATGGATGTCGTCGAAAGTCTCTTGAACGTCTTCGAACCCCTCGTGAATGTCTTTGAAAGTCTCTCAAGCGTCCTCGAACCCCCATGAATGTCTTCAAACGTATTATGAATGTCGTCGAAAGTCTCTAGAACGTATTCGAAAGTTTCTTGAACATCTTCAAACTCCTCGTGAATGTCTTTTGAAAGTCTCTGAAGCGCCGTCGAACCCCTCATCGATGTCTTCAAACGTATTATAAATATTGTCAAAGATCTCTTGAATGTCTTCGAAAGCCTCTGAAGGTCTTCGCACCTCTCATGAATGTTTTCAAACTTCTTATGAACGTTTTCGAAAGTCTCTTGAATGTCTCACGAACATCTTCAAACGTCTCATGATCGTCGTAGAAAGTCTCTTTAAACTCTTTGAACCCCTCATGCGTGTATTCAAACGTCTTATGAATGTTTTCGAACGTCTCTTGAATGTCTTTAAACGTATTATGAATGTGTTTTGAACAAACCTCTCGTGAATGTCTTTGAAAGCCTCTCTTAAGCGTCTTCGAATCCCTCATGAATGTCTTCAAACGTGTTATGAATGTCGTCGAAAGTCTCTTGAACGTATTCGAATGTTTCTTGAACGTCTTAAAACCCCTTGTGAATGTCTTTTAAAGTCTCTTAAACGTCTTCGAACCCCTCATCGATGTCTTTAAACGTATTATAAATATCGTCGCAGATCTCTTGAACGTCTTCGAAAGTCTCCGAAGTTATTCGCACCTCGCATGAATGTCTTCAAACGTCTTATGAACGTTTTTGAAAGTCTCTTGAATGTCTCACGAAGATCTTTAAACGCCTCATGAGCGTCGTAGAAAGTCTCTTGAAACCCTTTGAACCCTTCATGCGTGTCTTCAAACGCCTTGTGAATGTTTTCTAACGTCACTTAAATGGCTTCGAACGTCTTATGAATGTCTTCGGAAGTCTATGAAACGTTTCACGAACGACTATCGAAAATCTTCGAATGCCTCGCAAACTTCCAACAAACGGTTCACGAAGATCTACCGAACGTATACTGATAAATGTCTTCGATTATCATTGGGCGATTATATTAAATTATTTTCAATCAAATTCCATACAAAAAAAAATGAGTTTCACATTTGAAAGTAATATTGTATTCAGTTGCACAATCCGATATCAGGTGTTGCGGACATAACTAAGTACGGGGTGAGGAGAATAAAAAGTACATAATGTTACATTTCTCTTGTTTGCATGAATCTTCATGATTCAGTCACCCATTTAATATTTTAAATACATTTTGTAAGACACACCTGTTTTTATGCTTTTCACATCGTAGAGTAAAACTTCCATCTAATTTACTTGAGACATCCATATCGTCAAAGTCTATATTCAACGACTCAATAAATAGCTCATTTTTCATATTTATTATATCAGCTAGCCATTCTTGTTTTTCATGACCCTCAACATATACGATAGGACACATATCGCCGTCCGTTGAACCTTCAACTTCAGCTGTTATTGAACCTTCAGCCATGCTATATGGAACGTTTCCATATGCCCACTTTAGACCATGGTGATTGCGAATCAACCATGATGCTTCGTATATCGCAGATTTTACCGATCCATGCAATTTTATGGATAATGTCGGTCAATGGACAATATTCAACAATGCGATCATGTAAGATTCAAACAATATGCAGTTGTATTCAGTGGTGAATCTTCTTTGCATTCGAACTCTATTCACACATCTACGGTAGCATCTTCTTTACAGGCTCGTTCTGATGTGATCAATCATTAACCGTGGGAGGGCCGTTACATTAAGACTTGGCGATGGTTAGTAAAGAACGATCACTATTGCAGTCACAATGGTATTTACAAAATCGAGAGTACATATTGAACAAAATGTCGAAACTTTTTTGAAGTCCTAATTCGAATCATCTTGAGAAAAGAATGCTGAATTGAGATAAAGTTTAGCACTTGTGATTTTGCAGTCGGTGAATAATATAATGTCCTTTACCATACATTATCTTTTTACCAGTCTGCACCGCACCAATTACCTATTTTGGTTGCTCTACTTGGGAGGCAGCTTTTACGGTCCATGGATGTTTCGTTGTGCTTTGAAGCGATGGACAGTCGTATAGATCCCAAGAGCGAAAACTCATATTCAAGTATCGCCAACTTTCCAATGTTCGAAGTAATGATAATTTATTGATCTCATCTAGAATTATTTGGGGCATATGCCATTGTATCTTGCGTAATTCAACTTCTACCTCTAGTGGTTGATGATGACTGAATGCACAATTATTGCCATAGCGTGAAGGTATCAGAATTAACTCATGACGAGCATTAATTTTCGTAGAAAATGTATTTTATGCACAGTTTTTCCAGTTCTGTCACGAACTATGATATGAAATCGACGCTGTGATGTGATCGATACTATGATAGCGATTCATCATATGAAAAACACATGTGGTAATCAATAGTAGATGCTTCATGATATTGATACATATCCTCTGCTACGTTCTCGCCATCAGTCTTTGCACACTCTCATCTTCTCTCTATAATTAGTAAAAAAAAACACTCCAAATAAGCATCTACAGTGAATGGATGTATTGCTTTCCGATTGGAGTTGATGATTTGGAACCACTTATTAGTATCATTTGATAGTCGGATGGCGCAGTGCTTTATTGCCCCATAATCGATCTTATGTGATTGTAGTTTATCCGTTGATCTAAAGTAATGCAGACACCTGCGAAATACTGGATCGTTGTTTAATTCGTCTAGCACATATGACGGTATAGTAATTGTGTTAACTTCACACACCGATGGCATATATATATTTTTTAATGGCTGCCTCTGTTCTGCGCTCACGAGGCTTGATAGGTTCTTTATCTATGTGATATGTTATACATTGTTATCTTCGGTATCTTGTATGTATAGCAAATTGATATGCTTTTCTTTTTCTTATGTTGAGCCTCGCGTATCGGAGCAATGTCTTCTTCGGTGGTAGACACATTGATGGATAAATTGTTTTGAAGCACAATTTTTTAATTTTTAATTTGACCTATAGTTACTGGGAATCCAATATTCGATAGATTCAATACCGTTGAATAATGCATGTAAGAAGATCCGTGGTCACTGTTTCGTTCAGCTGGGTATAAAGCTGTGACTGCCACCCATGCGAACCGTGTATTATCTCTTGATTGCACATTAATCGCAGCCTTCATAATCATTATTTCCCGCGGCAATGGGATATAACATTCAACGCGTATTGATTTATACTTATTCACATTTATTGTAAGATTACGTATTTTTCGTAAAGCTCAACCACTTCCACGTTGTTGAAATTCATCGAGCCGGGGTTAAAGTATAGGCCATCACGCGTTCAAGTCAAGTTCTCGCCACATTAACCCATCACCGATGTGTCCTACACCCATGCATATAAAATGCCTGTACATGGAATACTTCAATCCTTCCAGATGCGGTATTTGGCCTATCAATGACTATTGATGTTTAGTTGATAATCGTTGGCGCTTAATTCGGCTTTGCGTCTTCAGTACTTCGATGAACTCGACGATCTGTTGCCTCCACACAGCAAAGTCGTCGATCGAACTTAAGAGCGTGGCTTGGTTGTGCAAGATTTCTTCTGATGGTTTATTGTTGTTCTCCATATTAACGAGTTGAAAAGTCTTCCCAGAGAGATATGTTAACTCACTGCTTCATTCAAAGTGTGACCACTTTTGAGCGCTGCCGACGATTAAAAACGGTCTCCCATCAGAAAATATTTTTGTCGTTCCCTTCTAGCTCGGAAAATGTAATAGAATCACCTCCATCAGATTTTTTGTAATATCACGTTGATATCTTTTATCGCAGAAAGCATGAAGAATAAATTCATACCCAGAACGAGCCGGTCGGGGTTCAACGGGAGCAAAAAAAAATGAATAAATAAATAAATAAATAAATAAAATAAAAATAAAATAAAATAAATATAAATAAAAGGCAAAAAAATTGTAATAAATACCTCGTTTTCGTATATGTGTTTCGGATAGTCAAGACATTACTTGAGCGGAATGTCATTTTTTCAAAATGTTCCCTATGCTCGGAGGGTGGCTTCGAACGTCGACGTGGAAAAATATGCCTTAAGAATATGGCTGATTTGGTAAGTATTGTAAAGCTTCAAGTATCACTTGAATAGGTTTGATGTTGCTCTGCGAAGAGCCCTATGATTCGTGACAGACTTCATACATACTGGAACATGCGGCAACATATATTGAAAACTCTATGATGCTCTGTATAATACGCAAGTTCAGTCTCCATGACCTAGACGCTGTTCTGTAGAGATCGCGAAAGTCAATGATTGGCAAGCCTGGCTAGCTTTCACCTCCACGAGTGCACACTTTTCTGGACAGCAGATGCCTACCCCACAGGGATAGTTAAGGGAAAAAAAGCCGTCCTCTTCATGTATCGCTTCAAATTAACGAAATTTGCCTACCCATATATGACCATTACATGTACACATCGTGTGTGTGTGTGTGTGTGTGTGTGTGTGTGTTTTATTTTCACACGGACTAAATAGTGTAGAAAGAAAAACACTGCATCGATGCTAATCTTTTTTATGCCGATAATAAATTAGGAGATTTATGGGTTTTCAACGGTCACTCACCACTACCTGACCCCCGCCCCCACAAAACACTCGTCGACGACGGCTTCCCCCTCCCGACAGTCACTCTTCGGACCACATGGCTACCCCCTCCACAGAGACCCCTGACGTCACGTCCCCGCGCTGGACCCCCCCCCCCCCCTTCCGCCAGGCACTTGGCTTCCCCGCGCTGGACCCCGCCGCCCCGCTCCCCCCTGAGATGCCTGGGTTAGAACCGCCCTAGCTCTTCTACTCGCATGTAAGTACACCTTTTCGTCTCGGAATATTCTCGTACGGTTTCCTTCTGCTCTTCCATGGTTTTGGGTCCCCAACGCCCCCCTTGAGAGAGAGGCTCTTTATTGTTAAATAAAAGTCTAAAACATATATTGCTAGTTCTTCGAAGATCTAGCTGGCGCCCAACCTTAAAATTACGAATAAAATTTAGAGCTCTTGCAGCCGAAAGGACCCAGGCCGCGCCAGATGGAGGAAAAGAATCCCGTCTCAATATATAATCGATATATGTCAAGACGCGTCTATTTTCACGGCGCGCGGCGTCGACGTAACAAAACTGTGCCGTGGTCGAAGATACTTCGCGCTCGACTATTTATTACGTTTAAGGTTATTTATTTATTGAATGTGCATACACAAAATAGTGTGTCCGATTATTGTGTTGTACGAAACCAAGTGAAGTGTTTTATTTTCTATAATGCCGGATTGGTATGCACAAGACTGCAAAAGGGGGAGAAGTCAAAGCCGAAAAAAAGAAACAATTACAATGGGAAGAATCTCATGGAAAAATTTCGTTTCACAGGTAAGTGGCTGTATTATTGCAAACAAATTGCCTGACATCATTTTTCCATATCAACTTTTAAAATTTAATAGCGAATCAACCATAGAATACCTAAGGATCCTTTGGAGCGGAAGAAGTGGCTAGACGGAAGGGGATTAGAAGCCAGTAATGTACCAGAGACTGCAGCTTTGTGCTCATTACATTTCAACTAAAAATATTTGGACCGGGCATCTCTCAGTTGCACTAGACTATACCCTGGCGCTGTTCTATTCGTATTTGTTTCGGTTAGTGAATCAGAATTACATTATATATTTTTCAACACGTCATTATACGTACGGTATATTTACAGGAGTGCCCAAAAGAAAAAGAAGCTCTATCGAAACGTCGTAGAGTAAAAAATGAACATTCTGTTCATCAACAGGAAACTGCTGATTACATGAGTAAAAAACAAATTCTTGATAATACATGTATGTTAGGATGTAGATTTGTAAACTTCACAATCTAAACACATCAATATTTTTCTCCGAATCAAAAAACATTATCAATAAGAAACATGCGTGTGAAATATTGGGTCGATTCATTACGTATTTATGAAGTTATAATGATTCAAAATTCATCGCTTTAGCATTTTGCTTGCCGATACGATGTGCCTCATAAAAGCTCCAGCTCTAAGAATTCACACATTTTGACATCAGTCGAAACCACTTTTGTCAGATTTTGAAATTGAATTTCAAAGGTGTCAATTGTTCATCAAGTTCTCCAGATTAGAATGATTACAAACAAATTGTAGGTCACGAACTAAACCCATGTGAACAATTGACGTAAATGCAGATTTTTGGCAAATTAGCGTCGCCCTCGTCAGGTGCACGTTATGCTGTGCATTTGACGAGAGCGATCGCTGCTAAGTACATAAAGATTCGATTGTATTTCCTAGGGCGTAATGTAACCGATAATAATGTATTAAGTATACGGCACACATATAATAAGTTAGTGTTGTTTAAAGTACAATAGTGCAACAATCATGGACGTCCGTGATATTGACTTTTTGCATACAGAAAAATAGATGTCATACATATTTTCAAAATTTTATTCCACTGTTTCTACTTCCGAATTATTTCTCGGCTACGAAATGTAGTCAGTGGTTCGCGGGGCTACTGTAGACACGTCTTCCTCGTCGCGCACCCTCCGATATATCCCCACCTCCCTACTACTTTAGGATCGCGCCGTGAAAATAGATATCGCCGCCGCCATCTTGGTTAGTCATATCCGTTACAGCACGCTTTCATTGCCCTCACCCTTGAAGCTTCACCCCCACGAAGAAAGGCTCCGTCTAGATATTTATACGTCCATGGCCTAGACGCGTCTGGCAACGAGACTAGGCATTTGCAATATATCGATGCAATGCAATGTATCCAAGCAACGCGAGTGTGCATTCGCAATGTCAGGCGGACGCAGTTGAACATTGTTTTCTTCCCGCACGCTGTCCCATAGAGACTAGATACCGGCGTCCCAACGGGCATTTCAACTTCTCCCCAAAATCGCGAATATTAAGGGTGGCGCTGCAGTCTTTCGGAGTTAGTTTGCTATATCTATTTTGTATGTATACAAAACTCTTTAAAAATTTGAAAAAGTAAAAAAAGGACATCATGTAAAAATAATCTTTCCGAAAACATGATTGCTTGTTAGACCGTATAAAAAAATTCTGATTTAACTCAAAATATGTTTCATTTAAATTCAAACAATGGCTATACTATATGTTTCGGTTGAAATGTACAAACAAGTGAAATAAATGTTTATAAAGTAGCCAAGCAAGTTTACTATAAATGTTGTACATAAAATTGTTAAACCTCGGGAATAATATTTTCCCAAATATTTTATGTTCATTGAAAAAAAAGCATATTAATATTGTGACACAAAACTAATATCACCATTATATAACTGTACACCGCATGTACCACACAAGTACACTGGAAATGCTGTGCAACGACTTGGCGTGCATGGTTAAGAAAAAAAGCTGGGGAAGGTAAACAAATTATCGTTCCTACTGCCTGCATAAACAACTTTTAATGCGATTTCCTGCCTGTTGCACCGGTGCGATTCGGATGGGATGACATTGATAGTGTTATCGGTGTATACGTCGGGCCACACAATTCACGTCACCGTGTCAGTGCTACGTTATGTCCACTACTAATAAATATTCGACTGTACTTAGACAAACCATCGAATATAGTGCAATAAGGGCCAGCAGTAATACCGAGATATTTATTTTTCGACCAGCAAGAAAACGCCACCGAAATTCGACCCTTAACCTTGCCGATGCTGTGACTTGGAGACAGATACTCTAATCATTACACCGAAGTCTATGCGACAAAAAATATTTTTCGTGTAATGAATAATAATTTAGTGATAGAGACGAAAGTTTATACTTTTATATATCATATTAAATTATGCAAACAAAATAAGATTTCACGTATCGTGCGGTGTAGTAGATCAAATAAATTATTTAATTCGCACTTTGCGAGATCATACATTTGATTTCCACTTGCATAACAAATTGCAGCAGTTGATGTTTTTTCAACCTGAAAGTTGAGGAGCTGGTTGAGGAGGAGGTTTTGTTTTTACTTTTTAAAAGTTTTTAAAGGGGGATTGCATCTCTTTTCGAAAGGGAAAAAGTGCTCTTTTCGTTTACCTTCAGTCCAAAGGTCAAATTTCGAATATGTCTGGGGAAACAATACGTATATAGTTTCAAATTCGTATTGACAAGGAGACGGGACGACCGTGGGGTCGGGGATTTGGCCGAATTTTTTGTGGTGAAAGAGGATCCGTAGCACCTCATGTGGTTAAAATAGTAGAACGCCCTACTCGGAAAATGCAGAGAAAAATCGATTCAAAGTTTCTTAGGCGCCTTATGAGTTTAAAATGTCCGGCATTTGTCGAGCAGCTGTCTAGTCTAGACGGTTAAGGCTCG
The DNA here is from genome assembly GCA_963210295.1 of Ophion ellenae. Classification (NCBI taxonomy): domain Eukaryota; kingdom Metazoa; phylum Arthropoda; class Insecta; order Hymenoptera; family Ichneumonidae; genus Ophion; species Ophion ellenae. The sequence goes on along the minus strand of OY723386.1, from coordinate 9,762,241 downwards.
GTCTTTTCCCCCGGAGGTCTCGAGTTCGATTCCTCCTTCGGATTTTATGTTTTTTTTTTTTTTTATGTTATCCCAACAATTATTCAAAACGTTTCTCATCCCCACATTATTTTTTAAAATCTATGTACATTATTTTTTTAAAATTATGTACATTATTTTTTAAAAATTATTTTCGTTTTTTTCCAATAAAATAATTCATAACGGTGGGTTTTTTATTTTTCATTGTAAAGTATATGAGGAGGAAGATTGGGTTTTTAATGAGAATAACAAAGTCGATTAGGAAAAATTCAATTTTTATTCATATAATAATTATATACAAAAACCGCAGTGGCAATTATCGTAGGAACAAACAAAGCAATAATTCTTGCGACATCTTGCGCAACATATAAAAGCGGATTTTGTACAATCGCAGGGAGTTTGCAATACATTCGTACAAAAACATGTCCCATTAACATTCATGAAAATGTTTCTAGTAAATTGCAGCGAATTGGTAGAGCAGAATCGTGAAATTAATTCCCGGGAAGATTGTATAAAAATCCATTCAATAGTTCACCATCAATTATCGTCACCAATATTCCGAGACATGATTCAATACGCCTGTTTTGCCTCAAAATTATCAGTTACTAGAAACATTTTCATGAATGTTAATGGGACATGTTATTGTACGGATGTATTGCAAACTCCCTGCGATTGTAAAAAATCCGCTTTTATATGTTGTGCAAGATGTCGCAAAAATTATTGCTTTGTTTATTTCTACGATAATTACCACTGCGGTTTTTGTATATAATTATTATATGAATAAAAATTGAATTGTTCCTAATCGACTTTGTTATTCTCATTAAAAACCCAATGTTCTTCTTCATATACTTTACAATGAAAAATTTAAAAAACCCACCGTTATGAATTGTTTTATTGGAAACAAATGAAAATAATTATAAAAAATAATGTAAATAAATTTTAAAAAATAATGTAGGGATGAGAAACTTTTTGAATAATTGTTGGGATAACAAAAAATATAAGAAAAAAAAAGATCCGAAGGGGGAATCGAACTCGAGACCTCCGGCACAAACGACCGAGCCCTAACCGTCTAGACTAGACGGCGGCTCCACAAGTGCCTGACATTTTAAACTTATAAGGCGCTTAAGAAACTTTGAGTCAATTTTTCTCGGAATTTTCCGAGTAGTGCGTCCTACTGAGGTCCAACCACGTGAGGTGCTAGGGGTCCTCTTTCACGACAAAAAAATCGGCCAAATCCCCGATCCCGCGGTCGTGCCGTCTCCTGGTGAGTATGGACAAGCATTTTGAAATATGTGAATTCGTCGTCACCTGGGGAATCGCATTTGTAGCATTAGTTGCATCATAAATTGTTTTCAAACTTTTTATTACCTGTTTATGAACGTGAGAATTTGTTTTTTTATTATGTTGAACAAATCAAAGGACATCTTATTAACGAAATCGTGAAAAGGAATTTTGATTGAATAATTGATAATGACAGCATTCAGATTCCACCTTATGACGTTATTATCACTGACATCGAAGATAAGTATATCACACCGATTACTATTTTTTTACAGTTTTTTAGTTACAAAATATTACGCAAAATCTAATAGAATCACACAGAAGGGTAATAAAAACAGAAAACGCCGTTTCTGTAACCTTGCAGACTAATTGAAGAATGTTGTAAATATAAAAAAGACTTTACTCCCTATACTTATTAAATCGATGTATTAGCAGGGTGATTCACTAACTCTAGTTAGTTAATTATATTTCTCTTATACTCATACGTTGGATTCATTTAGATAATAGATCTCGTTGACCCTGCTTGGGGCCGCTGAAAGAGATATGAATTTTCGATTGTCTTCACATTTCTAGTTCGCAGTACCCAAAGATGTATATTTTTTGTCTGAAGGATTTAAAAGAAATCAATATTTGTATCTTTTTGACACTCGAAGCTCTAAGAATTTTTTCATTACGTACGTTTGTCTAGGAACCTTCGTCAAATTCATTTTTGACCATGAAAAGGGCCGTTTGTTTTATATTACTCAAACGTTCTAACCCTGATAAGGGATCGTTCATTAATCACGTGAGGTTTTTTGGCCACTTTGTGAGCCCTCCCATGGTGACGTGGGGTCATCCATAATTTACGTGAGGCTCAAATAGTTTGGGGGGGGGGAGAGGATTTGGATAACAGAAACCTCACAACATATCACGATGGGGGAGGGGGGCCCTCAAAAAGTGGCCAAAAAACCTCACGTGATTAATGGACGATCCCTAAGAGGTCAGAGCCGTAAACACCATTGTAAAACTGTTTATGTGAATAATATGTGTGTGTTTATTGTGACGTGATTTTTTAAGACACGTCACAGAAATGCTACCGATGATCGAGGTATGCTCTCGATGCCTGGGTTGCGACCCATCCGTTAGTGTTAAGGGTCTTTTCTCTAGTATGTTTATCTTATTACGTTTGAGGTTTTGGGTTGTGTTTTCGTTTTGGTTAGGTTGGCGTGCGGAACTCGGTCGAGCGGCGTGTGGCTCAAGGTACCAAGCAATCCCGACCGAGAGATGCACCCAACGAGGCTTCTCGGGGAATCGGTGCACGCCGGGCTGAAACGCCGGCGCCCCACTGTAGTGGTGCATCGTGCTGGAGAGCGGGCCGTTTGGGTTACGGGCGGAGGCTGGAGGCCTCCGCGCCGCGCTTCTGGAGAGAACCTTTGCCCGCTTTCGCACGGTGACCCGGAGATGCGATTTCCGAGAGCCTCCATGTTACCGACGAGAAAAGGTCCCGATTTGTTACCGTCCCGTTTTCGGGGTAACTCGGGCAGAAAATATAGATTCCGAAAGGAATATTCTATCAGAATATTCCAGCTCCCGAAATAATATTTCAGCTCTCGATATTATACGAGATAAAGTTCTCGCTTGAACCGGCGATTTCGCATGGTCCGATGCCGCGAGCGTGTTGGCATTTTTTTCTGTTAACGCGCTCTGTCTCGCTCTCGCATAATCCCTCGCACGCGGGCCTTGGTCGCGCGAGGTACAGAGTTGCTAACGAATCTTCGCGTGAGACGGTTGTCTCCAAAATCGCGATCGCTCCCGATTTTTGAGATATCGTGAGAGTTGTCGATCAGACGTCGCGATGGAGAGACGGGTCGTGTCTCTCTCGCACCCGCGACGTCGCGCTCTCGTTCTCGCGTAAGAGGCACGTCGTCGTGCTCTCTCGCTCCCGTGCGTATGACGTTTCGCGTGCAGTTCGTGTTCGCGATTATGTTTCGTCTACGTAAAAAGTTCTCGGGTGGATAATCCACCGGCTCCCGCATTATAAAATAAAACCATTGTTTTATTTTATTAGTGACGTTTTCGGGGCCGCGAAAGTGACAGATCCCTTGATCGTTCATGCTACTCCCCAGTGAATCCCGACCCCTCTACCACAACCCACAGCCTGAGCGGTCGTGCTCTACCAAAACCGTTCTCCCCCGTGCAAGTGCATCCAGATTAGTCCGGTTAAACGATTCCGGCGATTAAAAATCGAGGAGGCCTCCAGACCCCGAACCCGGTTAGAATTCCGGGAGACCAAAAATTAAGGAGAGCTCCAGTCTCCGTTTGATGGGTCGGGTTGGATCCCCCCGACCCCAGTTTAGTCCGGTTGAGACGTCCGGCGACAAAAAGTCTCTGACGCTCCGGGTACTGCGGATGCACGCGCATGGGAGGAACGGCCGAAGGTGACGGTTTCTCGCACTAAATCCCGGTTTCCGTTTCCGTGGTTAGAGAAAAATATCCTCGTCACAATATATAACAGCTGACGTGCTTGTGATATATTGCTATATATATATATATATATATATATATAGCAATATATATAGCTATATATTATATTGCTATATATATATATTGCTATACATATAGCAATATATATATATATATATATATAGCTATATATATATATATATATATATATATATATATATATATATATATATATATATATATATATATAGCAATATATTACAAGCACGTCAGCTGTCTGGCGGTACGAGAAAGCGAGGGCGCTGCGTCAATTGCGGAATATTCTTCGAACACAATTGTCCGAAAGACATATCTGTACTAATTTCTCGAAAGACTTATTTTCCGAATAAACAATTTCCCGAACTCAGTTCATCGAACGGACAATTTCTCGTACACAATTTGCCGAATACAATATCCCGAATGGACATTTCCCCGAATGGACAACTTCCCGAATAAATAATTTTCCAAATGGACAATTTGCCGACTGGAAAAATTTGTTAAAGGTGAACGATCAAATTAAAAATAAATTGAATAACTTCAACTTTGAATAATTAATATTTGCATTAATAATGCATCATCAATCGAGGCAAATATTTCGTGGAACACATTTTTTACGTTGGTCAATCATAAGATTTATTTCCCTGTATCATTTTGCATTATAAAGCTTGCAATTTAGTTCAGTTTGACGCACTGAAAAAAAGTTTATAAAACGTTAGATTATACTTTTGTAGGAAAATATTTGGTTGACATATTGTAGGATCTCACAAAGACAGTTTTAATAAATATAATCCTCCCGGTTGGTCAGAATACTCGTGTACATTAGTCAATTAATCGGCTTAACAAATATAGCAAGGACTTTGAGTGGTGATCGCGACTGGTGACTTCGAGGTCTGGAGACAGAATGTCCATCCCTAGGCGCCTCGTCTAGGACCCTTGGGCCTCCGTCCCTTGTCTTCTCCCTTAGCTCCGGAATAAACAGCCCTGGCTTTTATGACCCACTCAAGAGTAACCCGATCACCGACCGAGTCCCGCCGACGCAAAAGGAAGAGGGGCAATAAACTTTTCCCACACTTTCGATTAGAGAAGTGTACATGTTAATTAAGATACTAATTTGATTATAACTGAAAACTTAAACATTTATGAAATTATGGAATTATTCAGTTGATTATTAAATAAAAATTGGGTTTTCGTTGGGGTTTGTTTGGGTTTTTTTGGGAAACATTCATTCAGGAAATTGTTGATTCGGGGAACTGTCCATTTGGGATATTGTGTTCGAGAAATTTTTTATTTTGGCAATTGTTTATTCGGTAAATTGTTTTCGAGAAATTGTTTATTCGAGAGATTGTCATTTGGGCAATTGTTTTTCGAGAAACTTTCCACGAAGCGCGCTACGTATGTCAGGGCTACGACTCGAGATTGCGCAGAGCGTCGTACATAAAACGGTCCAACTGCGCCGTTAAGAAAAAGTGTTAAGTGAAACTTTAATGGACGTATGCAGTATGTTTACGATACGACCGAATGATTTTATTCGATTCAACAAATCGACTAGTGCGGAATAATTTTCGTGGTCAAAGAAGCGTTCCGAAATTTGGCTGAATATTATGAGATCTCAAGATTGGGTAGATGGATCGAAAAATGACCCAAACAAAACCGATAGGACAAAATCATATTTCATTGGTAAAATGTCATTAGATTTTCAATTTCACGTTTTCGCGTAATCATTGTCGATTCAAAGTTAAAGAGTCATCTGCAAAGGCCTTAGTGTATAAAGAGTCGCGGCGTGTTCGTCAGTGTTAGTGGTGCTCAGTGGTATCGATTTTTTTATTTATCACTTGGCGTTAAGACGTTGCCACGTCTCTTGATATCGGCTCCGATTGTAGGACAGATGACTTACCTATCTAACCTTAATTGAGAGTCAGCGTAATGATAAAATTAAAGATTCAGTGATGATTGGTATAAATGCAGTATAACTTTTTCAGTGACTGCAACCACATAGGTAGTAATTTTATATTTAAAAATTAATGTTTTTATCTTTGTCGTACGTAATTTATCGGAGTCCAAAAACGAGTATGTGTAACAAAAATGGAGTCTGCAAATATGATTAAATATCTAGAGACCTACTTTTTTGCTTTTGAAATAAATTTGGGGCCGGGTTGGAATTCCGAACTTTGAATGCTCTGACAGTTTTAAATTCCTAGCTTTAATGTTCCGAAATTACAAGTTTCGTAAAGATCATGCCATCGAAAGTCTACACAGTTGACTGTAAATTTTGTAGAACGTATAACATTGTCTAGACAAATTTAAAAATTGAGGTGAAATCACTTCGTAATAAAAAAAAATATTGGAATAATTAGTCGATTTATTGAACATTTTGAAACTTTTAAAACTTCCATAGCCGAATTATTTTGATGGTGTTCAGAGTTTCGGCGTTTTGGTCATTCGGGTAAAATTCTTTCGGAGTTTTGATCTTTCAGAGTAGTATTCTTTCGGAGTTTTGAGCGTTCTCATCATTTAAAGTTCGCAATTTCAAACCGGCCTCATGGATTTCCTCCTAAAATTCTCAGGGGGACATTTTGATAAGAGTACATAAGGTCGTTTAAAGTAGTGTACTCTCCCAACCGGTCTGCTGTGAGGTTAGAACCTCGTCTGACCACTTACACCTCCTTGACCGGTATATTACTATAAATATGGGTCTCTTCGATCGACGCGCCATCTTTATTATTCACATTTTCGGGTAAACTTTATTGATTGTCTGCCGGTTGGAGTTTGGTGTCCTGTATGTAGTCTCCATGCGCTTTCCCTCCAAAGCGAGTACACACTAAGGATGGGCGATGTTCGAAATATAATCGATTATTAAGAAATCGATTTTTTTCAAAGTATCGTTACGGCAAATGGATTTTTTCCTCTAAACAATCGACGTTTCGATTAATCGAGTATAAAACAAATACTGGTGAAGCATGAACTATCCATATCTGGAAATTTATCCAGATCTATCCATAGATGCCATATTTGGAAAAGGATTGCCATTATTAAAAAATAAATTTCATAACTACCATCGGATAAGCTTCCGAAAATCGGGAATCGAATTTCGATCTGCAATTTGCAATACACCTTTCTGTTAATATTTTAAGAGATCCATGGGTCGTTCGCATCCTCGGCATTTCATCAATGGGGTATCCCGTGAAGGTCCGTTTACCTGGGGCGCTCATATTGTTATGTAAAAAAAGTTTGGGGTAGAGTTAGTTCACTGCCCTAAGTTCGCCGGAATCGGTTAATTCGGCTCCAGCTGGCAAGCCGTAAAAATCTGTCGAGGAGGCAAACGACCCATGTGTTCTGGAAACGTATGTAAAATCCGACTTCACGAAAATATTTTTTCTCTCTATAATTCTGTTCTTTGACTCAAAATATAAATTTTCATGAAGCTGTTGAGTAAATAAAAGTGAACATGGATGTGGGCATCGGCGAACAGGTTAGGGCGTCTCTTCGTCCTCTCAATTCGAATCCCCAAACCGATATTTCCTGAAAATGTAGACACGGGTTTCGGCACTTCTTACGGTTCACGCGTTTTTGAGCTCTCTTGTATTTCTTCCCAGTTGTGAAGATGTTACGCGAGTGACAATTGACGCTGTCGATGTATGTACGATAAGCAATATCCAATGCAAGTTCCGCTACCGTATAGACTTTTCGGTATATACCTCATTTCTCATTGGATCTCGCGCATCGCTCATCCGGTATCGCGTGCAGTACCCCAAGTCCAACAACCAGAATTCACCTTTACGTTTGTGTTGAAAATTATGCGAGGACACGATGGTTTCTGATTGGCTGTTATATACCAATCCAGGCCACACGTCCTGCGATAAGGCATTATATGTATTTCGCTGTTACTTTATAAAAAACGAAAATCGATTAATCGACCGCCAAAAAATCGACAAAATATAAACGTTTATTTCACAGAAAACATCGGCACTTTCAATTTATCGAAAAACATCGCTCATCCCTGGTTTACACTTCGTGTGGGGATGTACACGTACATACATATGAACAGTCGAGGTCGAGGAAGAGTTTTGTTTTCTTTCTCAACGCCGGTTTCGGAATAAATTCGAGATTTCGGAGATTCTAAATTTCGCGGCAAGAGGTCTTGCTGGCCGCTCACGCTCCTATGCAGCGGAATAATTGTTATCAATCAATTAATTTAACAAATGACAATATTTTTTAAAACAATTATCGTCAGGCGTTTCGAGCCAAGTCGAATGCCGCAGAAAAGTTAATGCTAGATAAATCGAGAAAATAAATGTAAAAAAACAGTAATGCCCAAGTTTGAATAATTAATTGCCTCCATAATCAACTATATATTTTTCTCGCCCACGTTTATGATCGGTAGATACGAGGGGTCTCGCTTCTCTTAGCGAGTTGACTGCTGGTGATACACTGCAAAACACAACGTTAAAAGTGAGCAAAAAAGCGAACTTTGCGAACTTTGAATCACGTATATAAGGAAAGTGAATACATGACGTCAACGTCGATCGACGAATACCGCACCCAGGTGAATCGCACGATCAAAATATCTTCAGTACGACCCTGACACTAAACTCAAAATAAAACGCCCGTTTTACCCTTGTCTTTGCACGAAAAACAAGAAAAAACCGATTGTATTGAATGCAAAAATTATTTAAATAAAAAAATGTTGAACCCCGTTTTTAAAACGGACTAAAAAGTATAAAATAATTTTTCCTAGTCCCATACCGATTTATAACCCAAAACAGATTCCTAACCGCATGCACTAACCGTCCTGAAAATTTGTGAATTTTTAATAGCTATGAAAGAAAATACTTGTACGATTTAAAACAAAAAACGTCGGGCGTATGCAATAGATAATTGATGCATAAATAGTTCAACTAAGGCACTGACAATTTTATTGCATTGCAAATGATACAAACTGTTATGTGAGTTTTCTCTACGACAGCTACTCCCTACACTCAATGTATTGCGTGCGTCCCAAGTTTTTCATTTTAAATCTTGCAAGTATTTTCATAGTTATTTAAAATTCACAATCACAAATTTTCAGGACAATCTGTATGCGATTAGGAATTTGTTTTGGGTTATAAATCTGTATGGGGTTAGGACAAATTATTTTATACTTTTTAGTCCCTTTTGAAAACGTGGTTAATTTTTTTTATTTAAATAATTTTATTTTCTACTTTTTCTTGCGAGTGTGAAATTTTTCTTCTCCTTCTCTAGGCGTCGCTTGCGTTAGGGGGCTGTCTCCTTGACCATCGTAGAAATCGTCACTAATGCACTATTCACTATTAATATTATTATTATTATTATTTAAAAAAATTGTTCCTTTTCACTAAACTTCATTTTTTATTTCTTTATTCATTTTCTTCGCAATTTTTGTTCTCTTTTTGTCTCCCTATAACAGACTTGCCTATCTGTTTATTTGTATGTCATCCAGATCGCAGCTACGTTCAAAGTTTCAAGTCTCTAGCTCAGCCGGAAGTTAGTTTAAAATCGATTGCAATATTTGTACCGAACAGACAAACAAACGGTAGTCTCCATCGCTCTTGTTTGAGCCTGACGAAGTGCGTCACTACCAAGGCGAGAGATATGTTAATCAGGAGTTCATGTTTAAAAACAAAAAAAACATCGATTGCAAAATTTGTGCCGAACAGACAAACAAACGAACAGATGGACAAGAAAGCGAGTTAATATTGCATTGTCATCCAGTTCTGAGCTATGCTTAAAGTTTTAAGTCTCTAGCTCATACGGAATTAAGTTAAGGAATATCTGAGTATCTACAATCATCTTCTGCCATAACGGCGGCGATAGTGTGTCATCCCCTCTTAAAGGGTTACACCTAACTCGCGGCCCGAGAGGAGAATTTTTTATGATTTTATTTTGGGAGAGCGTGTGCAGGTTTTCGATTTTTTTCCCTTACATCAAAGAGTATGGTTTTAAGTATTATTCACAAATTTTGTATTAAAAGATATTTATTAATGTGGTAGATACAATCGTTTGTGCAGACCGCTGTTCGAAAAAAGTTCCTCGCGGTGACTACTGCAGCTCACAAACAAATAATCTGAAATAAAAAAATCAAACGCATTAAGTTGTTGCATGAAATTCTTGTGAAAATTTCGTGCTTGGACTAAGGATTTAATAAAATATTGATTTTTGAAAGAAAAAAAAACGGCCACAGTCCTAAATGACAGGAACGAAAAAAGCGTTATTTTCGTTGATGAAAAAAAATTATGTATCAAAACAAATATTCTGTTGCTGAAGCCCTGCTTTTTGATATGTAAAGGAAGCTTGTAAAATTTGAAGTTAATCGGGACAGTCATTTTCAAAAGATTGTGGTCGCCGATTTAAAAGAATAAAAGGTTTTTTTTTAGATAAACGCGCTTAAAGTTTTGAGTCGGGTTTATACGTGGATAAAATTAAATTTACAAAACTCACATAAAATCATCGATGCCATACCCACATAACAAGCGTTCTGCAGCGGAAGCAGCCTACAGAACTCTAATTTGCTGTTGTCTGCGGGGCATTTTCCCTTCTTGCGTGTTATCTTGAGCACGGCGGTCAGCTGTTCACTCGGGCTTCTCATCTTCGTCCGTCACGTATGTGTGAGCGTTACGGCCGGAGTGTACTTCCATCGCTTGCAGTATGTTTAATAACGAAACAGATCCTTCATTGGAAAAAGAGGCAGTTCATTATACTGGGGTGGACCCACTGGAAAGAATCTTTGGGCTTATCTTCCAGATGAGCTGGTTATACATAACGTTCGTTGCTGGTTTGTGTGAAACCACCTCTGCATCTTCCCAATAAGGTATCATTGCTAAGGACTTCGTAAATCGACTTGATTGCTTCCAAGACATTGCGAGGTCAACAATATATTTTCCGGAGCGCGTTGCCAGGAGCACCACAAGGTTCAACTCCTGTCAGACACTTGTGATTTGGATCTTCATCGGTTGAGCTGTAGTGATTTGGTTGCCTATATCGCCTTTTTCATATCGTCAACTGGATTATGGTTACGACGTATGGGTACACAATAATGAACGGTTACTTTGTCGATTATTTTGCTGATTAGCTTGTTTCGTCCACTGATTCCTTCATTTTTCTTCGCGCACTCACGCAATCGACGTCCCATTCGCACATAACCGATTATGGAAATTCATTGAATTGTGAATATTGGATTCGCACACTACATAACGCGTTACTCGTATACATGTATGAGTACAGTCAATCCGTGAATGACTGGATGCAGCGATTTTTTTTCTCATTTCGGAGGGGGTCGGCCATGAGTGTAAATCTCAGTTTCCGGGACTGTAGAAAGTGAGGAACGGCCGCCAGCTTCAATTTAAGGGTGTAATTAGTTTTTTCGATTTTGCATAAAGCATTTTTGTAGTTGATACAATTATTCATAGTTCTTATTAATAATTTTTTGCGCTAATATTAATAATAAAAAAGTTATAAACAAAAACATTAAAAATGAGGGGATACAAAACATTAAGGTAAGATAATTAATTAATTCAAAATCATACAATAAAAATAGTTCTCGGCTTTCTTATACAGCATTTCATAATAAACAATTTGACCTATTTCATTTTTTCATTTGGTTTATTTTTATTGAATTTTGAAAAATTGTTGATAATTTATTTCGAGCACTAGTTTCTTTTGACCACGTTTTTATTAACTAGCTTTGCTTGTTGTCTGTTTGTCTGTACAGTAATAATTTTGCAATCGATTTTTAACTAACTTCCGGATGAGCTAGAGACTTGAAACTTTAAACATAACTCAGAACAGGATGACAATGCAATATTAATTCGATTTCTTGTCTGTCTGTTTGTTTGTTTGTCTGTTCGGTACAAATTTTGCATTCGATATTTTTTTGTTTTTAAAGATCGACAGCTGATGCACATATCTCTCGCCTTGGTAGAGATGCACTTCTTCATGCTCAAACAAGAGCGATGGAGACTACTGTTCGATTGTCTGTTCGGTACAAATATTACGATTGATTTTAAACTAACTTCCGGAAGAGCTAGAGACTTGAAACTTTGAACATAGCTCAGATCTGGATGCCAGACAAATAAACAGATAGGCAAGTCTGTTACAGAGAGACAAAAAGAACAAAAATGCGAAGAAAAATAAAGAAATAAGACATATAGTTTAGTGGAAGGGAAATTTATTTTTTAAATAATAATGTTAATAGTAAATAGAGCATTAGTGATGATTTCTACGATGGTCAAGGAGACAGCTCCCAAACGCAAGCTACGCCTAGAGAAGCAGAAGGGAAGTTTCACACACACAAGACTGAAAAGCAGAAAATAAAATTATTTGAATATAAAAAAAATGTTTTAAACCACGTTTTTAAAGCGGACTAAAAAGTATAAAATAATTTTATTTCTAGCTCCCGACAGATTTATAACCTAACACAGATTCCTAACCGCATACAGATTGTCCTGAAAATTTGTGATAGTGCATTTTAATAGCTATGAAAATACTTGTAAGATTAAAAACGAAAAACTTGGGGCGCAAGCATAGATAATGGTGTAAGGAGTGTAGGGAGTAGCTGTCGTTGAGAAAACTCACACAACTGTTCATATAATTAGCAGTGTAATGAAATCGTTAGTGACTTAGGTGGAGTATTCATACATCAATTATCTATTACATGCGCTCCAAGTTTTTCGTTTTTAATCTTACAAGTCTTCTCATAACTATTAAAAATTCACAATCACCATTTTCCAGGAAAATCTGTATGCGGTTAGGAATCTGTATTGGGTTATAAATCTGTATGGGCCTAGGGAAAATTATTTTATACTTTTTAGTCCGTTTTAAAAAGTGGTTAATTTTTGTTAAATAAAAATAATTAAATGATATTTTTATTTTTTAATTATTTTCAAATCATCAATCATCATTATTCTCAAATCTCCTTTGTTTTGATGGGTCGGGTTGCGGGTCATCTCCGCTATAAATGTCGTCGTCGTCGTCCTTGATGAAATCCGCAGGTCCTCATCCGTCAAAATTTCCATGTCGTCGTCAAGATGAATTTTGTTGAGCTCGGCAGGTAATAGTGAAGGACACTCGTCCTCGATTTCTTCTTCATCTATTAATTTTAAAACGTCAACCATGTTCTCGCACGATTCACCGCTGCACTGCTGACAAATGGCAGAGCATTTTGAGCCAGCCTTTCGGCATCCGCAGGCTACGACGTAATTGGCTTTGCATCGATCAAAAAATTATTTGAGAATCTCGAAGGCGCAGGTGCCTTGATGATCTGTACTGGCATGAACGACCGCGATGTTTCTTCCCAGCCCCAAGATTCTGGATCTTTGTACACGCCCAGCCAAGTTTGTACCTGATGATGCACTCTCAATGTGTGTATGCGAGCTGCATCTTGAGTAGGCGGGAGCGAGGCGAGACTGAATTTCGTTTTAATGATGGATTTGGTGAATTTTTTTCGATGCAGTATATCAATTGATTATTGGCGCTTATCACCGCCATATACAACGAAAAAAAGCGTTCACCAATGACACTCAGTAGAGCGGGGTCGACGTTTTTTTATGTTGAAACAGCTCTACTCCGGAAACCAGTTCCGGGTTCTTCTCAAGGGTCGAAATGAATTTCATTTTTTCGATGTTGTGAGCTGCTGATGTTGTGTCGCGGCCATAAAAAGCATGAATAAATAGTATATTCTTGGCCACTATGTCCATGTGCTTCAAGCTCAATGTAGAATATATTTTGTCTGGTGAATGTCCTTTTTCGGCTTAACGAAGAAAAAATTTGGGTGGACTCGTCCCAAACGGAAATTGTCACGGACGAGGAACCTGCGATTCTCTTCGACGACGACAACGACGTTCCTAGTGGAGATGACCCGTAACCCGGCCCTTCAAAACGCAGGAGATTCGAGAATAATGATGATGGATGAGTTGAAAATAATTTGAAAATAATTATTTAGAACATGATAATATAATAAAAAGAGAAACTACTGCTTGAAATCAAATTATCAACAATTTTTCAATACCAACGTCATTTACTTGTACTACCTCGCTTCACAACGCTGAAAAATCAATAAAAACAAACGGAACAATAAATTGTTTATTACAAAATTCTGTATAAATAGCTAAGGAGCATTTTTATTGTAATAATTGTGATTAATTAATTATCTTGCCTCAAAGTTTTTTATCCCCTAATTTTCAATCTTTTTTCGTTTATAAGTGTTTTATTATGAACAGTAGCGCAAAAAGTTATTAATAAAAGTTAAGGATAATTGTGTCAAATACAAAAATGCTCTCTGTACAATGTTTGTCGGCCTCACGGTTACGGAGATAAGTCGAAAAAACTCATCACACCCTTGATTTTAAGATGGCTGCCATTCCGCACGTTCCGTATAGGTAGGTTCCGCGAAGCGGCTGGCGCAGATATGCTGGAGCCGGGGACTCAGTTCCGGAGTAGGAGTACAGTACCGGAAACTGAGTTTTACACTCATCGCCGACCCCCTTCGAAATGAAAAGAAAACGCTACATACCGAAAATGTCCCCTTGCCCTCTTTCGACGCACCAATTGACTGGACTATATAGAGGGGACCACTGTTTACAGCACGCAGCTGCTCCGTTATACCGGCTCCAGGATATCTGCTCCAGTCGCTTCGATCGAATATCGATCGATATTTAAAAAAATGTCCAATAGGTGCAAGCTCTTGAACACCATTAAAAAAACCCATCTTATATGAAAAAAAATAAACGTGAAAAGACTTAAAAAACATTCTTTTATTTAGAAGGCACTGTACTAAAAAGTAAAAAATAATATTCAGTCGAATTGAAAATCAAAACAGTATCACTACAAAAAAGTCCCTTCCTTGGTCGCTCATCATAGGCGCAAGTACTTAAAAGGTACATAAACGTAGATGTTTGAAAAATATAAAATATACATTCTGAAAACTGCCGCCTTAAGCTTTTAAAATGTATATTACATATTTACAAAATATCTACGTGTATGTGCATTTTAAGTACTTGTACCTATGATGAGTTACCAAAGAAGGGACTTTTTAGTAGTTATACTGTTTAGATGTTCAATTTTATTGAACATTATTTTTTACTTTTTAATGCAGAACCTTCTAAATAAAGCTTGTTTTTGAAAAGGTTTTTTACGTTTACTTTATTTTATGCTTGTAATATTATATTGTGTTATTTTGCCATGACAGACCACCATGCCATTCAGACATAGGCGTTACCAAAAACCTTGCCGTAGGTCGTAAAGGTTTCGCGCGAAACTTTATAATATTGTAATTATAAATCGTGCTCAAGTCAACAAAGTTAATAAGCCCAAACACGATTGTCCTACCATTTGCCATTAGGAAATTTCAGTTCCCACCACCAATATCAGACTCTCGTTATCATGTGAATGAAAAGTGCTCATGATAACAAAACAAATGAGCACAAACTTAACTGTCCTAGTATATACTATGAAGCCCACCTCCGACCTCCATAATTAGACCAGCCTTATTGTACCATATTATTGTGTTGTCACCGGAGTTACATGGGTATGCCAAATTTACGCTCAATCGGATGCCAGCAAGTGCTTGAAAAATGGATTACAAATTTTGAACTGGAAAGAGATATAACGAGGCAAGTTAAATAAAAGCTTGTAATAACTAGGAGCCTCCTAGTGCTTCGTTGACCTAGTGCCTCCACACCTTTAAATTCTGCCCTGCTCGAAGGTACACACTTTGGAAAAAACCATTAAAAAATCGATTTTTTCATTTCGCGATTACCCCTTTAACTTGTTAATAAAAAAGTGGTGTCCCATTTTTACTTTTAAAAAATATAGAAGGTCAATTGTAAAGATCGTAAATGGAGTTTAAAACCGTCGGTGCCAATTCAGACTCGATACGTTGGTTGAGCGAAACTACCAGTCAAAAACCCGGAAAAAAGTAAATTACCACAATGTTTTATGCATATCGAGTTGATAGAATAAATACTCTTTGTAGTGGCCGCATTTCCACATATCTTCCAGTATCTTTACTACTTTGTTCCCAAGATTTTGTAACAGAATGGCGGCGCTGAAGCTGGATAAAGCGATTCACCTCTGTCTGATACTGTCCTGCAGCCGACAATATACATCGCCAATCTTACACCGATTAATATGCATTTTTTCGGAAACTAATGAGAACATTTTACATCGAAGTACGTAGGGGATTTTTAATATATTGAAAACTTTTTCCGATAACATCGGCGATTTGGTTCACCGTTGACCACTTTATTTTAAAAAATGCCACATTATATACAACATCGATATTTATTTTATTTCCCTACGGCCTTCGAAGACAAATCTCATCTAGAACTTCAATTGCTTTGAATTTCCGTTCCAGATTAAAAAGTTGGAGAAAAATTATTGCCGACTTCAGTACACTATCAGACGAACGCGACCCGTTTCATCCAGCTTCAACGCCACCATTTAGTTACAAAACCCTGCAAAAAAAATTAAAAGATACTGCGAGATATGCAGAATAAAAACCACTAAACGGAGTTTTCATTCTATCAACTCGGTGTCCATAAAAAATGTCGTAATTTCCCTTTTTTTAAACATGCAAACAATGAAACTATATGCATTTTAAGATAAAACTGTATGGAATTGGGGAAAAACTGAAACCTTGTGAAGCATTATATTGAAGAAAACAATTTATGATTTTTGGATATGTAATTGTATTGACGCAATCTGTACCTTATGATGAAAAGCAGCTCCAGTGAGAACCATCGATATTCGATTTGTCCACTCACTTTCGTACTTCCAATAAGTACTCCCGTTATCCCACGTATGCGTACGAGATGGAAAGCCGACTATACGATCTGGGAATTCTCTCCAAACCTGCGAATAATAAGGAAGTTGAGTAATATCAAATCCATTTTCTAGATGTTGACCACGCCACTTTCAGTTGGAGCGTGATATCTCGTTTAAAAGTTTCGATCCCTGACCGGACAATATGCAGCTCCCGATTAAACTAATCGTGATTTTGATGACGATCTTTTTTCATTGCAATATTCGCGGTTTGTATAAAAAAGGGTAATATATTGAATGGTTGTAATGAAACTCGCTGTTCAGGTGTATACCGAATTGCATTTTTTTCTAGGTGAAGATGCTTCTTAAACGCTTAGAGAATTTGCTGAACAGCTCGATGTTGACAAGTCAAGAGCGTGCCGACGTTTGCATGCCATGGGGAAATACGGAATACGAAAAGAATGAAAACGGCTGCCACACGAGCTGAGCGAGAACACCATTGCGAATCGACTAAACGTCACCATTTCTTCGCTTGTGAGGTAAAGGAAGAAACTTTGTTGTCGCGTATGGTAACTGGGGAAAGGAAGTGGATTTAATTCGATAAGCCTAAACACGGATAATCGTGGGTTAATCCTGGCCAACCATCAACATCGACGCCAAAACGGAATATTCATATTCACAAAGCCATGCTGTGTATCTGGTGGGTTATGGAGCGGGCAGTCCTTATGAGCTCTTGAAAGCCAAGGAAATTGTCACTGCCGAACGTTACCAACAGCAGCTGGAGCTCTTGAACGAAAATCAATTGAAAAAAGGCTATCAGTAGCATCAAAGCGCTGTACGGTGATTATGCTGCGCGATAACGCTCGGCTTCACCCTCCATGACCGGCGGAAAAAACCCGTAATAAACCTGGAGTGGGCGATGCTCCCTCACCAAGCCTATTCTCCGAACTTTGCCCTCAGTAATCATCACTTGTTCCGGCCGATGCAACACACTTTAGAAAATACACATATCCGTAATAACACGATAAGCGGATAGCGCGTTAAGAAAGGGCATTCTTTCGACGTGGGATTCAGCTTTTGCTAGAGAGGTGGGAGGAGCTAGTAACATCCGAGGAAAAATACTTTGATCACCGAAATCCAACAAGTTTTTACAAAATAAATGCTTGAAAACAAAAAGTAAAAACAGCGTGTTTCAATGCAACCACCTAACAAATCGACATTCCTTGGAGGACGTGATTGTTAGATTCGAAAAAAGGCATCCACTCTTATCAATATTTTTCAAATCTCAGATCGCAAGAAGTCCGGTTCCGTAGTCATTTGCTTGTGCAATCATCTGAAACGTCAATGTTCAGCTGATATCTAGTTATTATTATTTTATATTTTCTATCACAACCATTTATTGCATACTAATTTCGATTTCGTTTAAAGCCAAGTATAACACGCTAGGAAATTTCAACACGGTCGCAACCGTATTGCAGAACTTGGCTGTCCGTATCTCCTGAAGTTGTTGAAGTAACCTAACAGAAATAATTTTAATCGAAAGTTCTAATCAAATGCTAGTACCCAGATTTTTGTTAGACTGTTTAAGTCCGCGGTTGAGAAATGGTCCGGGGGTGGGGGCAGTATGTCACTGTGACGCTTCACATTTCACAAACGGAACTTGAAACTGAAAAATGGTAAATGGAACCTCAATTTCATTTTGAGAACTTGTCCAATGACACCTGGCTCGAAGGGGCGCGTGAAAAAAATGTCCCTCTCATCTTACATATAGAGGGAAAACCCTTAAAAGTGTTTTTTCCCCAAGAGTTTCGTAGGTATTAATTAAGACCTTCGTCAGAAACATCTACTTGCAAAATTTTACGCATAAAGGTCTCAAATTGTAGAAACTGTGAGGCTGGTAAAAACCCAAATAATTTACTCTCGATAAATTATATACGTACCTCATATGCAAATTCAAGTTCATCCACGGTTAGCATAATAATATCATCATCCAGAGACAAGATCGCTTCCGTCTCAATTTCATCGTAGGGATAAAATCGGTTTGACAATTTGTTTTCCTTAGTCTGGATCACTTTCAACGGTTTGACAACTTTGGGCCACCTGGAAGCTGTCAAAAACACTTCGGTTGACGGAAGCAACAAACGGAAAACCTCGATCGGAACTATCCTCTCATTTCCAATAACTGAGGAAAACTACCAGTCCAGAGCCCGAAAAAATGTGAATTTCGCCATTTTTAAAATGGATATCCAGTTGATAGAATGAACATTCTGTTTAGTGGCGTTCATTCTACATATCTCGAAATATCTCAACAACTTTGACAATATTTCGTAACAAAATGGCTGAAGCTGGAGCGAGTCAGCTTTGTCTGACAGTGCCATGCGGCTGGCAACATTACGTCGTCAATTATATGCTGATTGACTTCAATTTTTTTTAAGAACCTTATGACAACATTTTACATCACAGTACGTAGGTCATTTTTGATATGCTGAAAACTTTTTCCGACCAAAATGATTTTAGGCGATTTGTTTACCAAAAACAATATTTTGCATACATGCACCATTATTTCAAAACTCATCTTTTTTTATTTCCCCATGTACTTTTAAGGTGAATCTTACCTGAAACTCAAATTATTTGGAATTTCCCGGTTCAAAATTGGAAGAGAATTCTTGCCGGGAAGAACAGAGACATAGGTAACTCGCTTCATCCAGCTTAAGCGACGCCATATTGTTCAAATAACGGCTACTAAATGGAACTTTTATTCTATCGACTCTGTATCCATATCAAATTGTCGTAATTCACCCTTTCTCCGGGTACTAGACTGGTAGTCTTCCTTAACCTGCATGCACTTTCCTCGTGAATGTGAAAAAACAAAATTGCGAGAGAATAATATCGCAATAAGAAAGAATAAAGATAAAACTAGCTTAATAAAACTTTATAAAGCAATAAAGAAACAATAAAAAAGTTCATCGAAGTACTGCTATATGAATATAAAAAACGCAATGTATTAAAGCGACTTTAAAAGATTAAGGGCAGAAGTGACTTACAATGAGGTGGGTCTTTGTGTTGATTATTCCATATGATCAAAATTTTAGATAGACTCGGTACTCTCGCAAGTTGACTGATCAGGCTGAAGAGCAAGTCCAATCTATCGTACGTCAAAACAACAGCCGTGAATCCGCGAACCTTCGGCGCAGCAATTGGCGCGACCAGTGGTGATGTGTAATCCTGTATGCAATGCAATTTTTGGAAAGAAAACACACAGACCAATTCGACTGTAGGTGAATTGTAACCGAATAAATGAAAGCAGAATGCAAATTAACAGGGAGACTTTATTACTCAGAGCTGATTCTTTGAAGCACCTTACGCATCATCGTTCACTTTTGGGGCACCTTACAGCGTCAATAGTTCATTATTCCGTTTACTCGTTTTCAGAGTGCTCTTTAATTGAGTGGTTCAGTTACAGGAAACTACTAGCGTGATCCGGAAGAAAAGGTGAATTTCGACCATTTATTATGGATACCCAGTTGATAGAATCGCAATTCCGTTTGATGACATTTACTCTACATATCTTTAAGTACCTTTACAAATGTTTTCACAACATTTTGTAACGAAATGACGGCACTGAAGTTGGATGAAGCAAATCACCTTTGTCTGATGATGGCCTGCGGCCGGCACATTGCATCGCTAATTCTTCACGGATTAACTGGATTTTTTTAAACTTAATGATATTTTCCATTAAAATACGTAGGAGATTTTTGATATATTGAAAACATTCTCCGGAAAATATTATTTGATGTGGTTTTTTTTTTACTGAAAAGCATTTTTCAACCTACACCATTTTATGGAAAATCGTATTTTTTTTTCTTTCGATTTCTCTGCGTACTTCGATGGCAAATCGTAACGAAAAATCAAATTATTTTGAATTTTCGTTTCAGGTAAAACATTGGGGGAGAACTCTTGCCGGCCTCAGAACACTATCGGACAAACCTGACTTGCTTCGTTCAGCTCCAGCGCCGATATTTTGTTACAAAATCTCGTGAACAAATTTGCAAAAATACTCAAAGATATGTATAATCAAGGCCGATCAACGGAATTTTCATTCAATCAACTGGGTATCAATCAAAAATTGTCGAATTTTACCTTTTTCCGGGCTTTGCACTGGCAGTTTCCCTTAATGCCACAGATGCTTTAAAGCGTTTTGAGGGTATGCATAATGTTACTGATATGTTGTAGATTTCTGCTTCTAACTGACTCCTGATACTACAGCCGAAGAAGAACTACGACAGAAGGACTTTTAAAAATGAGAGAATACGCGGGAAAAAAACTGTTTGATAAGTGATGAGATCCGCATGGTACGATTATGCGAGCGCGTGCGACTACAAATGCATAGCAATTCGAGAACTCACGAGAATTCGACGTACTTGCAAAATTGTCTTTTTAAAAACAAAAGTAATCGATTTACATGTTCTTCGGTAGTAATAATAAGGTTTTTTTTCCTCAGCTTTTCGGGCATAAAACGATTTTACATCAACTGGAAAGCTTTTAGATGCAAAGGGGCAGAACATTTTTGAACTTCCCCAGAAGAAAAAATCGGCCAAAAGTGACCTCTTTTACGGAGAATGAGATGCCGCTATAAAAAATATACGTTTCCGTTAATGAAAAAAAAGGTGTCCATGAAATCATCTTAAACACGCCCACTAAATAAAGAAGATATCTTGCCATTTTACTCCTCTTTTGAATCTACTCGATAGGTTTCTTGGGATATTTTCATTCACTGCGCTGTTCTCAAGTTATTGCGATGCCGCAAGGTAAATGTGATACCCTGTATATTACTTGAGGTCTTCAGAAGTCGTAGTCTTAACATTTCTACGCACATTATTATTTGTCTATACACAAAAGAATCGAAATTCGTATAAGGTACTATAGAACTTTTTCAAATTGCGAATAAATATCGGAGCCTACCGCTTGTTGTGGTGGATTCCAGTGCATGTAATCTCTTGCCAGATAAGGAAATATCCTATCTTCCATAACCTCAAGTGTCATAGTTGTAATCTTTTCCATCGACCGGAAATATTTTTCCCACAGCCAAATGATGTTTTTTTGCATTTCAGCTATCCTTTTGTTCGATATCTTTCTTAGAATTTGAACAATCGAGAGAACATCAGCCTCGCGTATAAAAACAGCAGCTCTGTGGAATAGAAAAGTATTAAATTAAAATAGCTTACGATATTTCCAAAATCTTCAAACTGCTTAAACTACTCCGTTTTTTTTAGCTAGTGACATTTTTTTCAATGGCTCCATTTCAAAATCAATTACTTTTTGGAACACCAAGTTAGCCGGATACTGCAAAAGTCTTACTCATATCTGCTTCCATATTAGCGAAGAATTAAAGGGTGATTTTGACACCTTAAGGGGTCTACCTAGACGCCCGAAAAAAAATGGAATTTTAAATTTTTTCCTGGGAAGGGTAGATATAAAGGAACCCATTTTTTTTAACACAAAGGTACATATATTGAGAGCCTTCGAAAAAACCCAAAGTACAGGAAAACAAGAAGAACATGGCCGCTGGCAGAAGATGAAAGTTTTTCGCGGGGTTTGGCGGTATACACTCTCCACCTCAAACGGACAATGGGAAATCGAAAAACCAAACGGGTTATTCAAGTTAATAATAAACACGAGTCGTTGACGAACGTTGATCTTTTGACTCTTTTTTTTACAACATGGCGACGAATTGAACATGAAGCATACAAAATCGATGAGGAAAGTCGTCATTTTTACGTAACTCATCAAAAACAAAGATCGATTTTCAAAAAGCGAAATCGCCAACGACCTTTAAATATTTCTCATCGTATCTCCTGCAAATCTTGGAACAATCCATCGAGTGATTCTCGAGATATCACGTCCACCGACTATGAAAACAGTGTTCCGAGAAAAACGCGTTCAACGTTTGAAGTATGGTGCTGCGGCCGCTCGCCCGATCGACTGTTAGAAGCTGTAGCTTATTCAATTACAGAAACATTTCGATGACATGTTCAGGGAATATAGCTAAAAGGCGATACTATCGAATAAAAATATTTTCAGGAAATGCAATTTTTGACCCACCATGTAGCCCGTTAACTCTGAGACATCGATTAAAATTTGAAAAACGTCTGTCGGCCAAACTCTACCCACTACACATGTACAAAGTTAATTTCTGATTAGACAAACATCTTCGTAGGTACGCATGCAGAAAACGAATTTTCGCAATAAACAATCCGCAATGTGTTGTCATACTTAGCGCTATGATCATGGATGTATAGAAATTAAAGAATACATTATTTTTTCGCTTAGAACCTTCTTGCTATCTCGTCCCGTTCAAGCGTTGTAGCCAACGAAAAATACATTTTTGAAGTTGTGTTGAACCCCTTCTAAATAGCCTCGCGCCGAAACAAAAAAAAGCGTATCAACTGTTTTTACCCACTTTGCTTTCATGTCTCACTTCAATTTCTGCAATACGTTTTCAATGATGGAGCGTGACCCGTAGGCGGTTTCCTTATCAGAGGGGGGTGGAGGTGGAGGTAGTATATTTGACACAAATATTTAATCAAGTCACTCCCCGCTGCTTTTTCATCTTCTACACGTGTGCAAATTTACATCCTAATCACATCAAAAATTTCGGGTAATTATGCAGTATGAGGAATTTCCCGAAACACGACGGGAATTTTTTTTTTCGCCATGATGTTGTATATTCCATCATAGTAAGTGATATTCCGTCGGGGGAGGCTGACATTTCTCATTAATTGTATACGTTATGGGGTCTTGCAGTTTCCAGAAACATGTAATATTTCGACGCCTCGCTAAAAAGCTACGTGTTTCCTTATAGATAGTGTAATATAAAGGTAACAATGTGTATGTTTTGATTTCGTGACCACAGTTGTTCTGTTTCCGGAAACAGGTAATATTTCGGCGCCTCTTTTATTGTTGTCGCTAAACAGCTACGTGTTTCCTAAGGGCCAACCCAAACACACAAACCCAAACAAACGTACACAGACCCAAACAAACGCAAACAAACTCCCCAATATAGGTGTCGAAATATTTAAAGATTCCCTATTTTACCACGTGTTTCCGCGAACTTCAAAACCCCATAACTTATGGAATTAATGGAAAACGTCAGCCTCCCCTGACGGAATATCACTCAATATAATGGAATAAACAAGTTGACGGTGAAAAAAAATGTTTCCCGTCGTTTTTCGGAAAAGTCCTCATACTGCATAATTACCAAATTTGGGAAGACAGGCATCAAAAAATGTATCTTTGCAAGGAATAGCTTCAAATTTTTCACTTTCCAAAAATTTGCCTAGAAAATCGTGAATACAACTGAACTATGCAATATAAAAAAAAATCCTACGTACTTCCATAGATAATGTATTTTTCAAGATATATTCAACATTTCAAGTGAATCGGTTGAAAATTGTCTGAGGTATGTTTCCGGGCAACTTAAAAAATGCAGTTTTGAGATAAACGCTGCACAGACGCCATTTTGAAATTAATCGCTTCAAAAAAATTATTGTATAAAGTCACTGATATGTATGATAAACACCTTTTTTGTAATCTCGATTTATTTTGTCGATGTTCTTTAAAAAAAATCCCGAAAGCCTATTTTTTCGGCCTCTAGAGTGCCCTGTGGCTAGCAGCGATATTCAATAATCCATTGAGGTTATTATTACATTTACTCTACTGGATATGTTTTTCCGTTTACTCACCTCGTCCAATCGACAATACCGTCAAAAGGCATGATAAGTGAATCCGCGATAATAACCGGAATACAGCCAGCAGCCATGGCGTCAAGAAGGACACTTTGCCCCAGTCTCGCGCCACGTACGACAAGACAAAATGTGGCGGACTGAAAGAACAACCGTAAATTGGAAAAATGAGCCGAGGAATAGGTAGTGCGTAGTTGGAACGATCTAATAAGAGGTAACAGTATTTTTGGTCAAGTCCAATATAGTAGGGTAAGGTGGTATGGGAGTACGCGAGCAATAAGAGTATGCAGTTACACTTCTGACGAAATTGCTAATTGAACGGTTCACGGAATTGCTACTGATGAAATTGCTAATTGAAACTAACTTCAATTGTGTTTAGACCGCTCAACAGCGTAAGTGTAGGTGACAAAAAAGATCCAAAGTGGAATAAAACGGAGAAGCCAGGTAAGTTTGAAGTTTTGATTGCAATTTATTATTTATTTTTGGCATTTTTATAGCATTACAAGTACGAAACACAATTTACTGTCTTTAAAAAGAACGATTTATTTTGTATAACGATTTACTAAGGTTATTGTTCAAAATGAAAGCAATTTCGCATCTCATCAATAAATGGCAGTAAAAGTCATGTTTGTTCAAAATGTGCAGATCATATAAGACTATGCAGTGCTTTGGTGGGCAGGAGTACGCGCGTACTCTTATACAAGTGTAACATTTTTTTTTACAAGTATACAAAATATACAAAGAAGTATTTATTTATACATTTATATAACCCGGTGCGTTGGTCTAGTGGTTAGCGTGCTGGCCACTGGATCGGGAGGTCGCGGGTACGAGACCTAGTCGCGTACTTTCATCGGGAAATGTTTTCCTTCGACATTTTTCGGCGAAAGACGACTAGTTCCGCGACTGGGAAGCGAACTTGTGACCGGCTGTATCGTTATAGGTTTTCCGCAGTTTCCCTATGCCCATGGCAGATATGCCATCGTGAATACGATAGAGAGGGGGAAGTCGGCTGCGGCCGCAAGGTGGGGGGGGGGGGGGGGGGTGGATTGGGAGGTAGGGGAGAGTTGTGGAATAGTTGATAGAGGGGGTATGGATGTGGAATGGGAGGTAAGAACGAAGTTGAGGCGGATTGGGGCTCGTAAAAAGGGGAAGACCCTGTACGGCTGGAAACGAACCAATAAAAAAATATATTTATATATATGTATATAGATATACAGGGTGTCCCTCTCATCTCTGCGACCTGAAATAACTCGGTAATTATCGAAAAATGTTCTAGACAAAAGTTGTACGGTGTAAAGGGGGCCATCAAATGCGACCATTTTTTTTTTCATTTCGGTGGAGGCGCTAAGGCACAGTGAAGGTCACCTCCACTTTTTCAAAATGGAATGGGACTTTTTCAACCATCTTGTAGAACACCTCACGCCGCATAAAAAACATTTGGGGGTCAAAGTCGTTCAAGGTCATTCAAGGTCAGTAACGATGATACAAATCTAAATATCTCGGATCACTACCAAATAGTTGGTAGTGAACCCCCTTTATACCGTACAACTTTTGCCTGGAACATTTTTTTGTGACGTCGATAATTACCGAGTTTTTTCGGGTGGCAGAGATAAGAGGGACACCCTGTATATAGAATATGTTTTTTTACAAGTATACATAGTATACGAAGAAGTATACAAAGAACCGATATGTGAGGACTGCATTGAGTGTTTGAAGTGTAAAGCTCGGTGG